>CM069908.1:82116923-82352735 GCA_036172215.1 Camellia granthamiana | reverse complement strand
TCAAGTTGCCTAATGATTTGCTTTGTGTGGCAGATGACAAAACATGCCTTGGTGTAGCTTGTTCAGTGCTGATAGTAACCTTGTGACACAATCTTTAGGCTCTCTTGTTAAATACTAAACTTACGACATGTTCCTTAGGTTTGACCTAATTTCAGATTGTCTGTAGCATCTCAACATGTCTATAATGTATATAATGATCGGTGATGTCAATGATATGTAAACCATAAAATGTTTTGTCTGGTATTTTTCTAGCATGATAAGATTTTCACAATTTTCTTTTTCTAAATGTTCAACAGCACTTTTGATACTATCAAGCTTTATTGGCTTTTTTCATTAGCAAACTCTAATAAATTTTCATGCCAAAATCTCTCTCTCTCTCTCTCTCTCTCTCTCACACACACACACAACACACACACACACTGACATGTAAGAATATTCAACATTTATGCAAATCCATTCGAGCACAACTCATAAATATAGAAACTAAGTTTGGATAGGGGCTGCGTGAACACAGGCCCCCACTGCCACAAATGATGACGTAGGCTCTGCCACTTGCCTCTCCTGCTTCATGTTTGTTCAATGTTGGAATGACGGCAACGTCTTGACATGGAGGTTGTGCCTTGCAAACTTCTAAACAACATGCAATGAAATGTTGGTTTTACAGTTTTTGAGATGATTAATCATCAAACAGATTCCAATTCCATCTAGTAGATAGTTTTTATTTGCAAATTTGCAAAATTCCCTCTACTAACTATGCCTGTGGTTGGGAGCAATAGTTTGAAGCAAAATAAGCCTTCCAACAACATGGCTCCCTTTGGGTGACTACGACCCTGTTCAGTTGTTTTGGAAAAGTATAAGAAAATAAAAGAAATAAAAAAAATCATATAACTGTTGCATTAGTGAGAAACTTATGAAACTCACATTTTTAATTTTCTTACTAAAATAAGTTTTTATTCAAAATGTGTATATCTCACAAAAAATTGAGGATTTTTGTCACGGGGAATCTCAACATACGTTACTTTCAACCACAAAATATATGTTTTCACACACATCCACTGAAAAAACTGAAACAACTAAATTTTACTATATCTTTTTGGCAAAATTCATCTACCAATGAACAAATATATATTAGAAATTTAAGTTTTCTTATCCTTTACTGTGATGTATATCTTTTTCGTGAAAATACCTTCCCATCAAAACTCTTGACAAGTGTGATAAGTGAACGGAGCCTACTGTTGTGAAAAACTTTACTTTATTAATAATGCTGTTTTCATTATATTTTGTCCATTGATGATTAAAATAGCAAAACATAATAGAAACCCCATATAGATTAATGTCTTGCATGACAGTTAGTAGGCTTTCCCTGGGAGGCTATTGAGGATCAAATAAGAAGTTTTTTTTTTTTTTTTTTTTTTTTTTTTCATCTTGAAAAACTCCCTCAAACTTGTCGTGTAGTGCGACATACATTGTGCGATCCTTTTTTCAATCCCAATGTATACCAATGAAGTAATGATTGTCAAGCCTAAGCACAAAGAGCCAATTTAAATGCCAATTTTTGGTTATGGATCTTTTCTCTCACCGTCTCAAATTCTATATAAGTCATAATCAATAGATCATATAAGAATATTCAGACATAATGCTTAACGTATAATTAAACGCTATGTTGATGTAATGTCTCAAAATTTTGAAATATCAAGAGAAATTAAATAAATAAAATAACTTATTAAGTTAAAAACTTAACATTTTAATTAGAAATTGTAACTCTCATACATGACCAAAGGTTCAAACAACACTAAATAAAAAAAAAAAAAAACTTAAAATGTCCAAATACAACATTAAATGAAATCACAAAGTCCTTAATTGTTAATACATAAGATTATAAAAATTTATTTGGCTCTAGTCATGATTTCAAGTGAGCCAAAATTCTAGGCTAGCATCAACCCCATTTTCAACTTCCATTCTTTTTGTTGGTCAAAATTTGGCATAAAATGCAAGGGTAACAAAAAATATATGCCACGAGCTTTTCAGCACAGAAAGAAAATACAACAAACTTGCTTTTTCTTTTTACGAGAAAAATAACGAGATTATAAGCATGACATAACAATAAATTGCAAACATATAACTTACAAATATTAAAATAATTTCAAACAATTTTAATAAATTAGGTGGACACTCGAAATCTCACCAAAGATATTTAACTTACCAACCCACTAAGCTATGGCCACAGTTAATTTGAAACCCCCTTGGTTAAATAATTAAGTGTTACAAACTGTGACTACCAAGGACAGTCATGCCCAGAGTTACATATCCAAGTAGTGGTTTTTCGTGATTTTGCCCTAAGAGAACAGTTTATCAGGGGTACGTATCCTTCCTGTGTGCCATCCCGCACATCCACCCTTATTCCAAAACCGAATACTGATAAGGGTTCAAATACGTCCCGTGCCATCTTAGGATTTTGGACAAGAATTACATAAAATCAGGACTCATTCTGAACAACCGATATTAACTGTCAACCGTTAATTTCGTACACCCCATTGATCATTTTAGTTAATTTTCATAATAATTACTAATAATTACAATTTAGGTCACCATCAATGTTATACCATTTTACTATAATTTTCAAGAGAAAATATTAACAATTATGTTCTACAATAGTCAATCAATGTACATGCTATTATAAACAGGTAAATCAAGCCGTCAAGTGAAATAATAATTTTAAATACTAAAATAAATCACAACATTACACATGCATGAATTACTAATTTACATGATTCAATTAAGTAAATTAGAACAACACTTATTTTTAATTTTAATAAATAATTGAATTGGTAATCTTGATTCTTTTAATATTCTGCCCAAAATTTTCAGAACTTAAGTTTCGTAGTTAAAATTACAAATAAATTATTTAGAAAATTCTAAAATTCATGTAATTTTTAGGAATGTTCAACAAACATATTATGTTATTTTTCAAAAATAATCTCCTAAAAATAAATTATAAATAATTCTATAAAAATTACAAAAAAGTTACATGACACAGATTTGTCATATTTTCTTAAAATAATTCCACGCTGAAATTTAAAAATCAAATCCATAATATAAAAATTGAGGATGAAACCATACTTCTCAAATTTAATTTTTAACTTAGAAAATACCAGATTTGGTCTAATATAAGATTTTTAGTGATTTTTCAAACATGAAGCATAATCTGTCTAAAAATCCAGATTGAATTAAAATTCCATATAAATTTGTACAAAAATAGAACAATTGGATGATCTAGACATCATTCTTAACAACTTTGTAGAAGAAATCATATTGAAATTTGGAGTATAAAATTGTCTAAATATTCGTATAAACTTTTGGCAGATTTAAGAATCATATGATCAAATCAAATAAAATCTTAAATCATCCATTAAATATCACAAATTACACAAGTAAGCCTAAATTTCAAGATTATATTATGATTTTAATATTACCAATATATAAATAATTTTCAAACATCTAATATATATTTCACAAATTCACATGTAATTACAAAACAAAGCTCTATCAAGATTTTTTTAAGGCTTATTAGTATTTGAATATAATCTGAAATTGAAGAAAAAGAATGAGAAGGTTTTTGAGGGTTTTCTTGCTTAGCAATAAAGTTGAAATGAGGTGGTGAAATAGTAGGAAGATTCTAACCTTTCTCCTTCTCATCTTCTTCTCTCCCAACTCTTAACTTTGCTATCAAAAGAAAATTTTTTTCCCCTAAAGCTCCGAATTTTTTTCTTTTAAATCTTAGCTTTCACTCTGTCCGATTAGTTAAGAATTAGAATCTGCATAAATAGACTCATAAAAACATATCTAACCCTTTGCTCTTCTCATAATTGTGATTGATATCAAGTCTCTCAAAAAATCAAGAGCATAGCCTATCCTATAGGCTTGCCATGCAAAGGCACAAGTGGTGGGGTGACTCACCTCAATAGCCACCTAATGCAATTATTATTATTTTTGTAATAATAAATTTGTATAAATGTGTATGTGTTTTCAGTTCCCTTAAAAATCAATTAGATGAACTTTTCAACTAAGATATTTAGTTATGTTGTGTTTTGGTTGGAAGATTTGAGGAGAGATTTAAAAAGGAATTGAAAAAAATAGGTGAAATGTGAATAAAATATACCTAAATTTTACCTAGTTTCACACATCTTTTCTTTTTTCCTTTCCAAATCCCTCTCCAAATCTCTCAACCAAACACATCATAAGGGTAATTATTGAGTTACAAAACGAAAATCATTGAATACCCGCAAAATTATTCAGTGTGTTTGGTTTCAGTTTTTTGAAAACTGAGTTTTTTTTTTTGTATTTTTTAGTTTTTAGTTAATATTTTTTTAAATTTTAAGTAAATTTTTTATTTTTTTAGATGCACCTTACTTAGATGTACCTAAATAGTAAAATATTTGTGAAAAATATTTTAAAAAATTAATAGATACACAAAAATACAAAAAATGTACTTAATTTTTGTATTTTTTTTGTATTTTTTGGTATTTAGTGTATTTTTAAAATATTTTTTTTCAAAAATATTATACTTTTTAAGTGTATTTATGTTAGGTATGTCTAAAAATTAAAAAAATTACTTAAAATATTAAAAAAATTCATTGAAAATATTAAAATACGAAAAATAAAAAAGTAGAATTTTCTGAAAACTGGAACCAAAACTAGAATTTTTTCTATTCTTAACAATATTTTTGTTAGTAACTAAATTGGGATAGTTTCTAATTAATTTATACATTAACACATTTATTAAATAGGTTTTAGATAAAATTAATTTATTATTCATATATTGAAAATAATTAAATACGAGTTCTTACAATTGAAACAGAGAGGAACGTAGGAATTTTCAACTGAGGATCCTGCGCCTCAGTTACCTCTCTCCAATTGTCGGTCCAAATGCTGGACAGATGATTAAGTTATAACAAAACAACTCTCTTTTTTATTCATACTACTGCCCAGTAGAGTTGTTAATGAAAATAGTGGTTCATAACAATAGAACTGATGAAACAATAAAAGGTGGAACTGCTTTGGTGAAATAAGGCCTTTTGATATTGAAAACTGGGCAAATTTGCAAATAATTCTTGTCACTTAAAATGGTTTTGTTGGAAGAGTGATGATAGAGAGCACTAGAGTTGAAACTTTAATGCCAACTCTAGTGATGTGGCAATACATTAAAAAAAATAAAAAAATGCAACATCGCAAGCCAAAACATCAAAACATAAGGTGAGGCCCACCTCTAAAACTCCTCGTTTAGAGGTCTCAAACATTTTTATTGTTGGAAATTGGGTTGGGTTTAGACCTAGGTTGGGAGTCAATAGTAGCATGACCCATGCATGACTCACGAGGAGATCCATAAAATTTGAATGATTCACCTTATTTAGATGATGAGAAAAGAAACCCAACAACCCCATCTCATCAGAGATAGAGATATCATTCCATCATTGGGAATTCAAGTTCATTATTGAAAACACATGATTCATTCGTCTAATGATGTGTGTGGTTATTTACCTCTCTAATATATATCATTCTACTGCTGGGAGTTTGAGAATAAAACGTATGCCCGTGGCTTTTTAATTTGCCTACAGGTTTAGAAATAAAATTAGAATTATTATTTTGGAAGGAGGTGAAATACAAAGCTTTCTCACCATCAAGACTATAAAGGGCATAAGAGATTAATCCCCAGTTATGCTAGAAATCAACCACAACAAAAATTTGGAGCAATTTTTAGGTTAGGGACCGCGCGAACACAGGCCCCCACTACCACAAATTATGACGTAGGCTCCACCACTTGGGTAGACCTTAGGCGAGCACCCCTCCAAAGTGCAATGGAGGTCACTAACCTAGGCCATGGGTCTTGTTGATCACCCATTGACCCCGTCCAGGTAAGTATGTTTTATGTTGCTACCTGCTCCTCATCTATACACTCATGCTAGCCTCTTCTCTCTCGTGGTGGTTCGATGTGGGATTTCATGCAAATCTCAACTAATTTCTGCTAATAAGTAAAAACATCCAAACAGACAATGATATGTTTGTTTCAAGGTTTTAAAATAAGCACTTGGTATGTGGGAATTTAATATGCAAATATGAGAGAGATGTTTTGCTGATTTTGAGTTGGATACCTTCATTTCTATATTTATTTATTTCTTTTGTTATATTAGTTACTTTGTTTGGGAAGCTGTGGAACACATAAAAAGGGGGTGGGCATTTGTTTGCATCAACTATTCAAGTTTGAGAATTGAGACAGTGCAAAACAGGCCAAAGCGCGCGCGCACACACACACACACAAAAAAAAAAAAAAAAACAAACAGATGGCATATTATATTTTGACATTTCAGTTTTGAAGATGTTTTCCTATGCAATGTGATCTCATGGTATATCAAAAAAATAAATAAATTGATTTTTTTAGCAAAACGTGCTTCACTTAGAAATTTTAATTGCAAAAAAAAAAAAGAAAAAAAAAAAAAGGTAGTTCATGGTCCTGTTTTTCAAATCACTCCGAGAAATGAGACCTATTCCTCAACTTATTCACTTCACAGAATTGTATTAATTTTCAATTCTTCATCCATTTGGTTTAAGCATTAGGATTCCAATCCCAACCACTGAATTTGGCTTCACATATATTGCATAATGGTCAAGTATGAGATTTTTTAAATTTTTGAAAAATTCAGAAAAGTTTGCTTCCATTCCTTCCAAAATTGTTATCCTCTATCCTAGATGGCTTTGTATAAACTTTTTGGTTTTGTTGGGGCTGTATTTCTAGTTTCAAAAACAAAGTTTTTAAGTAAAAAAGCAACAAGACTAACAACACAAATGAGTTGGGATTTAGAATAGGACAAGGGCAGCACAAACACATGCCCCTACTATCACAAATTATGACGTAAGCTTGGGAAACTCGGGTAGACCTTAGGCAACCCTTACAAAGTGCAATCAAGGTTACTAACGTAGGCCATAGGCTTTCTTCATCACCCATTGACCCGTCTGGGTAAGTGTGTTGAAACAAAGCTCATTGCTCCTCTTATGAGCACCTATTCTTGCTTCCCATCTTTTGTTTGATTTCAATGTGGTAAGTTAACACAAAAGGACTTCCTATATACACATGACCTGCAAATATTAAATAACACCACCCCTACTGTGTGCTTATTGTATATATGTATTTGGAGATGTATGTGTCATTAATGGAAGTACAATAATGTTGGATATCAATGATATGGTATTCCCATTCAATTAATGCCTGTTAACATCAATGATATGTCTGATCCCATTTTATAATGGAAGTAAATTCCATGCTAAAATGGCTGTATCATTGGTTTTTATGGGGGCAGAGATTATGAAAAGAACATAAGAAATTGAACAGAAGGCATTGGTTATTGTAGGCATAACATAACACAAGTGCTGAGCAATAACATGGGAGTCGCATAGGAGGTGAAATGTTAAGGTGAATTATTTCAGTAATATATAACAACTTTGTAGATATCATATATATATATATATCTATATATGTATAACACCCATTATATTTAGAAACCATATCACATGAGATAAAAGTCACATGAAAAGGTAAAAAATTTGATATGAGGGTTGTGCAAACAAAATGTAACAATTTCATTTTATGTTTCTTGCAAGGAATGACTGCTTAAAATTATTTTTCCCTCCCCTGAAATAATAGGGCACATACTTAAAAATGATTATAGATAAATTTATTTATTTTTTTATGCTTATTTTAAATGGTCATTTGGCCAGCCTTACCTAATAATTTTATTGTGAATAGGATAATTACAAACTTTGCCTCACCAAAGACAAACACATCTTATGTGCGAAAAGCATTTCTCATTTACTAAACAAAATGTGATTTGTTCATGTGGTTATAATTGTCCGACGAAGTTGATTTTTTTCTTATGAATAACTTTTATTGTGAGACCTATCAAATAGAAAATTTAGATCATCTATGTGAGCTCAGATTAAGATTCTCAAGAAAGGTATGGAGAGAAGTGGAATGATGAGTTATAGGGAAGAGCTTATTCCTTTTATAATCATCTCATTGAGATATATCCAATAAGGTCTGAGTTGTCTAAGAAATTTAAAAAATAAAATAAAATAACCAGTCTCAGAGCATCCTTTTTTCTAATTCAAAAAAAAACAAAAACAAAAGTTAATACAGTAAAATTTCACAATATTAATGTTAACTTAGTGAAATTCTACCACCACTATCATCAACTACCACAATTATCACAATTTTTTTTTTTAATGTCAATTTTTTTAATGATTTTAAATATAAAAACTAAATAGTTTTCAAACTTCAATTTCATCAATTAGATTAAAATAAAAATAAAGTCTCTAAACGGTGTGTTAGAGTTTAAAATGTCACTATTCAAATATAAAAATGTTTTTAGTAACCTTGAATACAATATAGCCCTCACAATCATTATTAACCATCACAATAATAAAAATGTTTGGGAGTTCTAATTGTGTGGGTTATACAGTGATAGTGATGTTTTTGCCTTTTTTTTTCATTGCCAAGTGTTTAGAGCACTGTTTGGGAGTTCTAATTGTGTGGGTTATACAGTGATAGTGATGTTTTTTGCCTTTTTTTTTTTTCATTGCCAAGTGTTTAGAGCACTGTTTTTAGTGGGGTGTATCACTTCTGATCACAATAATCATAGCACTTCTAATTTTTAATTTTGTTATGATTTTAAATACAAAAAGCAAACCAACAACATCCAAAATTGACAAAAAAAGAAAAGAAAAGAAAAGAAAGGAAAAAATCAATGCATTCCAAAAATCATAAAATTAATTATGAAGGTTCCTAAATATATTTTTAAAATGCGTATGAAGCAGATTGAAAAAAAATCAAAATCTATTGGTTATAAAAAAATAAAAATGTCTCTACATAATGAAATTTCACTGTTCAAATATAGAGAATGCTTCCACTAACTTTCCACACAATGACACCAATCATTACCATAACTATTATCACTGATCACAATAATGATCACAATACTGACGATTTTTTTCCTTGGGCTTCAAATAGGCTTGAGCCGCTTTTACTGCACCAAATAGTTTGACACAAAACTTTTCAATTAAAAAAAAGTAATTAGTACAAATAGACTACACCAAATAAGATAGTAGTGGTAGTGTTGGCAGGGGACCAATTTGCTGTGGTGTGGGTACTTGGGTGATTTGAAAAGGGAATAAGGAAGTGAAAGTAGGTAAGTGACATTGTGCCATTTTGGGAACATGGTAAAAAGCCACGTTTTTGGACAAAATGTCTAAAAACGTGGCTGCCAAAAACGCCAGAAAAGCCATTTGGCAAGTGCCAAAAACGCAGCAGTAAAATTACAAATTAGGGCCTATGAAAAAAAAATAAAAAAATAAATCTCTTATGTTGGATAAGGGTATTTTGGTCATTTTAATTTGATTTGACACCATAAATAAATATTAAACTAAAAAGCAAAAAGTCAACTTTTTACCAACTTCTCAAATCACTTCCAAAAAAGCCAAAAAGCTTGGTAAAAAGCCAAAAGCCAGCTTTTTACCAACTTCCCAAAACAACCCATTGTTTACATGGTGTTTTGGATAATGAGAAACTATAACATACTAAGTTAGTCATTATTTGTTTTTTAACTATCAAACAAAAGTGAGCTAACATGTCCATCCATAAAAATTTTAATTGTATAATTGGTTTAGAGTATCATGTGGGTAATATAGTGTTCTAGAACTACTTAATAATTACCTTGAAAAGAGATGGGGAAAAGAAAGTTGAGAGTGAAAGGAGGAAAAGTGACTCTGTTTACATTTGATGGTATTTTGTTTGATGAGAAACTATAACATACTAAGTTCGTTATAATTTATTTTTCAACTACCAAATAAAAGTATGTCTATTAATTTTTTTTTTTACTGATTGGTTTGAAATATTGTAAATATATATGATATTTTAAAACTACTCAATGATTACCTTGAAAAGAGATGGGGAAAAGGAAGTTGATGAGTAATTCTTTTCGCTTGCACACTACAAATATTATCGGGAAAATTGCAAAAAAAATTTCAAGGTTTGATCATTATAATAAAATAATTTTTTAATTTTTAATTTTTAATTTTTTCAATTTATACTATTTTTTCGTCAATTTTAATTAACGGAAATAAGCAAATGGTTTAGTTGAAAACAAATAAAAAATTTAGAGTTTAAATTGATAAAATTAAAAATTATTTTGTTACCATGATCAAACTTGAGATTTAATGTGTAATGTGCAAATAAAAGGCTGTAGAGTTGGTAATTTCTTAGACCCAAATTTGAATATAATTTTATGGGGCACTGACTTGTAGGTCCTCTTTGCACAGTTCAAAACTCATCTAGTTTCAAAACAAAACACTTGCACCAGTTAATCCTGCATATTTTTAACTGTTACAAAAAAATCTTTTTAATTTTATTTTATTTTTGGTTAAAATTTAAGGACGCTGCACATGTTACCACACCGGAGTCTTACTAGAATGTTCAACATCACCAAAAATTTGTCGAAAAGTCCAAAACATCGCTGGAAGAAAAAAAAAAAAAGGGAAAAATTAAAGCGAAAACATAATAAAATTTAACCACATCTTTCTCAACACTAAAAAACACGAAAAAAATTATCTATCATACAAAGTACATAATTTTCAGTTTACAAAATTGTAAAAATTTAGAGTTTGAATTTATTTCTCATCAAACTGAATAAATTTGCAGTTTTAAAACTGCAAAAATTATCAATTTGCTCATTTGCAATTTATTAAAACACAATTTCACATCGCAACAATAGTGGCGATCTCAGATCAGTAGTTTCTAAGGGTTTGTAACTTTTCTGTTTGTTAATATTTGCTAAATTTTTGTTGTTGTTTTAATAAAGTGAAAAAAAAGGCTAAAATCATATAGAAAAGCATAAATGTATCTTCGGAATTGTAAATTTTTTTCAGTTTTTATCACTTGTAACTAAAACACAAAATATTTATTTAGAATTTAAAAATTTTCTCCATTAAAATAAGAAAAGAGAAGTGTGTAGCAGGAAAAAAAAGAAAAGAAAAGAAAAGAAAAACTGAGAGATTGAAAGAGAGACAAAATGAGAGGATTGTATTATGACAACAATTTTTGGTTTAAGTCTGGCCGGATGAATGTAGATTTACTTAGATTGCTCTAAATCTAAACGTTATGTAAGTCTTGTCTTGTAATCTTGGCCAAATTTAACTAGATCTACGTTAAGAATATTATCAGAAATTCATCTCCTTCGCTGTCAACGAGAGTAAAGTAAACAGTTGGTGGTTATCGGTGAACACAATCGATGGTGATCGCCGACAAATGTATATAAAAAACGAGAAAGAGAAAAGGAAAAAAAAAAAATTTAAAATTTTGGATCTACATAAAATAAAAAATTATGAGAGGACAATTCCTGACTTACGGGTAATTAATCCTAATTTTATTGGCAGAGCCGAACCGACCCATGTTTGGTTGATTTGTTTTTCCGGATTTTCAGGTCTCCAGGACACCCTGACCCAACTTCCTCTTCCTCAGCTTATCCTATGCAACTGCCTGAAAACTAAAAGGCTACAATTTTGGAGAGAGAGAGAGAGAGAGAGAGAGGAGAGAGAGAGAGTTTCCAATGGATCATCATCCTGTAAAAGGTACCCAACTTTCAACAGAGAACGCTGCTCATCTTCATCAAGGCATCGGTTTGCTTCTCTCAGCGTGGACTGCCCTTCAGATGGCCTTAGAGAACGATTGTGGTGGCCCTGACTCTCTCTCCTCAAAAATCCCAACAACTCGCCCCTGATATTTTCTCGTCCCTCAACCAATCCAAAGGTATTTTTTTGATTATTTCAGCTAAAATGTTTGATGGGTTTTTCTTTTTCTTTTTAATTCAATAGAAATACCCCTCAAAAGCTAGTCGTAGTAATTCAATTAACTCTTTGGCTTTGTCTCATTGGCATTTTTGGGTATCAGTTTTCATTATTTTTTCAATGTTGGTCGGAGGTAATCATCCTTAAGAACAACCCATAGAGCACATGATTGATTGGTGCTGCATGTACAAGGGGCAGGAGAGTTGGTGAATTATCTCCTTATCCAGGTTGCTAGGGAAATCTGAATGTTGCTTTTATTTTAGCTATGTTTGGAGTTGTTGGCTTTTTCATGCGGCTCCTGAATGAGTGGCGTCACCACTCAATTTTCAAATTTTCTTAAAACAGAGGTAAAAATTTATCAAAAATATGTGAGATTTTACAAATTGAACCCAGTGAAATTAGAGAAACAAAATAATTGTTATTCTTATTCAATTGCATTATCAATATGCTCTAAAATTTGTTTTTATTTTGTAAAATTACACAATGCACAGTAAAATACTAATTTTGATTTTTTTTTTATTATTTTAAATGTGAAGTGAAAATAACAAGTACAATTGTCATTGATTCCATCAGTAACAACTACAACTGTGAAAAGATCTTTAGTTGCGATGCAATTTAAATCAAATATGTAACCGAATGATGGTTCTTTTTTTTTTTGGATTCAGAGTGATGGTTGAATGAATGATTATTTGACTTATATAGATTGAAAATATGTGTTTGATAGCATAAGCAATAAGGTTATCATATAATGATTTCAAAAAATAAAACTCATTGTGAACAATTGTATTAGTGTAGATCTTTGCTTAATTTTTGTTGAAGCAATAGTATTAATGTCCCAACTTTTAGTTTAATATGTAATTTGACAAATTTAAATTACCTTTGTTGATGTGATTAAAAATATATAAAATTACAATGGATTATATGAAAATTGATTTTGATATAGATTGTGTAGAACTTAAATCCAACATAACGATATTGATAATACTTGTTAAATATGACCCTGGTGAACTCATATTCTGGCTATGCCACTGGTTGCAGGTCGAGTGGTCTTAAGTATATTAGTGTAATTTTTCCTGTTTCCTCCTCCATTATTTTTGTTTATTGGTCATAAAAATAATAATACGAGAAATGTAGTTCAAATGGGTCAAAGATCAAAATTTCTGTCATCCAGATTTCTTATAGTATCGAACTCAATGTACTCCAGGTATGTATTGGCTTAACCTTTTATAGATGATAATGATATAATTGCTGAAGAAGTGGTTAAGCTGTTTATACCATTAATGAACAGAGGCAAATTATATTTTCCACATTCATTCTATTATGATGATAACAAGTAGTAATGGCTTCACGTATTTGTTAGCCAATTGATTTCAACCCCCCTTTGCAAATTATATGCATTTGTTTTCAGTTTTGCGACCTTTGTTAATTGGTTGTTTGGCAGAGTTCTTTCTAAACAACTTTATGCAGATAGCAGAGAAATGAATGATTATGCATGAAGAGTGTTTTGGAAGGTAACTATAAGTCAATTCAAATACTGAAGGAAACGAATTCTCTGAGAGGTGCTGTTCCTTATATCCGACAGGTAATTATAGTGTTTCCTTGACTGAAAATGTTTTATACCCGATAAATGAGTATAATTCACTATTTCTGCTCAGCTGTTTTTCATGCTTGTTCTGTTTATGGGGCATTTGGACAAGGGAATGATGAAATATTTCCAAATGAAATAAACATAGTGGAACAATTATTATAGATTGGCATCATTTGATAGTACCTTTTAGTAGCTAAGAAGCATGGGCACGGGCATGGACACTACACGGACATGTGAGGATAATATGGAAATTTTCTAAAAATGTAGACACGACATGTGAGGGACACGTACAAACTACATAAATTAGATATATTTTTTGTATGTCATATAAGGATAATAAATTATGAATGAATAAAGGAAAAGAAGGTTGGATAAAAGATTTCATTCAAATGTCATTATGTACCCTATCATACTCAAAAACTTTTTGCGCTACAATATATAGCAACATATATTATGTATTACTTGCTTGCATGAAGAAATTCAACAATACCACAAACCCATAAAAAATATCAGAAAATTACCCAGACAAATACATCTATGGATATCACAATCATTCTAGGTGTGACCCACATTCCACCCACTTTAAATCTACACCATACAACTCGTTTGGGGGTAACTTTTCATGGTTCCTAGCATTTCTAGTAGAAATTAGTTATGTTTCATGTAACAACATGAATCATGTTAAATGCAAATAGCTGGTAAAAGCTTTTTGCTAAGCTTGGTGGTGAAAAGACTCTTCTGCAGTATGGGAGAATCATTTCTCTGTAATACCTTATTTTAAGGAAGAAACACCAATTTAAGAATTTGTAGTGGCTACAAGCCTAGATTTATGTCATCTTCTTATAATATTACCAATCACAATGATGAAAATTTTCTAGTTGAAATTTGCTCAACATGCTTGTTGGATGGAAGATATCACTATTGTTGTATATTATACTTTGTTTGTGCTTTTATATTTTTTTGTTTGCTTCCTCATTATGCATCATGCTGTCAGTGATGGGCAATGATGATGATAGCTTAGGGGACAATGATTCAGAAGTCGACACTTTGGAGTTCCAATTGAATGTAGAAGATGGAAGGACAGTAATGCCTCTAGGCAGAGCAGAGGTAGAAGGAACTAGGTTGAACCTTCAAGATTTATGATCCCTGTTTATTTTTGCTTTTTAATTTCCTGTTTTTTATCCTATACTTTTTGCCCCTTTATTTGTGTCAATATGTCATTTTTATAGAGTTATTAGTGTGGCAAATTTTGTCCCTTGCTTTTGATGCCATGCCAAGGAAGTTATGCTTGTGGTGTAACTGGAGAGTGGAGACTGGTTTCCTCTCATATATAGGTTCTAAAGCATCATACATGAAAAAGTTTGCTTTCTATAGATATGCTTTCTACTCAATGTCCATTCATTGTATTTGGCTTGAATATATATATGTATATAGTTGAGAATGTTGGAGCAGTTAATGTCTAGAGTCCTTGGAGTTCCTCAGTTGACCCCTTAAGGCTGTGTTTAGATTTTAAATTTGTGGAGAACAAACAAAAAGAGGGGAAATTGAATGAAATAGAAACAAAATTGTTTACAGAAATATTGGGAACATATTGGGGTGTAGGTGTAACCATCAATATTAAAAAGTTATATATATATGTATATATATTTATGGAATTTAACTATTGTTTAGAGAGGGGCCTACATGATTTTCACACAAATTCCATGAGTCCAAAAGCTAAAGAGTAGCACTCCAAGCTTCACTTCCCTATATTTTCTACACTCCGAAAGGAAGTGACCCTCAATTTTGGGTTCACTTCTTTTGACCTCTGATGCAATTCTTGAATGCCTCCCTTGTCTGATGCTCATCCCCCAAGTGTTCTTAAATCTTTACTTGAAAACTTCTACTTGTTATAACCCTTATTATTTGTTAGTTTAATTAAATATAACAATTATTAAGTACATAATATACACATAGAAACTCATATCAATACCCATTCCCACCATCAACCCTACTCATCTCTAACCAAGAACTCAACAATAGAATTCCAAGACCCTATTTTCCCTCTCCCTACCCACATACACACTGCTTTCTCTCACCAAAATGGTCACCTTCTTTCTACTAGTATTGTTATTTATCCTCCTCCTTCTCAATCCGTTTCCAGCCATGTGTCAAATTGGCCGTGAAGGCGAATGGTGTCTCTTGCATGCAAGCATTGGCATATCCGCTATGCACATGCAATTACTACATAACAACAAGGTTGTCATGTTTGATAGGACTGATTTTGGCCCCTCTAATCTCTCTCTCGCCTATGGCCGCTGCCGGTATGATCCTTCCGATAATGTTCTAAAAAATGACTGCACTGCTCACTCTTTACTCTATGACATAGGCACTAACACTTTTCGGCCACTAATGGTAGAGACCGATACGTGGTGCTCCTCTGGCTCCGTCCTCCCTGATGGAATGCTAGTCCAAACCGGAGGCTACAATGACGGTGATCATGTAGTGCGCACGATAGCCCCATGCAATGATGATTCCTGTGATTGGGTTGAGTTTCCCGGTTATCTATCGGAGCGTAGATGGTATGCAACAAATCAAAGACTACCAGATGGTCAGATTATCATCATCGGTGGAAGGAGACAGTTTAACTACGAGTTCTACCCTAGAAACTCTGAATCTTCGTCTTCTTTCTGGCTTGAATTTCTCAGAGAGACTAGAGATGATGATGAGAACAACTTGTACCCATTTGTACACCTATTGCCAGATGGAAACTTGTTTATTTTTGCCAACACAAGAGCTATATCTCTAGATTACAAACAAAACCGTGTTGTTAGAGAGTTCCCTTCGATAGCCGTCAATGATCCTCGAAATTACCCTAGCTCAGGTTCATCCGTGTTGCTCCCCATAGATGAAAACGAGCCCATTGAGGCGGAGGTCATGGTATGCGGCGGTGCACCCCGTGGTGCGTTCTCCAGGGCTAAACAAGGGATCTTTGATGCTGCGAGTCGCTCATGCGGACGCATAAAGGTCACGGATGAAAATCCTAGTTGGGCCATGGAGGACATGCTGATGCCTCGTGTGATGGGCGACATGATACTTCTTCCCACTGGCGACGTGGTCATCATCAATGGTGCCGGATCAGGTACTGCAGGTTGGGAAATTGGGCAAAACCCGGTTACCCGACCAGTGATTTACAAGCCATACAAGGTTGAGGACATCCGGTTTTCAGTCATGTCCCCTGCAACAAGGCCAAGAATGTACCATTCGAGTGCGGTTTTGCTAACTGATGGTCGTGTTTTAGTTGGAGGAAGCAACCCACATCCATACTACAACTTCACTGGGGTACAATACCCAACAGACCTGAGCTTGGAAGCCTATTCACCGCCCTACTTGAGACCTGAGTATGACCCAATACGCCCCAGAATTATGAATATCAATGAGAGTTTCAGGTATATGCAGTCATTTTGGGTTACTTTCACAGTGCCGAGGTTTCTGAAACTGAGTGTTGTATCGGTGAGAATTGTTGCACCTTCGTTTACGACGCATTCGTTTGGTATGAACCAAAGAATGGTGGTGCTGAAGGTGAGTGAGCTATACTGTGTCGGGTCCGAGGAGTATAGGGTAACTGCAATAGGGCCTTCAACGGCTGAGATTGCACCACCAGGTTACTATCTGTTGTTTGTTGTGCATGCTGGTATACCAAGTTCTGGTATGTGGGTGAAGATTCAGTGATGGGTTGTTTGTGTGTAGCTAATATGTAATATTTCTGCTATAATAATATAGATTTCAGTAGTAGTATATTACAAGGAAATGTGAACGCAAGGGGTTATGATTGATTTACTGGAACGATAAGGATTGGTTTGATTTGCATTCTAAGAATTGGAATAATATTGTAGAGAACTGAGTAATGGTATAAAAGCATATTTTGTTTACTTTTTTATAGAATGATGATATGGTTCATTTTTGTTCATTAATTTAAAGTAAACAGATTCATGACAGGGATTTATAATTTTAAAAATGTTAGTACCATGTCAGTCTTGTATGGAACTTGTGTAGAATATAGTCTACAAACCCATAATTTTACTAAAATCTTACAAAAGGACATGTTGCTGACCATGATTAGTTTCTCAAATATTGGTGTTATGAGCTCATTTTTTGAACATCCAATCATGCTTGGCAAAATTTGCATTCAGTAAGAATTTTAGTAAAGTTATTTTGTTTTATAGATTTTTTGATAAAATTTATGTTTGCTTAGCATTTTGTTGAATAATTATGTGGGCTTACATGAAAAAAATAGAACTCGCATGGGTAGTCCAATCGTAACTTGTAAGGGGGAGTTGGGGGAAGAGTTGATCGAGGGAATGAGTAGAGTTTGCCGAGTGTCGAGGGTGGCAGGAAGGGGAGGGTTCAATGGTGGAGGGACGGGGGCGATCGGAGAGAGAGGAGAAAGGCAATGGGTGGTGGGGTCATTGCAAATTGGCTATGAACGAATTGAATTGTTCATTGTTTAGTCGATGTGGGACCAACAGGCGCCAATTCGTGTGTCAACAACAACAATTCCATATCACAGAAATATAGTTCCATAAAATTCAGTTTATAGATGTGTTCATCAAATTCAGTTGAACTATAGTTCCATAACAGGAGAACATACAATATCGCACAAACAAGAAGTACAAAGAGCTCAATACTTTACCAGAAATTTGTTTTTCTACTTCATTTGTGATCCTGTGACTTGGGTTTGAGTCTCCCTCATCCACACAAAAAGAAAAGAAAAAGAGTTAAATAAATATGGGAAAAATTACACTAATAGTCTCTACATTTTACCTCGTGTTATTTTGGTCACTATATTTTTAATTAGCTCAATTTTGACTCTTAATTTTAAATTTTGTGTCAATTTGGTCCAATTGATAATACGGTTAGTGTTTCTGATGAAAAATTATTACTAAATTGGTTAACTCACTGTCACTGAGTTGAACAAGTTTATAATTTTGCTTTAAAAAATATGACATAATGTCACTTATGTGGATATTTTTTTATTAAAAAATGTTAACAAATGTAAGCAATTGGATTAAATTGAGACAAAATCATAAATTCAAGATTGAAATTGAGTAAATTGAAATTGCAGAAATCAAAATGACACAAAGACTTAAATACAGGAGTGTAATTTGTCCATATATATTTTTATTTTTTGATCAAATGGTAGAAGATTATTGTAGTATTACATATGTGAAGATTACACGTAGTGGCCCGAAGTCTTGTTTCTCTCTATGCTAGGGGTGGACAAGACTCCAAACTAAGAATTTTGGTGTGATAAAGCAAATTCTTACCACCTGATTAACACATAACATGTATGCATTTGTTATTTATTTATTTTTTTTCATTTATTGTTTTGGCTTACTTAAATTGCACACACATCAGTCGCTACTGTTAGTAAAATTTTTGTCAAGCTTAGATCGATAAAGCCTTAACTAAAATTTCACCAAACAACAAAACAATTGTGTTGAGGTTCTATGCATTGAAAGTTCAAGGACTTTTTTGGAATAAAAATAATGGCAATACAAACAAGAAAAAAAGAAAGAGAGAAGAAGAAGATGATGATATAAATGATGGAATGAACAATCAAATACAAGTAAAATATATTAAGACTACTCCTATCTAAGTTTAAACTACTCATATGTAGATTAGATCTACTCTTAGGATAAAAAAGAAATAGAAATCAAGTCATGTATTAATTTGTTGATGTCTTACAATAGAGCCACTAATGCCAATTTATAGAAAAAAATGAAGGAAAAAACTTTCATTAACCACCACCTAAATAACTACTTTTAACTTCATAAATCTTCAATCTTCTTTCTTACAATGCCACGTGTCTTTCATCCCTTGAATCTTCAAAACTTGTCTTAACTTCTCTTTAACCTCCAAGATTTTCCTACATAAGAAGAAGAAGAAGAAGAAGAAGAAGAAGAAGAAGAAGAAGTAATAGAAAATTTAAACCTAGTCATAATTGAGGGAAAATTTATTTATGGTGCAAACAATGCCCCACCAACTCCTTAAGAATAAGAGCACTCGATTTCTTGAAGAGTTGTATGAACATAAATACATAATAGAAATTATGAAAATTATAATCGATTGGTCATATATATATATATATATTTTTTTGGGCTACATCGAAATACTCCTCTATTACTGTTATATAAAAAATAGAAATAAAATTCAGAATTTCTTTTTGTAAATCACTTCATCAAAATTATTTTTTGATGTGACCCACAAAGCCATTGTGGTTGTTGGATGACAGAAATCATAATGTCAATTGAATTTAGAAAATTAATTTTTTTGACAAAATTAACAATATCAAAAAATTCAAATTCATCAAATGTGGATTGTTCAAAATTTTCATCCATGTTTAGCTTAAAATCATACCCCCTAATTGGATTTTTACCATCATTTTGTGATGGTTGTTCATAAAATTTAGTCATGTTTGGCTTAAAATCATGCCCTCCAATTAGATTTTCACCATTATTTTGTGATGGTTGTTCATCAAATTTAGTCATGTTTGGCTTAAAACCATGCCTTCCAATTGAATTTTCACCATTATTTTGTGATGGTTGTTCAACATTTTTTTGGGGGTCATATTTGACTTAAAACCATACATTCCAATTGGATTGTTAACATTAAAATGCTCAATATCCTTTGGCAAAAGAAGTTGGTCTTCTTCTTCAATTAATGGCTTAAGAAATTGCCCCCAAGGCATGTCATTTTCAAAACTGAATTTTTCCTTAGCCATAGCTTTTGTGGATAGAAAGTTTTGCTTGGAAATGCCTCTTAGCAACTCATAAAATTTGCGCTTTTTAAGATTCTCTAATTTTTTACTCCAATATTGAATTTCTCGATCAACTTGATAAACTTGACAACTAAGTTGATGAATTTTTCCATTAAAGTAATTTATATCAATTGGAACAATCTTTTGTGTATAAAATAAAACTCAAATAAAGAAAATAAATTATTTACGTGAAGTTCTTGTATCAAAAAGTTAGAACAAAAGTGTATGGCACTCTGTCCTTAAGATAGATTCGTCGCTGCACAGGTGCTCACAGATTATTGATGTCTATCTTCCAGGATACAATGATCAATATCACAGATTATAGTAGCACTACAAACAATTTGTCTTGCGAACCAGAACCTGAGTTCTGCACTCTCTAAATTTCTATAAACTAATATGAAGTACAGATGCAGGAAAGAAATAAAAAAAAGGAAGGAAATGGATGAATTGAATCTGCTAGAGGATCCTGTATTTATAGACAAAGAGGTGTCTGTTCGGAAGGGAAAAAAACCCTTCGAACAAGCGTGCAATCTTGAACTGCCAGAAAATGAAGAGAGGCGACTAGAGAGGCACTGTTCTAGGAAGCAAAAATTTGAATTCGAATTTTGGCACAAAAGTTTGAGTTAATTCATTAGGAATTTAAATTTTCTAGAATTTGAAAAAATTCAAAGGAATTTTGTCCAAAAAATTAAAGTTAGGACCCAACCTATAACCCACACACGCCCCGCTCGACCAGACGACGGGGGCGGTGCCCGTGCACGTGTGGTGAATTTGGGTCAAATTCACTTTGTCCATAACTCCCCTTCTTACAAAACTTGGGGTGCCCCTTGGGGCCCATCCCAAGTATGTCAACCTAAAACTTATATACTCATACAAACTCTCTTATTGTTTTTATGCGGAACAACCAAAACAAGGTAACCCAAATTTGTTTCTTCAACTTCCTATTTCATGAAACCGAAAAGGACGTAAACTTCTCATTCACTCATAAATGGTTTTGACGAATTGCCTTTACCATGTGACTTGCCATACGGCAAGGAACACGTCACCACTTGGACCCACCTCAAAAGACATGTGGGCACCACTTAAATTTGGGCTCAAAGTTGGCCCAAAATAAGCCTATAAAACTAAATTTTCCAACAATCCCTCACATGAATGGAATTGACGGAGAGAAAATGCAACAACATGATGTTTCTAAAGACAGTACAGAAATCAGAGATATTTTGCAAAGGATAGGTAGCTTTGGGCTTTGAACTTTCTCTTGTGAGACATTATCGAATTTACTAGCTAATCATTGAACATGATGTTTTGAACTATTCAACTGTTTGTGTAAATCAAGACAATAGAACTCACACAACATATTTCCAGACATAGTTTGGTTCTCACGATTGTGTTCATTTTGGCCCTGAACAACCTGGTACTTCATGAGTGCTGTAGAGAATTGTAGCCCTCACAAATCTCAGAGAACCGGCCTAGTTCACACTCATAAAGGTGATTCTTATGAAGAGTATCCTGCCATACTCCACTAGGTATTCCTAGATATGAGAATCATCAAAAGCATTGCTTATCCTAACACGCTGCAGACATCACTATTTCATCATAAAAATGGGTAGAAGTTTGACTCCCCAGTGATCCTTATGAGTCATACACAACTTGGTTGTCCTTTTGAACCTAGATTTTGGGATCTCTAGTCAACTAAGTTGGGTTGTCGTTGTGGTAACTCTTATTTAATAGGCTTAAGTTTTATTCTCCTCGATGAATTCTTAACTAACTCTCTTGCTAACCCTTTGGTTAGTGGATCCGCTATGTAGCCTTTAGACTTCACATATTCAATGGAAATAATTCATTAGAGAGTAGTTGTCTCACGATGTTATGTCGACGATGAGTGTGTCGTGACTTATCATTATACATATGACTTTGTGCTCTACCTATTGCCGATTGACTATCACAATGTATAGATATAGCATGCATAGGTTTCAGCCACATTGGAATATCTTCAAGGAAGTGACAAAACCATTCTGCTTCTTCCCCAGCTTTATCTAAACTCTGATTCCATAATAGACCTAGCAATGCAAGTCTGTTTAGAAGATTTTTAAGATACAGCCGCACCACCAAGAGTAAAGACGTACCCACTGGTGGATTTTGAGTCTCTCGTATTCGATATCCAGTTTGCATCATAGTATCCTTCAAGTACCATTGGATATCTAGTATAGTATAGCTCAATGTTACGAGTAAATATGAGATATCTTAGAATCCTTATAATCGCTTTCCAGTGTTTTACTCTTGAATTACTCGTATATCTACTTAATTTACTTACTGCATAGGCTATATCTAGTAGAGTGCAGTTCATCAAGTACATTAATCTTCCAATAATTTGGACATACTCTAATTGTGAAATACTTTCCTGTACATTCTTAGAGAGAAACATATTAACATCCATAGGTGTTCTAGCAAATCATTTTTGCTAAATTTGTTAAGTATTTTATCAATGTAATGTAACTGTGACAAAGCATATCCTTATGATATTTTGGTAATTTTCAGACCAAGAATTACATCAGCAATCCCTATATCCTGCATGTCAAAATATTTATTCAAGATTTTCTTAGTAGTTTTAATCATGTCGTTATTACTACCTATGATGAGTATATCATCAACATAAAGACATACTATAACATAACCTTTGTTCTTATTCTTAACATAAACACATTTGTCGCATTCATTAATTTTAAATCCATTTGACATCGTTGCATTATCAAATTTCTTATGCTATTGCTTTGGTGCTTGTTTTAAACCATATAATGATTTAACCAATTTACACACTTTCTTTTTTTTTTCCCTAGAACGGAAATTCCTTATGGTTGTTCCATGTGAATTTCTTCATTTAACTCACCATTCAAGAAAGCTATTTTTACATCCATTTGATGAATTTCTAGATTGTACAAAGGTGCAATAATAATTAGCATTCTAATAGATGTTATTCTAGTAATTGGTGAATATGTGTCAAAGTAATCAAGACCTTTATTTTGTCTATATCCTTTGACCACAAGTCTTGCCTTGTATTTGTCAATTGATCCATTAACTTTCATTTTCCTCTTGAAAATCCACTTGTATCCAAGATGTTTGCAACCTGGTAGCAAATCCACCAATTTTCATGTGTGATTTTACAAGATGGATTCAACTTTGCTATTTACAGCCTCTTTCCATAAAGAAGCCTCAGGACTGGACATAGCTTCTTTAAAAGTTGAAGGCTCATTTTCTAACAAAAAGGTCAAAAAATCTGGACCAAAAGATTTTGAGGTTCTAGCATATTTTCTACGCCTAGGTTCCTTTTGTTTATTTTGATCTTTCTTTTGCCCTTGTACTTGATTTCGTTCTTAGTCATGACTAGCAATAACATCATAAGATCTTTTGTTAGTACTAGTCTCTTGTCTAGTTTTATTAGGAAACAAATGTTCAAAGAACGAAGCATTCCTAAATTCAGTAATAGTATTTATATGTATTTTTGAGTGTTCTGACTTATAAATCAAAAATCGATATGCACTATAACGCCTCGAAATAATAATGACATCCCATACCATGATATCCAATAGAAGATAACATATGAAATATTAGCCTTTCATTCATATACTTTTATAGTACAAAAGATGACATATGCGAATATATATTCATAAATCCTAGATCCTGAATTTATAGCATATGTCATATAGGAGGGAATCGAGATAAAAGATAATACAGATAAGTTTATGCCCTAATGGCTACATCTTTCCAAGACATTGCTTGGTTACAACAAATGGATCAAGTCCAAAACTGTAATAACCCAACCCTCATATATGCTTTAAGTCTTTTATCATGTGTGATTACATTTTTGATGTGAAATTCCATGAGCAATTGTGTTTAATTATGTGGATTATATGATTATGAAATTGTATTTATCGGTTATGAGAAAATCTGTTGGAATTACGACATTTGGATTGTAAATTGAAAGCCTTAGAGGTGTGATAAACCGAAATTGACTTTACAACTATGATTAGCATGATTTCTAGAACATAATATGAAGTTTTGTAAAAATTTGATTCGTAATGAATTAATTGATTTAATTTAGGCTCAAGTCTTAATTAAATTAGCTTAGGCTTATAGCTTAAGTTTTGCTAGATATAAGAGTCACTTATATGAGCCTTAGGTGATTTAGTCTCACCACAACACTAAAAATATCCCATGGGAGAGTTCTAGAGAAAGGAAAGGAGAGAAAAGAGAGAAAGAAAGAGAAGATCAACTAAAGCTTGAAGATTGAGGATTTTTGTAGGGGATTGAAAGAATAGAGTTCAAGGTAAGTGTAAATCCACTAAAATACCCTAAAACTGTCACGCCCCAAACCTGCCCCTAAAAGTTTGGTGACGAGACCGGCCAGTAATCCGTGGATTACCACAGGCCTTACCGTACAAAACATAAATGAACGGGGCTCGCGGAAGCGAAATAAAGAAACTAATAGTCCAAGAGCTGTGCATAATATGAACATATATTTACATGCCAAAAATTATGTTAATTACCCACCATATTACATACATTACATAACATGTACCAAAACTATCACATACAAGACATGACATATGTATAACAAAACAAAAGCTCACAAAACGGCCTTCTAGGCCTAGCCCCAGCTCGGAGGCACTCAAAACTCTGGTTAGGCTTTCAAAACGGCGGCTCGATCAAGACTCCGCCTGGGCTCGACTCCTTGAATGCTCACCTATAAATACATAAATACAAACAATGAGCTAGAGCTCAGCAAGTAACATTAACGTAAAGAGGTTAGTGAACGAAGCCCAACATTTCATTTCATAACTCCATATAAATCAGTCAACAGTCAACATATAAGAACATACGTAATGGCATACTCCATAGAACCTTTTCATAACCTTTTCATAACATGTGTCGACTAATGACTAGAGTAACCGGTCCCGGACACCGATTAAACACATACCGAGATCTCGTAAACTGGTCCACTTAGGACTATCTATGGATGCCATACTAGATTCGCAAACTAGACATTCGTTCACAGAAAACCTTTATCATTTCAAAACATATCATATCGAATCACTTTTGGAACATAATTCATAATAACATATCTTTACAAAAATGTTACTTACAGAGGGTTTCCAATACCGGTGGCACGGTCTTCTCAATCTGACCTACAAACATCAACAGTATAGCACATTTCTTAACTTTCATTATCATTTCACATAATTCATCACATTACATTCTTCTTTTATTTCATTTCATGTTCATTCTCTTTCTTCTTTACATTCATGTCCATCTCATGTTCATAAGATGCTAAAAGATGCAATTAACATGTAAAAATCATGTAGAACAGCTTCTCAAGCTTTTTTGAAAAAATGCCTCTCCGCTCGAGCGCTACTTGGTCCGCTCGAGCGGACTGAACAATTTCCCAAAACTTCTGGGAGGCCAATTTCTGCGCTCGAGCGGGCTTCCCCTCCGCTCGAGCGGACCCTGCGAAGTCCCAAAACTCTGGTTCTTCCTTCCAAGCTTCCTTTTCCCCTTTTTACAAAACCACTTTCAATTCTATGAAATCAAAGTCTCAAAATAGTTGAATAACAACTTGAATTAACCATTACAACTTCAAAACATAACCCATATAGCTCATAAACAAGATCAAATCCATGAACTAAAGTGTAAAAACCATGAACATATATATACAAGCTTCATATTTCTATAGCCATGGAGGTTCTTTCTCAAACTTGCCAAATAATCATCAATTCATGTCATGTATGCTCAATTAAACATAACTTCTCTTTCAATTCTTTCACATATCACAAACTCATAGATGATCCAACCTTCTTTCAAGAAAATTAGGAGTAGATCCTTACCTTGATCACTAAATTGGAGAGATTAGGCTTGATTCCCCCTTTTTTTCCTCTTGCTTTCTCTTCTTCTTCCTTGGTCTCCCTCTCTCTCTCTCTCTCACGATCTCTCTCTTTTCTCTCTTTCTCTAGATTTTTGTTTTTCTCCTTTGAGTCAAATGAGGTCAATGAACCTTATCTTATAACATATATATCCATATAAATTCAATTAAGCCAATTAAGCCAAGAACATAAGCCAAACGGAACTTAACGATTCAGACAAATTTCAGTCTTCAATTTATCGTTTCAGATAGTTCTAAAAATTCCCGGTATCACATAGGCATGTTCAATTTCACTTTCTGAACCCTTCACGGTAATCGATTTCAGTCCCAAAGTTGTCAGTCCAACAGATATTTTCCCAATTCAATCAGATATTCTTCAATTAATTCATATTAAAACATAATTAAATACGGATAATCATGACATACATTTCGGGGTCATTACAAAAACCCTCTTCAATTGATTAATATCAAGCTTTAAAAAAGGAAGTTTTCCACTTATCTAACTTAGGATTTTGAAATAATCATCTTGCTTGAGTGAATATCCATAGAAGTTATAAAGATTCCTTGTATTTGGTTGATTTGAGTGTGATTCTTGCCTTTTGAGTTTGCTTTGAGCTAGCTTGAGAGGAAGCACCTTTTAATCTTTAATTTTTGCATACTTTGAACTCCTATATGTACATATGTTTGTGTATGTGTTTAATAGACCATGAAAAGATGGAGAAATGTGGCAAATTGAGTTGTGTATATGCAATTAAATGAGTTATGATCTAATTGAGCTTGAGATTTATGTTTATTATGATCATATATCATGATGTTGAGGTGCATTTGCTTGTATTATGCCTTGGAAATGTGTTTGGAAAGGTTGATTTTGTTGGAGTTTCGGACTGCTCAAATAGATCCCAGGACTGCACGTGTGGGGCCCATGGTCGCACGTACAGGATGCACAGTCGCACGTGCGGGGCTCACAGCCGCACGCGTGGAAAGTAGGAGAGGCAACCTAAGCATTCTAAAATAAAAGTACGTGCGGAGCCGTATGTGCGGCCAATGAGGAAAAATTCTGCCAACTTCTTTTGCTCTTTTTGACCGTTTGAAATTGTTAATATGTCCATGTGATCCTTTTGAAATGCTTAAAAATGAATGGGAAGTTAGCGAATCGGACATTTGATTAAAGAGAAAAAGGCTAAGGAAAGTGACTTACTTACAAGTTGTGTGCCATGTGTAGGTCACATACCAGAAGAGACCGCTGCACAACCACATCACAGTGTGTAATAACAGTGTAACAATATGTTTTATTCACGTATTGTACTCATATGTTTTATTCACATATTGTGCTCATACCTCATCTATTTTGCTCATGAATGGCATATGTTATGTAAGTTGTGTTTTGATAGAATAATTGGAATGATTGAACAATGGCGTATGAGATGGACTGAGGTCGTTTTGTTCTGTTATAAATGATGGGCTCGAGGCCGTTCTGATGTGAACTACTTATGACTCATGGCCTTAAGGTCGAGGGAGATGGAGACATGCTGATGTTCATGGATTATTTATGACTCATGGCCTAAGGCTAAGGGAGATGGAGACATGCCGATGTTCCATCTACCCTATAATGTTACGAACATTTGCTAATATGTTGGGCCTAAGGTCGTTCTGTATTATGTTGGGCCTAAGGCCGTTCTGTAGTATGTTGGGCTCGAGGCCGTTTTGGAATGAATTCATGACTAAAACTAGCATATGACTTATGAAAATATTCTTCAAGGCTTATGTTCATACACATGAACCTCTTTACATTGTTATTATTCACTGAGCCTTGCTCACTCCGTATTTATGTATATTTATGTTGGTGACCAGCTCAGAGGCCAGCCGTAGGTCAGCTCTAGGAGCCTTTTGTTGACCCTGTTTTGTCAAACCTCCCAAAGAGGAAGTTTTTTTTGCCTTTGTGGAGTTCATGTCACATTTTGTTAAGTCTTTGAAGACTTGTACTAGATATGTTATCCATATGTAAATATGGAGTTGTTACCTTTTGTATAGACTTGCATAACTTGGACTTGTTTATATATGAACTATGAATGATGTATATGAGTTCTCTATATAGGGTATGGTGTACTAAGGTCCTGGCATTTAAGCACTACTTAATGGACGTTTCATTTAGTTATTATATTTGCTTCCGCTTTAGGCGCCGTCATTTGATAAAATAATGGCTGAAAATTTTGTTTGGAGGCCTAAGCAAGTCCCAAACTTTTAGGGATGAGTTTGGGTTGTGACAAAAACAATTAAAAAAGCCCCAGGTTTGTACAAAAGATAATTACAACAAAAGAAACAAAAATGAGCCTTCAACTCCATGGTCCTCCCAAGCTAAGTCCTTGGTGAAGGCATATCATCAACATCTGAAAGTTATTTTCTACATAGGGTGAGCTAAAGCCCAATAGAGATACTTTAACACTAAGTATAAAACTTAACGAAGTCATAAGATGAATGCGTATGCATGTCTTTTGTCAAACATTATACTTTTTCATCTTAAAACAATGCAATGCCATCATCATTGTATTTCAATTCATGAAAATAATCTTTTACATTAGAAAACAGGGTAGTAGATACAAAACATTAGAAATCTCTAGGTACTTGTCTGCCAGTAGGCTATACAAGCACTACTAAAGTCATTTTATCCGTACTAACCAGAAGGATCAGCACTTAACCGCGTGAGTTTCTGGACTTTCACCAAGGACCCCCTAACCAGATTTACCAAGGTATATACCCCTTTTTGTCAAAACAATCCATTTTCAATGATTAAGTATGAGAGAATGCTCAATGTAAGATGTATGAGTAATTAGTTTCAATTGACTTAATTCTCATGCAATTTCTACAACAATCAAAGCTATCCTCCACTGATAGCCAAAAACAGATATTTCTCCTCAATAGACAATTTTCTAATAATAGATATAATCTCATAATTTTCAAAATGGGAGTAATAATATATATTCAACTCCACTCTCATTATCAACCGATACATTTTTCATATCTTTTCAAAACCCAATATCCTTTCTTTTCCTTTCATAAATCTAACATCAATAATTTTCAAACAAAACTTCCTTTATTTCCAAAAATTCCATTTAAAGAAAGATTCTGCCATATTTCAATACAACCCATCAATATACACACTTCCACATTCCTTCTTAAGCATTTATTTGAAGAACTCCTCTTTGACATTTCAAAATCAAACCCTATATCTAACCCAAAATCCCCAAATCACTAAATCTTTCTAGAGAGCAAATAACCAAGCTAAGGATCATACTAAAGGTTGAAGAAATCCCTACCTTAAGAGTAAAAAAGGAAGAGAGCAAGGGTGAAACTTTTGACGGAGCCGAAAACGAAATCATCTCCGATTAGATGAAGCTTTCGATGAGCTCTACATTTTTCTCCAACGATGAGCTCTACATTTTTCTCCAAGGAGCAATGGTGGAAAAATCAATAGATGATGGAGTATTTGAGGTTTTAAGCAAGAACTAGAGAGAGAAGAGAAAGAAATTAGGGTTTGGGAAGTTTCAGAGAGAGAGAGAGGAAATGAAAAAGTGAATTAAAAATCTCTTTCCCGAACTGATATACGTGTAGACCGCTCGAGCGACCAAAACACCGATCGAGCGTAAGACACAATAAATGAGATCACTCGAGCTACCAAAACACTGCTTGAGCTCACAATAACCTCCTCCCAGAAGTTTTGCAGACTGCAGAGATCGCCCGAGCACAAGAAATACCGCTTAATAGAAGAACACCCTACTCTCAGAAGTTTCGCAGACTTGCAAAAATACTAGGAGATCTTAAAGACCGCTCGAGTGACCAAACCATTGCTTGAACGAACAAGAAGAAAACTGGATTACAACTCTATTGAAAAACCAACTCCCAACCTGTTTCAAACACAACCAACAACTTAACTCAACTACCAACAAGATGATAAAGGGTATGAACAACCATTAAGGGGTCGGGTCTAAACTAGAACAGTTATATACACCATTATTCTTGGCATAACCGATGAATATGCAATCAACGATTTTCGAACCTATTTTAGTGTTTTTAGGACTAGGAATAGCTACTTTAGCCAAACATCTCCACACTTTTAAGTATTTATGGGATGGTACTCTTCCATGCCATTTCATATGGTGTTTGATTCACTTTTCAGGGTACTTTATTAAGAATATAATTAGTAGAAAGTATTGCTTCCCCCCCACAAGTTCTAAGGTAATCCAAAACTTATTAACATGGCTTTCATCATTTCTTTTAAAGTCTTATTTTTCCTTTCAGCAATTCCATTTTGCTGAGGTGAGTAAAGATCGGTGGTTTGATGAATTATTCCACCAAATGGTGATTCATATTCTCTACATCTATCATTTCTTAGAATTTTAATTTTCTTGCCAAGTTGATTTTCAACTTTATTCTTATATTGAATGAAAGTTTCCAAAGTTTCATCCTTAGTTTGAATTAAATAAACATAACTATATCTAGTATAGTCATCTATGAAAGTGATAAAATATTTTTTCTCACCTCTAGTTTGAATTGATTTAAAATCACAAATGTCACTATGAATTAATTCAAGTGGTTTAGTATTTCTTTCAATTGAATGAAAAGAAGTTTTAGTTAATTTTGCCCCAATACAAATTTCACATTTATGATTTGGATCAATTTCAAATTTAGGTAAACATTGCTTATTAATTAATATATGCAAAGATCCATAATTAACATGTCCTAATCTATCGTGCTGTAAATTTGAAGACTCGAGCAAGTAAAACGATGTATTTTTATTAATTATAGAAGGTACAACAGTCATTATATTTATTTTGAAAAGGCCATCAATCATGTAACATTTTCCTACATACATCTTGTTTTTAGTAAGTACAAATTTGTCACTCTCAAAAACTAACATAAACCCATTTTTGCTCAACAGAGATCTGGAAACAAGATTCATATGAATGTCCGGTACATGCAGCACATTGTTGTAGGCACCCCATTTTTGACTGCCTTTACGACTTGGGCGCCAGCAATTGCGCATCCAATGATGAATTTGTATATGCTTGTCAAATGCTCGAAGTCATCAGCAGAATGCCTCAGCTTTGAGCCTCAAAACCCTTTGAACCTCTTGCCTTGTTTTTGGACCAAAACAGTAGTTTTTCAAACCTAAACATCCTGGGACCTGTAGACCCACTAGTATGGACTGCCGGCCATTATAGTGGCTGGCAACCCACTATTTGTGGTCTGCTATAGACACCCTGTTTTTGACGGCCCTTGCGACTTAGACGTCCTTGCAGGTACACCTAATAATGAGTTTGTTTGCTCACTAAGCGCTCGAAGTCCTCAGCAGAATGCCACAGCTTTGAGCCTTTTAAACCCTGTATCCATTTTGTCCTATTTTTGGACCATGCCTTGGTCTTTCCATCTTGCAATCTCTGGTGGCCTGTCGGCCATCCCTAGAGGCTGCCGGCCATCATTTCTTGTCTGTCGGCCATTGATGTGCCTTACCGGCCACCAATGATGGCTGGCCGACCACCAGTGTTTTCTGCAGATATTTTATTCCAGCTGTGCCAGTTGTTTGCACAGATGCATACATCTATCCACACGTGGAGGGCTGGATCTCCTTGTAGAAATTTCATATTTTCTATATATATGGACCCTCTCTCTCATGTTTTGATGTTAGAAAATTTTATATTCAAAATTTTCCTCTCTCTACAAATTCTCTACACTTTTGCCTATTAACACTACACTCTTGCCTATACACCCTTAACCAAATCCTCTCATCTCTGAGCTGAGGTGTCCTTGAGCATGGTTTGAGCTTTAGAAGGTGTATTTGCTTGGAATTGTGGCCTAGAGTTACTCTTCTCTTCAAAAGGTATAATACTTGCTTTGTTAGCTTGCTTTACATACTTGTTTTCATATCTTTTTCCCATTGTTTTGGGTTTATAAAAAACTCTGTTTTTATGGGCTGAAATTGGTGTTTTTGGCCATTTAAGGTTAAGGGGTGGTTCATCCCTCTTTATTCCTTGTTGTTAAGGCCATTTCACATTTGTTTCCCATTTTCAAACCATCTTTTTTTGGGCCTTTAAACATTGATTTTCAAAGTATTTTTAGTGGTAAAAATCAGGTTTTGAAGTCCAAATTTGGATGGGTTAGCCTCCCCTCCTTGTATCTTGTTTGGTAGCCTAGTTAGCTCCATGTGTTAGCTTATTTTTCTAGCTTTTTGCAGCTTAATTTCAGCACGTTTTAGGCTCTATTTAGGACTGTTTTAACTCTGTTTTTGGCAGTTTAGTGCATTTAAGTCTTGTTTTGCATAGTTATAGTGTAATAGTCCTCACAAGCTTGGTGTTTTAGGCTTTTAGACACCACTTGTTTGAGTTGATTGCTTGTTTTTTATGCTTTTCACACTTAATTTCAACACTAATCATCTCTACAACCTCCCTCCTTTCTTGGCTTTTAATTTTGCTTTGAAAGTGATTTCAAGCCACTTGTTTGCCTAAGTGTACAATTGAGGTTTCATACTTAATGGTTTAATCCCCTAGGGGGGTTCATTACCAATGGTATGATACTTCTTTCATACCTAAAGCAACTTGTGTTTTGAGCTCTCTTTCCATTAGAGGACTTTAATTCACCTTTGGACTTAATTTGATTAAAGAATGGTTGGTAAAGTTAAAATGGGTAACTAAAACTTGGGACTAAAAGTGAACAAGATAATAATTTGGTGTGTTCAAATCGGACGTTAATTTGAACACAAGGAGAATTGGGACATTTCATACTCAAAGTGATGATATGTCTCAACTTTCCTAGGTCAACTTCTTCCCTTGATCTTTCATGAAAGGGAGGAGGTTTGTGTCTTGTTTTACATTTATTGAACTTGCACATCTTGAATCACAAGCCATCATGCAATGAAATTGCTTGAGTTGGTGGTTTGTGGCTTGAGTTCACAACTCCTTTGATTTGTCCATGAAAATGAGGGGTGAGTTGTGCAAACAATCCTTGAAAATACCCTGTATATACTTTGTTTGCCCTCTGTTGCAGCAAGATGAACCAGTGCATCAGTGGCCGGCAGGCCACTATCCATGGCCAGCAGGTGGTCAGCAACATTCACTAGTGGCCAGCTGGCCACTGATGCAAATCTCAGCAAAGTGTTAGTAAAGTGGAGCAAAATGATTCTAGAAGTGTTCAATTGTGTAAACAGAGGCTTTCAAGACCAAAGCGGAGGTCTTTTCGGGGGAAACCGAGCATGCGCATGCACATCTTTCATTTCCCGAGGCAGAGCAGCTAATTAGCTTAGTTTAGTTACTTATAGTTAAATTATTGGTTGTAATTGTTTTGTAATTAGTTAATTAGTTAGTTAGCTAATTAGTTCATTTATAGTTGTAATAAGTAGTTTAAACAGTTATTCCTTTTGGTTTGTAATAATTAGCTTAATTAGCTTAACTAGCTTAGCTTAATTAGCTTAGCTTAATTATTCATTCGGACTCTCTTTCGTGAGAGCATGATGTAATAATGTGTATGTCTTCCAACCCTATGTCTTTCTCCTTTTTATTTAACTGCTTTCAATGGTTAGATTAGGGACATGTTTCAATTAGCATACCTTATGCTTGCATCTATTCATCTTGTATTGCATGCATCGAGGCTCAACGCATCATTCTAACTGCATTGTCATTTCAATACTTCTTTGAATACGTGCTTAGACTGCATGTTATTTAATCAATCCATATGCCATATTAGTATCCAAGCTTATTAGTTGCATATTGTATGTGTTGCATTAGACATTTTGCATAAGTTAGGAATCATGCATTTTTTCTAACTCTTTTGTTTATCTTAGCTTGGAGTACTAGGTGAGTTTTTAGTGCTTTAGTATACTCGTATGTGTGTGAATGTTGCTATGATTAGAATGCTTGCCATGAGGCTAAGTGCTTAGTTGCTAAATTGTATGAATGCCTGTGGATGAATGCTTGTTGTTTGAATTGGAATGATTCGATAAATGTATGTTTTAAGCCCACTTTGTTGAGTGGCAAATTTGTAACTTTAAGCCCACTTGAGGTGGCAAAATCAAACCCTTTTCGAAAAACAAACATGAAATTGAATTGTTCCAATTCTTGCAAACTAGTCTATACTTGCTTGTGCGCATCACATAGTAATGCTAGTCTAATAATCGGAACAAGAGCATATAATGTTGATAAAAATCATATCATGATTAGTTGAGGCTGATCTTTAATCGGGTGAGTGGAGGTGCTTAATTTATGACATTCCCCTCTCGTACCCAAGTTCCTGATCTAAGGCAACTTTGGTGATGACGGACATGTGGCTTTTGGCACTAGTCATGGGTTTCCTAAATTTTTCCAAAACAAAAAATATTTAGGTGGCGACTTTGTATCTGGCAAAGCAGTCCAATTTTGGCATTTTTTATTCAAAATTAATTTTCCAAAATGATTTTCCGGATTTAGACTCTTTGGTGTTTATCAGTTTCACATTGCACTTATGAGATTAGATTCAGAATCATGAGAGTCTGAACTGTAGGGCTTCTTTCGAACCTTCCGAAAGGGGGTGCAAAAAAGCCGAGCTACATCTGCCAACCACTATTAGTGGCCTGCCGGCCACTTGTGTGTTTTTTTCAAAACTTTTTGCAAACTATGTCAGCTATTTCCACAGATGCATGCACCAGTCCATACGTGTCTGTATAGATATTTCTGAGGTGGTCTCATGTTTTTCTACATATAGATGACCTCCCCTCTTGTTTTAAAGGTTAGAAAATTTTGGGAGCAAATTTTTTTTTCTCTCTCTACAATTCTCCCTCTCTTTTGCAAGTTCTTCACTCTTTACCTATACACTCTAAACCAAACTTTGTGGTGTTTGTGCTGAGGTGTTTTTGAGCTTGCATTTAGCTCTTGAGGGTGTGTAATTTTTGGTTTGTAACTCAAAAAGGTTATCCCTCTTCAAGAGGTATAATTCTTAACTTGTTTCCCTTCTTTATTTGACATCTTTTCTACTATTTTTGGACTGTTTTTACACTGAATTTCTGGGCTGAAACTTGCGGTTTAAGGCCATTAAGGGTGGAAGGGTGGATCACCCTTCTTTGCACCTAACTTCTTAAGCCTTTGCCCTTGTGTTTCCCACATTTCTATTATCTTTTTTTTAGCTTTTTACTACTGAATTTCAAAGGTTTTTTAGAGGTTAAAATCATGTTTTGAAGTCCCAAAAATGGAGAGGGTAGCCTCCCCTCCTTGTGTTTGCTTATTAGCTTAACTTTCTCAATATTGTAGCTTACTCTTTTAGTCTTTTTGACTTCAATTTCAGCACTGTTTTAGCCTATTTTAGGACTATTTTTTTATGTATTTATTCCAATCATGCTTTGTATTGTAGGCTTGTAGTGTAATGGTCCTCATAGGTTTGGTGGTTTAGGTCTTAGCCACCAACCTATTTGAGTTGATAGTATTTATTTCTTACTTTCCATACTTGTTTTCATCTCTAAATCACCTCTGCAACCTCCCTCCTTTCTTGTTTTTTTTCTCTGTTTTGAAAGTTGTTTCAAACTACTTGCTTGTTTAAGCTTGAGATAAAGGTATCATGCTTAATGGTTTAATCCTTTTGGGGGTTCATTACCAACGGCATAGTGTCTCTCTCATGCCCAAAACAACTTTTTGTTTGATGCTCCTTTCTATTAGAGGACTGAAAGCTCATTTTTGGACTCAATGAATTAAGGAATGGAAGGTAATTAAAATGACGTAATAAAATGGGACTAAAAGTGATGTAAGATAATACACATGAAGGCTTGAGTCATTTCATACTTGTTAAGTGATGAAATGGTTCAAGTTTCCAAGGTCAACCACTTCCCTTGATCAATCCATGATAGGGAGGAGGTTTTGTTGGTCTTTTCTTGCATTTATTGAAATTATGTCCCCTGATTCATAAGTCATCATGCAATGAAATTGCATTGATTGATGATTTATGAATCAAATATACCCCTCTTTTGACCTATTTGTTGATAAAGAGAGGTAGGGTGGACAAACATCCCCTGAAAATACTCTGGTTTGTGCTTTGTTTGTCCTCTGTTGCTGCAGGAAAGAACCAACATTAGTGGCCGGCAGACCACTTTTACTGGACGGCAACCCACTTTTAGTGGGTGACCACTACTTCTGGGTTGCCAGCCACTTTTTCCAGCCAGGCAGTGTCCTTTTTCTAGCAGAGAAGAGCAGAGCAGAAGCCAAGGTGCAAAAACAGTGCAATTTTCTAACTGTCCAATAGAGGCATTCCGGTAGCAAAACAGAAAGCATTATAGGGTGGAAATCCGCGTTCATGCATGAGCCATCCCTTGATCCTCGGGATCTGTGAAGTGATGTTATAATATTAGTGTTGTGCTTGGAATAGCGGACTTATAATTAATTAGTTAAAATGGCTAGCTAGCTTTATGTTGTACTTAAGCCTCGTTTGGGAACAGACTAATTTAGTAACTTTTTGGCTATTTGGCTAAAATATGAGCTAAAAAAAACTTATATGTTTGGGATGATTTTTTGACTTTTTACGAAAAGATGTGCAAAAAGTAGAAAGAAAAGAAAATCTTTGATTTTTTTTTATGGGTTGTTGGCTTTTTGGCTAATTTAGTAACTTTTTGGCTTTTTGGCTAAATGGGAGGATTCCCAAATTAATTAGCTAGAATAGTTGGTTAAATTTGTTGTTGTAATAATTAGTTAATTAGCTAGTGTAGTTAATTTATTCCATTTAGTTTGTAATAGTTAGTTAATTAGGTAATTAGCTTAGCTAGTTCATTTATTCGGACCCTCTTGTGCGAGGGCCAATATGTAATAATGTGTATGTCTTCCAACCCCACGTCTTTCTCCCTTTTATTTATCCGCTTATGATAGATAGAATAGAACATCATGTTTATTTTAGCATTTCCCATGTTTGCATCCACTTGTCTCACATGCATCGAGGCTTAGTTCATTATTCTAACAAGCATTGCCATTTATTACTTCGTTGAATACGTGTTTAAACTGCATGCTATGAAATTGATTCACACGGCATATTAGTAGCCGCGCCTATTAGTTGCATCATTGCATGTGTTGCATTAGTCATGTTGCATTAGTTAGGAGCATGCATGTTTTCTAATTCTTTTGTTTCTTTTGGGTTGTCTTGAAGTACGAGGTAAGCATTTTTCTGCTTTAGCATATTGCATGCATGTGATTGTTGCCATGTCTAACATGCTTACCATGAGGCCAAGGCCAAGTTTGGGAAGTCTCAAAAAAGCCAAAAAGTCAAAAAGTTACTCAAAAAGTTAAAAAATTATCACTATTCACCAAAAGTCAACAATTACGGCTACACAACTCCCAATACTAATTTTCCCCTACACATTAATTTATATAATTTTTTAATACACATTTTTCCATAAAAAGTCAAAAAGTTAACCCAAACATTCATATTTTCAATCTCAACTTTTTAGTCTAAAAAGACAAAAAGTGCACTTATTTAAGACACCCCAAACAACCCCTAAGTGTTTAATTGATATACTTGCTTGAATGCCTGTGGATGAAGGCTAATTGCATGAATTGGAATAATTTGAGTAATGTATATATGAGATCGCTTTTTCAAATGGTACATACTCAAAACAATTTTCAAAAAACAAACATGAAATCAAAGAGTTTCAATTTTTGCAAATTAGTCTATACTTGTGTGCGCGTCATATAGTAACAATAGTCTAATAATAGGAACAATAGCATATAATGTAAATAAGAATCACATCATGATTAGTAGAGGCCGATCTTTGATCGGGTGAGTAGGGTGCTCAATTCATGACCTTCCCCTCTCGTACCTAAGTTTCCGAGCCGAGACACTTTGGTGATGACGGATAAGTGGCCTCTAGCACGAGTCTCGAGTTTCCTAAATTTTCCAAAATAAAACATTTAGGTGGCGACTCTGTATCTGACAAAGTAGTCCATTTTTTGGCCTTTTTGATTCAAAATCAATTTTTCAAAAGATTTACCGGATTTGGACTCTTTTGTGTTTATCTATTTCACATTGCACTTGTGAAATCAGATTCAGAACCATGGGAGTTCGAACTATAGGGCTATCATATCCGAAAGTAGCACAAAAAGTCGAGCTACAATTGTTAAGGGTGAGTTCCTTTCCAGATGTCATCTTCAAAATAACCTTTCATTGTCCTTCGACTTTAGAAGTCGAGGAATTACCCATGAACAGTTGTTCTCCATTGTCCACCACAAAACATAAGGTTTTTGTCAGCACAGATGTGATGAATGACTCTAGTGTCCACCCACCATTCTTTGAAATTTTCGACAAGGTTGACCTCGGAGACAACGGCTGAAAGGTTTATGTCATCAACACCATTGGAGATTCGCTCTACTTCGGTGACATTGACTTGAGCAGGTTTCTTACTTTAACTTCCTTTACCTTTGCACTTGCTATGACAATCATTGGCTTAATGTCCCTCTTTGTCACAGATGTAGCATTTTCCATTAAACTTGAACTTCTTGGTGTCCCCTTCCTTAGAGCCTTGTGAGGAACTTTCTCTGGTCAATTTTCGGTTCTTCGCTTTGGTGCATGTTCCACCACATTAGCCTTTGACTCCATAGGATGCTTTCTAACCCTTTTCTCAGAAGTTCGGTTAACTTCCTCAATTATCAATCGCACAATTAATTCTTCTAAAGTCATTTCTTTGCGCTTGTGCTTGAGATAGTTCTCACATTCCATTCATTCTTGTGGTAATTTTTTAATTAGGGTAGCAACTTGAAAGGACTCGCTTAGTGACATGCCTTCTGCATGGATGCCATGAAGAATTAGTTGGAGATCTTGAACTTGGCTAATCACAGTATTTGAATCGACCATCACAAAATCTAAAAATTTGCCCACCACAAATTTCTTCGAGCCAGTATCTTCTGTTTTGTATTTTTTTTCTCCAATGACCCCCATAATTCCTTTGTTGTCTTGATAGGACTATAAATGTTGTACAATGTATTATCAAGCCCATTCAAGATATAGTTGCGATAAAGGAAATCCGCCTGCTTCCAAGCATCGACCGCAGCAACTACTTATTGGTTGGTTTCATCCTCTTTTAGAACAGGAGCATCCTCACGAAGGAAAGATTTAAAGTAGTAAGATAGAATAACATTTTCTGCTACCATCTTTTAAAGTTAGTTCCTAAGAACTTTTCTGGCTTTTTCCCGTGATTCACCGGCACTATCACAATAGTAGGAGGGATTGGGGCAATCGCAACACCGATCGGATTAAAGGTTTGAGCAGTTTCAGTAGTCATGAATTCTAAATTATAAAACATAATTATAATTAGAATTTTATACTACACAGAAAATTAATATAAAACACATAATATAATTTTGTAAAAAATAAAAGAAACAAAATTGTAACTTTTATTTCAAATTAATTTGAAAATAAACTTTTATTTAATCAAATTAATTCCACATAGAATATTATTTTCGTAAAACTTAAAAAATTAAAATACTGAAAATTAGAATTTTAATTAATGAAAACCTAGAATACTATTTCTGAAAATTCAGAATTAATTTCTGAAAGCTTCATAGAGAAAATAAATTTTGTAATAAAAACAAAAAAGAATTTTGAAAAGGAAACAAATGAAAAATTCTGTATAAACAGAATAATTCAACTCTATCTTAAGATTATTGGAACAATCTTCTGTGTATAAAATAAAACTCAAACAAAGAAAATAAATTATTTACATGAAGTTCTTGTACAAAAAAGTTAGAACAGCAAATACACGATCAAGTTGAGTGTGTGACATTTTGTTCTTAAGACATATTACCACCATACAGGTGCTCACAGATTATTGGCATCTATCTCCTAAGATACAATGATCAATATCACAGATTGAAGTAGCACTACAAATAATCTGTCTTGCGAACTAGAACCTGAGTTCTGCACTCTCTAAATTTCTATAAACTAATACGAAGAACAGATGCAAGAAAAAAAAAAGGGGGAAGGAAATGGATGAATTGAATCTGCTGGAGGATCCTGTATTTATATATAAATAGGTGTCTATTCGGAAGGGTAGAAAACCCTTCGAACAAGTGCGAAATCTTGAACTGCCAAAAAATGAAGAGAGGCGACTGGAGTGGCACTGTTTCGGGAAGCAAAAATTTGAATTTGAATTTTGGCGCAAAAGTTTGAATTAATTCGTTAGGAATTTAATTTTTCTAGCAAGAATTTAAAAAAATTCAAATGATTTTTTTCCAAAAAAATTAAAGTTAGGACCCGACCCACACCACGCACCCGTGACCGGCCGAACGACAGCGGCTCGCGTGTGATGGATTTGAGCCAAACCCACTTTGTCTATAACTCCCCTCCTTACAAAACTTGGGGTGCCCTTTGGGGCCCATCCCAAGTATGTTAACCTATAGCTTATATACCCATACAAACTCTCTTATTGTTTCTATGTGGGACAACCAAAACAAGGTAACCCACATTTGTCTCTTTGACTTCCTATTTCATGAAACCGAAAACAACGTAAACTTCTCATTCACCCATTAATGATTATGACGAATTGTCTTCACCGTGTGACTTGCCATGAGGCAAGGAACACGTCACTACTTGGACCTACCTCAAAAGACATGTGGGAACTACTTAAATTTGGGCGCAAATTGGCCCATATGCCTATAAAACCAATTTTTCCAACAATATCTTTTTGCATCAAGTAATGTGGTAATGAAATTATTTGAAATCCAAAATTTCAAATAAATTTCACTCTTGTACCAATAAATTTCATCCTCACAATGCCGAATCATTCTTTCCATTTCATTTGTCATGCCATTATGTTGGCAATAGGCAGTAAAATCATTATACATGGAAGATGAGGCATTCCAATAATAATTCATACCCATTGGAACATTGCCACTCCATTGGTGGTTTGCATCCATAGGTACATAAGATGTAAACATGCCACTTGATGGCATAATTTCTTGATATTTTGTTTGTATCATTTTTTCCCCCTCCAAGCTAGGATGATGTCCTACTAGGTATGCCAAAAATTGTTAGTAAAATTTTTGTTAGGCTTAGCTCAACAGAGCCTTAACCAAAATTTCACCAAACAACACAATAATCAAGCAATTGTGTTCAGGTTCTATGCCTTGAAAGTTCAAGGACTTCCTTAGAATAAAAATAATGGCACTACAAACAAGAAAAAAAGAAAGAGAGAAGAAGAAGATGATGATGTAAATGATTGAATGAACAATCGAATACAAGTAAAGTACATTAAGACTACTCATATCTAAGTTTAAACTACCCCTATGTGGATTAGATCTACTCCTAGGATAGAAAAGAAATAGAAATCAAGTCATGTATTGATTTGTTGGTGTCTTACAATAGTGCCATCAATGGCGATTTATAGAAAAAATAAAGGAAAAGACTTCCATTAACCACCACCTAAATAACTACTTTTAACTTAGTAATAGAAAATTTAAACCTAGTTATAATCGACGAAAAATTTATTTATGGTGCAAACAATTACATATTGTCATATCAGTACATTTGCTATTTTTTTTTTTCTTATCTACTTGAATTGCACATGCACTCATCACTTGTGCCAGATGTTAGTATACACATATGTAGAGAATTACATTAGACAATTATAAGTCTTGACTTTTTTCCATACCACTATATATCTTTTATATCCCTCCATATTCATTTTGTAAGCCTCACTTTCAGCTTACAACAATGATTCGAACTGTTCATATCGTAAACCATATAAAGAAAATCACATATGCAAAAAATCAGTTTCGTTGGATATCGATGAATATATGAACAAATCATATTTTTATTATATAAAATTTACGATTTAAGTTTAAACTCATAGTTACTATCCGTTTAAAAGAAACAAAATATAATTTGTTCATGTGTCTACTGATGTTTAATGAAACTTAATTTTTCTGCAACTCATCTTTAGTGTTGGGCCTGCAAGATGAACGATTCAGATCATCATTATGGGCTTGGGATGTGAATCATGAAATAGAGTTTGGCAGAGTATGGAGGATAGTGGTAACGAGGAGGATCATGGGTAATGTTATTTTTCGTGAAATACATATCGTGAAAAGTTTCATTAAACTAATCCAAAGGTGATTGCATAATATACAATAAAACACTACAAACTAATCCAAAAATGGAGAATCATCATAATTTTTTTTTATGATATTTCTTTCATGAAACTTAACATTATTGGAGGGTCATTCCCTAATGGAAGGAAATCAACTCAATACAACAAAATTTCCATAATAGGAAGAAAAAAAAAATTAGTTCTTACCTTTAGCAAGACTTGACTCATTAACCTCCCAATTAAAAGTATACAGGAGTGATAAATTAGATAATACCACATAATCCTTAGATGTCAGTTTTTGTTAAAATGGGACGATAGTTAGTAATTGGATAAAATTAAGAAAAATAAATAACCTAAACAGTTTTTTTTTTTTTTTTTTTTTTAATGGGTTAAACAAGAACCAAACTAGCTACAAAGTGTCATCCATAACAAGATGAGATAACTCAAAGGGAACTTCTCCATCTAGACCTTCAACCTAAGTGCATGTTGAACCGTCCAAGCCAATTCATGAGCAATTTTATTTCATTCTCTTAAGATGTATGAGCAATAGAATCTTTGAAATCCTCTACTCAATCCAATCGTACCTTGAATAATATGTCCAAAAGGAGTTAACAATTGTCCATTTTCTTGGAAAGCCTTCACAATATTCAGTGAGTCACCTTCCAACTCTATCATTCTCAATCCTAACTCTTAGGCAAACTCCACCACCCTTGCGGCCACACAAACTTCGCACAATCTGCCTCCACCCATTGTTGGAGCCTCTCTAATAATGCACGAATCACTTGCCAATTTTGATCTCGAACAATCACCCCAACCCCAATAGTTTTTTCTCGCCCAAAAACTACACCATCAAAGTTGAGCTTGAAGACACCCACACTCGGAGGTTGCCATCGTCAATGATTCATGGAGGACACCATTAATCCTTTATGATATCAATTACAAAACTTATCCAAGTCTAATTTTTATTTGGCGATAGAATGACCAAAGATTAACGTGATGTCAAAATTATGTGCCTTCGATATGTTTTAATTAACTGATGTTTTTTTATTTGCTATTTTAATTATTAAATATGATGATAATCACAATTTAAAATGTAATAACATGCATACAAAAAAAGAAATAAAAAAAAAAGAATAAGATAGATGTGGAGGAAAACAAGAGACAAATGAAAGAGATAGAAACAATTATAAGAAAATATTTTGATAAAATTAAAACATTTATAATGGTAAATTATTAGGAATTTATTAAAAAGAAAGAGAGAAGAAAGATGAGATACAAACATTTTAAAACATATTTAAAAATTTAAAGGGAGTTAAATAAATAAAAAATTCTAATTAGAGATAAAAATGTAATTTTTAAAAAATGAGGGGACACTGTAGACACCCCATTTTGACCGGCCCTAAGACTTGGGCGCTTTCTTTTGATTACCCGATGATGAAAATAAGAATATGTTATCTCACAAAATTCTCAGTGAAAAGATGGAATGTAAACTTTAATCCCAGTCTTACACCTGTTTTTGCCAAATTATTTTAGATTCATTCTCCATTTTCTTTCCCTTTATTATGTATTATATATATATATTATGTTATATTATTATATAATATTTTATTAAATTTATTCGGTACCATGGTTTCATCCACGCACTATACGTTTGTATATATATATATAATATTATATTATATAAGGGTATTATTTCTCCTTTCAAAAAAATAAAAAAAAAATAATAATAAAATAAAAAATTCACTACACCCCCATCGTGTGTCTTTTTGTTTTCAGTACCTTTAGACCCGCTTTGGTCAAATTATGTTGCATATTTGGCTTACTAAAACATATTTTATTAGCCCATGTATTTTAATTTTACATATTTGTGTGTTTTTATATGTATTTTTGGGTATTTGTACATATATTATGCTAATAATCCCTTTTATATATTATATTATAAAGTGCATAGTAATTTTACTGTGCAATGCACAATAAAATCACTGTGCATCATTTGAAATTGCACCGTTTCTTCCCTTGTCTTTTTCTTCCAATTGTTTTCTATAAAAAGGGAGAGATTAGCGCAGAATGGAGAGGATTTTTTGGGAGAGAAGTTTTTGGGCGGGGGAGAGATTCTGTTTTAGGAGAGTCAAAAACAAAAAAGTCTGAGAAAACTAAGAGAGAGCGAATAAAAAAAAGTGGTGCGAGAGAATTTAAAAAAAAAAAGAGAAAAAGAATCAGAAAGAAGGAACCACTAACGTTGTAATTCCAAATTTTAGACTGAGAATTGAGAACACATTCCACAGACTTGAGGGTAATCAAAAGAAAGTTTGTGAATCAAAAATTCATCATTTTCCCGAAAGGTAAGTTTTCGCAAACTTTCATTTAATTTCAAATGTGATATAATTTGTTTAAGTATTTCATTTGTTGTTTTTCATAACCCTTTTTTGTTTTATCGCTTTAAATGGTCGGTTGAACCACCTAATTTTACTACTTTATTTGCTGTAATTTACTGTTGTATATAAACTGTTATAATTTACATAAAATATTGTAGTTTACTATTTATAAATTGTTGTAATTTTATCGCTTTAAATGGTCGGTTGAACCATCTAATTTTATTATTTTTATCTGCTGTGATTTACTGTTGTATATAAACTGTTGTAATTTACATAAAATGTTGCAGTTTACTATCCATAAATTGTTGTAATTTTACCACTTTAAATGGTTGGTTGAACCACCTAATTTGTTAAAAGATGTAACCCCACCGGGTGAATAGTGATCGGCGGTGAATAGTAACCTCCGACGGTGAATAGTACTTCCGGCGGTAAATAGTAACCCCATCAATGAATAGTACCTCCGGCGATGAATAGTAACTGTGGATGAAAAATGCTCGGTAAGATGAATAATGATAAAAAAAGGTGAATAGTAATGATGAATAGTAACTTCCGGCAGTGAATAGTATCTCGGGATGAATAGTGTCCCCGCAAAATAAGTTTCCCTGGACAGAATGGAGCAGTCTTCCTACGTCAAGCAGAATATTTTCCAGCGCACATGAAGTTTCTTTATTTTATTTTATTTTATTTTTATTTTGAGAGTTTGTGAGGTTTTTTATTTTGTTGTAATATTCCCTTCTCTCTCTTATCTGGTTTGTAATAATTTATTCAAAGCATTGTAATAATTCCCCGCCCCACTTCTTTCTATCCCATTCTTTTACTCGCTTTCCTTATTTGTACATAAACATCATATTTATTTTTCATCATATTCATGCTTTGCATCCATGTTTCATGCATCTTGATTCGGCGAAGTTTGCATTTGTGGATTTAATCAATTCCTATGTGATTATGTGCGCTACCTCATGTTCTTGAGATGATTCACATGTCATATCTTAGAAGCTGAATCTTTAGTTGCATCTCATGAGTGAATTGCATTAGGATTGTGTATATAAGATCATGCATGTTTTACTAACTTTGTTTTGTAGCTTGTTCGCGGGTCGTCAAACATGTAAGTTTTTATGCTTTAGCATCCCGTTTGTGTGTGTTTTTCTTACTATGTTTAAGTATCCTACCATGTGGCTATTTGCTTATGTGATATAACTGTATGAATGCCAGTGGATGGAGGTTGTGTCGCTTAATTTGGAATGATGTTGATTTTCGTGTTTGTATACATTTTCAAAACTCTTTCAAAATTACATGAAATCAAGTTGTTCCAAAATGGGTGACATAATCTATACTTGTATGTTTCACATAGTAAATTTTAGGATTTATTAAATAATCAGAATATGAACATATAAAGAAAATAAAAGTCATATCATGGTTTAGTAGAGGCCGATCTTTTGATCGGGTGAGCGGGGGTGCTCATTATTGACCTTCCCCTCTCATACCTAAGGTTCCGAGCTAAGCATCCTTGGTTACGACGAACAGTGGCCTTGGCACCGAGTCATGGGTTTCCTAATTTCCCAAAATATTAGGTGGCGACTCTGAGATCTGATGACACAGTCCATTTTTGACAAAATTGCAATAAAATGGATTGTCACTAAAAGTTTCCAAATCTGGACTCTCATCTATGTTTCACATTGCACTCGTGAAACTTGAGATCAAAGAAATTTCGGGAGTCCGAACTGTTTAACGCGCGCGGGTACTCCCCGGGCATGTTACAGTTTCTGGCGACTCTGCTGGGGATTTTATGAAACCTTGACTCGAACTCCATGATATGACTTTTATTTTCAATTATATGTTTATTGCATTGCATGCATTGGTGCACTTAAAGTCCCTGTGTTGCCCAGATGCTGGTGGGAGCACAGGCAAGCTTTTTGTGACACTACACCTATCTTTACGATACTTTAGAGGCCTTGTGTTGTAACCTTTTGAGATTTGTCAAAAGGGTAGCTTTGCTATGTAGCCCTGCTATCTAGCTTTGCTATCTAAGGTTCTCAGACTTCGAAGAGAGGCTATTTGACTCTTCTGATTTCCTGGAATCTTTATTGGTTACGACCCAAAGGACTCTTTGGTAACGTCACATTAACTTCAACCCTTAGAGTAGAGCTAACCTTGTACATATAGTGAGCCATAGTACCTTCCAAATTAGGACAGGATGCTTTCCCATTGCTAGGATGTATGATACTGCTTGTTTGAATAGTGAAACCCTAGATCATTTGAAGCTAGGACAGGATAACCCTACCCTCTTTAGGGGTGTTTGTTCTCTTTCCTGCTTTATGTGCAATGTATTGGATCTATATAGGGGTTCTCAAATTCGAATGAGTGGTTCAGGTTGTTCAGTTTAGCACCATTACTTCAAAAAAAAAAAAAAAATGCCGATATCCCACAAAGTCGACCATCTCTGTGATTGGAGAGTGACCACCTGTTGATTGCACAGGCTTTATTTTGAATGTTGTCGATGGCCCACACTTTGACTGGCAATTTGAGAATGGTTTTATTCTAAGTTTTGAATTGAGTATTGAGTCTAAGTTTGACTCCACCAAGTTTGTAGAGTTAGAGTCAGGCTCAAGTCAGCCTAATGAGTCAGAGTCTGTTGATTTCGATAGTGCTAACCTAGACATTTCTGTCCTGTCTAGGTTCTCTTTGTCATTTTCTTTTGCGTATGTTGTCAAAAGTCTGTTGCCATTGCTAAGTCATAGTCTCTTTTCAATAAACAGAAAAACAAAAAAACAAAATGCCATAGAGTCTGCCTACTTCTCTCTGCTTTAATTCATTGCATTGACCAAAGTTTTTCAAAACTTTTTCCAAAACTCTGATAAAAACAAAGAGGAAGAATTTCCTCGGGATTTGCAAATTTTGATCAACTGAGAAGAAGAGAGGTGTGCTAAGCCTTTGATGAAGAAAATCATTTTTGTTAATGTGGATACTGAGAAGGATCCTGGCTTGGTCCAAATTGGTTCTATCCTATCTTCGTAAAAGTACGAGTGATTAGTCACTTTGTAAAAAGATTTCAAAAACTGTTTTTGCGTGGTCCTACAAAGACATGCCTGGAATTAGTTATACAGCATAGGATCCCTCTTGACTCGTGGTCCGACCTCCTTAGCTCCTTAGCTTTCAAACCGTGATTTGAAGTATCCCATGATCAATCAAAGTGTAAGGCTTGCATAGCTGAATTGGAAATAGCCCTTGAACTAGGGGCCATGATGTGATTCAAATGGAGACAGCCCTTTAACTAGGGGCAATAAGGTCGAATGTGATTCAGATTTGAAACAGCCCTTGAACTAGGGGCAAAAGTGTGAGGCTTGCATAGCTGAAATGGAGGTAGCCCTTGAACTAGGGGCAATAATGTATCACCCTTGAGAGGCTCGCTGGGCCGAAAACCCGGAAGGGCGACCCAGGCAAAAGTTAGAGCACAAAAAAATAAAAAAATAAAAAAATAAAAAAAGAAGGAAAAAGAAAAATGAAAAGCTCGCAAGGTTGAAAACCTGAAAGGGCGGCTTTGGCAACAGTTAGAGCGTAAAAGGAGAGTGTGAATACCCGAGTGAACCTTAGCCAAAACTATGTAGGGCCTGTGATTCAGATTGGAAACAGTCCTTGAACTAGGGACAAGAAGGTCGGATGTGATTTAGATTTGAAGCAACCCTTGAACTAGGGGCAAAAGGTTGGATATAATCAAAGAGTTAAAATTGAATCGTTTCCCAATGAAGACCGCCTAGAAAGGCAAAACCCAGAATTTGAGAGAATGGATTTTATTATTGAAGGACAGTCGAGTTCCTATCCACTACATTAGGGGCAACACTAGGGGCAAATTCAGACCCAAGTAGCCGAGTCTCTACATCATCATATCTCCTGGTCAAGTGTAGCAGTCATTATTATAGATTTTGATGGCTTAGAGATCTCACACCCAATCAACATAGACAAGCTAAACTGAAACCCTTGAGAGGCTCGCTGGGCGGAAAACCCGGAAGGACGACCCAGGCAAAAGTTAGAGCAGAAAAAAAAATGATAAAAAAAATGAAAATGAAAAAAAAAATGATGAAAATGAAAAAAAAAAAATCAAAAAAATCAAAAGCTTGCAAGGTTGAAAACCCGAAAGGGCGGCTTTGGCAAAAGTTAGAGCACAAAAGGAGAGTGTCAATACCCGAGTGAACCTTAGCCGGAACTACGATGGCCTGATTCCTATCTTTGGGATACGTAGGTAGCTTCATCTCGAAGTTCGGCCCTAATAATTTTTCAACTCATTCACCTCGTCCATGTTTGATTGGTGTGTCTTTAGTCGACTTGGTTGTCCTATCCGTGTTTGATTAGTATATCTTTGTTCTGCTCAGTTCAGTTGGTTTGATTCAACTTGGTTCAGTTTGGTTCGGTTCGGTTCGGCGGTTCGGTTCGGTTTAGTGCCGCTTGGCTTCATTCGGTTCAGATCGGCTTGGTTCGGTTATCACCATTGATTATCTGGTTCAGGGCTATACACCCCAATGGTTGATTCCATGTTAGTTAAGTAGTGGCCATTTGCAAAATTAAGTTTTGATTAATTTGAATGAAGCTGACTAATTTTTCTCGAAAATTGTTCCATTTTTGCAAAACTTGGACCATTCTTTGGATTTGAAAAGGGAAAATTTTCAGTGCTCACAGTTTAGCTCACATGATTTGAAACAGAAAATGGAATAAGTATGCTACTCCAACTCTCATGTTGATCAAAACATTTTTACAAAAAAATCAAGAAAAAAATCAAGGCAATGAATTAGGGGCATAGTCGAGTTAGAGATTCTGTCTTCTCCACCACTCGAGTCAACTCGTCAGTATATATGAGTGTGTATTCATACCAGTCAGTGTATATAAGTGTGTATTCATGTCAGTCAGTGTATTCATACCAATCAGGGTATTCATACCAGTCAGTGTATATAAGTGTGTTCCTTTTATACCAGTCAGTATATTTATAGCAGTCAGTGTATTTATACTAGTCAGTGTATATAAGTATGTTTGGCTTGTTTTGCTTTGTTTTTCTTTCGTTAAGTCATTCTCTGATTTAGGTCAGTATGGGTCAGTATAGAATCAACGTTCAATTCAGAGTTCAAAATTCAATCACTCTCAATGTCAATCGCCCTGCTTTGGGCACCGCACTGCTTTGTGCATCAAATTCAATCGCCCTGCTTTGGGCACCGCACTGCTTTGTGCATCAAATTCAATCGCCCTGCTTTGGGCACCGCACTGCTTTGTGCATCAAATTCAATCGCCCTGCTTTGGGCACCGCACTGCTTTGTGCATCAAATTCAATCGCCCTGCTTTGGGCACTGCACTGCTTTGTGCATCAAATTCAATCGCCCTGCTTTGGGCATCGCACTGCTTTGTGCATCAAATTCAATCGCCCTGCTTTGGGCACTGCACTGCTTTGTGCATCAAATTCAATCGCCCTGCTTTGGGCATCGCACTGCTTTGTGCATCAAATTCAATCGCCCTGCTTTGGGCATCGCACTGCTTTGTGCATCAATATCAATCGCCCTGCTTTGGGCACCGCACTGCTTTGTGCATCAATTTCAATCGCCCTGCTTTGGGCACCGCACTGCTTTGTGCATCCATTTCAATCGCCCTGCTTTTGGCATCGCACTGTCTTGTGCATCCAATTCACTTGCACTATCTTGTGCATCCCTGCATCGCACTGTCTTGTGCATCCAATTCACTTGCACTATCTTGTGCATCCCTGCATCGCACCATCTTGTGCACCCTCCACTCTCACTGTCTTGAGCACTCATGGTCTAGGAGACCGTAAATTCTCTAGAGGTGCAATTCCTTTGGTGTTTGTTGTGCCCGAACGACTTTAGGTGGTCTGGTATAGCCACCTGCCTGTGATTGCAATGAGTTCCTAGGAGACCAACTGTGACGGTGGAAACTAGAGTTCGAATGACGATGCCTAGAACGCAAAAGGTTTGGGATTTCCGAGACTAAAGTCTGGTTTAAATACCCAGGGGTGTATCCCCGGCTTGAAATCTGTATGGCAGCCCCATAGGTTGAGATAGCTTGTATGTGCCTTAACTCTGGATACTGAACCAACCTAGTCTGTCACCCTGTTGGAGAATAGGGAAAGTTGCAAACATAGCCAGCACTCCATGACATTGCATCGCATTGTATAAATCATGAATTTTCAAAACAACCATTATCATTCTCCTTGGTTAAAACCTTCCCTCTCTCCGTATGAAATACGTTGAGATACGCCTGTTGGTTACACCATTGTCATTCTCCTTGGTTAAAACCTTCCCTCTCTCCGTATGAAATACGTTGAGATACGCCTGTTGGTTACACCATTGTCATTCTCCTTGGTTAAAACCTTCCCTCTCTCCGTATGAATTACGTTGAGATATGCCTGTTGGTTACACCATTGTCATTCTCCTTGGTTAAAACCTTCCCTCTCTCCGTATGAATTACGTTGAGATATGCCTGTTGGTTACACCATTGTCATTCTTCTTGGTCAAAACCTTCCCTCTCTTCGTATGAAATACGTTGAGATATGCCTGTTGGTTACACCATTGTCATTCTCCTTGGTTAAAACCTTCCCTCTCTCCGTATGAAATACGTTGAGATACGCCTGTTGGTTACACCATTGTCATTCTCCTTGGTTAAAACCTTCCCTCTCTCCGTATGAAATACGTTGAGATACGCCTGTTGGTTACACCATTGTCATTCTCCTTGGTTAAAACCTTCCCTCTCTCCGTATGAATTACGTTGAGATATGCCTGTTGGTTACACCATTGTCATTCTTCTTGGTCAAAACCTTCCCTCTCTTCGTATGAAATACGTTGAGATATGCCTGTTGGTTACACCATTGTCATTCTTCTTGGTTAAAACCTTCCCTCTCTTCGTATGAAATACGTTGAGATATGTCTGTTGGTTACACCATTGTCATTCTTCTTGGTCAAAACCTTCCCTCTCTTCGTATGAAATACGTTGAGATATGCCTGTTGGTTACACCATTGTCAGTCTTCTTGGTTAAAACCTTCCCTCTCTCCGTATGAAATACGTTGAGATATGCCTGATGTTTACACCATCCTTCCTCCTTTCACGTGAGATGCGTTAGGTTGTTGTTCCACTTGGTTAAAATTGTGTTATGGCACATTTGTATGTAATCTTGTGGCACATTTATATACAATGCACCCCTTGTTATGTTTCATATCATTTGCACGAAGCTTGCCACTCATGTTGTCATCTTCATATCTTTATCATCACTCCATGGCATTGTATTGCATTGCATAATCATGAATTTTCAAAACAACTGGCTTCGCGAAGCGTGTAAGTCCAACTTTCAAACTGCATATGTCATGTTACATGTTGCCCCTGAACTACGCAGGTTTGATTCTTTGCAAAGGGATACGTAGGCAACCCTCGGGTTCAACCACTTGCATTTCATCTTGTTTGTTTGCCCAAGTCCTATGGCCTTGTCAAAAGGGTCGTCTTCGGGCTTTGACATTCACTCACGTCAAGAAATGACTTTGAGCTCTGTCAAAGAGGGGCAACTGTAGACACCCCATTTTGACCGGCCCTAAGACTTGGGCGCTTTCTTTTGATTACCCGATGATGAAAATAAGAATATGTTATCTCACAAAATTCTCAGTGAAAAGATGGAATGTAAACTTTAATCCCAGTCTTACACCTGTTTTTGCCAAATTATTTTAGATTCATTCTCCATTTTCTTTCCCTTTATTATGTATTATATATATATATATATTATGTTATATTATTATATAATATTTTATTAAATTTATTCGGTACCATGGTTTCATCCACGCACTATACGTTTGTATATATATATAATATTATATTATATAAGGGTATTATTCCTCCTTTGAAAAAAAAAAATAATAATAATAATAATAAAATAAAAAATTCACTACACCCCCATCGTGTGTCTTTTTGTTTTCAGTACCTTTAGACCCGCTTTGGTCAAATTATGTTGCATATTTGGCTTACTAAAACATATTTTATTAGCCCATGTATTTTAATTTTACATATTTGTGTGTTTTTATATGTATTTTTGGGTATTTGTACATATATTATGCTAATAATCCCTTTTATATATTATATTATAAAGTGCATAGTAATTTTACTGTGCAATGCACAGTAAAATCACTGTGCATCATTTGAAATTGCACCGTTTCTTCCCTTGTCTTTTTCTTCCAATTGTTTTCTATAAAAAGGGAGAGATTAGCGCAGAATGGAGAGGATTTTTTGGGAGAGAAGTTTTTGGGCGGGGGAGAGATTCTGTTTTAGGAGAGTCAAAAACAAAAAAGTCTGAGAAAACTAAGAGAGAGCGAATAAAAAAAAGTGGTGCGAGAGAATTTAAAAAAAAAAGAGAAAAAGAATCAGAAAGAAGGAACCACTAACGTTGTAATTCTAAATTTTAGACTGAGAATTGAGAACACATTCCACAGACTTGAGGGTAATCAAAAGAAAGTTTGTGAATCAAAAATTCATCATTTTCCCGAAAGGTAAGTTTTCGCAAACTTTCATTTAATTTCAAATGTGATATAATTTGTTTAAGTATTTCATTTGTTGTTTTTCATAACCCTTTTTTGTTTTATCGCTTTAAATGGTCGGTTGAACCACCTAATTTTACTACTTTATTTGCTGTAATTTACTGTTGTATATAAACTGTTATAATTTACATAAAATATTGTAGTTTACTATTTATAAATTGTTGTAATTTTATCGCTTTAAATGGTCGGTTGAACCATCTAATTTTATTATTTTTATCTGCTGTGATTTACTGTTGTATATAAACTGTTGTAATTTACATAAAATGTTGTAGTTTACTATCCATAAATTGTTGTAATTTTACCACTTTAAATGGTTGGTTGAACCACCTAATTTGTTAAAAGATGTAACCCCACCGGGTGAATAGTGATCGGCGGTGAATAGTAACCTCCGACGGTGAATAGTACTTCCGGCGGTAAATAGTAACCCCGTCAATGAATAGTACCTCCGGCGATGAATAGTAACTGTGGATGAAAAATGCTCGGTAAGATGAATAATGATAAAAAAAGGTGAATAGTAATGATGAATAGTAACTTCCGGCAGTGAATAGTATCTCGGGATGAATAGTGTCCCCGCAAAATAAGTTTCCCCGGACAGAATGGAGCAGTCTTCCTACGTCAAGCAGAATATTTTCCAGCGCACATGAAGTTTCTTTATTTTATTTTATTTTATTTTTATTTTGAGAGTTTGTGAGGTTTTTTATTTTGTTGTAATATTCCCTTCTCTCTCTTATCTGGTTTGTAATAATTTATTCAAAGCATTGTAATAATTCCCCGCCCCACTTCTTTCTATCCCATTCTTTTACTCGCTTTCCTTATTTGTACATAAACATCATATTTATTTTTCATCATATTCATGCTTTGCATCCATGTTTCATGCATCTTGATTCGGCGAAGTTTGCATTTGTGGATTTAATCAATTCCTATGTGATTATGTGCGCTACCTCATGTTCTTGAGATGATTCACATGTCATATCTTAGAAGCCGAATCTTTAGTTGCATCTCATGAGTGAATTGCATTAGGATTGTGTATATAAGATCATGCATGTTTTACTAACTTTGTTTTGTAGCTTGTTCGCGGGTCGTCAAACATGTAAGTTTTTATGCTTTAGCATCCCGTTTGTGTGTGTTTTTCTTACTATGTTTAAGTATCCTACCATGTGGCTATTTGCTTATGTGATATAACTGTATGAATGCCAGTGGATGGAGGTTGTGTCGCTTAATTTGGAATGATGTTGATTTTCGTGTTTGTATACATTTTCAAAACTCTTTCAAAATTACATGAAATCAAGTTGTTCCAAAATGGGTGACATAATCTATACTTGTATGTTTCACATAGTAAATTTTAGGATTTATTAAATAATCAGAATATGAACATATAAAGAAAATAAAAGTCATATCATGGTTTAGTAGAGGCCGATCTTTTGATCGGGTGAGCGGGGGTGCTCATTATTGACCTTCCCCTCTCATACCTAAGGTTCCGAGCCAAGCATCCTTGGTTACGACGAACAGTGGCCTTGGCACCGAGTCATGGGTTTCCTAATTTCCCAAAATATTAGGTGGCGACTCTGAGATCTGATGACGTAGTCCATTTTTGACAAAATTGCAATAAAATGGATTGTCACTAAAAGTTTCCAAATCTGGACTCTCATCTATGTTTCACATTGCACTCGTGAAACTTGAGATCAAAGAAATTTCGGGAGTCCGAACTGTTTAACGCGCGCGGGTACTCCCCGGGCATGTTACAGACACGTGCCCTCTGAACCCTATGTAGCTTCGTCCCTAGCCATCGTAGTGGAATGCGACCTAAGCGAGGGCCTTGGACCACGTCTTTGCTTGCCCAAACTCGTATAGCAAATCACAAGCTTGCCTTACAATCTTCTCAGTAATCCCAACATTTTTACTAAAGACGGCTTGATTTTGGGCTAACCATAGACCCCCCAACATAGACCAAAAAACAAACCCAACCCCACGCTATCCATTCGTGAATGTATCACCTCAGCCCATTATCAGAAATCAAGGCAACCCACTGAATCAGTTACCTACCTTAACGGACTCAATGCCCAAACTTGTTATGCCAAAACACAATCTCGCAAGCAATGTATCAGTGTTTTGGGAGCTTCGTCACAAGTCTCATACACTTCCATAATCGGCACTCTCCTCTGTACTAATAACACCCGAGTCAATAAAACACTCATTATTTTCAAATAATTAACTATTTCAATTCAGTTTATAACTTAGCGGGTGTTTGATAACAGGCACTCGGTCCATAAATCTAAATTAAGATTTTCTTTGCTGAAAGGTCCACCCTCTGAAACATTATGTCTATAAGGACAAGCTCCACGAAAATGACCAAACTACCCATATATATATATAGTATCCAAACCAAACCAAACCCTAACCATTCCTCTTGCTCCCCGTCGTCATCGTCGCCGTCGTCTCTCTCTCCTCACCAAACCCTCATCACTCGTATCTCTCTCTCTCTCTCCGCTCGCCTCTCTCTCTCTCTCTTCCTTTCTCCAAATCAACATAGTAGTGCCGCAGGTGGCGGCGTGTGGTAGATGTCACTGTCGGTGACGGAGGATCCAAGAGTCAGCGATGGAGATGGATCTAGTTTTTGAAGATGGATTCACTACAAAGGCTAACAAATTTGCCTTTAAGATTCTACTGCGTGTTTAGTTATGGCATCGTGCCTCCAATCTCTGTTCGAACCACTGCCATCCGCTAGAAACCTGCCACCACTGTCACCGTTCCTCCTCCGTCTCTCGATCCTTGTCTCGCCAAACAGAAGTTTCTCATATCTATTCTACAACTGCACTAAACTTACCAGATTTGACTCCAAAAGCAAGTAAACCCTCTCTCTCTCATTGAACACCAAGTCCACACTCAAATTCTCTGATCATTTGTTCATTTTCTCTCTCTAAAATATATGTATATATTCATATATCTATGTGTATCGATTTGTATGGATCATGATTTTCAAGGGTTTGATCGAACCTTTTTGTGCTTTGTTTTGTGTAGATCGATTGATCATTAAAGATGCTTGGGAGAGCACCGAAGAACACAAAGTACTATGAAATTCTTGGTTTTTCAATTTTTTTTTGGTGTTGTTTGGTTGCTGAGAAGACCTTGAACTGGAGAAGAAAATGAGATTGTGAATCTTTAAATTTGTACAGATAAAATTCTGGTTGTTGTTAATCTATTTATTATTTTCCTTTTTCCAATTTAGGTTAGGCTTTGGACAAAGATTACTTTTGTGTTGTTTTTGATGATGATGATGAAAAAACATATTGCAACATTTTTTTTTTGTTGTTGTTCTTGTGTTGATGTTGATGCAAATGAGACAAATTGTAATAGATAGGGAGATAGAGGGAGAGAGAGAGAGAGAGAGACAACCAAATAGAGAGAAGAGAGATTTTGTAACAACCCCGACCTGTGATTAGCTTATAAACCATGATTAAGATTGTCTAATAAGTGATTAAGTGGAAATCCTACATTAATTGCATGTATTATATATTATTTGCATTTATATTTGTTCATGATAGGAATATATATCTGTAGTTCTGATTCGGTATGCGAATTTGATCACGAAATTGACTTGATTTATGCGTTATTTGGAATTTTTAGAACATTATGGTAGGTTCAATTGAAATTCAATTCAGAATGAATTAATTAGAATAAAATAATGTCCATTTGATTAGTGGTAAGCCTAGTTATTTAAACTTTCTAATCAAGCCTATATAAGGCCAATATAAGTTCTAGAACATGACATACACCCATTTCACCATCTTGTTGAGCTTATACACGTAGAGAAAGAGAGAAAGAGAGAGGCTTGAATTAACTTAGAAGAGGAAAGGAAGGAGACTTGGTGGGATTTGAAGATAATTTTGAAGATTAAGCTAAAATTTCACTACATTCAAGTCTTAGGTAAGATTATTATCCATAACTCTTGCAATTACTCTATGTAGGAGTAGATCATATTAAATAGGTGAGATCATTTGCATGAGTATGTAGAGAAATACATGAATTAGAATAGAATATAGTGAATTAAGCTCATGCATGTATAATTCACCATGTATTCAAGTTATTTCCAAAGAATTCCCTCATGCATGTCATTGTTTTGACTTAGTTTTGGAAATTCATCAAGTTTCATGTCATTTCATATCATTTGATCATGTTTTAGAAGGTTGGAGTTCATGATAATTCATGCATGTTATGTTTTCAATTTTTCAAGTTTAGTTTTGCATAATTGGCATGCTTTTGGGCTTTGATTTTGCGAAATGGCTTTCGAACCATGAAGTTCTATGAATTTAAATATGTTTCCTTAAGTTTGGACCTAAAAGGATGTGTTTTGTTGGTTTGAATTTGAGTTTTGGACTTAGAACAACAATCTGAAAATTCCAAAATTTTGCATCTCTACTCGAGCAACCACCATTTGTTTTGTGTTTCTGCTCGAGCGAAGAAGTCTAAGCTCGAGGGTAAAATTCATGCTCCTAGAAGTTTACAAAATTTTGCAGACCGCTCAAGCGACACGAGTTGTGCTCGAGCAAGGACCCTATTTATTCAGCCTTCCGCTCGAGCGATTGTCGAGCGTCTGTTGAGCGAAAAATTCATGCAACCAATACTTTTGCAGACCTAGGGGCTCACTCGAGCATAGGAAGTGACGCTCAAGCAAGGTGCACTGTTTTTGAAAATTTTGCTAAGTGTTTCAAAATGCATTTTGGCATCCTCATTGCATCTTAGGCATTCCTAAGCCATAATTAAGGTTTAATAATGAGAATAAGACTTAGAAACACGCTAAGAACGAGACAAAATAAGTTAAGTGTTATCCGAAGGTATGTTTCAATATCTGTATCTGTTATGTTTGTATAGGTCACGCGCCGTGAGTGGTTTGATCCATTTGTTCTACTACCAAAGCTATCTGTGAGTAATAACTTTGTAAAATTATGTTTAACTTTAATTATATTCAGATGATATGAAACGATCAGTTTTCTGAAATGCTATGTTTTGTAAGAATGAATGATGATTCAATTCTTTGAGAGATATTTGTGGTATCCTTAGCAGAGGCCCTCGCCCAGGGGACATAATACTGTGGGTTATGGTCATGAGCCCCTCGCCTGGGGAAAATAATACCATGGCACGAGGCCCTCGCCCGGGGGAAACAATACTGTGGCCTACGTATGTCATAAGATACTTGGTATCGGAGGTTCCATTATAGAACTTATATGCATGATATGCATGACCAATGTGATATGTTAATGCTAATGGATGTAGTAGCACACATGATTTGAATACGAATATGATTTTGTTTCTGATAGAATACGAACATGACTATGTTACCGATTCATAGGAGATTTGAAATCCGAATTTATTATGGACATCATTCATCAAAACCTTTACCTTGTTATTATTCGCTGAGCTTCCGTTCACTCTATTATTTATGTATGTAGGTGACCAAGTTCAGTAATGATTACCTGGAAGTCAGTTTTGTCGGCCAACCTTTGTGCCTCTCGAGGAGGTTCCAGAAAAAGTCAAGCGGTCGAGTTTTGTGAATCAAGTTATAAGTTTAAGACTTCTATTTGTTTTGTGTTATGTTAATAACATTATAAGTTGGATGTGTACATGACATCATATGCGGATGTATGTATATAAAGTTTTAAATTATCTGCCTTATGTATGTCTGCATAGCTCTATGGATATTATTATATTTGTATTTGCTTTCGCTAGCCCCTGTATTTTGTTAACTTGCTCAGAGGCCTGTGGTAATCCCAAGATTACTGGCCGGTTACGTCGCTAAACCTATACGAGCGGGTTTGGGTCGCGACAGATTTGAACAGGCAGAAGAGAAAAAAATTGAACAAATAGAGTTTGGTGATTTGGTTTGGCTTTGTATTTCAAAAGATTAAAAAATAAAAAATTAAACAGATAGAAGAATTTCAAGAAAAAAAAATTGAACATATAAGAACATTTAAATAAATAAAAAATTTACACATAAAAAATTTGGACAAAGGATAGATGGAAAAATTTAAAATAGATAGATATAAATTTGAACAGATAGTTAAAAAATTTGAGCAAAGAGGAAATTTTTTGAACATATAGGAAATTTTTTTTGAACAAATAAGAAAAAAATTTGAACAGATAGTCAATGAACATCAACAGATAAAAAAAAGTCAAAAGATAAATCAAGCGGTAAAATTGAAAACAAAATGTCCTTCAAAACAAACAAAATGACTTATCACCAAACTACTTCACAAATTGTGGACCTCTCACCAACAAAAATATCCATTGAACCTAATGCCTTAACCCTCTTTAATTTGGACTTTTCAACAATTATCTCGTCTGATAACCTCCTTCAGCACTTCAAATTAAATGTATTAAGTGATAATCAATCAAACTCGTTTGGTAATTATAATTGATATCACTTAAAAATTAAAGTATCTTAAAATAAATGCTAAAAATTAAGAAAATTTTAGGTATTGTTTGGTAGAGTTTTAGAATTATGATTTGAGAATAAAGTTATATTTTGAGTTTGTGAGTTTTGGAATTATGATTTGAAAAGAGAAAATTTGTTTGATTATGAGTTTTGAAAAGAGTTTTGAATTTTTGATGTGATATATGACATAAGAAAAGTTGTTTGGTTATTCAAAATTTAATTGAAAAACTTATAACTCATAACCAAGCATACAACTCAAAACTCTATTAAAAATTCTATTCAAAACTCGTAACCAAATTCTTTTTAAAATTCAACTCAAAAAAATAGTTTGTCATTTTGGTTTAAAAAAATAATTTCTATATTTAAAAAATATCAAAAACAAATATAAGTTTTTTTTTTCCAAATAACATGTGGCGATTGGCAATTGAAAAAAAAAGAAGTATTGTTCCGGTCAACCGGCCGGACATCTAGGAGGATGTTTGGGTGGACGACCGGGTAGATCAAAAATTTAAAAATTGTCTGCTTTACCAAACATGTTTTAAAAATCTATTTTGAAATTGATTTGGAATCATGATTTGAAAACTCAAACCAAACATAACATTAGAATGTAAATGTGTAGTTAATTTTAGAAAACTCTACCAAACACAGCCTTAAGTTGTTTGAAACTTACTTAATTCTAACTGAATTTATAACTATTATCCATAAGTATCACTATACCCTATTATAAACCCACCACCACTACTACCGCCACAAACACCACCATCATGCTACTGCCACCACTATCGCTACCACTACTATCACCACCACTATTACCATTGCTACCGCCGCTGCCACTATCGCTATTGCCACTGCCACCATCACCACCACCACCATCAGCACCACCATGCCATAGTCACTATTACCACCATTGCTACCACTACCACACCACCACCATGCCACATCCACTACTACTACTACCACTACCACCACTATCGCTACCATGTCACCACCAGCACTACCACCATCATGCCACCACCTCTACTACAACCAACATTTTCATCACCATTGTCATTATTGCTATAAGTATCACCATTATTTTACTACCACTACCATCGCTATTGCCATCACCACTATGCCACCACTGCCGCTACCACCGCCGCTACTACTACCATCACAATATAAAAATTGAGATGTACAATTTGAAAATAATAAATTTTAAATTTGAACTTATATATATTAAATAATTTATTTTTAGCTCAGCACTTAAATTTTTATCAAACAATTTTTCAACTTAAAATATTTAATATTTAATTTTTAATAATTAATTTTCAATTTTACTAAACAACATCTTATATAGCCACCATGTTGGGTTGTTGTATTATGGATTTCTTTCGATTTGAAGGCTATTTGTTGGGTTCGTTGTCGGGGTATTCGATATTAGGTATGTGTTGTATTGTGTTTGGACTCTAGATAATTATCTTATATTTTTAAACTCTTAATAATTGACAAAAAAAAAATAAAAAAAAATAAAAATCACCTTTTGATTGAGTTAATTGGTGAAAGTCCATTCTTACGGGTCCTATGTTATTTGATCCAAGGTTTAGTTTTTTTTTTTTTTTAAAGTGATGAGAACACATGTTGAAAAGTTGTCAAAAATTTGTTCAAAAAAATCGCTAGCGGCTAATAGCTAGTGGGTGGTGAGATGGATAGATAGGTGAATCGATTTATATATAGATAGGCGATATTTGATTAAATATGTAACACGTACACAAATAACTAACATTTGATTAGATAGGAAACATGTATACAAATGGGTGATATTTGAACAAATAAGTGACATTTTGATTAGATAGAAAACACGTATACAAATCAATGACATTTGGACAAATAAGTGACATTTAGATAGATAATCAAATAGATAAATTTTGAATAGGTAGGAGTCTTTTTTTTAATTAATAAGTGTCGTTTGGACAAATAATATCTTTTTAACTCAAAAAGATTTCAGTTACCTAACTGCCTTTTTTTTTATTTGAATTATAGAATTAAATAAATAGAGTTAAAATTTATTTTTAGATATATTAATAATTTAAGAGTTTGTTTGATTGGATGAACCATAGTATAAGATTGAGACTATTAATCCATAATATTCACATTTTATTATTTGGTTACAAATTTTATTATTCATATTAGATTCCAATGACCATTTTAGCTAACAAAATTAACCCATTTTATTTAATAAAAATGACTCATTTTTTTTAATCCTATGACTAATAACATATAATTTAGATTATATATTTTCATATCTATTACAAACCAAACGTATACAAGAAAGAATTATATATCTCATTAATTCAATTAAATAATTAATTTTATATTAATCTCATAAATTATTAATCATTTGATTATTAATGCCATTAATTATTAGGGGTGAACAGCGGATATACCAATTGTAACGACCCTCGTTATTGATTACCGAATTATATACTGATTATTGCTAAATTGGAACGATAATGACTGATAATCGAATTGATTGAAGTATTGAATAGACCGATTGAAATCGAAACTGAGATTGAATAGGTTTATTTATTGAATTGCATATTGCATCTATTGATTGATTGAATGCCTGTTTGAATTTGTGTGTTTAAATTGCTAATTGAAGGCCTTATCGGCGGCCGAATTAGGAACCGTTTAGTGTTTCAGAATCAGTATAATATTTGTGATTCAATGATATATTTATCTGAAAATTTATTAGGAATGATTAAATTAGATTAAAATAAGTTAATTGTCAAGTTTGGCTTAATTACCAAATTGCCATGTGAGTGGACCCTTTTGTTTATTCAACTCTATTGTGCCTTAAACACTTAATTAGCATTTTTGATCAGCTATTTCCCTCCCCCTTGGCCGGCCAAACCTAGAGAAATAGAGGGAGAGTGAGAGAATTAAGCCTATTTGTTGAAATTGCTCAAGAACTTGGAGATTGGTAGGATAAATTGCTAAAGTGAACTCCTAAATAAGAAATTGAAGACTTAGGTAAGAAAAACATCATCTTCTTGTCATTCCTAAGTTCCATCTTGCATGCATCATGGTTATAGAGATGTAAGTCATGAATTTGCTCATAAATGGGGTATTGAAGCTCAAATGTTACATGCATGTTTATATTGAGGCATTTTGAGTTGATTTCATGGTTAATGGTCACATGCATGCCCATATTTATGTAAGAGACCATGTTTTCATTGTGTTCTCCAACTTTTGAGCTCACTAGAGCAAGATTTAAAGCTGAAAATTGGTTTGAAGTTCATACATTTCATGTTTGGAAAACATTCTTGAAAATGGGTTTGAAAATGGCTTTAATTGACCAACTCTTGGCCCTTGCATGTGCAAATTAGCTTTTACAACTTGTTGTACATTGAGTTTAAAGTGTTTTCCCAGATTTTGGGGCCAAGAGGTTGAGTTTTGGATGGTTGAATGCTTGGTTCGAACTTGGGAGACAAATCTGGAAATTCCAGATTTTGCTTCCTCGCTCGAGCGAAGGATTCCTCGCTCGAGCGAGCACCTTTGTTCAGGGCTCCGCTCGAGCGAGCATCGAGCGTGGTATCGCGCGTAAAAATCGAGCATCCAGTACTTTTACTGTTCATGCAACTCGCTCGAGCGAATGATTTCTCGCTCGAGCGAAGCCTTTGATTTTGGAAGCTCGCTCGAGCGAAGGAAGGCTCGCTCGAGCGAGGTGCCTATTTCCAGCAACTTTTGAAAAATGCCTTCCAAGTGTGATTTTGCATCCTCATCTCATCCTAGGCATTCTTAGGCCTAGTTTAAGGCATCTTATTGAGGATTTAGACATAGAACCACACCGAGGAAATTTAGGGATTTAATTAACATCCTTTCCAACTGTAAACTTAGTGTGTGTTCTATTCTGTTAATTGTTTAGGGTTGGCTCTCGGGGACACGCTCTAGCTGCTAATAGCCCAATCTCTGTGAGTAACAGACTGTGTAAAGATATGTTCAAAATGGTTATCTTTTGAATACTGAACTGAAATGTTTATTGAACTGATATTGTTTATTGAATGAATGTATGTCCTGTATTTCGAACTGTATTGTGGCATCCTTAGCACCCATTGTTATTGATTGATACAGAGCTCTGTCGGTTTCCTCGTGGAACCATATTGTTATTGATTGATGGCCATCACTATTGTTGGGTCTGTTAAGGCCCGGTCCTTTTGGACCTATTGTTTATAGGCTAATGGATGTACCACATATGACTGATTGATTGAAATGCTGATTGATCGAAATACTGATTGATTGAAATATTGAAAGATTGAAATACTGCTAAATGAATTGATTTCATTACTGTAAGGACATTCATTCATAACCCCTTTACACATTATGTTATTCACTGGGCTTTAGCTCACTGTTTATATATCTATGTAGGTTCTCAGCAGCCAGACCGGAGCTAGGAGCGTGGGATTGGTCCCCAGTTTTGTCAAGCCAGCCTATGTGCCTCACTGCGAGGTTCCGTGTTGCCATGCTATGGCTTTGGGGTCTTTTGTATTTCCCCTGACTGTCTCACTGTTTTGTACTGTTGTGGGACCATTGTATAGACTGTTACTGTTTACTGTACTGTCCAAGGGGTTAAGTCCCTGTTTTCACCGACTGTTACGGATGTGTATATATATGTATGCCGTATTGTACTGTACTGTTCTATGTGCATGTGAATGAAAAACTTTTTGGCATACAGATTGTCACAGCTCATTGGACACTATTCATTTATTGTTTTGGCTTCCGCCAGGCCCCGAACTCTGTTATATTGTATGATTGTTAAGCAGGCCTTTGGTAATCACGGATTACTGGCCAGTTACGGTGCTAAACCCATAGGGCCGGGTTTGGGTCGTGACACCAATCCGTCCAAATCGACCGAACCGAACCGAACCGAACCAATCTGCTGCAATTTGGATGGATACGTGATAACGAGCGAACGGTTGCAAATTGATTTTTTCTAATCAGCCTAATTTTGGATGGATAGCGGATTTGAAGTTCATTTGGCTACAACCGAACCGTCAAATCGCGGGCACCCCTAAAAATTTGTAAGACTTTGTGTTTTCAATTTATTTAAATATTTTGTTTGTGTTTTCAATTGAAAAATGATTTAAATATTCTATTGAATATATTCTGTTGAAAAAAAGCTTTCAACTTGAATATATTTTTTGAATTGAAAAAAATAAATGTATTATTTATCTATATTTTTTGATTTTTAAATCTAACTCTAAAAATAATAAATAAAAAAGATGATAGATGCTAGTTGGTTAAAAACAAATATAGATGTAACAATACATAGGCATACAATCTCTATTACTACTATGTTCATAGTTTTGGTAGTTTGAATTGTTTTTATATTTTAAGAACCACAGATTGTAATACTTTATGTGGATGAGGCATGCAGTGATTGTAATATATGGATGAGGTATGTAGTGATTGTAATACTTTTTTAAGTCATTAACTATAATACTTTTTTTTTTGAAGAAGTGTACAAGTTGAATTATGTTAAAAATTTATAAAATTTTAAACTGCGAAATCGATTCGCATTCATCTGTCAATCCGCCCAATCTGCATCTGCTGAATTAACAGACAGATGCAGATTAATTTTCTCTAATCTAACAAATTAATACTTCAAATTTGTCAAAGCGTTAAAATTTCATTTAAAAAAAAACAAAAACAAAAACAAAAACCTATCATATTTTCTTCAAAACCTCGTCACTTGACTCGTTTCATTTTCCTTGTCATTTCTCTTTTATTTCTTAAGTTTGTTTTGGTAACTCAATTAATTTATTTTTTATTTTTATTTTTATTTTTTATTTTTTTAAAACTTTTTAAGTCATACCATCTCTTTAATTTTTTATATATTTAAAAAAAATAAAAATCTAATTTCTAACTTACTTTTCCAAATAAATATACAACCGCCCCTCCTCTTTTATCTAACAACAACCTAACAACAATTGCGACGTGATGAGTTTAATTTCTCGGTGATGATAGGTAGCTCGAATTCGAGGCTCGAATCGCGGCTCGACACCAAAACGACGTCGTTTTGGTGTCGAGTTTTGTTTTTTTTTTGTTTTTTTTTTTCGTCTGTGTTGCAGAACGAAGAAGATGGTGGAGGGGGAGGGGGAGGGGGAGGGGGGAGGGGAAAGGGAGGGGGCCCTAATAACAGGGGAGGAGGAGGCGGCGGAGGCGGAGGCGGAGGGAGGACGGCGGTGATGATCTGGAGCTGGGCGAGGATGGCCGGAGGCGAGGCCACGACGATCGACGGTCTGAAGCTCCTCCCTCCCTGCCACGATCGGCGACGGTCTGCTGCGACGGACGATCGGCGGCGAGCTCCTCCCTCCCTTCTTCCTCTCCCTCCCTTCTCTTCTCTCCCTCCCTTCCTCTTTCCATTTTCGAGCCATTTCGAGCCTGGTAGCTGCGAGCTCCTCCCTCCCTTCTCTTCTCTCCCTCCCTTCCTCTTTCCATTTTCGAGCCTGGTAGCTTCGAGCTACCAGGCATTTTCCTTAATTTCTTTAGTCTTGCTAGCTAGCTAGATGCCACTGAAATACGGAGAAATGAGTGCAAAGTAGGCCACCTGAGATGGGCCTCCATTATTGTCTTCTTTCATTTATTTTATAACTATGATTTGACAGTAGAAAGAGACACCCCTTCCCTTTTATCTAACAACAATCTAACAACAACTGCGAGGTGGTGAGTTTAATTTCTTTAGTCCTGCTAGCTAGCTAGATGCCACTGAATTACAGAGAAATGAGTGCAAAGTAGGCAACCTGAGATGGGCCTCCATTATTGTCTTCTTTCATTTATTTTATGACTATGATTTGACAGTAGAAAGAGACACCCTTCCCCTTTTATCTAACAACAACTGCGAGGTGATGAGTTTAATTTCTTTAGTCCTGCTAGCTAGCTAGATGCCACTGAAATACGGAGAAATGAGTGCAAAGTAGGCCACTTGAGATGGGCCTCCATTATTGTCTTCTTTCATTTATTTTATGACTATGATTTGATAGTAGAAAGAGAGGGACTTGTTGAGAGGTGTAAATTTCACCTGATCCGATTTATGTTGGGCTTCGCGAGTTTCCTCTAAAATTCAGGCCAGACTAGACCGGTTCAAAAGTCAAAAAATTAAGTCCAAATTTAGGGATATTCGAGCCTTAGGTGGGCCGGTGAGTCAGGCCTTGAACTGGTCCGGTGGGCTTGGACCTAGCCTCGAGCCAAGCTCAGGTAATTTTTTTTGGTTTTTTTAATATTTTCTACTAAAATTGTGTTATTTTTCATTAAAAAAGACACTGGACCTCGGGTGGGCCAGGCCTTTGGCCGAGCCTTGAGTGGGCCAATGAACTGGCCCACGAGCCGGGTCAGGCTTCAAAATGATGGCCCAAGTCCAAGGACTCGGGCTAGGCTTAGGCTCAAGCGGGCCTAAACGGGTCGTGGGTCATTTTTACACTCCTAACCTTACTTTATCTGAAATTATTCGATATAGTCGCATAATGTATTATTAAATATGTTTTGATTAATAATAATAAAAAAAAAATTATACTTACATCTCCTGAAGTTTGAGTTTAATATATATCATTCTTGATGTTTGAAAAATTACACCAATCCTTTGTCATTGTAATTATTTAAACGGAATAAAGATATTGAACTCATGCACTCTCTCTTTTCTTATTTTACTTTACTTCCTCTATTTTTTTTTCCTTTCCTTTGCTTAATTTTTTTTTTTCAATATAAATTTTTTTTTTCTACTAGGAATTGTTGCTTTTTATACAAATAGGGAGAAAATGTAAAATGAGATTATTAATCACATGAATAAAAATATAATTTTCAAAATGTCAAAAGATAAAATATAATTAAACCAAACTTCAAGAGATATCAATATAATTTATCCATAAAAAAAAAGTAAGACGGAATTCACAATTTTATACTAATTGATTGAGGGGTGTTTTGAAAACTTTGGTAAAAAAATCAATTTTTTAATTTTTTAACTTTTTACCAAAAAAAAAAAAAAAATTACAAAAAAACCAACTTTTTAACACAAAAAAAAAACTAAAAAAATTCACTTTTTACTAATTTCTCACAACACCGCTCAAAAACATAAAACAACATAAAAATTTGTGATTAATTTGTCACGTGATACCTCTTTTTTGATCGAGTCACATGGGGTACCTCTGAACACCACTTTCTCTTTTGCTTTTGAAAAAGAGTTGCTCTTCACTTCAGTTAAAGGCTGCCTAGTAAAAACACGAATTCAACCACTCCACAATTGTTCCATTTCTTAATTAAAATTTTTGAGGGCGGTTTAGAAATATGTTATTTTAATAATTTTTAATTTTTTTGATTATAATATAATGTAAAAAAATTAATATATTTAAAATGAATTTTTAATTTTTTACGAAAATATATATAAAAAATAAAAAGACAAAAAAATCTTTAATTTTTTTTTATAAGTTATAAATTTTTTAATTTTTTTAATAACATTTTTATTTTTAAATTAAAAGTGTTGCATGTTAAACTAAACGTAAAATTTAAATATATATATATATTAAAAATACGTAATATAAAATAATGTAATGGTATGAATTTACCCTTTTTGCCCCTTAGGCGAGGTCACCTCACACCCCAGAGCATATCACAGACAGTGGCGGAGGAAGTGAAGGTCCGGGGGTCACGTGCCCCTGCATTTTGAAAAAAAAAGTTTGACTTTTTTTTGTAAATATAAAAGAAATATTTTAAATAATAAAAATTATAAAAATATTATTAGAGTGAAATGTTAATGACATTTTAAAAATTATGAAAATAATAATGGTTATTTTATTGAAAATAAAGAGATTATTATAAATTATATTATCTATGAATTTTTTTTAATGTAATAGTGATGTCATTATTATTGATATACGAATATAAATAATCTCACTATAAATATATGAAATTTATTGATTGTTAGTTATATTTGACACGTGAGGTTCACTCTCTATATGTTTATGTACTATTAGTTGGTGATATCACATATTAATAGTGACATGGTATTACCATCATATTGAATTTTTAATCAAATTTTGTATAAATTTTTTTTATCATTATATAATATATTTTAAGACTTATATCTATATTATTTTTGTATTGTCCATGATATACTAGTTACAAATAACATTATTTTTTTGATGTTTCTCGAAATCCATCGTAAAAATTTGGGTGAAATATTTTTGTAAATTTTTTTGATATTATAATTAATAAGTGCTCCTCTAATTTAATTTTCTGGCTCTGTCACTGATCACATGCTTGTTGATTGAATTTTTTTGAATAATGCTATATACACCAACTATAACTAGTGTACCAATTGATGATATGACATAATTTAAGAAATTTTTAATATTTATAATATAATTAATAAGTGAGATTAATAATAATATTATAACTAATGTTAATATACTAATTAATATATTAATTAATACATGTAATATCACCGTATTTTTTTCTCTCTCTATTATGCAGCTGGCACATGACAGGATTTCCCCTTTACTTTATTTTTATTTATGTTTTTTGTCGTCTTGTGGCGCGTGCACATGTCAGGAATCTCTAATTTTTTGTTATCAATGAGCGCCAAGTTTGGCCACGTGTAAAAAAATTAAAAAATTAAAAAGTTACTTAAAAAATTAAAAAATTATTATTATTTATCAAAAGTCAAAAATTATAGCTACACAATTTTTAATTTTAATTTTTCTCTACACACTAATTTATATAATTTTTTAATACATATTTTATCATAAAAAAACAAAAAAGTTAACCCAAAAAATTTTCATCATTGTCCAACTTCCAAGGCTTGTAAACGGGTCCCGGATGCTCGTTGATTGAATTTTTTTTCCGTCTTATGCAGCTGGCACATGACAGTATTCTCTCTTTTACTTTATTTTTATTTATATTTTTTGAGAAATTTTATTTCCACCACCCTGATAAACTCAGTCAATACACTTAATAAAAAATTAGATTAATGACAATTATATTTTACTTAAAATTTACTATAATAATCATTGATCAACACTCTTAATATTATATATACAAATTCTCAATACACATCTTTTTAAAATAAAAATATCTCAACATACATTGTTTGAAACAAAAAAATTAAACCCCCAGTCGGTGGCCAAATCCATTGATCTCCTCTCCCCCATTCTCTTTCTCTCTCACGAAGCTCTAAGCTCTGAAGAAGTTCTTCACCAACATTGTGAGTTGGAGAGAACCCAGAAAGCAGAAGAATAGATGGGATTTGAATGGGTTTTTATGCCCCCGTTGTCGTACTTAAATTACAAGCTGCCATTGAAGCCTGCGAAAAGAGGAACCATGAGAGACAGAGACAAAGACAGAAACAGGGAGGGGAGCATGTGGCGTGGCTTTACATTTGGCAGTTATATAACGAAGTTATGTATTTTTTTCAGAAGTCAATGGACGAAATTATGCATAATATTTGGTAGTCAACTTCCGAATGAAACACATGTATTCGGCAACCCAGTGCCGAGCACCTCCAGTCGCGAATCTAACACACTTTCATGCCAATGGAGTGAATACAGATCCGAAAAATGTCAATCTAATAACAAAATGATAAATGTAATAATAAAATTGAAAGATTTCTTACCTTAAACAAGATTTTCAACAAAGTTTAGTAGATCAATGGAGCTCTTAAAATCTTCAATAGTGGTGAGGAAAGTGCAGATTTTTTTTATTTTTTTTGGGTTTCTTGTTTGAACTTCTTCTTCTTCCTTCTTGTTTGAAGTACATATGTAAATTGGGGTCTTTGGTCTTCACGGGATGGGTGAAAATTCAAGTGTGTATTTTGAGGGTAAAGTGTGTGTATAAGGGTTTATTTGTAATTTTAATGATGTGGGTTGAGATAATTATTTAATAATTAAATTAGTAAGGATGTATATTAAGAAAAGATTTGATCTGAATTTATTAGGGTGGTGAAAATAGAATTTCCCATATTTTTTGTCGTCTTGTGGGGCGTGCACATGTCAGGAATCTCTTAATTTTTTGCCATCAATGAGGGCCTTAATTTTCATCACTGTGCAAGGCTTGTAAACGGGTCGCGGTTGAATTACTTTTTAGTGAAATGATTTATTAGTCGAATTTTTTATGGTCATTCTTATCTACCGTAGTCGTTTCATTTCTATTTATTGCGGTCGTGACTTTGTTCTTTGGACGATCGGCTAGTCGATTGGTCGAACCATCGGCATAACTAAACTCGCATAATTTGAACCACATCAAATTTGATGAATATAATATTTATATAATTCTTTTTGAGTTATATTTTTTTATCTAATTTTTATTTTATAGTTACATCAATATTATTATGCATGATGGAAGCATTTTAAGATTGTTTTAAGAAATGATAAATAAATTGATTTTTTTCTTATTTTAAAAAAATATGTAAAAAATAAAGAAATAATGTAATTTAAGTAAGTTAAAAAGTAAATAAATTAGCTTATAAGTTATTTTTCAAAAGAGGCATTGTAAACAATTTATAAAATTTATTAAATTGATTCTATTTTCTACCATCCATTGCTGCACCACCGTGATCTACTTCACTCCTGCCTCAATTTTATTTAGGACAAATTTTACTTTACTCCCTGTCGTTTGAATCAAGTGCGGTTTATCTCCTAACGTTTGGAAATAATCACATAATCCTTACGTGATTTGTGAACTAAAATGCACAGTTAAACATTCCATCAAACTTAATAGTAAGTGTGAAATACGTGACAAACATAAGAGGGTTATCAAGGAAGTAAATCACACATTGAATAAAGTACAAGAGGTTAAAGTTCATTTTACTTTACAAATAAATGACAAAAATATTCGTAATTCACAAACCTAAATTACTTATATACAGGACTATTTTAGTCTTTTTATTAAATTGTTAACGGGCCAAATAGTGCATTTCAGTACACAATCATGTGGATGTTATATGGTCATTTCTAAACGTTAAGGAGGTAAATCGCACATGACCCAAACCACAAAGAGTAGGGTGAAGTTTGCCCTTTTATTTATTAAATATATATTTAATAAAAGTAGAATATTAAATATATTATTTAAATATATAATTTAATTTTTTTAATATAATAAAAGTAGAATATTAAAATTTTATAGTTAATATTTATTTTCACTCATTTATTTATTAGAATAATATTTCAGAGCTCGAATTCTTTCCCCTCGAATCTCCCTAATGCCCAAAACGACGTCGTTTTGGGCATTTTTTTTTTTCCTTCGTCTTCTTCATGCAGCTTTGAGACAGGGAGAGGGAGTGGGAGAGGGAGAGGGAGAGAAAGAGAGAGGGAGAGGGAGAGGCAGGTCGTAGCTCGTCGCCGTCGTAGGGAAGAGCTCGTCGCCATCGCAAGGAAGAGCTCGTCGCCGGGATGTTGCAGCCTCTGCCTCCGCCTCCGCCCCCCGCCTCCACCCCGATTTATTTGGCCCCCTCCAGCCCTTCGCCGCCGTCTGCCTCTGCTTCTTCTTCTTCCCTTCTTCTTTCCTTCTTCCCTTCGTCTGCTTATTCTTCTCTGATTGAACCAAAAAAAAAAATTCAAAAATACGAAACGACGTCGTTTTTCGTTTCGGGGGATTAGGGGGGACGCCCTTTCGAGCTACGTAGCACGGCCCTATTTATTACGATACATCTTTTAACTCTCATTAATTATAAATTATTATTTATAATTTTACTAAAAAAATTTATTTGTAAAGTTACAAAATTAATTCGCTTCCTGCCCTCCCTGCTACGATATGGGCGGAGGCGGGGACAGAGGATAATAAACCCGCTCCAAACCTATTTCGTTGCCATCCTTACTCATTGCTATCAACTACCATCGCCGATAACCTCCTTCGCCAACCACATTCAACCACCATCTCCCTCAATTGCAAATCACCTACCATCGCCACCAATCATCTCTTACTAGCGATAAACACCTTTGGCCACCACATTTTTTTTAAAAATCACTTTCAACCAGCATTTTATAAATTAAGACAAATATCAAAAACTAAATAATAGCCAAAAATATCTCTATCCATAAATAAATAAACACAGACACAAACCTAAAATCCTAAATTCTAAATGAAGACATAATTTAAATCATAATTATACCACTTTATCAATTTATTCAATTTATAATAGGTTTGAACAATTTCAAATAGGAAATTGATAACCACTGTGTAAAAAAAATATTGAAATATATGACAAGTATATGAAAATTGCAAGGATTTTTTTTCATAAATCCCATGTATAAGACTTATCTACCTAAAAACTCTTACTTTTTGTTTTTCTTATAACTCATTTAATCTCATGACCTGCAAAATTACATGAACACTCAAATATTTCAATCACACATGTTTTGGGATTCGAATTGTAAACTCCTAAGTAACGATAAATTAGAAAGGTAACTTTCTAATATCTCCAAACATGAATTTATTGCTACGAATATCTTAAATCAATATTTTAGTCTCATTGCGGAATCCTATTATTGCAAATTTCACAGTGATTTTGACAGGCATCCGTTATCATCCTAGTCGAGCTATCTTACTTCAGTGGCTTCGTTTGGCAAGTTTAGTTTAGACTAAAATAGTCACTAAAAGATAAAAATAAGTTAAAAAGTCAATAATATAAGATATCACATTCAAATCATAATTATTTTTTACTTTTTCTATTAAAAAAGGCAATCTAAATGAATTTTTTAATTCCAAGTTAAAAACCAATTGACAAACGATGACATTGCTTTTAGAAACACATTCAACATAAAAAGTGTGAACATTCACATTTGAGTTAGGCAATGTAAATACAAAAGATAAATTGCAAATTTGAAATCATGGAAGCTAATAAATATTGTATTTAAAATTTTATTCTTTTAAAATTATGGAAATTAATAAATATTTTATTTTCACACTTTTTTATAATACGAAAATTTAAAAATAGCGTAACAAAAAATCCAAACAAAAATTAAATTACAGTGTAAATGTTCACTGTAAATAACAAATATACAATTAACATTCGAAAAAACAAAATATATACCAAAGAACAATGTGAATGTTCACAGTAAATAGCAAACATACAACTAACTTTCAAAAAAATAAAACTCATATCAAAATATAATGTGAATGTTCACAATTTAAAATTAACACACTATTGCCGTTAACAAAATTAACTCATAGTAATGTAAACATTTAAACTGCAACGTGAAAATATGAAACAAAATAAATATAAAAAAAAAATAAAAATTGATTATTTCGATTGTTCAATGATAACAAAAAATGATTGTTCAACCAACAAGTATAGTGACCAAAACAATAAACATACAACTAACTTTCAAAAAAAATAAAATTTATACCAAAATATAATGTGTTCACAGTTTACAATTAATATATAACTAGCCTTAAAAAAGGTAAACTCATACCAATGTAAACATTCACATTGTAATATGAAAACACGAAATCAAATTGAAAAAAATTTAAAAAATCGACTATTTCAATTGTTCAATAGCAATAAAAATAATTGCTCAACCAACAAATATAGTAACAAATAATATACAACAAATCAGCAAACAATATATAAAAAATCATCAAATAGTTCATATATATATATGAGAGGGTAATTTATATGAAAATTGGGCCGAGCTGAGTAATGGGCCGTTGTGGGCCGCAGTACAAAGGACCGAAGTAAAATGGAGATATAAGTTACTCTGGTCTTGTGGATGCTTTGAAGTTAGTCCGGTCCAAGGGAAGATTGAAGTTAGACCGGTCATGAGATGCTTTGGAGTTAGACCGGTCTTAGAGTTAGACCGGTCATGACATGTTAGTTCGGTCTAATCACACCATGGGTTGTACATGAGAAGCCGAAGTAAGAGTAGTAGAAGGAAGAGCCGAATTAAGGATAGTTCGGCCTATTCTGCAGCTAAGCATAGTCATGTTTACTTCGGTCATATTGGAGTCCGACGAGGGAATGTTACTTCGGTTGTATGACATCTTGCCGAAGTAAAACCATCTCACTTGGTTTAAGCAGTGAGGGGGGTGTTGAAGGATAAGCATGATCTTTCAGGAGTATGAATCCTAGGAGGACTCTACATGGAAGAGTAAGAGTCCTACTAGGATTGTGCCACACGAAACCTATAAAAGCTCACAAACATCACCTATGGAGAGGTAACACAACTTTGATTTCTGAATACATTGAGCTTTTGCATATTTGTCTTGTTTGCTGACTTAGGCATCGGAGAGGTTTCCGGCACACACCTGCCGGCCAGCTCTTGTTTGTGTTTTCAGGTTGTAGAACGGCGACGTACGGAGGAGCGCAAACTTGATCAACAGGATTATACGAGAAGGTTTATTTCTTTCCCGTACAATATATATATATATTGACGCACCTTTTTAAAAAAATATGTATATAATAAACTCTGACATAATATTGGTACATAAACTACACAATATCGATGACTACACAAACCGACGAGGAGACTACAGTTTATGTATAACAATGGCAAAAAATGATTGTTCATCGTCGGTTTACCATCATCTCTATTGCGAGTCGACCACCATCTCTATCATTAGTCTATATGTACAACTAACTTTCTCTTCTAAATGTTCTTCTATGACAGAAGCTTATTGTAAAATAATGGGAAGGAAGATCTTTGATAAAAGTGAATCCCTTTCATTGAAACAAACAAAACACTAAGAATAATAATCTTCTATATTTATATACAATATTTATAGGTCGCTCAAGCAAAAAGTCCAATTTTCAATTTTGTTTGGTCAAAAGTCCAAGTGCTAGAGTACTTTGTCCAAAATGACAAGCTTAAACAAAATAACCAACATGTCCCTAACCCCTTTCTCTCTCTTCAAACCCTAACCCTCTCTCTCTGTATTGTAGTCGCTGGAGTCACTTGAGTCGTTAGAGTCGCTACTCGGCCTCTCGATCGTATTGTACCACCAGCAAACTACCGCAACACCTATTCCTCATCCTCATTCTCCTTTGTCGTTCTCCACCGCCGAAGGCTTAAAGAAGAAGATGCAAAGCTACTCTTTGCTACCAACGTCCAATCTGTCTAGCGGAGTCAGTGCTATACTCTCATATGGCAATGAACGAAGAGGCAGTGGTGGCAAATCTAGATCTTTCAAAGCTTGACGAAAATGGCTTCACAGTAGTTTGCTCCGGTGTTAGTACATAGCATTTTAGGGTTCTTATCTACTTTCGGACTTCACCTATAAAGAAACCCCGATCTAAGACGATCAGTTGCCATACTGACTCCCCCCTTCACGGTTTATAGCGAACTCTGGCAATATAAGTCAACTCTGGCGAGTAACACTCTATTCGGTGTCCGTCAACGTTGAATATCTCAACCTATCCATTCTCAAACCTCAACAAAATCCTTCCTTACAGGTTTCTAGATGTCTGCTTGGATGTAGTATAGATGCATCAGATGAGCATTTCGTAGGGTGTGTATCAACATGTGTATAAAGATCCGAGTAATCCTATAATTTTGGGTTTACGGTTCAGCTTGTTGTATTCATGTGATCTGTGAAACCAGGTATCGCTAGATCTGCTGCAGCGAGGTCTTTGGTCATTTAGAGTTTGGCATTCAAGATGACTGTGAGGCCAAATACATTCTAATTGCAAAATAACCTAGAATACAAATCTGTTAGGCAAAAACCCTAGAATATAGATCTGTTGTTATTGATAAATTTTTTTTTCTTTGTTGTTGTTATTGAACAGATAATTTTTTTCTTTGTTGTTGTCGTCGTTAATCATCCCTCTCTAATAGTAAATTTTTTCTTTGTTGAGTAGATATATTTTGGATTTAGTTGTTCATATATATAAAATTGTTGTTGTTGTTTTTTTTTTTTTTTTATCTATTTTGTGTTGTCGTTTTTTAATCTATTGGTGTGTTGTTGTTGCAGTGGATAATTCCAACAGATAGAAAACAAGTTTGTGAAATTTCAAATAGATAGGAAAATGTACCTTCAATTCGAACAGATAGATTTTTTTTTTTTGAATAGATAGATATAAATTTCAACAGATAGCAAAAAAAAAGTCAACAGATAAAATAAAGTCAACAGGTAAATTAAAGGGTAAAATTAAAAACAAAATATCTTCCCAGAATAACAAAAGGTCTTCTCACCAAACTATTTCACAAATGGTGGACTTCTTACCAATAAAACCTAATTCCTTATACTCTCTTTAAATTGGATTTATCACCAATTTTTTCTATTTTATATATATCATAAGTAAAAGATATCTAATAAATGATTTTCTCTCTCTTAGATATATGGTATAATATATATATACATTATAATAAAAGTCTATAAGGATAAAATAGTTCACATAATACTTCTAATATAGGATAAAGATATATTGAAATATAAGTTCAAATGTATGGAATTAGATGGAACATAAGAACACTTTGTGAATTTATTAGGTTACAAGTCCTCTAAATAAGATTTATAAATAAATTTCTCTAATGGTTAAATTAGAGATTTAAATAGAAAAAATAAAAAATAAATAGTTACATTGAAGCAAAAGCAAAGTTGAAGTGCTTACATGGAAGAATTAAAAAAGGATTATATTAAAAACTAAGATAGTTAGAAGACTTACTACTCGTTAAATTTAATGATTTGACAATTTATTAGGATATTTAAGGAAATTCTCTCATATCTTTCTCTAATCACCAGTCAATTATATCTTGTACACGTTATTAGGTTTAGAAAGTAAACTTTTATATTATTTTCTTATTAAATAATTTATTCTAGAGTTAATTATATAAAAGTCCTATTTATAAATGATATGGTTGCTCACATCCTATTTAAGATTTTTTGAACCAATAAGTCCTATCTAATAAAATTGAGAATATTATCAATTTTTCTCAATATTTAAAACTAAGAACATTATCAATTTTGCATAGTAATGTTTTAGATAATTATTTCACTAACTGATAAAAAAAAAAGAGCATGAGATTAAACGATTTTGCTATTCTACTTATTGGTTTGATTTAACTATCTAATAAAATCGAGAATATTATCAGTTTTTTTAGTTTTAAAACTGAGAACATTATTAGTTTTTTCATTTTTTCAGTTTTGTACAAAAAAAAAATTCAATTTTTTCAAAAAAAAAAAAAAATCTATTTGTTTGGCTTTCAGAAAACATTTTCAGAAATTTCTACTTTTTTTATTTTTGGTATTTTAATGTTTTTAATATTTTTTTAATATTTTAAGTAATTTTTTTTAATGTTTAGACACACCTAACATAAATACACTTAAAAAGTATAATATTTGTGAAAAAAATCTTTAAAAAATACACTAAATACCAAAAAATACAAAAATTAAATATATTTTTTGTCTTTATAAATTTTTTAAATATTTTTTTACAAATATTTTATTATTTAGATACATCTAAGTAAGGTGCATCTAAAAAAGTAAAAAAAAAAATTGCTTAAAATTTTAAAAATATTCAATAAAAACAAAAAAACATGAAAAACAAAAAATTTAATTTTCAAAAAACTGAATTCAGAAAACTGAAACCAAACACATTAAATTAGTTTTTTTTTTTTTGCACATAATTTTTTTTTTAGTTTTTTCAATTTGAAAGTTGATGTTTTAAAGTTTTGAAAATCGAAATAAATGTCAAATTATCATATTCCCTTATATATAATCATAAATGATAAACAATCATTATATGAAAGGTAATTCTGATTATTTAAAATTTAATGAGATTTGAAAATCAAAAAAATCTTAGTTAAGGTTTAACGGAGTATAAGTTTATAAATTTGGAGTTGTGTATAAATGCCCCGTTATCCTAATTCCTTTCTTTTCTTCTCCTTTTATTTTATTAAATTACTCTATAATTAATTGCTTCAACATATTCATCTTCTTCTTTTTTTTCCCTTCTTCTCAAAATAATTTGAAGAACTCAAAAATAAATTCATAGAAAAAATGGATTGAAAAGGAAAATCCAACAAAAAAAAAAAAAAAAGGAAAATTGAAGCATAAATGAGTAAAAGTAGGGAAAATTGCAAATATATGGAATAGTAGAAAGAAAATTGTACTATAAATTGATTTTTTTTTTTTTTTTTTACAACTTTGACACAAAGAATTACACCAAACACAAAAAATAAATCTGCAACATGCACACACACTAAGGTTACACCATCATAAAAACATAATTTTTTCCCACTGTTCCTGCTTTCACTTTAGTTAAAGGTGCCTAAAAACCATTTGTCCATTTGAATAATTAAACTAGTAATTAGTGTGCCCGGTTTTGCCCTATACCCCAGTGGGGGTTGCACCCCCAGTGAGGTGGCGCCCCCACTGGTTGAAACTCAAAAAAAAAAAAAAAAAAAAAAAAAAAAAAAAACTGTTTTTTTTTGTTTAATCCCGGAGTGACACCTCACTGGGGGTCCACCCCCAGTGGGGGTAGGAAGCATTTTTGTTAGTGTGCCCTTTGTTAATGTAAATTTTGTTTTGGGGTCTTCTTGTATTGAGTATTGACCATGTTTTTGAATTATGCATTGCTTGGTTTGTATTGAGTTTACAACCTTTACCTACCAAAGTTATTCCTTCAGCCTGTTTTTCCATCTCTGTGTTGCTTCCTTTCTTAGCTTTCTTATCCTTTACCTACATACCAGAGTTGTTTGAAATTCGCAGAGGTTTTTTTTTTGGGTGAATAAATTCGCAGAGGTTGTTCGATCTGTTTTTTAATCTTTGTTTTGCTTGGTTTCATTACCTTTCCTTCTTTCAGAACAAACACCATGGACGTATTTGGGATCTTTATCTCTTCATTTGTGCAAGCTACCGTTGATAAATTGTCCTCTTATTTAATCAACTTAGTGAGCACAGCGGATGTTGGCACTGGCATCCAGAATCTGAAGAAGGCATTAGAGGATTTAGAGACTCTGTTGGCTGATGCAGAGAACAAACAAGTGTACGACAAGGATATCAAAAAGTGGCTAGAAGAGGTTCAACCTTTGGCTTACGATGCGGATGACTTATTGGATGATTTTGCCACTGAAGCTCTCGAAAGAAAGCTAATGGCGGAGGAGACAACGATGGGAAGAAGACCAGCTAACTTTCCACGCCTCTCTTCTATTGTTCCATTCAATCTAAAAAATGGGTCTAGGCTAAATGAGATTACTAGTCAATTACAAGAAGTTGCTACAAAAGGAAAAGATCTTGGTTTGGATAAAAGACTTGCTGGGAGGATGTCTACAGATCTATGGCAGAGATCGCAAACTACATGTTTGAAGGAGCCTCACATTCATGGCAGAGATGAAGACATGAAGCAAATTATTGAATTGCTACTTGGGGATGCACCTACTGCAAAAAAGTTTGATGTAATTCCTATTGTAGGCATGGGTGGGATTGGCAAGACTACACTAGTTCAGCACATTTATGATCACGACAAAGTCGAAAAGCATTTCAACATGAAAGCATGGGTTTGTGTTTCTGTTGACTTTGACATTCTGGGAACAACAAAGGCAATTCTCGAGTCATTCACTCACCGTCCATGTGATTTGGGCAAGTTAAATGAGGTTCAAGTCCAACTAAGAAGCACACTGGCAGAAAAGAAGTTTTTGCTTGTTCTAGATGATGTGTGGCACTATGGACATGATGGGTGGAATTCGCTACGATTGCCATTTGAAGCCGGAGCAGCTGGAAGCAAAATCATTGTGACAACGCGAGAAGCAGGTGTTGTAAAGAAGATGGGTATGGATGAATATCTCAATTTGAAAAACTTATTATATGATGATTGTTGGTTAATTTTTGCCCATCATGCATTTGAGAATAGAAATATCATGGAATGCCCAGAACTGGTATCAATTGGGAAGAAAATTGTTAAGCATAGGTGTGGAGGCTTGCCCTTGGCAGCTAGGGCCCTTGGCAGCTTATTACGATGTAAACAAGAAGAGCGTGAATGGAAAGAAATACTAAATAGCAATATATGGAATGAGGAAAGTGGCATTCTCTTAGCATTGAAATTGAGCTACCTTCATCTCCCTTCCCATTTGAAGAGGTGCTTTTCTTACTGTGCAATTATCCCAATGGACTACGAATTCAAGGAGGAGGAATTAGTCTTGCTATGGATGGCTGAAGGTTTAATTGAGCAACCAAAAGGTGGAGACCAAATGGAAGATTTAGGCCGCAAGTATTTTCACGAATTGGTATCAAGATCATTTTTTCAACCGTCAAGTGGTAACAAATTGAAATTCACAATGCATGACCTCATCAATGATTTGGCTCAGGATGTCGCAGGAGACAAATGTTTTAGGTTCAAGAATAATTTGGAGTATGGCAGGCATAACAAGATTTCGGACAAAGCTCGACATTCATCTTACGTTGGTAGCAATTATGAAGGAATCAAAAAATTTAAAGTTTTTGACGATGCCAAGTGCTTACGAACATTCTTACAATTTTTTCCTCGGAGTATGTGTACATCGAGGTACTTGTTTCATGATTTGTTGCCAAAGTTAAAATGCTTACGTGAGTTGCGTTTACATTGTGATAGGATGGATGAACTACCAGATTCCATTGGAGATCTAAAGCACTTGCGGTACCTTGATGTATCCTATTCTGGGATTACAAGGTTGCCTGACACAGTGGTAACTCTCTACAATTTACAAGTCTTGTTTTTGCAATTTTGTTCTCGACTTCAGAAGTTGCCTCTAAACATAGGGAGGCTGGTGAACTTGCGCCATTTTGACATGACTGGAGTGAATATTCCATCATTAGAAGAGATGTCGCCACATATAGGTAATTTAATTGGTCTCCAAACATTGTCAAATTTTATGGTGGGTAAAGATTGTGGGCGTAAAATAGGAGAGTTGAAAAACCTATCGAACATTCGAGGGGCAATACACATATCAAGATTGGAGAATGTCAGTGGTGTTAAGGATGCAAGGGATGCCAATTTTATGTCTAAGGAGGAGTTGAAAGAGTTATCGCTAGAATGGGATGAATCTCACCGTTCACAGAATGACATAGTTGAGAGGGATGTGCTTGACGTGATGAGACCTTTCAAATTGTTGGAACGACTCACCATCATTGGGTATGGCAGTACAAAATTTCCAAACTGGGTTGGAGATGTTTCATACTCTAAAATGGTGTTCATGCGATTAAAAGGTAGTAAATATTGCATATCTTTGCCACCACTTGGACAACTACCCTTGCTTAAAGACCTTTACATTGAAGGAATGAGTGCAATGAAGCGCCTGGGTTGTGAGTTCTATGGGCAGCAGTGTGGTGCCAAACCTTTCCCCTCTCTAGAGAGACTGAGCTTTAAGTTTATGCCAGAATGGGAGGATTGGTCTGCTTTTGAAAATGAGGGAGTTCAGCCGTTCAGTCATCTCAGTGAGCTTTCCATCATAAATTGTCCCAAACTTGTTGGAAGATTACCAAATGATCTTCCTTGTCTCAATTCTTTCAAAATTGATGATTGTCCGCAGTTGTTGATTGATGTTTCGAGCGTTGTTCAGCCATCACTTGCGTCCTTGTCAATGAATAATGTTATGCTCCCAAGCCTTCCAGCACTCTTAGGGACGAAGAACACGATTGAACTTGGTTCCCTCACCTTGGATATTAGCCATGTTACAGTTCTCGACTCCCTGTGCGATCCAAGCACAACTGATGCAGAGTTACTTGCTAATGCAATGTCTAAGCATTTGACTTCAATAACTGCTTTGAGCATTTCTCATGTTGAAAAACTGGCGTTCCTACCGACATGGTTTACTCGAGATTTGAGGGAACTCAAGAAATTGGACATTAGCAACTGCCAAGAACTCATAACATTGTGGCGGGATAAGGGGCTGCCTTGCATGACAAGACTCGAGTACTTAACAATTTCAGATTGTGGAATGCTGAAGAAACTGCCACAAGATCTGCACACATACACATCTCTTGGGGTGCTTAAAATCTACAGTTGTGACAGTTTGATCTCTTTTCCAATGACAGGTTTGCCATCTAAGCTGAGAGAACTTACGGTTTTCGAGTGTGATGCTTTGGAGTCCCTACCCGAGTTGATGACACTCAATAATCTGCAAGAGTTGCTGGTTTCTGAATGTGCATCACTCACATGTTTGTTGTCAAGAGGTGGGCTACCATCCACACTAAAACAACTTCGGATTGATTGGTGTGAAAATCTGGAGTCACTTTTTGCAGAGGAAGGGATCAAAATTGACTGTCCATCTCTTGAAACTATTTGTATCGGATTTTGTGGGAGTCTCAAATCTTTACCTGAAGCCAATAATCTCAGGAATCTCAGCCAATTTCATATAAGCATGTGTAAGAATCTGGAGCCCCTGTCACTTGGTGGTCGTGATGAGAATAACATCAACCAGCTCACTTCGCTTCAAAAGCTGCGTTTAGTTGATTGCAGAGCAGGAATGGTCTCCTACTTTGTGAAGGAAGGGAGTTTCCCCACCAACATCACTTCACTTGAAATCGGGGATTTCGCCGGTCAACTTCCAGTTCCGCGTCCATCTCCATTAGAGTGGCGTTTGCACAAACTCTCTTCTCTTACAACACTCCAACTTCAAGGTGGAGGTTGGCCGTGGGGAGATACGGTGTCCTTTCCAGAAGAAGGGATGTTCCTGCCCACCTCTCTCATCAATTTGACCATCATCGCCTTTCCAAATCTGGAAAGACTCTCTTATGAGGAGTTTCAAAACCTCACCTCTCTCCAAACACTTGATATCGTGGATTGCCCTAGGCTCGCGTCCTTACCAAAGGAAGGGTTGCCTCCCTCTCTTTTGCATCTATCGATCTATTCCTGCCCTGAGCTTGCCTCGCTCCCTCTCTTTCCAGAACAAGGATTCCCACCCTCGCTTTTGTCACTGGTGATCGGAGGATGTAATCCAATACTGAAACAGAAGTGTGAAAAGGGGAAAGAATATTGGCCCATCATCCAATACATTCCTCAAGTAGATTTCGGAGTATAAGCAGCCCCCTGCAAGGTACAAACAAACAAACGCAAAATCTGTCCTACCATTTTTATTTATTTATTTATATTATCATTAGTAATTTCGGATTTTTATCACAAATGAGGATTTATTTATATTTGCATCCTCTACCATCACAATATAAAAATTAAAAGGTACAATTAAAATTAATAAATTTTAAATTTAAACTTTAAATTTTAAATTTGATCTTATACATATCAAATAATTTGTTTTAGTTTAACATTTAAATTTTCATCAAACAACTTTTCAACTTACAAACAAGCAAACACAAAATCTGTCATACCTATATTGGTGCATGTATATATTTTATATATTAAATTATTAAATATATAATTATATTCTAAAAATTATTTTTTTCTATTTAGTTAGTTGTAATATATTCGTTAAAATATGAATTTTTGTTGGAGATTGATATCAACTACAAATTGTCTTTATTAAGTATAAATAAATATTATATAAATAGAAAGTACTATAATAAGTTTGAGTTGTTTTTCTTTTATTTCTTTAAGATTTGTATCCTTGAGAGATTCTATCTCAGTTGAAAGCAAGTTTATTCCTAAAAAAGAGTGAGCTTCTTCTTGGTTTCTTATTTGAAAGCGTGGAATTGTGTTTCTTAAGAAGCATCACCAAATTAAGAGTTTCCTGCTACTATGGTCTGTGCTACTATGGTCTGGTTAACTCAAATTGATCATTTTGTGTCTTCAACTACATCTCCACATCAGCTCTAATAATTCTGATTTATAGCTTCTATTTTTCACCTGTATCAACACACAACAATGTTTTTACGTTCATTCCTTTTTCTTTTCCTTTCAAATATTTCCTTTTCCTTCTTTTTTATCTATATACCTCTACTGAATGGATGAATTTCATTCTCATTTTTATTTTATTTTTACCCTGACTCTACTACAGGCATGTAGTTGTGACTTTGAATACTATGCTCTTTTTGTTGTTCAGCTTGTAAAAGTTTATTTTTCTATATTTTCTTAGTTTTTTGTGAAAAAATAAAGAGAAAAAATAAAGAAAATATGCCTTGTTTGGTTTAGTTTTGAAAACAATTTTTGAGAGCTTAAAACCCAAAATTTGTTTGGGTTACAATTTTCCCAAAATTGTTTTCAATCACTTTTTCTATCTCATCTTTCCTTCTCTCACATCCTACACATCAATCAATCACTTTTTCTCTTACACCCATCTATTCAACTACAAAAAAATTTCAAATCATTCCAAACTACAAACCTACAAAACTAATTTCAAAATATACAACCAAATAAATTTTCAAATTTTGAAAACTCTTTTCAATCTTATCTTTCAAAACTAAACCAAATGCAGCCTTTGTGGACAGTTTAAATGGTGAAACCCACTAACTATTGTTGTTATCAGCCTTTTGTTCTCCACGGCTTTGTTGTTGTGGAAACCAACTTTAGGATGTATTCATACTTACTGTCTAAGCTGCATTGCAAGATTTTGTGCCTCTTTTCAAGGTATGCCAGAATTATGCTTGGTAAAGACTTTGGCTGCTCTGATTTAACTCAATGCTTCTTGGCTTTGGAGAGAGCTACAATTTTGAATTCAATGGGTCACTATTTTTTGAGTTTGAGTTGTCATGAGTTTTTTTTTTTTTTTTTTAATTTCTTTTCAGAATATATTCATATACTATTGTCCAGTCATGGAAAAAGCTCTCATAAGTAACAAAGGAGCAAGAGATATATGAAGAAAATTGAGAATAAAGTCCTTTCCTGAGACTACAATTGTAAACGCCTCCCTACTTCACATTGTCATGCAAGACTTTTGATCATTAAGACTTCCATGCCTTGCAAGAAGGGAAATTTTTTTTAATATCAAGTTGTATTTTTAAACCATCCTACTTGCATGCTGGACTACATTTGACAGTTACAAAGCCACATGTAATCTTGTCAAAATCCATGTAGGCAATCTGTTCTAGTTGTTGGAGGGATTTAGGCTTCCTTTATTAAATGGGAGTTGAGAAGCCATCTACCCTACTTGGAGTATTATTTAGAATTCAAATACTAGGCAAATATCTAAAAAAATATAGGAAACTATTAGAAATTGGCATACCGTATAGAGTTTTTGTGTTTGTTTGTTTAAATTTACATGTTGATTTGTTTAGACTTGTCATGAAGTGGGTGATATGGAAAACAATAAGAAGAAAACGTAAGGGGAAGTTCATCTAATAATGACAAATAGCTCTCCAATCTTCGATAAAATCGGGTTCTTTTCCGGATGGGGTTGAAGAAGAAGGGATGTTCTTGCCCACCTCTCTCATCAATTTGACCATCACCCACTTCCTAAATCTGGAAAGACTCTTATGAGGAGTTTCAAAACCTCACCTCTCTCCAAAGACTACATATCATGTTTTGCCTTTAGGCTTCTGTCCTTTCCAAAGGAAGGGTTGCCTCCCTCTCTTTTGCATCTATTGATCTGCGATTGTCCTAAGCTTGCGACCTTTCCAGAACAAGGCTTCCCTCCCTTGCTTTTGGCACTGAGGATCTATGGATGTAGTCGAATATTGAAACAGAAGTGTGAAAAGGGCAAAGGTCAATATTGGCCCATTATCAAATACATTCCTGTAGTAGATTTAGATTAAGCAGCCAACTGCAAGGTACAAACAAACAAACAAACACAAAATCTGTCTTACCATTTTATTTATTTTCTCATTACCAATATCATCTCAGATTTTTATCACAACTACGGGTTTACTATCTACTTCTTTTGAATAGTAAAAGAGTTCCAGTTTGTTGTGAATGTTGAAATTACCAATGCATTACTGATTAAACACACTACTTTGTTTTTCAATTCATTCTTTGGCTTTTCCTTTCAAATATATTTCATTTTCTCTTAATTTTCCCTTAATAATGAATGGATAATTTTCATTCTCATTTGTTATTTTATCTTGTATTATTCATAGGCGTGCCAATGGAAAAATAGCCCTATTCGCCACTAGCAATCTTTACACATTTTTGCAAGGTAAGGTTAACTACTTCACCTTATGACCCGAGCCTTTTTACGGAAATTATTTTTCTATAAAATGTTTTTTCGAAAAAATGATCAACTATGTTTGATTGCAACTTGAAACTAATGTACTAGTGGTTGTATTAGTGATGGTGTCGGTTTTACTTCTACACCATGCTTCAATTATATCTCGAGGTTGCATTTTTGTTAGGACTTTAAGAGAATCTTTATTTTGTAGTTGTGCATTTAACATGCATTATTACACCTCATTCCGAAAAATATGCATGTACGAGCTTTGAACTTTATAAATCTGGTTTTTTGAAGTCTATTGAAAAGTATAGCATCACTTTTTGATACTCTTCACGATGGTAACTTGCTCAAATATAATTCTTCTATTGTTACCGTCATTGTAATTTTGAGTTGTTTCAGGTTCTAGTTTTTGTAAATTTGAAATTTACTGATGATGAGCTTATGCATAAATTTTGAGTTTTAGATATAGGGTCTTGCTCTGAATGAATAGTTGGAAGATAATACATATATATATATTTTTCAGGGGCTTCATTCAAATCTGAGCTAGACGATGCCTCTTGATCTTTCATTTTTCCTGTACTGCTGCTTCGATTCCAGGCAATCGGCAAGCAAAATTTCCATTGTTTTTTTCCAGTTTCATTTCAATAAAATTAGAATTATGTATTCCACTTTTGCAATTTTTTGGACTTAGGTGGGACAAAAAATTGTGTGTGTCCGACTTATGCAGAACAAATAGCAGTGCCAGAGACAGCATAATGTATCATATCCATGGCAGCATGGAATATATTTTGGGAAAATTAATCTATTACATCAACAAAATAAAATGTTGACATATGATGTATTAGCTAGTTGCTTAATGTTTCCAATGGCTACAAAATAAATGGTTCAGTATTTGTATTGGTTCGAGTTATTTGTTCTTTTTTGAAATGCCAAGACGAGAGCTAATGAGTGGTTCCATTTCACTTGGAATGCTGATATTGTTTTTCATCTGCTTCATGAGTACATTCACTTACTCCACCAAATACAGATACACCTCCATGAGCTTTGACAATGTTGTTAACCCAAAAGAGGACAACTTCCTCAGTTTGTTACTAACCTGCAGTTGCAACATGTAAAACTGCTTTTCAATATTTCTTCAATATTTTGTGGAAAATTTAAATAGAAAAATGTACTGACTACTGTATTTGACTCTTTGTTCTCAGAGCTTTGTTGTTGTGGAAACAAACTTTAGGATGTATGCATGCTCATCGTCTAAACTGCATTGCGAGTTTTTGCTCCTCTTCTCAAGGTATGCCAGAAATTTGCTTGATGAGTACTTTGGATGCTCTATTCTAAAATAATGTTGTATCGAGTAATGTTGAAAACTCTCTTAGGTGATAAAGGAATAAGAGACAGAAAAAAAAAAAATGATAAAAGGAGTAAGAGATATATCAACATAATTGAGAAGAAGTCCTTTCCATAATTGAAAAAACCTGCCTCCAGCACACTTCTTAGGCAAGACTTTTGGTCATTTAAATTTCCAAACCTTGCAAAAGACCACTTTGTGTTTTTAGGCCTTACTCCTTGCATGCTATTCTACATTTGATAGTTAGGAAGCCACCTCGTCTGGCCAAAATCCATGTGGGCAATCCATAGTTACTTTGCCACTCCAAAAATGACAATATGGAAGAATAATTGAAAAGCCTAGCCCATCCTTCTTAAAACGGCATACCAGTTATAGTCCCAGCCAAGCTCTGATACCAAATTGAACAGTCCAACCCACATTTTTCCTTAAAACCCAGGTATCAAGGAGAGGGAAGCTGGAGCCTTGTAACCAGCATAGATGGGGCAACTCCAAGCGATGTGGGATACATTCCAACGAGAATCAGTCATTTCATCTTTTACTTGATAGAGTAGCTAAGACTTTACAATAATAGTTAATAAAATGATGAAGTTTTTGGGATAAGGCGGGATATTTGGCTTCGCTTTGGGCTTTTGTGTCTAGACCTTTCAAAATAATTAAATACATAAAATGAAGTTTGGTCCTTTTTCCTTTTAGTGAGCTTGAGTTTGGTTGCTAATTTCAATTTATTTGTTATTAAGCAAATTCGCTTGCCTTCTCATCTCCACTACAATTGTGTTCATGTATATAACTTTGAACCTCTTGTCAACTTATGGTTTTGTTTCCTTATCTTGCTGGTAGCTTTTGAGGATGCTTGAGACTCCGCACAAGAATATGGAGGTTTGTTATAGGAAGACTCAAAAAAAAAAAATGGTAGTGCAGGCAGAAATACCCATGCACATATGAGAATTCCCTTGTCGTCAAAGGCAATAGATTCTGTGTGCAATCTGCAAGAAACTAATTGAAGGGATTTGAATGTCTGTTTTGTGATGATTTGGAAAGTTAGATGGATTCCATGCTGATGCTAAAGTTTGCTCTCTTGCTGACGAAAGCACTGGTGTCTGTAATGGAATGAAGCTGTCATCAGATAGGGTTTTTTGGATTTTGAAGCTGAGTTGATATGTAAAATCCCTTTTTCCCCAAGCCTTGCTGATGACATACTGGTTTGGCACTTCCTTTTATATCCTGATCTCAATGGGAAAAATAAGGGGTCCAAGGGATGAAGGGACGGAAACTATGGTCATTCTTCCCAGACCCCACAGTGACCAGATCCTTGTGCTCTGGGCTGCCCTTTTTTTGGCCAACGTGTACGCTTGATCTTTGTTGAGCTTCCTGAAACGGTTTTTTTTTCTTTTCTTTTTTTTTTGTCCCTCACTGTTGTAACCAGGTGGTAGTCCCTTGACACATTTTACTTGTAATTCTTTCTTATTTGTCATAGAATGTAGTTACTGATGTCACAATTCCATTTCCACCTCAATGTTGCCTTACATTATATGGTGTTTGTTGACTTGAAATTTCTACCCGATTCTAAATGTTCTATTTATTTTCTTAAAATCTGTAATCTTGGCTTGTTATAGGTTAAACATTATTATGCTTCATGGTGTTGGACTTGTTTGCTCTCATGATAGGTTGATTATTTTATATGGGAGGAGGTCAACCGTTAAAAAACAAAACTAATTATGTGATGATTTAATAATTTGTGATAGTAAGGGACTTTATTGACTAGAAAAAACTTTTAATATCTTTTTACTATTTTTTCTTATTAAATTCTTGTAAAATTATTTATGTTTATCATAATAACAAATATAAACCAAAAATTTTAAGAACATTTTGAATAAATTGAGAATTGTTGGTGATACATCCTTGGCTATAAACACGGTTCTTTTATCCATGGAGAAAGATGTGGCACTATTGACCAATTAGGTTTGCATGGATGAGTTTGTCATCTTACCATGGTGAAAGGCAGAGTGACTACATCAGAATAAATGGTTCTTGTTACTCACTTGGAGTCCTTTGCTTCTCTTCGTCCACAATACATCTTTATTATTACAAACACTTCAATATTAAGAAGCACAAATACAGACACAGGAGACAAATACGACGCAATATGGCTATGATGACATGACAACAAATATATATATGTACATGAAAACATTAACTATTTCTTCCTTGTTTACATTATGAATATATCTTATTATATCAAAATGATAAGAATTATTTTCTACATTCCACATATTAGAAAAAAAAGTGTGAATAAAAAGTTGTAATATCTATTTTAGAAAGCTATATTCATAAACAAATTCTAAGTTTTCAGATTTAGAATTCCTAAAATTGAAAAAACTAAAGGAAGAGGGATTAGTATATAAACCCACATTATTGTTATTTTATCATTCGATCCTAAGTTATTTTCTTTAAACTTGCAATGTGTTTCATATGTATCTAAACATTGGACAAAATATTCAGATCAAATCAGGAGTGTTTAATGAGTTTTGTTGTTCGACAAATTCGACACAGACACAACTCCTTAGTAGTTTTTGTGTAGCTTAGCTTCACGAACTTAAGTGCAAACCTCACAATCATTTGAGGTTCTCTCATCTCTGGCTAAGGTTAAAATGGTGAGTTGAAGGTAGGTTTTGTGATGGTGAAGAAGCTAGAAGGATAAACTCATCATAAGGTTGAGGGGACTGCATCACCTTTGAAGCTTAGTTGCACGGAGCGGGAGCGGGAGCGGGAGCGGGGGAACGTGACCACTTAGAGGAGTCGTAAATTAGGAGCGCTTATGTATTATATTTATTAATTATATTTTATTTATTATAATGAATAATAAATTATGTTAAAATAAATAATAAATAAAAATTAGATGTTTTATTTTATAAATTTTTGAAGATTTTTTTATTATATATGATTTAAATACATTTCTTTTAAACAATTAAATAATTTATTATATGTTAAAAAGTTAGGAAATAATTGTTAAAAAAATAAATAATAAATAAAAATTATATTATATATAATAAAATAAATAATTTTTTATTTTACAAATAAAAATTATATTATTTTTTATTTTTAATTGATATATATTTCGAATGGGGTTGTATAATATATATTTATAATATATGATAAATTATATTTATTATAAAAATTATATTATTTATTATATATTTATAATATAGGGTTAAAGTTGAGTTTCCAAGTATAATAATATATATCATATATATCAGAAGAGTGACGAAGAGAGAGAGTAAGGAGGACAACGAACAGAGATGAGGGAGAGAAGCGGAGACGAAGAGAGAGAGAGAGAGAGAAGCAGAGAGAGTGACGAAGACGACGACGAAGACGACGACGAAGACGATCGAGAGAGTGACGAAGACGATCGCGACAGTGGCGAAGATGATCGAAGCCCTTTCTCCTCTCATGTCGAGGTTAGGGTTTCTGTCTCTAACTTTAACCCTCTGCTTCATATTTTTACCCAAAATCTTGATCGAATTTATTTTGCATCTGGAGTTGTTTGATTTTGATAGACGATTTCATCTCACACCGAAACGCGATTTTCTCTCTTAAGAATCGCGTTTCTTACACGATTTTGATTCGGGAACGCAAAATCGCGTTTCTCCCACAAAATCGTCACCTACTGTAACGATTCCTGCTACTAAGCTTTGAAGTATAATAGAGGAAGATATTTCAATGGGTTAGAAGGTGGAAGAGTGATTTAGGGCATAGTTGAATACATGGCGTGCTATTGGCAGCAGCGATATCTCTTACTCTAAAAGGAGGCAGGGATGGGGTCCTTGGGAACGGTAGGGCGATTTTGAGCAAGTTTCGTCATGCCTCCTTCCCTCAAGGCTCTTCTTCCATTTCTTTTTGGAAGCATAGAATGAGCAGTAGTTTGGAGGTGTCTGTCGGTAATGTTGTGGGATCTTTGGTTAATCAAGACAAGGAAGGAAAAAGATGAAGGGGAGGTTGGCTACTTGGTGGGGAAGGATGGAAAAGGAGGGAGTGACGTTTTTTCTTGAGAATTAATGGAGAAAGAGGGCATCGTCAAGGATCAAAATTTTGTTGCGGTATGTTGTTTTGGTGAGCACTGAAACAAAAACATTTCAAAAGAAGTAAAAACAATTTGAAAGTGCTTGATAATGGGGTTTCAATTCAAACCTCTGAGACTGAAAGCCTCAATGTCTTATAATGCCATCTCCTTCATGCACTTCATTAAAAAGAATACTTTTGGCTTAGTTTGGATTCACTAAACTTTTATGTAATTATGTTCTTATTTGTCCGTGCCATTTCTTGTTTAACATTAGATATTTTTCTCTACTATCGACTAGATCATTGTCTTCTTCACAGATTTGGTTCAAGGCCTTATCAAAAAGAGGCAGAATCTTGCAGCTGTTAGATTTATACATGCCTTTGAGTTGGTTGACAAATTCCCACCTGTTCCGATCTTGGAAGACTACTTCAAGTACTGGAAAAAGATTGCTGACGAAACTTGCAAGAAAGAGAACTTGACTAGAGGAGAGGTATCTTTGTCACTTGTTTTGCCATTTTAGTGCATCTTTAATTTGTAGTGTAAGATCCAATCTTTAGCTTGGTTATGGTTTACTTTAACTTGCTTACAGACCATTATTGCAAAGCAAAGTATAGCTGCTTTGAGGGCTGTGATCAAATGCGTCGAAGATCACAAGCTTGAAATTGATTATTCGCTGAAGAACCTTGAAAAATGCATAAATGTGCTGACTGAAAAGGCAAACACTAGATATACTTCACCAGCAAACCCCGAGTCTCAACCACAGCAGCAGAGCAGTGAGAAGAATTGTGGGTCTCCGGCTGTGTCTGCCCCAAAGGATCAGGAGCAACAGAGAGGCAATAAACGTCCTTGTTTAGCTGTATCAGAAGACACTCCTGTGTCTGCCCCAAAGGATCAGGAGCAACAGGGGGGCAATAAACGTCCTCGTTTAGCTGTATCAGAAGACACTCCAAATGCTTCTATTGCTGCTGATTCAACTGTTCACTCGATACATTCACCTCATCGATATCAATTAGGCCAGTATGCCGATCGAGGTACATCATACTTTGTCCCGTCACGGGGACGCTATGATTTGGGAGGTTTCCATAGTGTTGACCGGCATATGGGCTTATACCCTGATAGATCAATCCATTTCTTTGCCCGGGATGCCCCAAGAGAACCCTGTTATTATGATGAGCCAGTATCATTTCATTGCCCCGCAGACACATTCAGGGGTACTAGTTTCTATGACAGAACGCAGACTTTTGGTAGCCATAGCCCGAGGGATGTGCCGAGGGAACATTGTTTCTATGATGGTCCAGTTCGTTTTGATCGATATGATCCATTCCGTTCAACCTTCTTCCCTTGAAAGTTGTCCCTTCAGTAAGTTTACTTTCGGTATGGCAGACAATTTTCATAGTTCGTTAGCCAACTGCATATACCTAGTTTGCATATTTCATGGTATAGAATTTAGCCTTGTCCATAAAACACTAGTTTTTTTTGCGCTCGTGGTTTTTTTGTGTGTGAAGCTTCCTAGTCCTGGTTTGTGTTCTGATGGGTGACAAACTAACTGTATTTTATATATATATATATTATTTATGATTGGGTGTCTGGTCAATTTACGCACACCTCAACTAATTTTGGATTCTGTCCGTGGGCATGGTCTCAAGAAATTGATAACACTTAGGCCTGGTTTGGGAACAGACTATTTTAGTAACTTTTTGGCTTTTTACGAAAAGATGTGCAGAAAAGTAGAGAGGTGATGTGATGTGTTTTAGTTGACTTTTTGGCTTTTTGACTATTTTAGCCACTTCCCAAACATAGCTTAGTGAGAATTGAATCTGAGGGCTGGAAGGAGCACCCTCTTAGGTTCCAAATTGCTCTCACTAGACCAATCACAGTTAAACTAACTATAAGGGTGTTTGTTTGGAAGGATTGGAGGGAGATTAGACTCCATGTCCAATCTACTATAGAGTATATTTTTTGGTTGAGAATTTATAGGCCGGATTAGGATTCCCATCGGATTATGAATCTCATATATTTTGGAGACCATTGTGTCCTGAAGGGGACGTGTGATAGAAATGGAGGGATTTGAATCTCATGAGATTACGTTGTAAAATGATACATAGTATTTGATTTCATTATATATTGTATTTAGTAAAATAAAATAAAATATAAAAATCTCAACCAAAAAATAAAATAAAATAATTTTTTTTAATTTTTATTGATGTTTATTTACTTAATTTTTAAAATAAATTATTATTGATTTTTTTATTGATGTTTTATTTCAAGTTTTTGTTGATATTTTATTTTCTTTTCATTATTTAATTTTTATTGATTTTTTTTATTTAATTTCATTACTTGATATTGAATAGTTTTGAAAATAAATTATTTAATTTTTATTTTAAAAATAACATATTTTTTTATTGATGTTTTATTTATTTAATTTAGTTAATTAAAAAATAAATTTATTTAATTTTTAAAAAATAAAATAAAATAATTTTTTTATTTAATCTACCTAAAAACAATTAAAATATTAAAGACAGATTTAGTATTGTTATTACTTAGTAAACAATTGAAAATGGTAAAATAGGATATTAAGCATTTATTTTTTTTTCATAATATTTCAATTAAATATTAGGTTCAATAGAATAATTATTTCTAAACATCTAATTTCATGATAAAATAAATATAGAATACACATAATTTTTAATTAAATAGTTTAGGATTATATATCACAAAATTAATAGTTTAGAATGTAATGTCTCCTTATCCGGTCAGTCTAAGATAAATATGATCTTAATATGACACTTACTAGTTAGTGCTAGCTTTGAATCCTCAACCTCGGGAAATTCACCTCCGTAATGGGCTGGGCTGCTAATCCTCATGAAGTTATGGACTTGTTGATTCGTAATGGGGTTGAATCCATTGCTGTGCCCTAATGGGCTGGGCTAGACTGGGTTGGGCTACTAATCCTCCTTAAATTCTGTACTTGCTCATTCCTAATGGGGATTGAATCCATTGCTGAGCCTATTAGTTCTGATAATTCTTCCCAAGTTTAATTCAGATTATCACATCTAAGTCGGAAACTAATTTCCACACCCTTAATAAGAATTTCAAATTTCTTGAGGAATGCTTAACTATTTGAATATATTTATCCATAAAACATTACTGGCTTGTTTGGGAATTGCTAGATTAATATATTTTGACTTTTTATAAAAAATTGTAAAATGTGGATTGTGGTTAAAGTGACGTGGTAAAGAGATGATGTGACCTAAATAAGAGGTGATATGATCCAAATAAAATAAACGTGTTATTTTAGCACATGCCAAACAAGCTTAATCTTAATAATTCAAATGCTTGGATCATATTGAAACAAGAATCCCATTGTTAACATTTTGATTTCTGCTAATGAGATTCTCGTTCATTCTTACCATCCAAACATAGTATTCGGTCAAAATTATTATAAAAATACATTAGACTCAAATTTTAAGTCGTTAAATGCTAAATCTAGTCCACAGGTATGCATGTTTTCTCTTCCCCTTTCTTGTGACATATGGCTAATAGATGGCTTGGATTGTTTGCTTGAATCGTGTTTTTTTTTTGAATTATAGAAAAACTCTGTTCGTTTTGACATAAAATATTTTTGTTAAAAATAGTTTATTCATTGTTTATTGTTTTGTTGAACAAAAAGTAAGTAAAATATTTTTTAAGAAAAATATTATTACATCATTTTTCAAAAATGACTTTTAAAAATTTCGTAAACTCACTATTTTTTCAATACATTTAAATTTTTTAAATAAATATCTTAACTCACTAAAAAGTCATAAATAACACTTTATTGAATCAAAATTTCTCTTTTAAGTAATAAAATATTTTTATTTTAGGTGTCAACTACATACCAAAAAACAAAAATAAAAATATTTTTTTTATATAAAATTAATTTATAAAAAAATTAATTTTTATATAAAATATTTTACGTCGAAATAAATGGAGCCTTAATGTATTTTGTATACCTCATATTTGTTTAAGCAAGCACACCAGTACAAACCTCAAAAAAGGTTTTGGGAACTGAGTTAACCCAGTGGTGGTTCGCCTTTGTTTTCAATTCAATCCACCTGCCTTGAAGCTTTGGTGCACCTGAATCATCCACACAACAATGTTTCAGGCTAGAGATGGCAATTTGAAACCGGCCCGATGGGGACCCGACCCCCCGACCCCGAATTGAGCGGGTTTTCCCCGAAAAATATCCCCGCGGGGACGGGGATGGTATTTAAAACTTAATCCCCGAACAGATTCGGGCCGGGGACGGGGATCAGTGTTCCAGCCCCGGCCCCGCCCCGGCCCCGCCCCGCAATATACCCGAATAATTCCCCGGCATATTCCCCGAATATCCCCGTATATATATATACATGTTTGACGCGCCTCTCTCTCATCACTCACATTTCTCTTCTGTTAACCTTTATTTTGAACACATCTCTTAACCTCTCTCCCCCTCTCTCTGCACAGCTTCTCTCTCTGCTCACGGCGTCAATCTCCCTACTCCCGTTAACGCCGATCGACGTCGTCCTCCATCGCCTCCGTCCCTTCTCCCCATCACCGCTGTCCCTCCCTATGGCCGCTGTCTCACCGCCGATCGCTGCTATCCTTTGATCGCCGCTGACTCTCCTTTCCGTCGCCGACTCGCCGTTGTCTCTCCTCTCAAGCACCGCCGACTGCCGTCCCCTCTCTCTCTCTCTGAATGTGTCTATTGTTTATTTTTTGTTTTTAATGATTTGTTCATATATGCTTAGATCTGTTCCTCTCTCTCTCTCTGAATGGCTGTAGCTTGTGTTGTTGTTAATGATGATGAATGCTTAGATTTGTTCATATATGCTCAGATCTGTTCATATATGCTTCTCTCTGAATGGTTGTCTCTCTCTCTCAGATCTGTTTGTTTTTTACATTTTGAGCTCAGATCTGTTCATTTTGGTCGGGGAATTTTCGGGGGTCGGGGAAACCCGATCCCCGTTAGGGGAGGGGACGGGGGCGGTGATAGGCTCCCCGTCGGGGATCGGGGCCGGGGTCGGGGAAATTTCTATCATCGGGGATCGGGGACGGGGAGTGTGGTCCCCGGCCCCGGCCCGGCCCGTTGCCATTCCTATTTCAGGCTCCGTTTGGCAAGGTTTTTTTTTTTTGTGGCTATTTTAGTCACAAAAAATAAAATAAATTATTTTAATCACAACAAATAAAACATCACATCCAACCCCATAATCATTATACTCTTCTCTCACAAAAAAAGTCAAAAGTCCTTCTCAAATCAAATTTTTTAGCCCAGGCTAAAATAGTCAAAAAAATTAAAAAGTCAACCTACCTTTCAAACGAAAGCTCAATATTTTTCAAGATTATTTGGACAAAGAATGACCAGTGTTGTTATAATTGTGTGCCAATTTCTTAGCGGTGGTGTTAGAGATTACTAATTTAGTGGCTTTAAATCCACCACTAATAAGGTGGCAAAGCAAAAAAAATAAAATAAAAAAAAACACAGATACAATACAAATTGTGACAGTAGGTAAGATTTACTGTCACATCACTAATAGTAGCTCTAATTAGACCACCCACTAATTTTCCATTTCTTAGGGCCACCACTGATGAGCTGTGGATAAGCAATTAATTGTTGGATGGATTGGTCTGTCTTTCGTACTCTGGGTTGGATCAGCAATTAATTGTTGGATGGATTGGTCTGTCTTCCGTACTCTGGGTTGGATCAGCAATTATTTGTTGGATGGATCATGTGGTCTGTCTTCTGTACTCTGGGTTGTTCTCTATTCTGTTCTCTAATGCAATGATTTTAAGTAGAAAGCTTTATGAGAAATTATGTTGTACACATATTATATTTTATTTTATTTTATTTTTTTGGATTATATTACTCTTTTATTTTTTTACATATTTTTTTTTTATAAAAAATCAAAAAGTACACTTATTTAGATCATTAATATAATAATTTACATCATTAATGTTATTATATTTGTCCAGTTATCTTTAAAAAAGAGTATTGCTATTAGCATCCCATCAATTATTTTAGACTCTCTGTTTTTAACTTTTTTTTATTGCAATAATAACCTCAAATGAAATTACTAAAAATGATATCAATAATTTTGAGACACTCCATGTCACAATTAAGCCTACACACTCTTTACATCATGAGTTAGGATTTATGTGACATCTCCATCATCACCCATCTATCTTCTAAAAATCTCACCTTCAAAACCTTGAAAACCCTTTGGCGATATTATTCTGGCGGTGACGGTGGCAACTATTTGATTATCTATACTTTTTCGGCAATGACAATGAGTGGAATTTTTTGGACAACTACAACTCCATGAGATGAGAGGAGTATAACAATAAAAATTCAAAGGAGGTTCATAACTTTGACGGTGTTCTTAACTCAGAGGAAATTGACATTGTAAGGGTAAGTTTATTGAAAAAAAATTAAATAATAATAAAAATTGATCATCATTTTTTCAGAACTGAACTCTTGAACATATGACAGAAATTCGAGAATACAGGTCTGAACATTATTTTTTTGTTCGGGAATAGGTAACCAAATATTTTTTATTTATTCGAAAACAGATAACAAAACATTATTAATGAACTTTTTTCAAATTTTAAAATTATAAAACCCAAGTAAAATAAGGAATAAGAATTGAAATTGTCAAAGAATTCAAAGAAACTCACCGGAGAGATCACAAATTCAAATTCGTGGAGATCGTATAACCTATAAAAGGAGAATTTTGAATCAACAACAAAAAATTCTTATATTTATTTTCTTAGGTCATGACTAAATATGTGGAAATAAAATAGTAATCACCTTCATGGGTTTTGTTAGAATTTTTAGAAGAGATGTTTTTTGGGGTGCAGGGGTGTATATTCAATTGAATGGATAAAATATTTTTATAAGAATAATTTTGATATTATTTGAGGGAGATTTTTTTTAAAAGTTTAGAATAAATGAGGATCCAAAAAAAAATAGATCCAAAATAATTGATAAGATACTAATAACAACGCTCTTAAAAAATAGCATAAGTTTGACAAGTTTTATTGTCTAAATTTATAAAAATCAAGTAAAACATAACATATATTTGTATCAAAACTATCCTTTAATTTTTTTTTTTAACTTTTTGTTTATGATGTGATGTGCTATTTAGGGCCTGGATTGTTGAAATGAAAGTGGAAAGAGAGATCATTTTTTTTAATATATATATATATATTTATAACAGGTGTTATTACATTTGGTTCATTATCATGTTTATCATTGTAAGTGAATGGTTATTTTATAATGAGTTTAACAAATAATTATTTTTTTAATATTTCACTTTATTACAATACAAAAATATTTGAGAGCTGTAAATCAAGTACTCTAATGGGTAGGACCCACCCATTGATTTGATATTTTGGTGATTTTTTTTTTACCTTACCACCTCATTAGAGCCCTTGTTAGAGCACCAAATTTAGAGTTATGTATCATTACTCATCACAGTAAACAAACCTATTCCATAATGTACATCTGTAACTTGGGGAGGTGGAGTCTTGAGAAACAATTCCATTTCGTTTGGTTTGAATCTGTTTTTAATTTTTTTATTTAAAAAAAAATTTATTTTAATTTATTAGAAAAATGAAAAAGGCCCAATGTGGGATCACTTAGATGGGGTCTGAATCCACTAGTGCAATGTGAAACAGAATGAGAGTCTAAATTTGACAAATTCATAAAAAATCCACTAATCACAAGAAATGCTAAAAATGGACTACATCACTAGACTTAGAGTTACCATCTAATCTTCTGGGAAAATTAAAAAATCCATGACTTGTGCCAAAGGCCTACTATCCATTGTAACCAAAGTGTCTCGGCTCAAGAATTTAGGTATGAGGGAGGATGGTCATGAATTGAGTACCCTGCTCACCCGATCAAAGATCGGCCTATACTAAATCTAGATATGAGATTCATTACCAATATATGCCCATGTTCTGATTATTAATGCTAAAATTACTGTGTGAAGCAAATAAGTATAGACTAAATCATTTATTTTGGAATGTTTGATTTCATGCGCTTTGAAAAAGAGTTTGAAAATGTACAACTTAAAGAAAAGATGAGTCTATATGCATAGAAATTAATATCATCCCAACTTAAGCAAAATAACCTCCATCTGCTGGTATCGAAAGAGATATATCAAGTAAGCAAGTAGCCGCATAATAAGAATGTTAGACATAGTAAGAAAAACACACACAATCGGGATCTAAAGATGAAAGAAGCTCACCTAATACTCGTCCGCACCAAGCCAAGCAAAAAGTGTTAGAAAAATATGTATGATTCTAGATGTAAAGAAACTAATGCAACACACACAAAAAAATGCAACTAAATACTTGGCTACTAATCATATGATATATGAACCATCTCAAGACATGGGGAAGCACACATAATCACATAAGAAATAAACAAATGAGAGATAAAATGAGTCAAGCCTTATGCATGAAAAATGGATGCAAAACATGGAAGAATAATGAAATTAAAAAAAAAAACACGATGCCAATATAGGGAAAACTCTAAATAAAAGGAATAGATAAGAAAAGATAAGAGAGCTATACATCTAAGCTATAAACAAAAGAAACTACTCAACCAAAATAATAAAAGTAACTACTAACCAAAATAAAAGCTAATCAAACTATACTAACAAAGCTGTCAAATGAAAACACATGAGAAGTTATCAAGTAACACAAGATACTAAATGATGATCATAATCAAATAAATAATGAAAATAAACTAATTCTATCATTCTCACCTTGGAAGATATGAAATGGTCTTCCTTAATCAGCAATGATATGGAAAAATCACATGATGATTATGGAAGCAAAGCAATGAGAGGTACCCAAATGAGAATTACCATACTCTTCATAGAAGAAGGGATGAGATGATAGACTTTTTTGATCATCAAAGATACAGAAAATCAATGACGATCGTAAAAGAAACAAACATGAAATAGAAACTAAATAAGAAGCAAATCAAAGAAGTGAATATGAATCTACATCATCTCTCATGGAAAAGAGTAAATAGATACCCAAATTTATGTTAAAAGTAGATGTAGAGAGTAGATTACAAATTATTTCTAAGTGGAATCCATGTTTGGCTTCCAAGAAAGTAGAGAGAACATGAGAGAAAATAAGAGAAAGTGAAAGAAACCGAATGCTTTTTAAAATGTGAACATGGATTTAATCATGAGAATTAAACTTGTTTGGATGACGAGAAAATTGATGAGAAAGTAATGAAAAATGAAAGAAAAAGAAAGAAAATAAGAGAATTATGAAAACAAAACTAGGGTAGGACTTGAACCCTTTGTACAAGTCCAAATCTAATCTAAATTACCAAAGAAAATCAGAATATGCAATGTTTGGGAGATGAGAAAATCATAATATAGAATATGGAATGTTTGAAACGGTGGCTAATCCCTTCGAATATCCACAAGGCCTAATCACATAAAAATTAAATTCAAAATTTCAGAGTGTTTGGCAAGTGAGAAAAGGATAGAGAATGGAAGAAAAAGTGCAAAGGAAATTGAAGAACTTACTTCAAGTGATAAAAAAAAAAGAAAAAGAAAAAAAAAAAGACTTATTGGTTAGCAAACCCTCCTCCAAGCAGGCTCAAGCTTCTAGGATCAGACTTGAATTCTTAGCAGAAGATAGCTTAAAGCTTCAAGCTCCAATGGTGCATCTATAGGTGTAAGTATAGAGAGAAAATTTTGAAGGTCCCAAAAGGCTTTGAGAGCAAAACGGAATGTCTTTATGCCTGGGTAAACCTCCTTCCCCTTTCAACAAGTGAAAGAGGTGAATTTATAGGCTGGAGGTTGCTTGGTCTATAATTCATGCAAAAATTTACGGAGGTGGTAACCTCTCATGCATGGGGAGACCATCTCCCCAAAACTGCTTTGTTTTTCAACAAATTTGTACGACAACCAAAATATGTCCGACCATCTCTTTTATGGCTAACTAGCTAGAATATGGCCAGCTAAGCATAAAAGTTGTACGATTGGACTATATTTTATATGGCTGAAATAAATTATAGGGAGAACAAGGCTTTTCGAGAGGATTCTCCTCCTTTCCATTCATTTCCACTTTGTCTTTGCTCAGTTTAGTGAAAATCACAACATTTTGATTGAAAAGATGAGCTTGAACATCGTGGAAATGATCGGATTTATGCACGACAAAAATTATTTTCAAAAAAGGTTTTTTTAAAGGTCTAAAAACATTTGGCCAAAATGGATGAAAGGTTAAGATCCGCTTTCAGACTTAAGTTCAAAGGTAGCACGTGTTCTAGATTTTCATTATTAGGTGTTTGGAAAAGGGTGCCCAAGTCTTAGGGCCGGTCAAAATGGGATGTCTACAGTTGCCTCTCTTTGACAAAGATCGGTACATCGTTTTATGACGTGAGTGAATGTCAAAACCTGAAGACGACCCTTTTGACAAGAACATAAGACCTGGGCAAACAAACATGATGCAAATGCAGTTGGTGGGCCTGAGGGTTGTTTACGTATCTCTTTGCAAGGAATCAAATTAGCGTAATTCAGGGGCAGGATGCAAATGATATGATCAAAACACAGTTGAAAGTTAGACTTACACATTCACAAAGCCTATTATTTGAAAGTTGGGCTTCTGTGTACCACACTGCCTAAAAGGTTTTGAAAACAGTTTGAAAATTGATATTTATGCAATGCAATGGAATGGAATGATGATGCGAAGATGACACTATGCGAGGTAAGCCTCGTTCAAATGATATGAACCATGCTAAAGGATACGGGCATGGAGAATACAACCTTTCAGTGTTTCCACACATCAAGGGGGTAAACAAATACCAAACAAAATGATCAAGAATGTGCATTGCATACAAACGTGTTTCACACGAATGAAAAAGAAAGGTGCATCAAATACAAACGTGTTTCACACAAATGAAAAAGAAATAGGGATATATCAGTGCTTTTTACATTTCAAGATGATTGGTGCAAAATACTCCAAAAACTTGCATGCGATGCAATCACAGTAATAGGTAACTCCATACCTGACCTACTAGTCAACAAAGGCAAACCCAACGGTACATGCCAAACACATTTCATGTGCATGGCAAAGAAGTTGTTCAAACGTGCTACCACACGAGTGATATGAGGGAGGGGGAGTATGTAATCGGAAACTTACATGCCACTGGTAGTCACAGCAATAGGGAACTCCAATTCTGACCTACCAGTAAACAAAGGCGACCCCTATGGTGCAATCCAAACACATTTCATGCGAATGGAGGAAGATGTTGCTACCAACAAGCCTAAACGCATTTCATTCGAAAAAGGGTGAATGCAAGCCTAAATGCATTTCATGCGAAAAAAGTGAATGCAAGCCAAGTGATAACAAGCCTAAACGCGTTTCACAGTTGAAGGGTGAATGAAAGCCAAAATGCATTTCATGCGAAAATGGTGAAGTTGTAACTAAGTGACAACAAACCTAAATGCGTTTCACGTGAAAAGGGTGAATGCAACAAGAGAAAGTGTAGCATGCAATGCGATAGATGCAACAAGTAGTGCAATAGATACACCTCACAACTTTGGAAGTCAGCGTGTGGGACCGCTAATGCTTTTCAAGTATCTCGGGATGAAGTGCTATGGATAGCTCTTCGAGAGTTTGGAATATTGATGTATGGGGCTGTCTCATCCTTATTGAAGCAACGTTCTTCAAACATCTCACAAGTTTGGTAAGAAATGTTCTTTAAACATCTTAGGAAGAGTTACTTCGGAAAGCATCTCACAAGTTTTAAAGATAGGCGTACAAGTCATGTCTTCGGGAGGTGACATTCTTCGAATATCTCAAGAAGCGATACTTTGGAAAGCATCTCAAAATTTGGAAATGGCGAGCAGTGCTGTCTTATTCTGTGAAATGGGTGATGTTCTTCGGAACATCAAATCCTGAAAAAGTTTTGGAACTTAATGTATGGAGCCATTTTGTTATGAAGGTTTTATAAAAAAGACATCTCGAGAAGTAGTGCTTATGAGGGAAACACTTCAATGTTTGTTTGGAATTCGATGTATGGGGTTGCTTCATTTCAAAAAGCAATGTTTTATGAAAAATATCTTGGGAAGCGGTGCTTATGGGAAAGTACCTCAAAGTATTTGAAATTCGGCGTATGAGGCCATCTTATTCCGGGAAGTGATGTTTTATGAAAAACATCTTGGGAAGAGGTACTTATGGGAGGTACCTTATGAGGAAAAACAAAGGTGGTACGAAGGGACGCCTTATTTGAATACATAAAGAGTAGTAGGAGGGGACATATCTTATTTGAATGCAAAAAGGTGGTGCGAAAGGATGCACTTTATTTGAATGCAAAAAGGTGGTGCGAAGGGATGCACTTTATTTAAATGCAAAAAGTGGTGCAAGGGGACGCACTTTATTTGAACAACACTATAAGTAAAAAGGGTGCATGATGCATTTCTTAAGACATAGATGGCATGGAAAACAGTGTATGAGGAATGATGTGAGATATGCAGTATGTGGAGGGATATAGGATACAACTTATGAGATGAACAGTATGAAGAGTGGTGCATCATATGCCTCATGAAATGAATGGTATGGAGAGTGGTGCATCATTATGCAATGAAGCATGATAACTTGTTCAACTTATTGAAATGTACCTAAAGTAAAACTAACTCCATGGGCTAAACCTAAACACAAATAGAGGCAACTCAACGCACTTAGTTATTGATATTTACAAGTACAGAAGAAAGTCAAGAGCTAAAACAACCAATCATGTAGTTCAAATGAATTGGAGTGTGTGAGCGTGCATCCAAAAGCCAAAGCACTGTCGCATCGCCCAGGGGGTACCCGCGTGCGTTGAACAGTTCGGACCCTCGATTTCTTCGATCTAGTCTCATGAGTGCAATATGAAATGTAGATAAGAGTCCAATTTTGGCAACTTTTATAGAGAATCCATTTTATTGCAAAAACCTTTGTTAGAAATGGACTGTGTCATCAGATCTCAGAGTCGCTACCTCATATTTTGAAAAAATTAGGAAACCCATGACTCGTGCCAAGGCCACTGTTTGTCGTAATCAATGATGGTTGGTTCGGAACCTTAGGTATGAGGGGGAAAGGTCATTAATTGAGGACTCCCACTCACCCGATCAAAAGATCGACCTCTACTAAACCATGATATGATTTTTATTTACTTTATATATTCATATTGCGATTATTTAATAAATCCTAAAATTTACTACGTGATGCAAACAAGTATAGACTATGCCATTCATTTTGGAACAATCTGATTTCGTGTATTTTGAAAGAGTTTTGAAGATGTACAACTCAAAGAAATTGAGTTTACAAATATGAAAATCAACATCATTCCAAATAAAGTGACACAACCTCCATCCACTAGCATTCATACAGTTATATCAAGTACGCAAGTAGATACATAGTAGGATGCTTAAACATAGTAAGAAAAATATACACAAGTGGGATGCTAAAGCATAAAAACTCACATATTTATTGGCTTCCCGCGAACAGTTACAAAACAAAATTAGTAAAACATGCATGATCTTATTTACAAATTCCTAATGCAATTCACTTATGAGATGTAACTAGAGATTCGGCTTCTAATATATGATATGTGAATTATCTTAAGAACATGAGATAGCGCACATAATCATATAAGAATTGATTAAATCTATAGATGCAAATTTAGCTGAATTAATATGCATGAAATATGGATGCAAAACATTGATATGATGAAAAACAAAATATGATGTTTATACATAAATAAAGAAAGCAAGTAAAAGAATGAGAATTATTACATTACTCGAATAATTACATATCTGGATAAGGGATCTCTCAAATTAAAAGAAAAACATAAACTTCATATTCAGAATTTCTCCATTCTGATTTCACGATTGCGTCTAGAATGGTCTGTTTAGCTAGGAACAGGTCTTTCCATCTCAAAAACAGCCCAAAATTACCTTTTTGGGGGAATATTTCGTTAGGAAAAAGGAATATTCTGTACAGATGCAGAATATTCCATTAGTGCTGACTATGACGCTGACATGGTTGACACATGGCGTTGACTGGACTTGCCCAAAAAATAAATTCAATAATGCTGGAGATAGGTTTTGAATCGCTGACTTGGGACTTATAATAAACCTTAACCATTCTACCAAAGTCTCCCCTTGGGTTGTGTTTCCCCTTAAATAATATTTGAGCACTTTAAATGAACAGAGAGCAACAAAGACACAGACGCCTCACATAACATTTATATTTCTTTTTATTTTCCTTTTCTCTTTTTTTATTTCATGATAAATATAATATAATTAATAAATAACATATATATACATTAGAGATGTGCATGGTGGTTTCATCCATCACTGCACAAAAAACTTATATTATTATTATAGTATGATAATATAATAATATACAAACATAATATAATTAATATATTATTATATAACTTACTTGTGTAAGTGCGATCATAAATGGGTTTAATCACAATTGACTGATGGTTGAACAGGATGTCTTTATAGAAAGTAATTATTTTTTCTGGATGGAGATGAATAAAATGCCATCCAGGAGGGAAATAAGATTTAACCAGATTATGAACAGTATGACTCTTTGGGTGACTAGGTTCTTTGAAAAAGAGATTAGTAGTGGTGGATTTAACATAATTAGATCGGGCTGATTTAATAGGATTAGGAGAGTATGGAGTAACTGCTTGACTAGATGAAGCAAAAGGATCAGTAATAATATACAAACATAATATAATTAATATATTATTATCTTATTTACATTATTATTAAAATAAAAAAAACTGCATATTTAAAACAGTAAAAAAATATGCAAGAAAATAAAGAAATTATATCAGATAAATCAGCTAATCATTTCTAACATGTTGTTATTATATATTTAAAGATAACAAAAATAAAAAAGAAAATAAATGAAAAAAGTGTAAAAACTCGCCTTTAGAGGAAAAGATGAATTTTCTAATTACCAAACTTTATTTCTATATTTTGAGCTCTCAATAAGAAGTTGCAAGTTTAAGTTTTAATAGAACTTTTGGGTGGTATATATTAGTGGATAGAAAGTTTTAAGATTTGTTGAAACAAAAATTATTTTCCCAAAATTTTCTCTTCTCATGACTTTGTGAAATTTTCTTTTTTCAAAATTTTCTCTCTTTTTAAAATAAAATTTTCTTTCTCAAAATTTTCTCTATTTATTATTATTATTTTTTTCAAAACAACAAAATGGGGGAGTATTTATAGAATTCTCAAACACTCAAAACACAAGGCTAGCCATGTGGTATTTCCAAAAACACATGGCTTGCCATGTGTTATCTCAAAACCATGTGGGTTGCCATGTGGTGTGAGAGCTGATTTTTCCAAAACTGCTAAATTTTTTGAAAAAGAAAAAATTTCAAAAAATATCTTTGAATAGGTCTAAAATAATTCGGCCAAAACGGGTGTAAGGTTGGAATTAAATCTTAAACTCAACCTTTCTACTGAAAAATTTGTAAAATAGTATATTCTAATTTTCACCATCAGGTGTTCGGAAGAAAGCGCTCAAGTCTTAGGGCCGGTCAAAATGAGGTGTCTATAGTTGCCTCCCTTTGATAGAGCTCAAAGTTATTCCATAACATGAGTGAATGTCAAAACCCGAAGTCGACCTTTTTGACAAGGCCATAAGATTTGGGCAAACAAACAAGATGCAAATGCAGTTAGTTGAACCCGAGGGTTGCCTACGTATCCCTTTGCAAGGAATCAAACCAGCATAGTTCAGGTGCAACATGCAAATGATATGCTTTGAAAGTTGGACTTACACGTTTCACGAAGCCTTTTTTTTTGTTTTTTGAAAATTCATGATTTATAATGCAATGGAGCGGGTAATATGCGAGGCAAGCCTCGTGCAAATGATATGAAGCATAACGAGGGATACAATCCAAACACACTCACAAAAGAAAAGGAAATGTAACCGATGAATAGTTTTAACCTACAACCCAAAACATGGGAGATATTAACCGATGGTTTGAATTGACAACCCGAGAAAGGGATAGTTTCATCATCTTGAAGAGGGGCCAACATTAACTAATTAAAAAGGTTGTGAAATGTTGATATAAAGAGATTGTAGCCAAGTTATGAAACAATGTGATAGTTGTAACCATGAAAATGATATGCTAATGCAATTGAAAGTTGAATTCTTTTTTTTTTCTTTTTTCTTTTTTGAAAATACATGATTTATGCAATGCAATATGTAATATATGGCGAGGTAAGCCTCATGCAAATAAAGCATAACAATGGGGTACAATCCAAACACACTCACATGATGAGGAGAAAAGAGGGTTTCAATCAAACAGCGAGACCCAAACCGTACCTCAATATGAAATAGAGGATTGATTTCAACCGAATAAAGGAAAAACGAGTCTTAACCAATATACAGTACCTAGACTGTACCTCAATACGAAATAGGGTGATGGTTTTCAACCGGGTAAAAAAGAAAGGGCACTTAACTAATATACTAGACCTAGACCGTACCTCAATACGAAATAGGGCAATGGTTTCAATCGGGTAAAGGAGAAAGTGGTCTTAACCAATATACTAGACCTAGATCGTACCTCAGTACAAAATAGGGTGATGATTTCAACTGAGTAAAGAATGAAATGGGTCTTAATCAACAAGTGAGACCTAAACCGTACCTCAATATGAAATAGGGGATGGTTTTCAACCAGGTAAATGAGAAATGTTATAACCAAAAAGTTTGAAGTGATGTGAATGGATTGTAACCATGCATGACAAATATAATAGACAGTGCAAGCGTGATGGTGAATGCAAAAACACGAAGGGGCAATGTGAGACACACAATATGATGGATATGATATGATGGATGCACAATAGATAAAATGATTTTTGTTTGCTCATTTTCCAAAATTTTCTTCTTTTTTGTTGTTGTTGTTTATGAAAATTTCTTTTTGATTTTTTTTTGCAAATTTCTTTCAAAATTTCCTTTTGAATTTCTTTTTTGACAATTTCTTTTTGAATTTTTTCTGTTTTTTTTTATTTTTGTTTTAAAAAAAATTTTTTTTTTGAATTTTTTTTTTTGTTTTCAACATTTATATATATACCATATATACATATATAGAAATAAACAATATACAAAATATGTATCATATACGTATACATACGCATACAAAATATATATATATAAACTATATACATATACGAATACATACATATTCATATATATACAAACACAAACATACGGATATGAGTACACAGATATACGGATACGGATACACAGACATATACATACGAAATATATACAAAAATATATACGTATATACACTCCTCCTATTTTGTTTATCTCTCCATCATTTGTCTTCGTTGAGCGTCATGTCTGGTTCGCGATTTCAACAATCACGACGCGTCTAACCGATAGCAGCTGGATCGGCCTCATTTGTCAAATATTGCCTCGACAATCCCTTTTCTCTTGGCTTCTTCTTCTCTTCTAACTGCTTCTTAAATTGAGGCCTATGAGAGAGACAGAGCAAAAAGCTTCAAACTCTCTCTGTCATTACTTTGCCAATTTCTCTCTTTAGCGGTATTACTCTCTTCTGTCATGGCCTTTTCTCGCCGTCCTTTCACTCTCTTCCCTGGCCTTAATGATTCCCTAATCAAAATTACTAGCTCCTCTAAACCTCGACAAAGTGCCTCTGCCCCTATTCTCAGCTTTCCTGCGTTGTCAGTCAAGCAACTGATGGCAGCGCAGTTTGATATTGATACCAACCACTTCACATTGAAGTCCTGTGTGGAGACCGTAACCGTGGTCTCCAATTTGTCCCATCGGTTGGAGGGTAGAACAAGTGAAGTACATTGATTAAACGCCCAACTCTCCTTGCTCCAGCGTATGTACAAGGACGCTCAAGAAGAGATTAGTAACTTGAAGAAACAAAACAAGGAGCTGAAACGGTAGGTGACCTCTACGGCTTGATTCGAAGCTCCTTAGTGCTTTGCATTTGACAGCCGACGAGGAGTAATCTCTTTCAGAAGCTTTGCCAATGCCAAGATAGAGTTTTCAAGAGCTTATTGAAAGTGATGATGAAACAAGGCGATCAATACCGGAAGTGGGACATTAGTTCGTAACCGTTACCGCTGAAAACTCAAGTCATCGAAAAATGAGAACCATGCTTGCACTCTGTTGTTTTCCCCCTATTGTATTTTTGGTTTTGCTTAGGAAGGAGCACCAATGCTTCAGATTTCTCTTTTTGTTTTGAAATTTTCTTATTTTGAAAGCTATAATCGGGAGCTTCACCCTAAAATTTAATAAAATGAGTTTGTTTCGCAAATCCAAATGACACAACACCTAACTATGAAAAACATTTTGTTTCAAAATTGAAATTAAGAATGGTTACATTTTAATGAATTCTGAACTAGATGTCGAGCCTATAATTGACCAAAATACAAAATACAACTCAATGAAAGAAAAACCAAAAAGGGACAACCTAAACAAATTGACAATTATTGGAATAGAAAGGACACGAAACTTTATCGCGGGCGCGATTATAAACACTGCGGGTGCAACTAAGTAGAACAATTACGGGCGTGGTTTAGAATATCGCGGACACGATGTTGTAAAACAAGATTCAAAGCAAAAACCACCATCAGTCAACCACCCGGACAACCGCCCGACTAAAGGCTTCTGTACAACAATTACGCACTTTCTGGCGAGTGATTGACAATATAAATGGAGACTTTCGAGAATACGGGGGAAAGACAGAAAACCTGACTCGACTGTGCCCCAAGTTCGTCACTTTGACTATTTGTTTGGTTTTCTGCCAAAAATATTTTGAGCAATATGAGAGTTAGATTGAGATGCTTATTCCACTCTCTATTTTGAAATTATGTAAGTCAAGTTATGAGCATTAAAATTTTTTCTTTTTTGTTTTATCCAAAGAATGGTTTGGTTTTGCAAAAATAGAATAATTTTCGAGAAAATCAATCAACTTGATTAAAAGTCCTCAAAATCTGTTTTTGCAAATGACTACTACCCGACCAACATGAAATCAACCCTTTGAATGCACAAACTCAAATCCAAACTTGATTTGTCTTGCAGCTGGATCTGCCGTAAAGAAGAGATAGGACAATTGAACCAAATAAAGATATCCCAATTGAACATGGACATGATAGCTGGGTGTAGCTCGACATTTTGCGCTCCTTTCGGAAGACGAGAAGCCCTACAATTCGGATTTTACCTGTGGTTCTGAATCTGATTTCACAAGTGTAATGTGAAACGGTGAAAACACAAAAAGGAGTCCACATCCGGCAATTCTTTTTGGAAAATCGATGTTTTGAATAAAATGTCAAAAATGGACTACTTTGCCAGATTTTAGAGTCGCCACCTAAATATTTTTGGGAAATTTAGGAAACCCAAGACTCGTGCCAAAGGCCATTAGTCCGTCATCACCAAAGTTGTCTCAGCTTGGGAACGTAGGTACGAGAGGGGAAGGTCATGAATTGAGCAACCGCCTCGCCCGATCAAAGATTGGCCTTTATTATTCACGATGTGATTTTTATTTAACATTATATGCTCTTATTCCGATTATTAGCTATATTATTATGTGACTCACACATAAGTATAGACTAATTTTTGTGAGAATTGGAACATTTGATATCATATTTTATTTGAAATTGTTTAGTGAATTTGCCACTCGAAAAAGTGGGCTAAAATGAACATTAATCAAATTATCCTAAGTCAAGCAACTAGCCTTCATCCACAGGCATTCAAACAGTTATATCACTTAAGCACTTAGCTTCATGGTGAACATGCTTTGACATGGTAACAACTACACTCATGCGATATGTTAAAACAAGTAAAAGCTCACCTAGTACTCCAAGACAAAAAAAGGATGACGGATTTAGAATAATGCATGATCCTAACTATACAACGTGACTAATGCAACACATGCGATATGCAATTACTATGCTCGGCTACTAATATGGCATATGAATCAATTTGATAGCATGAGGTCTAAGTATGTATTCAAAGAAGTATTTAACTAACGATGCAAGTTTGAATGATGCGTCGAGCCTCAATGCATGCAATACAAGTGGATGCAAAGATGAGAGATGCTAAATGAAACATGATGCTTCTAAACTAACCATCATAAGCGGATAAATAAAAGGGAGAAAGACGTGGGGTTGGAAGACATACACGTTATTACAACATTTGCGCCCTTACGCAGGAGGCTCCGAATAACCTAACTAGCTAGGCTAATTACTACGAATTACAAAAATTACAAACCGAATGAAATAATAAACTAAACTAGCTAATTAATTATTACAACAAATTAACTAACTAATTGAACTAACTAATTAATTAATTACAAATCAAAATGAACTAATTAATTACATGAATACAACATGAAAGAAGTGCTAAGCTAGCTATTCTAATTACTTCATCTCAGGAAATAAGGAGTGCTCATGCATGCATGGATTTTCCACCCGAAAAAGGCCACTGTCTTGCTGCCAGATGCCTCTGTTGCACAATAGAACATTTTCAATGTTTTTCACCTCAGAATCAGCTCTGTTTTGCTAGAAAAGTTCGTTGCTTGGTTTTGCAAAGGTGGTTGGCAGGCGAAAAATGGTGGCCGACTGGCCATAAAGGTAGCCTGTCATCCACAAAAAGATGGCCTGCCGACCAGAAAAAGTGGCCTACTAGCCACTGGAGTCTGGCCCTTTTTGCTGCAACAGACGACAAACAGAGCAAAAGTATGGTATTCTCAACGGATGTTTGTACACTTTACCCCTCTTTATCATCAGACAGTTCAAAAGAGTAGTAAACTTGATTCACAAGCCATTAATCCAAGCAATTTCATTACATGATGGCCTATGAACCAAAGGGTACACTTTCAATAAATGCTCAAATAAAGACTCTCAAACCTCCTCCCTATCATGAATGATCAAGGGAAGTGGTTGACAATGACTCTTGAACCGTTTTTCATCATTAATGAGTATGAAACGATTGAAGACTCAAGGGTTCAATCAACGTCCGATTGAACCCAAACAAGTTATTATCTTGCATCATTTTAGTCCAAGTTTTATTATTCCATTTTAATTACCTTTCCATTTTTTAATTCATTAAGTCCAAAGGTGAAGATTAAGTCCTCTAAAGGAGGGAAGTGTCAAACCAAGGGTTAGTTTAAGGCATGAGAGAGATGTCATGCCGTTGATAATGAACCCCTAAAAGGGATTAAACCATTAAGCATGACAACCTCTATCTCAAGCTTACAAGAACAATCGGTTTAAAACAACTCTAAAAGCGAATAAAAAGCCAAGAAATGAGGGAGGTTGCAGAGATGATTAGAGGTGATCACAAGTAAGAAAAGCAAGAAATAAATGCTATCAACTCAAATATGTTAGTGGCTAAGGCCTGAAACACCAAACCTATGAGGATGATGAGGACGACTAAACTACAAGCATGCAAAACAAAGCATCAATGCAATGAACACCTAAAACAGTCCTAAAATAGTCTTAAAATATGCAAAAGAAGTGCTGGAATTAAGAAAAAAAATAGCTAAAATAGTAAGCTACAACATGGAGCTATGTAAGCTAGTGAACAAAACACAACGAGGGGAGGCTAACCCCTCTAATTTTGAATTTCAAAACATATTTTTAGCCACTGAAATAATTCTGAAATTCAGTATTTAAAAGCTCAAAAAAAAAAAAAAAAAAGATATTGTAAAGGCGGGAAACACAAGGGTAAAGGCTAGAGAAGCAAGGTGGAAAGAAAGGCGAACCACCCCTCCACCCTTTAAGGCCTTACACCACAAGTTTCAGCCCAAAATTACAGAGTGTATACAGCCCAAAAACAATAGAAAAATAGTAGGAAAAGAAGCAACCAAAGCAATGAAACAAGTTAAGCCTTATACCTCTTCAAGGGAAGAACACTTCTAAGCAACAATTCAACAAATACACACCCTCAAGAGCTCAAAGTGAGCTCAAAAGTACCTCAGGTCAAAGATGGCAAGGTTTGGTTAAGAGTGCATAGGCAAAAGCTCTAGAAATTTCAAGAGAGAGAGAGAGAGAGAGAGAGAGAGAGAGAGAGAGAAAGAGAATTGTAGAGAGAGAAAATTAATTTTGCTCTAATTTTTCTAACCTTCAAAAATGGAAGGGGAGGTCCTCTATTTATAAGAAAACATCACACTTCCTCAGAAACATCCATCCATACACGTGTAGGTAGATGCAAATATCTGTGCAAATAACTGGCAGAAAATATCCGCAAAACACACTTGTGGCCGGCAGGCCACACACTTGGCCGGCAAGGCACAAGGGTGGCCAACAGCCAAAAGGGATGGTCAACAGCACACAAAAATGGGCCTACAGGTCCCAGGTTTTTCAAGTTTGAAAGGCTGGGGTTTTGGTGCAAAAACAAGGCACAAGGTTTGCAGGGTTTTAAGGCTTAGAGCTGTGGCATTCCACTGAGGACTTTCGAGCACTTGACAAGCATATATATTCATCATTGAGTGTGCAAGTGACGGTGCCCAAGTTGCAAGGGCGGTAAAAAATGGGGTGTTTACAGTTGCCCCTCTTTGGCAGAACTCGAAGTCATGAAATGACGTGAGTGAATGTCAAAGCCCAAAGAGGACCCATTTTGACGTGGCCGTATGACTTGGGCAAAACAAACAAGACATAAAGTAAATGGTTGCGCTCGCAAGCTGCCTACGTATCCCTTTGCAAGAAATCAAACCAGCATAGTTCAGGGGCAAGAAACAAATCACATGCAGGAAAAATAACTTATGATCATGCAATGAAACAAAGAAATGCAACATAAATTAAAGCAAAATGAATCAAGCCGTGTCTCACACGGAAAATGTGAATAAATCAACACGTCTCATGCAATCGAGACAACAAAAGCGCAAACCAAATTGTGTCCCATGTAGAAAGGATGTAAGAAAATATAAGCCAAACAGCGTCTTACATAGAGAGAATGAAAAAGGTTCCAAACCCAAATTGCGCCTCGTGAAAAGAGGGTGAAAAGATGGTATTCCAGGCGCACCAGATGTTTTTTTTTTTAATCAAGGAAAACAATCCCAACGCGTCTCACACGAGAGAAGGAAAGGTGGTGTGAACACTGGGCACACCCGATGTTTTTAACCAAGGAAAACAATCATAACATGTCGCATGCAAGAGAAGGAGGAGTGGTATGAACAAACAGGTGCACTTGCTGTTTTTAACCGATTTGAACAATCCTAACGCATTACACGCGAGAGGAGGAAAGGTTGGTGTGAACAAACAGGCACACCTGTTGTTTTTAACCGAGTCAAACAATTCTAACGTGTCGCACGGTAAAGGAGGAGGGGTGGTGTTAACAAACAGGTGCACCTGTTGTTTTTAACCAATTTAAACAATCCTAATGCGTCGCACGCGAGAGGAGGAAGGGTGGTGTGAACAAACAGGCGCACTTGCTATTTTTAATTGATTTAAGCAATCATAATGCGTCGCACGCTAGAAGAGGAGGGGTGGTGTGAACAAACAGGCGCACATGCTATTTTTAACCAATTTAAGCAATCTAATGTGTCGCACGTGAGAGGAGGAGGGGTGTCATGAACAAACAGATGCACTTGTTGTTTTTAACCGAGTTAAACAATCCTAACGTGTCGCACGCAAGAGAAGGAGGGGTGGTGTGAACAAACAGGTGCACCTGCTATTTTTAACCAATTTAAACAATCCTAATATGTCACACGCGAGAGAAAGAGGGGTGGTGTGAACAAACAGGCACACCTGCTATTTTTAACCGATTTAGCAAGTCAATAAAGGAACAATCAAACAGTCAGAACTTAAGCAAGATTATCTCTCCCCCAGGAAGGCCTCGGCCTCGGAAAACGAAACCCACAGAGATAATAAAACAAGGTATGAAGCGAACAAGTGCGATAAATGCACAAAGTGAACAAGATGACAACTCATCATAATGATAATGCATGTTCATGCAAGATAGACAACCGATGTACGATGTTAATTGAAAGCATATTCTATACAAGCATACTCAATGCATGAATCATGAACGATGCAGGGCATGAGTGCAACACAAGTGTATGTGAAAACGTATATTCGATGCAACAGAAGAGAACAAATATGTAATTTGACAGAACGAGTAAAAGTAACGTTCAGCGACAACCTCCGAATTACCTCTCGGAAACATTGCAACATGCTCAAAAAGGATACACCGCATTCATCTTGGCAAGTAGGGCACATTCACGGACTGGAACGTAGTCATCTGAATCCAAAACAAGAACCTTCCATACACTACGTGGGAAAACAGAAGCACAAAACAGTACTAGGCCACAAATGAAGACCACCTGCCACCTGCCGACCTCCTAGGAAGGCTGCCGGCAATCTGCCGGCCACCAATAAAGCTTGTTGGCCACAAATTGTGGCCTGCCGGCCACTTGTGCTTTCCTCGGGGCAGTTTCGACTTTTCAGGCATGGGTCTTTAAATATACACTTCCATATTTCATTTCCTTACGCACCCTTGTCCGAAAATCCTCCCTCTCTTTCTAGGTGCTGCATCTCTCTAGATTTGCGCTTTATACGCGTTTTTCAACGCCCCACACAAACTTTTTCCGTAAAACCCTCTTGATTCTCTACGTTTTGAACTGAACGTAATTTGATTTCGTTACTTTTGTCTGCATTTTCACCACTTTGGGCTTGTCCCCCTCAAGTTTCTCTCGGGTTTCGTGAACTTTCTCAGATTTTGACTTTTTCTCTCATTTTCTCTCTCCTAGGGTTGACTTTTTTCAAGTTTTTCCCATTTTCTCCATTTTTCTTCATTTTCACCCATTTTTCACCTACTTTCCTAGATGGCAGACGATATTCCGCATGACGGGGTTCCTCTCGCAGTTCCACCTCCACCATCACCCGCTGCTGAGGTTGAGAAGCTAGCGACGGAGGGTATTGTAGCTGACCTGGAGGCAGAGTTCGCTCCGGGACTCGAGCTCGAGCTCGAGCCATTACCATTGGGGATTCGACCCTTCGATCCAGAGACGTATCATCCCCATACACATATATTACCACCCAGAGGCATCAGACACTTCAGCGACTTCGCACGTGGCGTGCCAGAGGACCTGCGGAGGGAGCCATACTCTTATCTTTCTTACGGCACCACAGAGGTAAAAACTCTATTTTCATGTATTTCTGCCTTCCCTTGAACTGCACTTCTTGCATTGCCTTTATTTTGAATGCTCATTTATCACTGTCTTTCATCTGATTCACTTTTCTTTTTCACAGGGAGACTCCCGTACCTACAGGGGTTATGGAGCAGCGACGGCCAGGGATTGGTACTATGAGCTCCCCGCAGGGGTCCGCGATATTGTCAATGAGGCTAGCTTCGGCATTTTAAACTCTGAACTTTCACACCTTATAGCGAGCCGGCCCCTCCTCGGAGCGTTGGTGGAGAGGTGGTGGGACACCACCGATTCTTTCCACTTCTCTTCTGCTGGGGAGATGACGATGACTCCCTACGAGTTCTCCATGCTAACAGGCTTAGGAGTAGGGGTGATCCGATTCCCTTTGACACAGACATGGACGAGTTGGAGATTGCTTGGATCTTCCTACTTGGAGTGCTCCCACCTGTATCCAGACTAGCGATGGTACGGTATAGCTGGTTTTCTGAGCATTTTCGCGAAAGTGAGCCCGTGACCTTGGAGGAGATAGAGCAGTACGCCTAGGGCTTCCTGATGTTCCTCCTTGGTACCACCTTATTTGCGAACAAGTGGAAAACTGTAGGATTGTATTTATTGAGCGCCTTAGTGACCTTGCCCCGGGTCTAATTCTATGACTGGGGCGGAGTTGGACTCGCCACACTTTACGGCTATATGAGTTCCACCTCCCGCATGATGGGAGAGTGGGTAGGAGGCGATTGGCAAGCCTGGGAGGTATGTATTCCACTTTCTACTTTGCACTCATGGTTTCTACTTCACATTTTTCTACTTTATATCTGTTCAACACATGTGCTTTCTATTTTTCACTTTCTATATCTGTTCATGCTTTATGCTTTCTGCCTTGCACTTTTTATATCTGTTGACACTGTACACTCTCTATATCTATTGCACTTTCTATATCTGTTGACACTGTTGATAACACTGCTGCTATTTCCTTGCAGTTATGGGTTTACGCATATTTTTCAGCCCTTACTTTAGAGCCATTAGATAAGATCTCCTTGTTGTCGCTTACTCGTGATGGTACGACGGCCGGCGCCGGCGCTGACGCCGGAGCCGTGATGATACAACCTTCGCCTTCTTCTGCCGATATTTTGACAAAATGGTTGCTATCAAGGTAACCTAAAATTCATAGTCATTTTTGCTCCACTACTGTTCTGATTCATATTTTGACATCTGACGGCAACTAACAAATCTATACATTCTCTATTTGCAGATCACATGGTAGCTCTAGGCGACGATGCTGGCTAGGGTGAGGGACCAGTATGCCGCGGCTTAGGCCACCTCTTGTTTTCGAATTCTACTAAAAGGCCTAGTCTGCCGGGCTTGGTTTATGAGTAAGCGGTTTATATGCTAGACCGTGGGCTTGCCCGTTCTGAATGTTCTCATGCCACCCCCAAAGTCTATGCAGACAGCAGATAGTCTCTCAGTTGAGGCTATTATTCAGTTCATGGTGAGCCTGGACATGGACTTCTTCAGAGCAGAGAGTGATTATGCGATATTCATCTAGACTCATCTCATGCCTCCTCTGACGAGTGGTTGCGCAAGCGAGGCAGTAGAAGCTCCCATAACGGGTGAGGCTCGGGAGTCCAGGGTTGATATTAGAGGGGCTCTCCCGTCGAGCAGATTACCGGTTGGCTAGAGATTTTCACTGTGCTTACATGTTGGCGGCCAACTGGGACAACATATCAGATTCCGATTGAGCTGGCAGAGGCAGGGCATGGTTATGTCAAAGCTAGAGGCATTCCTCAATTATGGACCACACTTTACAATTTGCACCCCACACTTCCCATTTCAGATATTAATCATTCAAATGCACTTGCAGGCACCTACTGGGTATATAGAGGGCCTCTTCGAGCTAGTCGTTTCCCTGATCGGCATGGTGTAGAGGAGAGAGACGTTGCTCGGTCTCCACGGTATTCAGGTATTTTCTTTATTTTAACATACATTTCACTGATACATTGGCATTTCCACTGCAGTATTCATGCCATCTTATACACTAATACACTGCATTGGCATACTGTACTCATATTGTATTTGTTTTCTACATGACGCTCATTCTGCTATACTATATCCTGCAACTATACACACCATATTTGATATAACAGCACCTGTGTTTTTCAAATCCCAGCTGTACTGAGGACACCAGTGGCAGTGGCAGCATTAGCACCAGCAGCACCTCTTTTAGTAGCAGAGAGGCAAGAGAGACGGGCCCCAGCATGCAGCCGAGATAAACATTGCAGTCGAGGTAGGAACAAGGTGCCCGAGGCCGGAGCAGTCCTTCAAAGCCCATTTGAGTGGCAATGATGATGACGAGGCCAGCGCCTCCGAGGAGATAGTGAGTTGACATTCTGAGTCTGAAAGCGGGGACGATGATGCAGGCTCAATATCGGGGAGCGGAGATGAGGCTGAGGTTGGCTCCAAGGCAGGGAGCGGAGGCTTAGAGTTTGGTTCTGACAACGGCGCCTCTAAGTCCCCTCCGAGGAAGAGGACGAAGAGGGCCTCTCGAGCTTGAGATGATTGGCACTGTTTTTTGGACTTTTTTTCTTAGTTTCTTTTAGTTTGGTAGTTTAGCACATGTATAACTTCAGATAGGTTTTACTTTTGCTTTTGAAACTTGTACTTCTTTTGTAAAAACCATAATCAGAATAAAACCCTCGCAATTTTTATGAAAAGAGTTTTGGCTCTTCAACATGAGCACTGCACCACGAGTAACATACTTGCATGAAAAAGAACATGAAGTTGAATTTGAAACCGAACATGCTTGCATTGGAAAAATGTTCTTAATCGGATAATGAGCCGACCAACGAAAAAAATACAAAATACAACTCGATAAACAAAACAAAAACAACTCAAACAAAGACCAAAAATAGCTATGCACACTTGCAAAAACCAAAAGACTCAAAACAAGACCGAACAACACAAAGACCAGGACAAAACTAGGCTGTCAAAACTGTCCAGCAAACAGGTGGACGACTGGCTAAAAGAGTGGACGGTCGGCCACAATTAGTGGCCTGCCAGCCATAAATGTGAGGGCCACCAGAATGCTGATAATTGGCCTCCACTTACAGCCTTATTTTCTACAAAAGGTCCTCCTTCGTGATTTCTTCTACAGAACTTCATTTCAGCTGCTATTTTTTCCACAAATGGAGCCATTTCTTTCCGAAAAACTCACGGATTGGATAGCCACTTTAGACAGCACGAAAAAGGTAAATTTCTAGGATTTTGACATAAACACGCTTTTTCTATTGAGCCATACTCCACTTTTTTTTTTTTTTTTTTTTCTATTCCTCCATGCCGCGGTCTGATGCTAGGACCCGATTACGCATGTTTTTCGCTTTGGAGCACAAGAAATATACCTAACTCTTGAAGAATTTTAGGCACTAATAGAATCCCAACGCGATGAGTGTGGACTCGCCTTTTTCTGTGGCCTGCCTTTCGGAAAGGGTTTGAAAAGAAGGCCTCACAGTTCGGACTCCCGCGGTTCTAAATCTAGTTTCACAAGTGCAATGTGAAACTGATAATTACCAAAGAGTCCAAATCTGGCAAACCTTTTTGGAAAATCGATTTTTAATCAAATAATGCCAAAATTGGACTGCTTTTCCAGATACAGTGTCGCCACCTAAATATTTTATGCCAAAGGCCACGTGTCCATCATCACCAAAGTTGCTTTGGCTCCGGAACTTGGGTACGAGAAGGGAAGGTCCTGAAATGAGCACCCCTGCTCGCCCGATCAAAGATCGGCCTCTACTAATCATGATATGTTTTTTTATAAACATTATGTGTTCTTATTCCGGTTATTAAACTAGCTTTACTATGTGACACACACAAGCAAGTATAGACTAGTTGCAAGACTTGGAACAATTCAACTCATGTTTGTTTGCAAAAATGGTTTGAATTTGCCACTCGCAAGTGGGCTTAAAGATGCGGATTTGCCACCAAACTTAGTGAGCTTAAAACATGATTTGCCACAACAAAGTGGGCTTAAAACGTACATTCGTTGAATCGTTCCAATTCAAACAACAAGCCTTCATCCACAGGCATTCATGCAGTTTAGTATTTAAGCACATAGCCTCATGGCAAGCATGCGAAACATGGCAATATGGCAATCATACTCATGTAAGTATGCTAAAGCATAAAAACTCATTGAGTACTCCAAGCCAAAACAAAAACTAGTTAGAAAGAATGTATGATCCTAACTATACAATATGCCTAATGCAACGCATGCAATAATGTAACTAAATAGGCTCGACTACTTAATCATAGTATTTGCAACACTTTGATAGCATGCTTTGAAACACGTATTCAAATAAGTATTGAAATTGCAATGCAGTTTGAATGATGCGCCGAGTCTCGGTGCATGCAAGACAAATGAATGGATGCAAGCATGCAAGCATAAGGTATGCTAATTGAAAATGTCCCTAATCTAACCATCAAAAGCGGATAAATAAAATGAAGAAAGACGTGGGGCTGGAAGACATACACACACGCACGCATACTTATTACATCGTCGCCCTCGCGGAGAAGGGTCCGAATGAATAAGCTAAGCTAACTAGCTACACTAATTAAGCTAACTATTACAAACCAAAACTAATTAACTATTCTAGTTAACTAATTATTACAACATGATATTTAACTAACTATTCTAAGCTAATTAAATATTACAAAGCGAATTAATTAGCTAAACACTTTAACTAACTAACTACAAAGCAAGTAAATGGCCTTGAAGGGCGAGGGACGCATGCATGCTCGGCTTTTCCACCTGAAAATGCCACCGCCTTGCCATTGCAGCCTTTGTTTGCACACATTTGACCACTGAAAATTGTGCCAACTTCCAGAACACCTCTACTCCACCTCAGGAACACACTGCACAACTTTCTTCATTGATGGCCGGTCGGCCACCCCTTCCTTGAACTTCTTTTTTTTGCTGCAACAAAGAGAAAACAGAGGCAAAGCAGTGTATTCTCAAGGTTTGTGTGTACTGTTACTCTCCTTATCATTACACAAGCTCAAAGGAGTGTAACTTTTGGCCCTTAAACCATCAACCAAGCATTTTCCATGCATGATGGCTAAGGAACCAAACTTGTACAAGCTTAATGAGTGCAAAACAAGACTCAACAAAACCACTACCCTATCATGCATGATCAAGGGTGATGGTGACCAAGGAAAGTGGCACGTTTCATCACTTTGAGTATGAAACGTCCCATTTTCCTCGTGTTCGAATTAACGTCCGATCTGAACACATGTAATGCAATACAAAGATGCTTTATCTTGCCTCTTTTACTTGTTCATTTTTGTTTACTCATTTTAGATTACCAATCCATTCTTTAATTGATTAGTCCAAAAGAGTGAGTGTCCTCTAAAGGAAAGTGGGCTTAAACCACAAGTGCCTTGAGCATGAAAAAGACCTCATGCCATTGATAATGAACCCCCGAGGGGATTAAACCATTAAGCATGAATGTCTCAATTTCACACTTAAGCCAACAAAGGGTTTAAAGCCACTTTCAAAATAAATGAAAGAGTGAAACAAAAGAGTATGTGACAGAGCTTATGATGCTGAAATCACATGCAAAATAGCACCATAATATGCAAGCAACTCAAGCAATTCATGTTTAAAGGCCTAAAACACTAAACTAGTGAAGCCCTTTACACTACAACTATGCAAAAGACTACTCAACTGAACCAAACAACCCAAAAAAGAGCTAAAACAAGTCAGAACAGTAGCAAAAACATGCTGATATCAAGTTACAAAATGCTAGATAAACATGCTCACATGTTAAGCTATCTAGGCATGCAAGTAAGGCAACAAGGAGGGGAGGCTATCCCCTCCAATTTTGGACCTCAAAAGTAGGTTTTTGTCACTGAAAATCCTCTGAATTTCAGTGGTTTGAAGGCCCAAAAAGTTTGATTTGAAGGTGATAAAAGATGGCACAAAAAGCTTCACAAGCTAAGGAGCAAAAAGAGAAGACAACCCCCTAACTCACAAAGGCTCAAACCACCACTTTTTAGGACTGAAAAAAAGAGTTTTAACACTTCAGAAATAGCCTCAAAACAGTTGAAAAAGATGGCAAAGCAAGTATGGAAATTAAGATAGCAAAGAGAAGTTTCTACCTCTTGAAGGGAAAACACAATTTAGGCAACAATTCAAGCCAAATTCAAGCTAAAATCACCTTCTAGAGCTCAAAACAAGTCCCAAGGAACCTCAGCCCAAAGATAAGCAACTTTGGTTAAGGGTTGATAGGCAAACTTGAAGTATATCTCTACTTGTATGCACAAAAGACAAGAGAGAGAGAAATTTAGAGAGAGAGAATTGTAGAGAGAGAGAGGCTCCCAAATCTTTCTAACCCTTAAAACAATAGAGAAGGCCTCTATATATAGAAAAATGTGGCTTCAGGTCAAAAATATCAAGTAGAAATATCTGGAGTAATGTGGAATAGCTGGAGGGGAAATATCTGCAAAATCTGAGCTTTCTGGACACCTGTGGCCGACCGGCCATCACTGGTGGACAAAAAAAAAACCACTCTTGGATGACACATGGCCGAAACAGTCCATTTGTGGCCGACACATGGCCGGCAAGCTTCACTAGTGGCTGGAAAGCAAAAACTGGTTTCTAGCCCAGACTTCAATTAGGCATGTCTCCTTCATCTGGACTCCTTTGCAGGTTATTCTCAAGTCTAAATTGAAGCCTTAGAAGTCTTATTTCCAATGGTGGCAGCCTCACATCAAAATTATAAGTGTGAAAAAAGTTATGCTTATTTTAGTGAAGACTACTTAGTTTCGGTCCTACCCAGATTCATGCCTAACTTCTCCTCAGCTAGTTTTCTTCTCTCCCCTCCAATTTTCTTCAACTCCAAACCTCTAAAAAATATTTTTTAAAGATTTTTTCAAAGAGTTCACCTCTCTTTCATTCATTTCCACTTTGTCCTTGCTCGATTTACTGAAAAGCGTAACATTTAACGAAATATGAGCCTTAAAACATCGTTGGAACTTTTTCAAAAAGATTTTGAAAGAGAGGGTTTTAAGGTCTAAAAAAATATTTTGGTCAAAATAATTTTGGTCCAAAAACGGGGTGTGAGGTTAGGATTTGAAGCTCCTTTTGCCGAAGAAATCGAACTTTTGCACTGCACAACTTTCATCACCAAGTGATCAACCTGAGGCCCCAAAGTGTTAAGGGAGGTCCAAAATGGGGTGTCTACAATGAGGAAATCATACTTCAGCCCCGTTTTGGCCATTCCTTAGCCTTGGGACGGATGTGTGGGCTTACTTTGCATGAAGCTCAATCTTTAGCCCACGACGGAGAGCTAGATATACCCAGCTTGATTCATCGATTTTTTGACATTGATGACCGAGGTGACCTCCTCTGGCGAGGCTTTTGGCAATACACCTTCTGCTTGTGTATGCTTGCACACTATCTTCTTGCCCCTAGTTTTAGCAGAGCTAATATCAAGTTGATTGAGGTAGCCCAACGCCTGAAAGAAGGTAAGAGTTGCATCGGTTTGGCCTTGGCCGAGACCTTGATGGGTTTGGACGTTTTTCACCAGCGAGAGACCACTAGGTTTGCGGGGAGTCCACTTCTGCTCCATGTATTGTTTCCTACCCTATCTTACATATATATATATATATATATATTTCTCACTTCACTCGACATTCACACTCTATTTTCTCTCAAAGACCTTTCCTTACTTTTCTCTCAACATACATCTCTCTATTCTTTAATCTCTCATATTTTTCAACCCTTCTTACGTTTGGCTGATGGACAAGCTGAAGGTGGTGAACCCTTGCCCAGTTTACTTAGCTTGAGCATACTTTTTTCACCAACGCCTAGTGGACTTCCCCAATGAGGGATGATGGTGCAACTGGATGTGCCACAGGTCTGCAACCGACATAGCTTGGCGTTGCTCCTGGCTTAACTTGGCCGAGATGAGCTAAAGCATGACCTGACAGCCAGGTGTTCAATTGATTGGCCTCACACATTGTGTGTTCTATTTTCTCTTCCGGTTCAGATGCCAATTTGGGCATGATCAAAAACGTCCAGATGAGAGGGTAGAATACTCGGCTCTATTCCTAATACGCGTTTCGAACTTGACTTAGTACATCACTGCCTAGAGGACGAGAGTGCTCTTGGCCCCTGCCCCTAGTTTCAGTTATGCCCTTTCTGGCGAATGCTTGGCTTGGCTCGAGGATTAGGCACAAGTTGGACCAACTTTAGCTGCAGGGACTTCTAATAGGACGAGCGGAGGGCGTAGGACTCATGTGCCCCTAGTTTTATTGCTCTAATCATTCTTTTCAAGTTTTATGATGTAAAAGCAACTTCAATTTGTAGCAAAGAGTTGGAGAATGTATTTGATGTTGAAATCAATGGAATTAAAGTTGTGAGCATTAACAATTTTCCTTTTGGTCCCAAAATGGACTAAGTTGTAAAAAGTAAAATTTTGAGAAAAAAATCAACTTTTATTAAAACTTTTTAAAACTATTTTTGAAAATGATCACCACCTGACATGTGCAGAATCGATCCTCAAGATGTATAACCCCAAATCGCAAGATCATAACTGCCCCTGCTTGCATACCACCATTGATATACATTGTAGAACGAGCTTTCTTCCCAAAACGAAGATCACAACCAAGCTACAAAGATCACAATCAAGCTTACAAATAATGAACAAAGATGACCTAATCAAACAAATGGACAGGACAGTTGAGTTGAAGATGATTACGGCCGAACTTCAAGATGAAGTTGCCTACGTATCGCAAAGATGGGAATCAGGCCTTACGTAGTTCGGTTCAGGTTCACTCAGGTTTTAACTCTCTTCTTTTGCGCTCTAACTTTCGCCAAAGTCTCCCTTTAGGGTTTTCAACCTTGCGAGCTCAATTTTTCTATATTTTTTTTCATACTCTAACTTTTGCCTAGGTTGCCCTTTCGGGTTTTCGGCCTAATGAGCCTCTCAGGGGTAATATTTCTTCAACTTGTCCAAGTTGATTGGCTATGAAAACTCTAGGCCATCTAGGTCCATGAGAATAATCGCCCCTCCTGACCAGATTGACTGGATGATGTAAGGACCAGTCCAATTAGGTTTGAACTTGCCCTTAGGGTCATGGATGGGAGCTCGGTTATCTTTGCGCACCATGTCTCATTCTTTGAGATTTTTGGACTTCACTTTCTTATTAAAAGCCTTGCCAATTCTACGCTGGTAGCCTTGGACATGATACAATGCCTTTAGTCTTCTGTCATAATACAACATTGACTCCTCAAACCTACTTTGCTGCCAACCTGTCTCTGTTATCTGACACTCGGCCATAACCCGCAGCGACGACACTTCAATTTCAATTGGCAAAACAGCCTCCATCCCATAAATGAGAGAATAGGGAGTTGCTCTTGTAGATGTTCGGATTGAGGTTCTGTAACCCCAAAGCGCGAATGGTAGTTTATCTAGCCAGTTCTTGTAAGACTACCATCTTCTACAGAGTTCTTTTGATGTTTTTGTTCGCAGCCTCGACAGCTCCATTGGTTTGTGGCCTGTCGGTCGATGACTTATGGAAAGCCACGTTATATTTCTCAAGCAAGTCTATCACCTGTTTCTTGAAGTGCGACCCATTATCGGAGATAATCTCATTGGGCACCCCATATCTACAGATGATGTTGTTCTTGATAAACTTAGCCACATGCTACGCTTTTAGTACAGAGAAGGACTGAGCCTCTACCCATTTCGTGAAGTAGTCAATTGCTACTAGGATGAATTCATGCCCATTTGACCCATTTGGCATGACTGCACCGATAGCGTCGATTCCCCAGACTGAGAAAGGCCATGGTGAAGTCATATTATAGAGTTTAGACGGTGGTATGTTCATGCGATTGGCATGAATTTGGCATTTATGGCATTGCTAAACAAAACCAATACAATCCTCTTCCATGGTTGACCAATAGTAGCCTTGTCTAAGGATTTTTCAGGCGAGCATCACACCATTCATATGAGCGTCGCACTCTCTTCCATGAATGGCCTCCATAAGGCGCCTTGAGTATTCTTCCTCCACACATAATTTATGCATTTCCAGATGGCCTTTTTTATACAGCTTGTCCCCGCTGATGATAAATTGAATAGCTAGACGTCGTATTTCCTTTTTGTCCTTGGCATTTGCTCCTGGTGGATACGCCTCCTTTTCCAGGAAATTCTAGATATCATAGCACCAGGGGTTCTTGTTTGAAGCCTCATCTATCGCGATAATGGTTTCATAGGCCGATGTGTACTTTTATTCAATAATAATCGGACGCATCCTGACTCCCAATGGAATGTCTACCATAGAAGATAGAGTTGCTAGTGCATCAACGAATCGGTTGTTCTCTCTTAGTAGATAGGTAAACATTAGGTTTTCACACCTTGGAATTAGCATGTCCAAGACTTGATGGTAAACCTTCATTTTCTCCTCTTTAACCCGCCAATCTCCGTTGGCTTGAGACCCCGATGACGTCCAACTTTTTTGCCTCTAGTTCCAGGGCAGCTTCTAAACCGGAGGGCTTAACTTCTTCCAGTCGATCAAATTTCACAAAGCCCAAGGAATTTCTTTTTCTCCGTGTTTATCAAAGTTTTGGAAAAAAATTTGAAACTTTTGGTCAATGCAATGATTTACAGGCACAGAGAAGTAGGCAAAAATTACTGCATTTTCATTTAAAACTTCTAGCTCAATAGTTGAAACAGACCCGAAAGCAAAATAAAAGATAGACAAAGAAAGGACAGTGATGTCCGGGTTATCACCCCCCAAATCACCAAACTTAGACGTGCTAGAAAGACTTGAGCTTGATTTCAACACTACAGACTTTGTGGAATCAAACTTAGACTCAACACTTAATTCAGAACTCAGAATAAAATCATTCTCAAATTACTACTTAAAGTGTGGGCCATCCTTGCATTCAAAATAAAGCTCGTGCAATCAACAGGTGGTCAGTCCCCAATCACAGAAATGGTCAGATATCCCACAAGTTCTATTTATTTACACTGGTAGACTTTGTGGGATATTAGAATTTTCTGAAGCTATGGTGTTACAACAACTTAGCAAAAAGAAAACCAAAAACAATACCTCTAATTAGAATTCCGGCAGCACTTCGACTCAATTCGCACAACTAATCATTGTATTCCCCCCCCCCCCGAAAAGAACTAAACCCCACAAACTGATATGCCTAAACCACTGTTCATAATTTGAGAACCCTAGATCCCATACATTGCACATAGCAGGAAAGAGAACAAACACCCCTATGGAGGATAGGGTTATCTTGTCGTAGCTTTGAAATATCTAGGTTTCTCTATTCAAACAAGTGGCATCATACATCCTGAAATGATGTAGCATCCTGTCCCAATGTTGGAAGTTGCTAGAGCTTGCTACATGCACTAGGTTAGTCTTTGATAAAAAATGGTACCTCAGCAAGATACCTATATACCTACTCAATCTGGCGGATCAAGCGGTACGTGGTGATCCCGATTCCAAGGCTTGTGCTCCCACCATATTAGAGCCCATGACTGTCTATCTGTCTGAAGCCGAATAACCGTCCAGGATAACAAGTGACGTGCATGGGACTTAGGCCAATGCATGCAATGCAATGAATATATAATTAAAAATAAAAATCATATCATGGAGTTCGAGTCAAGGTTTCTTAATATCCCCAGTAGAGTCACTAAAAATCGCTGTATCGCCCGAGGGGTACCCCGCGTGCGTTGAATAGTTTGGATCATCGATATCTTCGATCTAGTCTGACGAGTACAATGTGAAACGTAGATGAGAGTCCAGATTTGGCAACTTTTATTGAAAATCCATTTTATTGCAAAAATCTTTGCTAGAAATGGACTGTGTCATCAGATCTCAGAGTTGCCACCTAATCTTTTGGAAAAATTTGGAAACCCTTGACTCGTGCTAAGGCCATTGTTCGTCGTAACCAAGGATACTTGCCTCGGAACCTTAGGTATGAGGGGGAAAGGTCATTAGTTGAGCACCCTCGCTCACCCGATCAAAAGATCTGTCTCTACTAAACCATTATATGATTTTTATTTATTTTATATGTTCGTATTTTGATTTTTTAATAAATGTTAAAATTTACTATGTGAAGCAAATAAGTGTAGACTATGCCATTCATTTTGGAACAATCTGATTTCGTGTCTTTTGAAAGATTTTTGAAGATGTACAACTCAGAAATTGAGTTTACAAACATGAAAATCAACATCATTCCAATTTTAATGGACACAACCTCCATCCATTGGCATTCATACAATTATATCAAGTAAACAAGTAGCCACATGGTAGAATGCTTAAACATAGTAAGAAAAACACACAAATTGGGATGTTAAAGCATAAAAACTCACATATTTACTGACGTCCTGCAAACAGCTACAAAACAAAGTTAGTAAAATATGCATGATCTTATATACAAAATCTAATGCAATTCACTCATGAGATGCAACTAAAGATTCGGCTTCTAATATATGATATGTGAATCATCTCAAGAATATGAGGTAGTGCACATAATTACATAAGAATCGATTAAGTCCATAGATGCAAACTTAGCCGAATTAAGATGCATGAAATATGGATGTAAAGCATTGATATGATGAAAAGTAAAATATGATGTTTATGTATAAATAAAGAAAGAAAGTAAAAGAACGAAATAGAAAGAAGCGAGGTGGAGAATTATTACATCACTTGGATAATTACATATCTGAATAAGGGGGGAGAGGAAGAGAATTTTATAGCAAAATAAAATCTGACAAATCTCTCAAATTAAAAGAAAACAAAAATTTCACATTCAGAATTTCTCCATTCTAACCTCACAGTTACGTCCAGAACGGTTTGTTTAGCTAGGAACAAGTCTTCTCATCTCAAAAACAACCTAAATATTCCGTTAGAGAAAGGAATATTCTGTCATGACAGAGAATATTCCGTCAGTGCTGACTACGATGTTGACATGGCTGACATGTGGCGCTGACTGGACTTGCCCAAGAAATTAATTCAATAACGTTGAAGAGGTTTTGAACCCTTGACTTGGGAGTTACCACAAACCTTAACCATTCTGCCAAAGCATCATCTTATGTTGTGTTTCCCCTCAAATTATATTTGAGCACTTTAAACTAACAAGAAGCAACAAAGACATAGATGCCTTACATAACATATATATACATTAGAAATGTGCATGGTGGTTTCATCCATCATCGTATGAAAAACATATATTATTATTATATTATAATAATATGATAATATAATATACAACATAATATAATTATTATATTATTATTTATTTACATTATTATTAAAATAAAAAACTACATATTTAAAACAGTAAAAAATGCAAGAAAATAAAGAAATTACATCAGATAAATTAGCTAATTATTTCTATCATTTTGTTATTATATATTTAAAAACAAGAGAAATAAAAAAGAAAATAAATGAGAAAAGTGCAAAAACTCACTTTTGGAGGAAAAGATGAATTTTTTTTATTACCTAACTTTCTTCCTAACACCCTCATGGTTATGGGGTATGCTTTGAGCTTTCAGTAAGAAGCTGCAAATTTAAGTTTTAATGGAATTTTTGGGCGGTATATATCAATGGATAGAAATGTTTAAGATTTGTTGAAACAAAAATTATTTTTCCAAAATTTTCTCTTCTCAAGACTTTGTGAAATTTTTTTTTTTCCAAAAGTTTTTCTCTTTTTGAAATAAAATTTTCTTTCCCAAAATTTTCTCTTTTCTTTTTTTTTTTTTCCTTTTTTAAAACAACAAAATGAATGGGTATTTATAGAATTCTCAAACACTCAAAACACATGACTAGCCATGTGGTATTTCCAAAAACACATGGCTTGCCATGTGGTATCTCAAAACCATGTCGCTTGCCCTGTGGTCTGAGAGCTGATTTTTCAAAAACTGCTAAATTTTCCAAAAAAAAAAAAAAAAAAAATTCAGAAAAATATTTTTGATTAGGTCTAAAATAATTTGGCCAAAACGGGTGTAAGGTTGGAATTAAAGCTTAAATCTATCTTTTCTGCTGAGAAATTCATAAAATTACATATTCCAATTTTCATCATTGGGTGTTCGGAAGAAAGCGCCCAAGTCTTAGGGCTTGTCAAAATGGAGTGTCTACACATATATCAATTAGAGGGAAGAGGGCAACCAAAGAAAGTCTTGAATTGGCCGAGGATAATTTTGAAAGGTTGAATCATATCAAAATCATCATGGGGGTGAGCTCACCTTAACCCAGGGAAAAGTGCTTGACAAATAACTTGAGTAGACTGAAAGAAAAGTATGGTTCATGCACTTTGTTTAGTTGATAGCCCAATCAGATGCAGTTTTGCCTCTATTTTCCAGTCACTGTTCGCATTTTGCAACATTATGCAAGTGTATGTGATGGGGATCATCATATCATAGAACTGCCAACGAATCAAACTCATGCTTCCCCCATGCCCCAGAGTGTTGAGAAGTTATTCTAGTCTCCAAAGTAGTGATAGATTTCTCACATACAATTTGCAATGATCATGGACTTGATGTCCCTTGCATGAGCACTCTCAGTTTGTTTATGACCTCCACATATGGACATGTTTGGAATTTGGAGCAAAGATTCATGTATGGAATTTTGATCATGTAACTCTATTGAACTTTGAGCCATGCACACACTAACTGACAAAAGAGAGACTCGATGAGTGCAGACTGAGACAAACACTCGACACGAAAATAAAAAAACTCACAACTGACCCCAAATACCAGAGAAGAAGATAAAAGACTCAAAGTGATTGATCATTTATTGTGTCCCTAGTATTCCTTATGTTTCATCATTTATTCAAGAATCACCTTTAGAATTTGATTTTGCAAAAGTCAAGTTTCAATCCCTATTGGGCTCAAGTTGAAGATTTTACTAATAAGTTAAAATTTTGAAAATTTCTCCACCTATTGATTCAAACTAGTTCTTGCTTACCCAATGCAAATATGCTATATGCGGCAGTCATTATAGCTCATGGATGGATGCGAAGCTAAAGATATGAATTGGGCAAGAATTGGGTCGGACCTCAGGAAGAGGTTGCCTAAATATCTCAAAAATGAGAATCAGACCTCACGTAGTTCACAGTTAAGGTTCACTCAGGTATTAACACTCTTCTTTTGCACTCTAACTTTTACTAGGGTTACCAAGTGCGCCCAATAGTTCAGACCCCCAATCTCCTGATCTACTCTCACTAGTGCAATGTGAAACAGAAAATGAGACTCCAAATTCGGCAATTTTTATAGAAAATCCATTTATTGTAAAATATGCGAGAAATAGACTACATCACCAGATCTCAGAGTTGCCACCTAATCTTTTGAGAAAATTAGGAAACCCATGACTCGTGCCAAAGGCCACTGTTCATCATAACTAAAGATGCTTCGGTTCGGAAGCTTAGGTTTGAGGGGGGAAGGTCATGAATTTAGCACCCCCATTTACCCGATTAAAAGATCGTCCTCTACTGAACCATGATATGAGTTTTACAAATATTATATGCCAATATTTCGGTTATTTTAGTAATGCTAAAATTACTATGTGAGTCAAGTAATTTATAGATTATGTCACTTATCTTGGTATACTTTGATTTTATGCATTTTGAAAGGTTTTTTTGAATAAATGTACAAATCAAAGAAAACTGAACCCACATGCATATCAATCAATATCATTCCAACTCAAGCAACACAACCTTCATCTATTGGCAGCCAATAGATATATCACTTAAGCACGTAGCCACATTGTAGGATGCTAGACATAGTAAGAAAATCATGCACAAGCGGGATGTTAAAAGTATAAATGCTCACTTAGCATTCATTTATGGCAAGCCAAAAATAATATGCTATATACATATGCATGATCTTATATACAAATAGTTAATGCAATATATACACAAAATGCAACTAAAGATCTAGCTACTAACATTTGATACATGAATCATCTCAAGGCATGAATTAGCGCAGAAGGGCACATAAGAATTGATAAAAATCCATAGATGTGAATTAGTCGAATCTTAATGCATGAGAGATGGATGCAAAGCATGGATTTGATAAATAAGACATGATGCTCTACAAAAAGTGTATAAATAAAAGGGTTAAAAAGACGTAGGATTAGAAGATTATTACAACAATTCAAATAAGAAAAGAGGGGATAGAGAGATTATTACAACACTTGAATAAATAATAAAAGAAAAGACGGGGGATTGAAGAAATAATTACAACATTCAATTAATTTAGCCAAGTTACTACTGAATCTAACAAATCATACTAAATAATTAAAATAAACCATTCAGCAGCTTCAGAACCACCCATGAGAGCACTCCCCAGATGCTGTTTGGTTTGTTTTTGGGAAGATCATCTGACCAGACACAAAATGGGCCAGCCGAACAGGAAATTGGCTGGCTGAACTCTTCTTCCAGTCAAGTTTTAGGTCAGTACAGGAATTCTAGAACAGAAGCTAAAGACATCTTCCGAGGGGTGCTGTCACAACCTAAACCCGCCCCTATAGGTTTAGCATCATAACCGGCCAGTGATCCTAAGATTATCGAATGCCTCTGAAACTGATTAGCAAACTAAGGGGGCTAGTAGAAGCAAATATCAATATGCATTGTTTATATAATTGTGCAGACTTATATGGGATAGAAAATTTAAACTCATATTTACAAAGAAAATGACGTCAGTCATACATATAGAAGATACAAAAACTTGTCCAGACAAAAGAAAATAAAATAAAACTTAAAACTTGTTCATGAACACAAGCCACAGAACTTGACCACAAAAGACTTTCGGAACCTCCTCAAGAGGCACACAAATTGGCTGACACAAACCGATCCAGACTAGAAGTTTCAAGCCTAGTCACACGCTTAATCACCTACATATGTAATATAAACAGTGAGTTGAAGCCTAGTGAATAACAACTGAGTGAAGGTTTTGATGAATGATGTCCATAACAGATTCAAAAATCAGAATTTAGATTAGAAATAGATTCATATACATATTCAGACTTGTAAACAGTCATACGTGGTACATCCATTACGCTAATTGATCTGATTGATCTCAAAGACCTATATACATATGAGATGGTCATAAAGACCCACTTGCAGATCATATAGTGGATTATGCATAATCAGTTCCATGAATAGAATCCACTTGAAACCTTGGTACCATGTCACATATAACATATCACATGATGCTAAGGATACCACGACACATTTTGAAAATAAGACAATTATTCATCTATATAGAAAATATCATTTTAGAAAACAAAGCTTGTCATATCATTTCATTCAGAAAATACTTATAGCCAAACATAAATTTACAGAGTTGTTAATCACAGATAGCTCCAGAAGCGGAACAGATAACTGAGACAGATCGGTCGGATAATGGCACGTGACCTACACACAAACACGTGACAAATACATATTGAAACACACGCTCGGTAAACACTTAACTTAACACTTTCTTTTAAACCATGACTTAAGAGTGCCTAAGATGGAATGAGGATGCAATTATGCATTTGGAAAACACTTGTAATATTTCTGAAAACAGGGCAGCTCGCTCAAGCGCAACTTTGTTCACTCGAGCGGGCTGCAAAATCTGCAAAAGTACTGGATGCTCGATTTTTACGCTCAACAGTCGCTCGAGCCAAGTACTAAGAAAAAAGATGTTCGCTCGAGCGCACAATCGGTTGCTTGAGCCACAGTGCAATTGTTTGCAAAACTACTAGGAGCTTGAAATGTATGCTCGAGCGAAACTTCCATCGCTCGAGGGAACTGTTCGAATTCTGGATTTTCCAGATTGCTCTTCAAGGTTCAAAACTTAATTTTCAAAGCTTCAATCTTGGTCATTTGGTCCAAAAACTTAAAGAAATACTTGAAAACTTGTAATAAAACATAAAATGAAGACCAATTCACAAAATCAAAGCCCAAAAGCTAGACAATTCTTCAAAACCAAACCTTAAACTCAACATATAACACATGATGCATTGTTTTGAGTTCAAACTCTTTGAATCATGAACAAATGAGATGTTTTGTACAAAATCATGTTGATTTCTCAAAATGTAACAAAAATAACTCTATGCATGTGAGATTTGAGGTGGAATTCAAGCTCAAACTTCATGAATTATGCATGCAAGCTTATGATGATCTTAAATTCTACATTCTTAACTTATTTCTCATGCTAGTCTCTTACTTCACTTGAATTCCCACATTTGATGTTTGAGAAACATAGTTTATGAGTTAAATTCTTACCTAAACTCCTTAATTGAACTCTATGTAGCAAATTCCTTGAGTTTCCAAGCCAATTCCTAAATCTTTCCCTTCAATCTCCTCTTTTCTCCCTTGAATTGAACTCTCTTCCTCACTTTTCCTTCTTCGACATATTTTTGAGCTCAAAATGGAGATGAGATTGTGTTCTAGAAGTTATATTGGCCTTATATAGGTCCAATTAGCTTAAGCTAATTAATTGTGATTAGAGTTAAGGTAATTCCACTAAATAATTAACTTATTCTAATTATTTGATTCCGAATCAAATTGTAATTAAACTTACCATAAAATTCTAAAAATTCAAATTAACATATTGATGTAGTCAATTTCATGTTCAGATGTCGATAAGGCCTTCAACTAACAGAACGAAGTAGAATTCTAAATAGATATCCTTACGGCTAACATATAGGATTGCAAAACACATACAAAATGCACAATTAATATATAATCTCATTCTTACAACTTAATTAGCATTCTTAATCATAGATTATGAGCTAATTACGGATCGTGGTTATTACTGGTGCTCATCCCTTTTACCTCATCCGTTCATAGGAATCACTTAGGAAAGAGGAAGATGGCCTTCAATTCCTAACAATATCATAAATAGATATATTTAATAGATATTTTGCAACAATTTATCAAATTAAATATATTAAAGAAAGATCAAATTCAAGCATGAGAAATGAATGGGAACCTACATCATCTCTTTGTGAATAAGGACAAGTTAGTACCCAAATCCATGCTATTAATTGGAGAGATTATATTAATGCACATAATTTCTTAGTGAAAACTTTGTTTCAAAATAAGAGATTCATCAAAAGATATTGATAACTCCTCTCATATTCAATGAAACAAGGGTGTTTCCACCCCTTTTCATGTTCACAAATAATTAAGAAGAGAGTATTTAACATTTTTGACATAAAATCTCTTACTTTACTTCAAAAAAAAACTAATAAATAAAACCTAACCACTTTCTCAACATCAAATCCCAAAAATCACCCAACTAACCTCGTGAAACAACCTCCACCACTCATTAAGATTGAGCATGGGTTGAAGCATATGGGCCAATATGCCAAGATGATGAGATATGTGATGAAAAAGCGTATAAAATGAAAGAAACAACTCTTACCTTTTCAAAGCAAGGAAGTGTTTCTGATTACCAAACTTGCTTCCAAACACCCCCAAGGTCCTTGGATATGGCTTGAACACTCAGCAAGGGGCTCCAAGATCAAGCTTTAATGGAGTTTAGGTGGTGTATGTAGGAGGGGAAAGATGGAACAGTGAGAAACTCTTAGGTGGATGGTGGTTTTTGCTTTCAAGCTTTTGAAATGATTTTCTAACTCTTCCAAAATAATTTCCCAACTCTTGAAAACATTTTGTAACCCTTGAAAAATGAAGAGGGAGGGTTGTATTTAGGGATATAATCGGTTCGGGACGGTCGGTATTTAGGTGAAATTTTGCACCGAATCGATAATGTCGGTTTTATTATATTGAAAACCAATACAGACCAAATTTTTTATCAAACCGCACCAAGTCAAACGGTTCGGCTCAATGTGGTTTAATCAGTTTAAGTACTTTCAAAATGAGTTGTTTTTTAAATTTGTAGTATAATACATCATTTATATAAAAATATTAAATTAGCCATTTGTACATAATTTTAACCATATCCAATCCAGCTATTCACAAAAATATGAACAAAAAAAAAATTAATAAATACTAATGCTTGAAGCTTTTACTGAATTAGAATTAGAAATAAAATATAATTTAAGAACCAAAGTCTTAACATCAAAATAAAACCAAAACTTAAAACAATAATTTTAGTATATGTAAACATCTATGGTCGGTTTCGGTGAAAATCACTGTACAATATGTCAAAACCGGTACCAAATTGAAAATAAAAAAAATTTTCAAAACCGAATAGACCGATTCATATTAAAATACTGACCAAATATGACCGGTTCGATTTGGTTCAATTGGTTTGGTTAGTTTTTTCGATTTTTCTTACATCCCTAGTTATATTTATAGAGTTTTGGAGACAAAAATAATATCTAAGATATTTGTAGAGGCAAAATATCTCTAAAAAATATCTTACGTACATGGAAGCCAAATGCAAGAACATCTAGATATTTGTACGAAGTTTGCAGAGGAAGCTAAATGTGAAAATATCTTAGATATTTGCAAAAAATGCCAAAATTCTCAAAAATTCTCTGTACCCGGACAATTCAGCTGGTCACACTATTATTCATCTGGTCAACTACATTTTTCATCCAACCATAATTTGTTAGATAAGTAGATAAGAAGAAAAAAAAATATCGTTAGATCAATAGGGTAAAGCTAGCATGATTTGAAAAGAGAAACATATAGTTCAGAGGATTTCACCATTTTCATTCATCTCCACTATATTCCTTGCTCGGTCTACTGAAAAAGACAACATTTGGAGTTTGAAAATGCGAGCCTCAAAACTTTGAAGAAATGTTTGGAATTGCACAACCAAAAGTTTTAAAAGACAAAATGTCCAAAATATTTTGGCCAAAATGGGTGTAAGGTTAGGTTTTAAAGCTTGAACTCGGTTCTCCTGCTGAGGAATTTGTAAAATAACACATTCCAACTTCATCATCGAGTGTTCAGAAAAAAGCGCCCAAGTCTTAGGACTGGTTAAAATGGGGTGTCTACAGTTGCTCCTCTTTGACAGAACTCGATGCATCATTTTGTGACGTGAGTGAATGTCAAAGTCCGAAGGCGACCCTTTTGACGAGGCGATAAGACATAGGCAAACAAACAGAATGTAGATGCAGCTGGTTGAACCTGAAATGTATTTTTTTCAAGGAATGAAAGCAACATAGTTTAGAGGCAGGATGCAAATGACATGCAACATAACAAAAGATGCAGGAGTAAAGAATGCAACCTTTCTGTGTTTTCCACAAATCAAGGAGGTGAACAAAGTGAAAAAGAAAGTGCATCACATACAAATGTGCTTTTACACAAATGAAAGAGAGTGTGTGCATCACATACAAATGTGTCTTTACACAAATAAAAGAGATGATGTGAGTGTCGCATACAAATGTGCTTTCACACAAATGAAAGAGAGGATGTGTGCATCGCATACAAATGTTCTTTTACACAAATGAAATAGAGTGTGTGCATCACATACAAATGTGCTGCAATACAAATGAAAGAAAGGGCTGGATAGAAGTATGCCGCAACACAAATGAAAGAGAGGTGGTGCATCGCATACAGATGTACTTCAGCACAATTGAAAGGGAGGGGTGTGCATCATATATAGATGTGCCTTAAACAACTGAAAAAGATGGTGGTGTGTATGATATACAAATGTGTTGTTGCACATCTGAAACAAGAGGGGTTGTGTTGCATACAGATGTGCCTCAGCACAACTGAAAGAGAGGGTGGTGTGCATCACATACAGATGTGTTGTCACACATTTGAAAGAAGAGGGGTTACATTGTATATAGATGTGTTGTCACACATCTGAAAGAAGAGGGGTTGTATTGCATACAGTTGTGCCTCAGCACAACAGAAAAAGGGATGGTGCAGGCGTTACGAAGGGCACACCTTATTTGAAAATTCTATAAGTAAAAGGAAGATGCATGATGCATTTCTTGAAACATGGATGGCATAGAAAGCAGTTCATGATGAATGATGTGAGATATGCATAGTATATGGAGCAATACATGATGGACTTTATGAGATGAGCATGATGGAGAGTGGTGCATCACATATCTCATAAAATGAATGCAATGCAGTGTGCAAGTCATACCAAATTTATGCAATGAAAACATGACAACTTGTACAACTTATTAAAGTAAAACCAATTCCATGGGTGAAACCTAAACACCAATCGAGGTAACTCAATGCAACTTAGCTATTGATATTTACAAGTACAGAACAAAGTCAAGAGCTAGAGCAACCAATCATATAGTTTGAATAAACCAGAATGTGTGAGCGTGCATGCACAAACCAAAGAATGTATGTTAGTCCAAGGGAAAAGGGTAACCAAAGAGAGTCTTGAATTAGGTAGGGATAATTGTCAAAGGTTGGATCATATCAGAATCATTATAGGGGTGAGCTCATCCTAACCCAGGGAAAAGTGTTTAACAGATAACTTGAGTAGATTAAAAGGAAAGTATGGTTCATGCCCTTTGTTTAGCCGATAGCCTAGTTAGATGTACTCTTGACCCTAGTGTCCAACCACTGTTTGCATTTTTCAACATTATGCAGGCGCTTGTGATGGGGATCATCAGATCCTAGAGCAGTTGCCAACCAACCCAACTTATACTTCTCCCATGCCCTGGAGTGTTGAAAACTTATTCTAGTCCCCGAAGTAGTGATGAATTTCTTACATACACTTTGCAATGATCTTAGACTTGATGCCACTTGCGCAGGCACTCTTAGCTTGTTTATGACTTCCGCACATGGACTTGTTTTGAATTTGGAGCAAAGCTTCATGTATAAAATTTTGACAACGCCACTCCATTGAACATTAAGCCTTGTACACACTAACAAACACGAGAGAGACTCGATGAGTGTAGACCGAGACATACACTTGACACGAAAACGACAAGACTCGCAACTGACCCCAAATATGAAAAAAAAAAAAATGAGAGAAAAAGACTCAAACTCAAAGTGACTGATCATTCATTGTGACCCTAGTTTTCCTTATGCTCACTTATTTATTCAAGAATCACATTTAGAAATTTTGTAAAAGTTCAGGTTTCAATTCCCTTTGGACTCAAGTTGAAGATTTCACTGATATGTTCAAATATTGAAAATTTCTCCACTTGTTGATTCAAACTAGCTCTTCCTCATCCGACACGAATATGCTATGTATGATAGTAATTGTAGGTTCTGGATAGATGTGAAGCTAAAGATATGAATTGGGCAAGGATATTAGGTCGAACCTCAGGAAGAGGTTGCCTACGCATCTCAACATGAGAATCAGACCTCACATAGTTCATGGTTAAGGTTCACTCTGGTATTGACACTCCTCTTTTGCGCTCCAACTTTTGCCAAAGCTGCCTTTTTGGGGTTTTCGACCCTATGAGTTCTCATTGTTTCATTTTTTACTTTTTCATGCTCTAAGTTTTGCCTAAGCCGCCCTTTCGGGTTTTCGACCCAGTGAGCCTCTCAAGGATAGTGTTACAATATTCGTAGTAAAGTGGATCAACAATTATCATTGCCCTGACAAGGAAATTCCCTTCGCCTTGGTTTGAGCTTGGTTCTTCCTTGACTTATGCATACCATCTCCCTCACTTTCACTCTACTTTCAAAGTTAATTCTCCTCACCATGTGGTACCTTTTTGTATTGGCTTCTTTGAGTTCAGAGAGAACTTATTTTCCTCATAGTTGGTTTCATTCCATGGAAGCCGTTGGCTTGATGGTTGACTTTTCTTTTCTTGTTTTTATTTTCTCTTTTTTTTTTTTCTTTTTTTTCTTTCTTTTTTTCATTTCTTTTTCCTTTCTTCTTCTTAATTTTTTTTTTTGAGTGATGAAAATACCATTAGGAGAATTTCTTGGATTTGTGTGGTTTGAAAGCCATTTTGTGCCACCAAAATGATTGCTAGAGTGTGAAGAGAACTCCCAAAATAGTGCAAAACACCATTCATGATTCTGGATATATCCTCGCAAGTTTGCAAAGAAAAAAACTACATAATACTTGGGAACGATAATGAAGAGCATTGAGACGACAATTCAGAATTCATTCGAACCATTTAGGGGATCCTTTTTAATACTCGAGCTTATTAGTGAAATCTCATTCTCATTAGCATATTGGGCAATTTAATCCTTTCCCTCGTTTAATTAAAATTTTCAAAGCTTTTCTTATTTTCATTAGGTTACACATGGATTATTGTAGGCATAATTAAACGATTAAAAACTTGACTCTCTTTCTCTTATTGACAAGATGAGGACCCGAGGGTACAGGAGAGCAATTGAAAGGAAAAGACTCAACTGACACAACGACGCAAGAAAAAAACATTGAAAATAAGACTCTACCTCGGCACATGACTCAACCACCCACAAAACATAGTTCAGAGTCCAACCAAATTCACATAATTAACATAGAAGAGTTCTTCATTTTCCAAGTCTATCGGCATAATTCATGATAAACTTTAAATAGCCCTTTGATGGGTCCAAACTCGTCTTTATTTCAATATCACTATCCAAAACCTGCCTGGTAGCCTCTAGATTTCTCTTCGACCAAAGCAACTTCCTTTCAAATTTATCATACCATGCCCCTAGTTCAGAAGGCCTTTTCCAAGCGCTCTCAACAATTGCCCCTAGTTGATTGTAGGCCAGACATGGATAGAATTTATGTGGTGGAGTGGTGATCTGTTATGGCCAGGGAAAAGACTGTTGGGACTTTTAGGTGGGGTGATGACCTTGTTGTCAATCAAATCTTGTATTTGATGGAGGAGGAAAATGCAATGGTTAGTATCATGGCCATGTTACTGATAGAAGATGCAGTACTGTGCGGGGTTATGTCTAGTTTGGAGTGGATATATGAGCGACTTTAGTTCAAAAGGTTTGATATGGCCTTCCTCTGTGAGGATTTAAAGAGCTTTGGTTAAGGCCATGTAGAGGGGATTGAAGGTGCGATTTTGATAGTAGTGAACACCAGTTCTAGAAGCATTGGCAAAGGGCTGGCGGGTATTGATTGGGTATTCAGGGGAAGGACTCCTACAGGTTTGGGGTTAGAGCTAGGATGGGTATTTCTGGTAAGGCATATCTTTCCATGGCTTGTCCTTCATTTGTTTGTTGTTTCCTAATTCAAAGTTCCCTCAACCTGGCTTCTCACATTGAATTCACGATAACCCCAACCTTGGCACTAGGGTATTGAGCAATAAAAGTTTCATCCACAACCTTCTCAACGACTGCAAGGATTTGCTGCTTGTTTAGTCATTTGATCTTTAAAGCCTCAATGACCCATTGGAGATGTACACAAGGATCAATACCTACCCTAGACTCATTCTTATTACTTGTTTTAGCCTTATCAAGGATTTGGATGGCTATATCTAGGCAATGCCCATTTGTTTTTGACATGGTATCACCCAGGCTAGAGATATCTTTGAACAATGTGTCCAATGGGCCTACCGTTCTATCACTGTCATTAACCTTCATTACAGTTTTGACTTTGGTTTGTCCATTCCATTTTTAGCTTTCCCCAAGATTGGAGGGATCTTTGATATGAAATTCGCAGCATGGGATGTAGTAGATGACGGGGCCAAAAGTTAAAGGTTAAATCTGCCACAGTTCTTTGAAGGTCTTCTATCATTCTCTACATCTTAGAAGTAGTGGGTTCGGCTATTGGTGCACTTGGTGTATCGGAACTGGATTGGTCCAAAGGGATTGACTGAACTAGATTTTTCTAGAGTTCACTTTTTGGGGTTTGAGAGGATTGGGGTTCTGGTGGGTCCATCATGCACAAGTTGGTGCCCTCTGGAATGAACACCTCAGGCTTGGGTAGATGGGACGAAGTTATATATGAGGTTGTAGGTGGACAACAATGTATATATGAGGATGAGGTTGAAAGGGGAGTATTCTGTCATGGGGAGGCAATGGGTTGGCTAGACATTGGGCTTTTGAGATGGAGCTATTATTTTGTTGTTGATCAGATCTTGAATCACATGACAAAGGTGATAGCAACAATCGGTGTCATGACGGTGCTGTGATGAAATGAGTAGTATTTGGTAGTGTCATGCCAGGCTAGAAGAATATCTGGGAGAAATCGAAGGTCAAGAGGTTTGAGGTACCCCTTTTCCACCAAGACCTTTATGGCACGGGTTGGGGACATATGGAGATGATGGTAGACTCTTTTATAGGCTCAGGCTAAGTGGGTTGTTTGTGAGCCAACATTGGCAAATAAATTAGCTGTTTAAGCAGTGGTGGTGACAATATCGATTTCTGAGGGCTCAGATTGGCGGCTATGCTACCTCCAGTAGTAGCATTGGAATTGCGAGTGAATGATTTCCTTACACGCTCACTTCCCTCTACAATGATTCCCTGCTTAATGACATCTTCCATTTGGACCCCAATCTCATGTAATTCTTTGAAATTGAAGAGGGGGACAACTATCAATTTCTGCAGCAATCTTCCATGCAGAGTCCTTACAACCATAGGGATCTGATCTTTTCCAGAGGCATGTCTGTCATTATGGCCAGCTTTTGTCCTCTATCTGGTGATAAATGCCATGAAGCTTTCATTGGGCTCTTGGTGAGTTGCCTCCAGCTCTCGAGTGGTTACCTCAATTTATGTGTTGTAAGAGTACTGTGCAATGAATACTTTAGCCAACTTCTCTCAGTTCTGTTTGATCGAGTCATCTAACTTAGTGTACCAAGTAGCAGCCACTCCTGACATAGTTCTCCCGAACAAGGAGAGTTTTTGGGTTCGAGTCAAACCCATAGGCTTCAGGATGTCTGAGAAGAGGCAGATATGAACCATTGGGTCTCCGACCCCATCGAACTTGTCTATGTGTGACATCTTGAACTGTTCTGGCAAACTTATAGCAACCTCTGTACATCCGTCCTCAATGTCCGGAATGGAGTTGATTCCTTGTGATTTTTCAAGTTTGGCTACTATCAACATGGCGAGGTCGAACTCACTAGGATCAAGAGAAGTCCCTCAACAGGCTGTGCCAGAGCTTTGGAATTATAGGTTTTGTAACGCCCCAAAATAATAATAATAACAACTCATAATGTGATATTCTGTAGAAAGTATAACTTGCAATATATTTGATACTTTATTGGTACTTCTTTATCGTACAAAAGAGGACATATGCATATATACATTTATAAATCCTAGATCTTGAATATATAACATATCCCATTTGTAAATGAATCGAAACAAAAGGAAGTACAAATAAGTTTATGCCTTAATGGTTCGGAACCTTAGGTATGAGAGATGAAGGTCAATAATGAGCACCTCCGCGTACTCGATCAAAGATCAACCTCTACTAAACCATGATATGAGTTTTATTTCCTTTATATGTTCATATTTTGATTTATTAAATAAATCTTAAAAATTACTATGTGAAGCATACAAGTATAGACTATGCCATTTATTTTGGAACAATTTGATTTCATGTAGTTTGAAAGAGTTTTTGAAGATGTATAACTCAAAGAAATTGAGCTTACAAACATTAAAAATCGATATCATTCCAAATTAAGCAACACAACCTCCATCCACAGGCATTCATACAGTTATATTAAGTAAGCAACTACCCTCATGGTAGGATGCTAGACATAGTAAGAAGAAAAACACACACACACACACACACATAAGCGGGATGCTAAAGCATAAAAACTTACATGTTTACCGACATCCCGCGAATAGCTACAAAATAAAGTTAGCAAAATATGCCTAATCTTATATACAAAATCCTAATGCAATTCACATATGAGATGCAACTAAAGATTCGACTTCTAAGATATGACATGTGAATTATCTCAAGAACATGAGGTAGCACACATAATCACATAGGAATTGATTAAATCCACAAATGAAAACTTAACCGAATCAAGATGCATGAAACATGGACAAATTGGTTAATGAATGGCTTGGTAATGCTAAAAAGAGTAAATAAAATGAACCAAGTAAAACATGTCAAGATAAGCATTGTTGTTTGCATTGCATTGTGTTCAATTGGATGTTATATTGAACACAAGGTGGATTGGCCCATTTCATACTCAAAGTGATGAAAATGAGCCAATCTCCTTTGTCTCCATTATCTTTGATCATCCATGATAAGGTAGTGGTCTTAGAGTCTTGTTTGTTTTGCATTTATTGAACGTGTACAAGTTGGACCTTTGGCCATCATGCATTCAAAATGCCTGATTGGTGGTCTTGGATTCAATGGTGCATCTCCCTTGATGTTTGAGATGATAAGAAGTGGCACAATACAAACATACCCTTGGGAGACCCTCCATTTTCCTCTAGTTTGTGCTCTGTTGTAGAATGTTGATGCAGCACACCAGTGGTCGGCAGTGCCTCACTGATGGCCGACATTGCTTCATCCTTGGCCGGCAGTACACATCCTTGGCTGGCAGGTGGCCGGCAGTAGCTTCCGATTACTAGCAGGCCACTGGTGCACTCCCCAGTAGTGATTTGGTAAGGTGGAACAGAAAGGTCTTGGAGACACCCTGCAAACAGAGCCTCTCAAGAGCAAACAGAAAGGCGTTTCAGAGCGAGAAACCGAATGCATGCATGCATCTTCTTCAAACAAAGCTGAGGCAGCGTAGTTTAGTGCTTTACTTGCTAGCTAGCATTTGATTTATAATTTAATTAATTTGTTGATTAGTTAAAGTATTGTAATAATTAGTAAGTAGTTTACTAGTTATTTGTTTGTTGTGTAATAATTAGTATAATTAGTTTAATTAGATTAGTTTGATTAGCTTAGCTCATTCAAACCCTCCTTCGTGAGGGCGTATTGTTATAATAAGGGTGCGTGTGTGTGTGCATGTCTTCCAATCCCACGTCTTTCTCCCTTTTACTTAGCCACTTTCAATGGTTAGTTTTAGGGCATTTTTCAATTAGCATACCTTATGCTTTGCATGTTTGCATTCATTAATTTGTATTGCATGCACCGGGCTCGCCATATCATTCAAACTGCATTGTATTTCAATACTTATTTGAATACGTGTTCTAAAGCATATTATCAAATTGTTGCATTCGTATGCCATCTTAGATAGCCGAGCCTATTTAATTGCATTTTTGCATGTATTGCATTAGGCATTTTGTATAGTTAGGATCATGCATTGTTTTCTAACTAGCTTTTATTTTGGCTTGGAGTACACTGGAAGCTTTACGCTTTAGCATACTTGCATGAGTGTGATGTGAGTGTTGCCATGAGAGCATGCTTACCATGAGGCTATTTGCTTAAGTGATTAACTGCATGAATGCCTGTGGGTGAAGGCTTGATTTCCTAAATTGGAACAACTCGATGATTGTGAGTTTTAAGCCCACTTTGCGAAGTGGCAAAATCATGTTTTCTAAAGCCCACTTGAGGGTGGCAAATTTCGCTTTAGCCTACTTGCGAGTAGCACTTTCAAACCATTTTCAAAAACAAGCATGAGTTGTTTTGTTCTAATTCTTGCGATTGAGTCTATACTTATATGCTGTACGCATCACATAGTAAAGTAGGCTAATAATCAGAATAAGAACATGTGTGTTTATAAAACAACATATCATGCTTAGTAGAGGCCGATCTTTGATCGGGTGAGCAAGGGTGCTCATTTCAGGACCTTCCCCTCTCGTACCCAAGTTCCCGAGCCGAGGCAACTTTGGTGATGACGGACACGTGGCCTTTGGCATGAGTCAGGGTTTCCTAAATTTCACAAAAATAAAATATTTAGGTGGCGACTCTGTAATCTGGCAAAGCAGTCCATGTTTGGCGCTTTTTATTCAAAATTAATTTTCTGAAACGATTTGCCAGATTTGGACTCTTTGGTGTTTGTTAGTCTCACATTGCACTTTGTGAGATTAGATTCAGAACCGTGACAGGAGTCCGAATTGTAGTAAGACCAATTCGCGCCTCCTCCGAAAGGGGGGCGCGCGAACAAAGTCGGGTCTGCAGTTTCTGGCGACTCTGCTGGGGATTTAGAGAACTTGACTCGAACTCATGATATGTTGTTTTATTTGCATTTATGTGTTTCTTTGCATTGCATTTGCATTGGTGCGCCTAAGTCACAGTGTTTGCCATCTGCTATTCCTGAACGGTTTGCCGGAGGCTCGCTTGGAAAAGCGTGCCAGAAGGCTGATCGGTTGCGGGCCCTACCACGATGGGAACACAAACCTTGGATCTAGATCACTACCGTACCGTTGGATCCTCTTTTCACTTCTCGATATTAGGAGCGAGAGGTATTTTAGGTGGTCTTGCTGAGGCACCTTTTTTTACCATTTGACCTAGTTGCATATCGGAAGCCTTAGAGACTGTTCCAAACTAGGACATGTTGCTCACCCGAATGCAGGATTGTTTGAAACCGCACGCGTACGTAGTGAAACCCTAGCTCCTGACGAAACTAGGACAGGGAAATCCTACCCCACCATAGGGGTGTTTTGGCTCTTACTTGCTTGATACGTGCTGTTAGGGTGTGCCTCTACAGGAATGTATGTATCAGTTACAAGTTTGGGTATCAGTCTGAGGACATCAATGTTTGAAGGTATCAGTATTGTGGCAGAAAATTTGGGGGCAGAAATCAGTGGTTGAGTACAGAATGTCTAGCTTATGAGTTCAACTGTGTGTTGTCTTTATCTAAGCCGAGGTGCTGTTCGTTTTTCTGATTTTTGTTTTTTTTTGCTTTATTTTCTATTTTGCAAGGTAGTGTTTTCATCATTGCTTCCGACGAGGCAGTTACCCCCCAAGCACTCTGGACCCGAGTAAGAAGGCTTTGTTAATCTGGGGATCTTGTGAATGGATAACCAGTGTTTGCTTCACTTCCACCGGTTACAAGACGGAGGAGAGTTCAGCATAATTCACCAGTTCGCCAGTCACTTGTGCTCAGTGAAAATCAATTTTCTGCTTTCACTTCAGAGGGCACATAGAGTCTGATAGATCAGTATTTTTCAGTCAGTATGGAGGAAATGATGCGTTAACTCCAACAAACTATCGAGGGCATGCAGCAGGACACTGCTCGCCAAGCGGAGGTCACCGCTCGTCAAATAGAGGTTGTAGCCCAGCAAGCTGAGCTGATTTCCAGGCTTCAAATACAACAACAACCATAACAAGTAGCAACATCTGCTTCGCACCCACCCCCACCTAGGGTTCCGATACCTGGGGATACAGCAACTGTCCAGGAAAATACGGACATCCCAACAGGGCCAGTCCCACCTCAGACAGTAGGGCCAGTCCCTCCTCAGACCTCTAAAGCACCGGCCTACCCAACGGACACACCGTTCGAGTTTGAGGTCGATCCTACTACTTTGAAAGTGAGCAAGCTCGAAAAGCTGTTTAAGTGAGCTCAGGGAGTTAACTCGATCCCAGACAGAGAGGACGGCTACACAGATTTAGCGGTGACATTGCCGGACAGATTTAAAATGGCTCACATAGACCGCTTCGACGGCTCGGGTGATTCTATGGTCCACTTGAGGCTGTTTTCAGATATTCTGCGTCCGATGGGCTTGACTAGAATGCAGAAGCTATCCCTTTTTGGTCGGACCCTGTCAGGTATTGCGGCCATCTGGTACGCCAAACTGGAGGATTCAATGAAGAGAAATTAGGAGGAGATGGCCGAGGCCTTCATTGCTCAATATTCGTACAATACTCAAATCGAGGTCACAACTCGTGATCTCGAGGCAACCAGGTAAGAGCGAAAGGAGGGCTTCTCTGACTTTGTTACTCGGTGGAGGGCTAAAGCCTCCATGATGACAACCAGGCCAGCTGAGAAAGACCAAATAAGGATGGTCGTGCGGAATCTGCAACCGAAGCTGCTGTAGAAAGTGATTGTCTTACCCCTCTCCACCTTTGCTGATCTTTACGAGATTGGGGTACAGATAGAAAATGCTATGAAGTAAGGTTTGATCGACTAGAAGAAAGAACAGCACAAGAGGGCCTTTACCCGCAGTTTGAATGCAGCTGCGAGGACTTCTGACGTGGGCATGGTCACCACCACCACCTCAAAAATAGCCACACCCTTTATTGGCACATCTGGAGTCACCATACAACCAGCAAAGTACCCACCTAGGGGCCAGAGGACCTTCACCCCACTTTACATGCCCATGTCCAAAGCCTTGGGGGTTCTAATCAGAAAGGGGCATCTGAAGCCCCTGGAACCACGCCCACTACCAAATAACCTCCCTCCCTCACATAACCCGGCCAAGTATTGTGCCTTTCACCAGCAGCACGGTCATGATACCGACCTCTGCTTCAGACTACGTCATAAGATCCAGGATCTCATTGACAACAAGGTAATTGCGCCTCCCGAGGAGCCAAATGTCACCATTAACCCTCTCCCACTACATAATAATCTCCCCTCCTCCACCCAGGAAAATAAACCTGATCCAAACAATGGTCATCCCGTACGACCCCAGCATATACATCACTCCTTCCCACCTGCCTAAGCCAGCGTTGTTCATCTCGGAATGTACAAACTTGTGCATGATGAGCACGTCATTAACCCTACCTAAGCCAGTGGTGGTGACTGTCGAAGACAAAGCTGGGGTGACCTTAGAGGAGAGTGGGAACGTTGGTTCAGAACCTGAGGGATCTTCAAGCTTAACTGAGGAAGCATACAACCCGTGCGGTTATATTGTGTCAACAGATCAAGCCAAGCCAATGGTGGAGTTGCCAACTGGGGCAGAGGTACATGTTGTCTGGGAGAACGGGCCGAGTCAGGGGCTGGATGACCTAGCCGACCTAGAGGAGGATTTCAGCAACCTACAGTTCTTTGATGAGCAGGACCACGGAGATGTGCATGTTGGTTGGTTTGATGCGAACAGAGCAACATACACTATAGGGTGGCTTAGTGATGAGCTAGATATTGATGAAGGATCCTAGCCGAAACAAGGACAGTCAGAAATAGGAACATCTGCAGTGGCCGGAACGGTCGACAATGAGGAGAAATTGCCGGAGAGCACCGGTACGAAGAATTTTGCTAAGGAATCGGGCAGCATTTGTATAGCAGACACAGAACAAGAAGCCGCGCTGAAGCAGTTTGAACAAGAAAGGATCAAGAATGATGACAGGGCTAGAAAAGCCAAGGGTCCTGTGGGGACAGAATGTGCTGTGCGCACAGAAATAACTACAGCAGAACCAGACAGCTATTGGTCGGTTGCTGAGGGCATGTGGTGGGAAGACGATGATTTGCGTCTGGCCCATACTGATGAAGACTGGGGGGAGAATCTCCCGGATGATACGTGGTACACTGAAGAAGTCGACCATATGACCTGGAGTGGGCGATACTTTAAGCCTCCACACTTGGACCAACCAGAGGCATTTGGGAAAGACAAGGAAGCAGAAAGGTAGAAAGACAAATTGTTAGAGGAGGAAGTTGTACTGAAGTAGCTAAAACAGATTCAAGCAGACATCTCCATCTGGAGACTGCTCATCTCCTCAAGGGTGCATAGACAAGCTGTCCTTTCAGCCATGGACAAAGCTAAGCTTTCTATTGATACAACGCCCGAACAGTTGATGGGACTGGTGTTCCTCGGTGGCGCTTCACCGACTCTGACCTTCACAGACAAAGAATTACTGCCTGAGGGCTTCGAGCACAACAAGCCGTTATACATCTCTATGGAGTGTAAGGATAAGTGGATACTGGTTGTCCTAGTTCATACGAGATCTGCAATCAATGTGTGTCCGTCGCGAACGACATATGCTATTGGGTTGAAGCCCGCAGATTTTGTACCAACAGCCCAGGTGATACGGGCTTATGACAACACCAGCTGGGAGGTGATGGGGACAGTGCGGATCAAAACTCAGGTTGGCTCGGGCCAACAGGACATCGAATTTCATGTTCTGGATGTTCCAGCCACCTTTAACTTACTTCTGGGACGACCGTGGCTGCACCAAGTGAAGGTTGTCTCTTCCACCCTACACCAGATGCTGAAGTACCCTCACAGGAAGGGGGTGGCAATTGTTTTTGGGAACTCTTCCATACATCCGCCGCCAGAGGTTACTACGCCAATCTTGGAAATTGCACATGGCGAGGAGGATGTCTTCCTGTCTGGATTCACCTTGGCTGAGGCTCGGGTAGTACAAGGGATTCTAGCTGTTGATGAGGGGTTGCATGTTAGTGCGTAATCTGTTTACCTCATGAACAAGCTTCAACGTGTGCCCAGGATGAGACTGGGAAGGACTGGCCGAAAGGGCGTCGCCGCATTGGCCGAAGTGCCACACAACCCCCATATCTTTGGCCTAGGTTATACACCTACTAAAGAGGATTAGGTAAGAAGAGGAAGGAAGATGGTTGGAAGAGCCAAAGCTAAACAAGCTAGGAAGCACTATGAGTTAGTGCATAGACCTATCCAAGGGACCCTAAACGAACGCTTTGTTTGGGAGAGGGAAGATTTCCCGTTTTGCGGCTTTCCAAAGCCATGGCTGAATTCAGAGCGGCGGCGCTTGCCGGGTTTTGAGATATTTTTTGACTTACAGTTGACAGGGGATGAAGTTACTGAAGAGCAGATTGACCCACCAACTGTGGCTGAGCAGTGCAAAGAGGATGCGTCCAATGGCACAGATTTTGAGTTGGGAGCAGCGCTAGCCTGTCTCCTCTCAGATCCTCAGATTATACCAGAGTGCCCGAGGGATGATTTCTCAGTTTCCATGATTGGAGATAACTCGGCTATGGGCCCTTCTTCCGGCATTATGGATGCATCTGTCGCACCCTCTCTCTTCTAACAATATGAGGAAGGCTTTTTATCTAGCAATTATGGGTCAGGTAGTGAACCGAAATCTGATTCCACAGAGTCTGTGGAGTCAGAATCAGATTCCAGTTCTTCTGAGTTAGAGTCTGGTATTCCTGGGGGTGATAACCCGGATGCCGTTGTGTTGTCCAGGTCGTCTTTTTCATTTTCCTTTGAGTCGATTGTAACCGAAGAATCAGATGATCTGGAAGTGATTAATGAGAATGGTACCGTTGTGGCTTTTGAGTATTTTTCTGTGCCGCTCGTTTATTGCATTAATCAGGACTTTTAAAATTTTGATAAAAACGACGAGGAAGAAATTCCTCCGGTTTTAAAGCATTTGATTGACCGAGAGCAGGAGAGGTTTGTAAAACCTTTGGTTGATAAAATCACCTCAATTAATGTTGGTACCGAGAAGGATCCGCGGTTGGTCTAGATCGGGTCCACGTTGTCTTCGGAGGAACGCGAGTGCTTAGTCGCTTTATTAAAAGATTTCAAAGATGTTTTCGTGTGGTCCTATGAAGACATGCCTGAAATCGATCCTGAGATTGTACAGCACCGGATCCCTCTTGACCCAGAGGCCCGACCTGTTAAGCAAAAGCTTCGAAGGATCCGCCCGGATTGGGCTCTGAAAATCAAAGAAGAGGTCACCAAGCAGATTGATACAGGGTTCCTGTTAGTATCTGAGTATCCTACTTGGTTGGCCAACGTCGTTCCGGTACTGAAGAAAGATGGTAGAATTCGGGTATGTGTGGACTTCAGAGATCTGAACAAAGGCAGTCCGAATGATGACTTTCCTCTGCCGCATATCGACGAATTGGTGGACTTCACTGCGGGACATGCGCTACTCTAATTTATGGATGGATTTTCTGGGTACAACCATATTTTGATGGCCCCCGAAGACATGGAGAAGACTGCTTTCACCACCCCGGGGGGGACCTACTGCTATAGGGTGATGTCGTTCGGTTTGAAGAATGCTGGGGCTACTTATCAACGGGCTGCAACCACGATCTTGCATGATATGATCCATAAAGAGGTTGAGGTGTACATGGACGACATGATTGTCAAGTCCAAGGAAAGAGAGGGCCACTACACCGCATTGGAGAAAATTTTCCAACGGATCAGAGAGTATCGGTTGCGATTGATATGATCCATAAAGAGGTTGAGATTGTCATTCGGTTTGAAGAATGCTGGGGCTACTTATCAACGGGCTGCAACCACGATCTTGCATGATATGATCCATAAAGAGGTTGAGGTGTACATGGATGACATGATTGTCAAGTCCAAGGAAAGAGAGGGCCACTACACCGCATTGGAGAAAATTTTCCAACGGATCAGAGAGTATCGGTTGCGATTGAACCCTCAGAAATGTATTTTTGGTGTTACAGTAGGGAAAATGCTGGGGTTCTTGATAACACAAAGGGGCATTGAGGTCGACCCTTCCAAGATTAAGGCCATCTTAGAAATGCCACCACCAAGGACTGAAAAGGAGGTGTGGGGTTTTCTGGGTAAAGTGCAATTCATAAGACGGTTTATTGCAAAATTAACCTTGACTTGTGAACCACTGTTTGGTCTCTTGAAGAAATGAAAGAAATTCCAGTGGGATGACCAATGCCAAGTTGCTTTTGAGCAGATCAAGCAGTATCTACAGAACCCACCTGTGTTGTCACCGCCAGAGCCAGGGAAACCGTTGATATTGTACTTGTCAGTAACCGACACGACAAAGGGCTGCATGCTTGCACAGGAGTCTGAGGACAAAGTAGAGAAGGCTATCTATTACCTGAGCAAGAAAATGCTGGAATATAAGACTCGTTACACTCCGCTTGAGAAGGCTTGTTTGGCCATGGTATGGGCTACCAAGAAGTTGAGGCACTACCTGTTAGCTCACTCTGTAATACTAGTTTTGAGATTAGATCCCATCAAATATCTCTTCGAGAAACCAGCACTTACGGGTAGGCTAGCCCATTGGTTGCTACTTCTCTCCGAATTTGATTTGAAGTACATGACTCGCAAGTCTGTGAAAAGGAGAGCGGTAACGGAGTTCCTAGCCGGTCACCCAGTGGAGGGAAATGAAACAGTAGAGTATTTGTTCCCAGATGAGGCCATTCTGTAGGTTGAAGAAGAGGTCTGGACTATGTACTTTGACAGAGCGTCAAACCAGCACAGGTATGGGATAGGGGTGTTGTTGATAGCACCCGACAATTCCTACATACCCTTAGCTTTCAAACTCCGATTCAAAGTATCGAACAATGAAGCAGAGTATGAGGCATGTATCACTGGCTTGGAAGCCACCCTAGAACTAGGGGCAAAACGGTTGGACGTCATTGAGGACTCGAACCTTGTTGTATCTCAAGCAAAAGGAGACTGGAAGGTTAAGGAAGAAATGATGAAAATCTACCACCAAACCCTGGACGTTCTAATTCCCAGGTTTGAGAAGTTGACCTTCATCCATCTGTTGAGAAAGAGCAACAGGTTCACAGACGCTTTATCAACTCTATCTTCTATGATAGACATCCCTTTGGGAGTCTGAATGCGTCCAATCATCATTGAACAGAGGTATGTTCCGGCCTACGAGCTGATTGCCGCCATAGATGAAGTACAAGATTAGAACCCCTGATATCATGACATCTGGAACTTCTTGGAAAAGGAGGCTTATCCACCAGGGGCAAATGCCAAAGACAAGAGGGCAATACGGCAAATGGCTACTTAGTTTATCATCTGCGGGGGTAAATTGTACAAACGGGGTCATCTGGGAATGCATAAACTGTGTGTTGATGCTGAAGAGTCCCAACGCCTGATGGAGGCCATCCACGGAGGAGAGTGCGGAGCACACATGAGTGGGGTGATGCTAGCTCGAAAAATTCTCAGACAGGGTTACTACTAGCCAACCATGGAGGAGGATTGTATTGGCTTTGTTCGGCGATGCCACAAATGTCAGATCCATGCAAATCGCATGAAGATTCCGCCGTCGAAGCTGTACAACATGACTTCGCCATGGCTATTTTCAGTCTGGGGGATTGATGTAATTGGGGCAGTTACTCCGAAGGGATCAAACAGGCATGAGTACATCCTGGTGGCTATAGACTATTTTACAAAGTGGTTCGAGGCCCAATCCTACGCAGTGCTGAAAGCGTCACATGTAGCTAAGTTCATCAGGAATAACATTATCTGCTAGTATGGGGTCCCGAATGAGATTATTTCGGATAATGGTTCCCACTTCAAGAAGGAAGTGGTCGACTTGTTGGAGAAGTACAACGTGACTTTTTATAAGTCATCTACATATAGGTCGCAAACCAACGGAGCAGTTAAGGCCGCCAATAAGAACATCAAGCACATTCTACAGAAGATGGTGGAAACGTACAGGGACTGGCCAGATAAGCTGCCATTTGCTCTCTGGGGCTACAGAACATCGATTCGGACTTCTACTGGGGCAACTCCGTATTCCTTGGTTTATGGGATGGAGGCTGTTCTGCCGATTGAAGTTGAGGTTCCGTCATTGCGGGGTTATGGCCGAATGCTAGATAACGAAGCAGATTGGCAGCAGAGTAGGTTTGAAGAACTCATGTTGTTCGATGAAAGAAGGCTGAAAGCACTGTACGACATTCAAGGTTATCAACGAAGGATTGTCAGGGCTTTCAACAAGAAGGTTAAGTCCACGAATCTGAAAGACGGGGATTTGGTGCTCAAAGACAACCGAGCTCCCATCCACAACCCTTGGGGCAAGTTTAGACCCAATTGGACTGGTCCTTACATCATCAAATCTATCTGGTCTGGTGGACCTGTCATTCTGATGGATTTAAATGGCCTTGAGTTCTCCCAACCGATCAACATGGACAAGTTGAAGAAATACTATCCCTGAGTGGCTCGCTAGGCTGAAAACCCGAAAGGGCGACCTAGGCAAAAGTTAGAGCACACAAAAAATTTGAAATAAGAAAACTGAGCTCGTAAGGTTGAAAACCAGGAAATGGTGGCCTTGGCAAAAGTTAGAGCACAAAAGAAGAGTGTTAATACACGAGTGAACCTGAACTGAACTACGTAAGGCTTGATTCCCATCTTCGGGATACGTAGGCAACTTCATTCTGAAGTCCAGCCATAAACAGTTCCAAATCAACTGTGTCCGTGTGATTGTTTTGGCCATCTTTGTTGCATTCAAGAGTTCAATTGTGATCTCCAGTGCAGTGTTATTCAGACAAGGGGCAACTTTCCAGTTGTGGGATCCGGGGTTGTACATCTCAGTGATAGATCTCGGGCGTGTCCAGTTGTGACCCATATCGAAAATGGTTTTGAAAAGTTTTAATAAAAGTTGATTTTGTTCAAATTAATCTTTTTACAACTTAGACCATTTTTGGACCAAAACGGAAAATTTTCAGTACCCACAACCTTCAATTTCATTGATTTCACTACAGAGTTCTCCGACTCTTGATACAAATTGAAGTTGCTTTTTATTACAATCAAAAAGAAAATTTGAAAGTACAAGATTCAAGCAATAAACTTGGGGCATGGAGTTAGGTGTTCCTGCGTCCCCTCCCAGAGCTTGTGGAAGCTTCAGATGCCAAGGTAGGCCCAGTTTGCTAGCTGTGGGCCTCAGATCAGAAATGAAGCTGGGTATTCTATCCCCTCTTCCGGGCAAGTCTGGTCGTGGACGAACTGACGCTGGAACCGAAATGGAAAGTAAAAGACACAGTGTGTCAAGCCAACTAACTGAATGCTAGGTTGGCGAGACATGCTGTAGCTCATCTCCGGCAGATCAAACCAGGGGCAACGCCAAGCGATGTCAACAGTAGACCTGCCGCACATCCAGTGGCACCACCATGCCTCGTTTGGGAAGTCAACTAGCCGAGGGCAAAAAAAAAATAGCCCCGCACTAAATATGCAGGACAAACGTCCATTACTTTCAACTTATCCATCAGCCATACCTGGGAAGGGATGAAAAATAAAAGAGATTAAAGAATAGAGAGGTGTACGTGGAGAGAAAAGTAAGAAAAGGGTTTTTAGAGAAAAACAGAGCTTGAGGGCCGAGTGATGTGAGAAACACATGTGAGAAGGGAGGGAAACATTACCTGCAGTAGTAGTGGACTTTCTGCAAACTTGGTTGTCTTTCCAACGATGGAAAGTATCCAAGCCCATCAAAGTTTCAGCAAGTGTCAACCCGATGCAGCTTTTGCCGTCTTTCAAGCCTTGGGCAACTTCAATCAAGCGAATGCTAGACCCTCCGAAGCCAGGGGCGAGTAGAAAATGGGCTAACATACACAAACAGAGGGCATGTTGCCGAATTTTGCCAAAAGTGGTCACCACGGTTGCCAGCGTTGGAAAATCGATAAATATGATTGGGGATGTCCAACTTCCCGTTGTGAACCAAAGCTCGGGTATCATGCAAAGTGAGTCCACACATCCTTCCTAAAGCTTGGATGTGGCCAAAACGAGACTGAGGCATGATCTCCTTGGCGCGCTGAGATTCCATCAAAGCTTGGAATTCTTCGATTGTGGGGCATACCTCTTGTCCTCCAAAGCTAAAAACATGTGTAATCGGGTTCCAACACCTAGCCGCGGCATGGAGGAACGAAAAACACAGCGGAGTACGGCTCAACGAGAATAGTGTGTTTAGCTCGAAACCCCAGAAATTCAACTTTTCTGAGCCATCCAAAGTCACAATCCAATTGGAGAGTTTTTCGACGAAGAATGGTTCCATTTGGGGCAAAAATGAAGCTGAAATGAAGCAATGACGAAGCTGGAGCTTTTGTGGAAGATAAGGCAGTGAGTGGAGGCCAGGTGTCAACATTTCGGAGGTTCTGCCATCGATGGCCGGCACTGGCTCATTGATGGCTGGCAGGGGTTCATCAATGGCCGGTAGGGGCACATTGATGGCCGGCAGAGGGAAGTGATGGCCGACAGGCCATCTTCCATGGCTGGCAGCCTCTCCCTCAGGCTCACTGACCTCCTTTGTGAAGATTCAGTTGTTTGCTGCAGTGGAGTCTTGTTATTTGTACCTTGTGAGGTCTTGTTTTGGTCCTTTTGGACTTGAGTATGTTTTGTTTAAGACGTAATAGTCTTCGTTTGGTTTATCGAGTTGTAATCGTCTTCGTTTGGTTATCGAGTTGTAATCATCTTCGTTTTGTTTATCAAGTTGTTGCAATTTGCTTATCGAGTTGTAAGCTTGTCAAGGCTTCGTGTTGTGTATTGAGTTGTTTTGTTCTTTTCAGTTGTTAGTTGGTTCACTACCTGATTAAGACAATGCAATTTGACTGTGTAGTTTTCAAAAAGATCAATCTCATTTTCATGCTATGCAATGCTATGTGATGCTCAGAATATCAAATGCAACACTTTTTAAACCAAAGCAGAGTTTTCATTTCCATCATGGTTTTTTTTTTGCAAAAGAGTACAAGTTTTAAGAAATAAAACTGCCTAAGGCTATACAATGGGCTAACATTACTAGTAAAAAGAAAACAAAGCAAAAGCATCTGGATCGGTGCTGGCTATCTCAAGCTCGAGAGGCCCTCTTCATCCTCTTCCTCTTTCTCGGCGAAGCGGACTTTGGAGCACTATCACCATCGGCACTGCTGTCTGAAGCTGGATCAGAGCCTGAACCGGAACCCTCCTCAGCCTCTCCAGCCTCTCTACTAGCAGAATCCGAGCTAGCATCGTCGTCTCCACCCTCTGATGACTCGGACTGTGGACTTGCTGCCTCAGCCTCCTCGTTCGTCTCGTCATCATCATCGCCCATAATGGGCTCTGAAGGGCCACTCTCGCTGCGGATGCCTCTAGCTCTACCTCGGCTGTGTGTCTGAGCCTGCCTCCCTCTCCTCTCTGCTGCTGGAAGAGGAACTGAAGGTCTTGCCGTGGCTCCTGCTCAGGTATCCGGTGGAGCTGGGGTCTGGAAAGGGATCTGAAAAAGGGCAGTTTGCCAGAATGTGTTAGTTATGTATATCAAATGCAATGTATTGATACAGTGTATGTGTGCAGTGTATGGGAGCAGTGTATCTATGTTGTGTTTTTGATGTAATGAATCAGATCAGAGAAGTATGGAACAATTGCAATACTGATGTGGTGGCAGAGACTTTCATGGCATGAGGTGCAAACTGAAGAAACTTACCGGAATCCTGTAGAGGCTGAACAGGTTCATGCTCGTATGAACCATCCCCATCAGAGAAGCCGCTAGCTCGAGAGCCTGTCCGGTGTACTCAATGGATGCCTGTAAATGTGTTGAGATGATCAATGGTTTATAAAGCGTAATCAAAATGAATTGAATGTGCAAAATGAAAAGTGTGGAACATACCGGGGTCGGGCCTCGAACTCCGACAAGCTCGTGACCAACAGGTGTAGGCTCTATGGGAATCTAATAGGTCTCTCTAGAGCGTCCCCAGCAAGTCAGTGTAGGAGGCAAGTTCGGCCATCCCGCTCTCTGCCTCTCCCCAGAATCTCTCCTACCGCGGGACCTGGTCGCTCTGGCCTCTCTGCCTCTCTCTCTCACAGCTAGAGCTCTTACTCCCTCACCTCTATGGACGCCGGTCAGAGACAGCATCAGATGAGTCTGGATGAAGGTCGCGTAGTCGCCCTCTGCACGGAAGTAATCCGCCTCCAGCCCTACCATGAACTGGATCACCTGGTCGATAGAGAGTCTGTGCGTCTCCCTCATCGATACTGGAGGTGCCGTCGGTATGAACGGGGTAGGCAATCCCAGAGTCTGGCGTGTGAAACGCTCGCTCAAGAACCAAGCACGACAAATCAGGCCCTCGAGGGGAATATGATAGCGGGCGACGACCCTGGCTGTGTCATACTGGGCTCGGAGCCCCGAGGGTATTGCATCCCACGGCTGCCACGTGATTTGAAATATGGGAATGAACAGATGATCAATCATTGTCAATTAATGAATGTGTGCATCAAGTTGATTAAAAAGTGAAATGACTGTGTTTTGGGTTACCTCGTGCGTTGTGACCGTGTCAAAGTACTGACGGAAAAACATGAAGTTCTCTTGGGTCCTACGGCGGAGCTGGCCGTCGTATACCCGAGAAAACAGGACTATCGCTGGGGTCTCCTCTACAGGCTCTGGAGCAAGAGCTGGAAAGTATGCGTACACCCACAGCTGTAAGGAAAATGTGATCAATACAGTGTATGAGCAAATACAGAAAATTTAAAGCAGAAAGCATACAGTGTATGAGCAGACACAAAATGCAAAGCAGAAAGTACATGCGTTGAACAAATGTAAAGCAAGAAATGCTAAGCGGAAAATGTAAAGTAAAAGGGGGAACTAAGCTGCGTACCTCCCAGGCCCACCAGTAGCTACCGATCAAGGTCCCGCACATGCGAGAGGTCGAGCTCATGTATCCATACAGAGTGGTAAGGCCGGCTCCTCCCCAGTCGTAGAACTGAACTCGCTGGAGTACTACCAATGCGCTCAGAAAGTATAGGCCTACGGTATTCCACCTGTTCGAGAACAAGGTGGTACCGAAAAGGAACATGAGGAAGCCCCTCGCATACTGCTCCGCCTCCTCGAATGTCTTAGGCTCAGCCCCCCTGTACTGCTCCTCGAACCAACTATATCGGACCATGCTTGCCCGTGGTGTCGGTGGGTGTGCCCCAAGCAATGCGGTCCATGCTGCCTCCCACTCTCCCATGTCAGGGTCGAGATGGATCGGATCACTCCCTATGCCTAAGCCAGTGATCATGGCGAAGTCGTAAGGAGTCATCGTCATCTCCTCCGTGGTGGAGAAATGGAAGGAGTTGGTGGTATCCCACCACCTCTCCACCAAAGCCCCTAGGAGAAGACGGCTCACTACAACCCGTGTCAGGCTAGAGCAGAACAGACCGAAGCCTGTCTCATTGATAATGTCACGAACCCTGGCTGGGAGCTCACCATACCAATCACGAAGTGGTCGTCGTGCCATAGCCTCTAAAGGAGTGGGATCCGTCTTGTGGCAATGCATGAAATGCAATTTGATCAAGTACTGAAGTACAGATGAAACTACTATTGAATATGAAGCAGTAATGTATGAAACTATAGTTGAATATGAAATAGTAGTGTATGAGATCCAGTCAGATCAATGCAGTCTATGTAGTTAGATCAAAACAGTGCAAGAAATGCCAACAGATAAGGGCAATACTGCGAGAAATAGTGTTTGTACCTCCACGGCAACGGCCGACAAATAAGATGCCGGCTCTCTCAATAGAAGGTCGTCTGGTGTATCCTCAGCAATGTCAATGAAGGCTTTGATGCCTCCTACTGCGGGCACTATGTGAGTCTCCGGATGGTACCTTGCTGGGTCAAAGAGTCGTATACTCGGTGGTAAAGGCTCAGGCTCGGCCTTGAGCTCGGCCGCAAAGTCTGCCTCAAACTCCATCGGAGGAAGCGCGGGGAGGGCCCCGTCATGTGGAACATCATCAGCCATCTGAAATAGGTGCAAGGGAAGCAAAAATGAGGAAAAATGAAGAAAATGGTGAAACTTTGCAAAAGTCAAACCCTAGGAGAGAGGAAAAGTCAAAGAAAGTCAAAATCCGAGGAAAGTGTACTAACCTTAGGAGAAACTCGAGGGGAATCAACCTAGAACGGTGGAAACGATGAAAGAAGCGTCGAAATCAAATTCTGATCGGTTCAAAGTGAAGAGAACTAAAGGGTTTTTGCGAATAAAGTTTGTTTAGGCTATTGGAAAACGTGTAGAATGCATGAATCGAGGGAGAAAGCACACCTAGAGAGCAAGGGAGGAAGGTTTTGTGCAAGGGTTTGTAAGGAAATGAAGTGTCTCCACTTATACTTAAAGACCCACGGCTCAAAAGACCAAATTGCCCAAATCTGCCATCGATGGCCGACAGTGGCACATCGATGGCCGGCACTGCTTTATTGATCGCCAACAGTGGCCACTGATGGCCGGCAGGGGGCCAACAGCCTCCCCCCATGGTCAGCATTCTTCCATCAGCTTTCTATGCCTCTTTTTCTTTGATTGGTGTCCTTGGATTCCGAGAAGTGCAAGGTTTGCTCAAAGTTTGATTCAAAATGCCTCCGCGAAAGCTCAGAATCACATTTCATCGCTCATCACCATGAATAAGGTGTATCCTTTTTAACATGTTGCAACTCTTTCCGAGAGGTAAATCGGAAGTTTCCTTCGAGTCGTCTTTATCAAGCATGCTTTTGTCGTCACATAGAATTTGCACGTTGCATTGAACATGCATTCTGAATTGTCGCATAGAGCATGCATTACCATGCTTGCATTGAATATGCATCATTGATTATCTTGCATTGAATATGCATCGTTGATTATCTTGCATTGAATATGCATCATTGATTATCTTGCATGGAAGATGCCTCTGTTTCATTTCTTACATGAAACATATCTTTAAATATTGTGTTATGGTCATTCGTCTTGCATGAGACGCGCATTGTTATGCATTGCACCTATCAAGTTTCTTTCTCATACATGCACGATATTGTATGTATGGTTCATTTAGAGGAATTCTGGGTAAAACCATTCCTCACCCTGATCTCGTTGGTTACAAACATTCGGGTACGCCCGATGTCTACACCGACATTCCGTTGGTTAGAGACATTCGGGTACGCCCGATGTCTTCACCGACATCTCGTTAGTTAGAGACATTTGGGTACGCCCAATGTCTACACTGACATTCCGTTGGTTAGAGACATTCGGGTACGCCCAATGTCTACACCGACATCTCGTTAGTTAGAGACATTTGGGTACACCCGATGTCTACATTGAAATTCCGTTGGTTAGAGACATTCGGGTACGCCCGATGTCTACACCGACATCTCGTTGGTTAGGGACATTCGAGTACGCCTGATGTCTACACTAACATCTCGTTAGTTAGAGACATTCGAGTATGCCCGATGTCTACACTGACATCTCGTTGGTTAGAGACATTCGAGTACGCCCGATGTCTACATCGACATTCCGTTGGTTAGAGGCATTCGGGTACGCCCGATGTCTACACCGACATCTCGTTGGTTAGAGACATTCGAGTACGCCCGATGTCTACATTAACATCTCATTGGTTAGAGACATTCAGGTACGCCCGATGTCTACACCGACATCTCGTTAGTTAGAGACATTCGGGTACGCCCGATGTCTACACTGACATTCTGTTGGTTAGAGACATTCAGGTACGCTCGATGTCTACACCGACATCTCGTTGGTTAGAGACATTCGGGTACGCCCGATGTCTACACTGACATTTTGTTGGTTAGAGACACCCGGGTACTCCCAGTGTTTACACTAACACTTTGTTGAAAGCGTTTGGGTCGTGTGCTCGATGCTTGTACCTTCCCTTTGGTAAGAAGTGTTTGGGACGTGTGTCTGACGCTTATGCCACTTTGCTTTGGTTAGTAGCATTGGGACGTGCTCCGATGTTTTATACCACTCTTCGGTGCTAGCACCACTTCCTTTTCTCCTCTCACGTGCGACATGCTAAGAGGTGCTTCGTTTGAGACTTCGGATACGCCCGACAGTCGCTTTGGGCCTTCCCTGTGTGAGGCGCAGTGAAGATTGCATAATTTTCTTACATCCTTTCTATATGGAATGTGGTTTGATTTGTGAGTCTCGTGCATAGCGTGCTTGTGTGTTTGCTTTTGTTTTCTCATGTGTGAGACTGCTGTAACTTGTCGGTTTGCGTAAAATGTTGTATTTATTTTGCATAAATGCTTCATTACAGCCCTCTTTGCATAATATAAATTATGTTCTTGCATCATGCATATCATTTGCATTTTGCTCCAGCCTACGGGCGCATCTATATTGTTATCTTGAATGTTTGTCTAAGTCTTCGGCCTTGTTAAAAATTGGTCGTCTCTCGGCTTTGACATTCACTCCCATCATTTCATGACTTCCGAATTCTGTCAAAGAGGGGCAACTGTAGACACCCCATTTTTGACCGTCCTCAAGATTTGGATGTTCTTGTAGGTACATCCAGTGACAAGTTTCGTGGCTCGTCGAGTACTCGAATTTCACGGCGGAACGTCACAGGTTTGAGCTTTCCAAACCCTGTATCCTTTCTGTCCTATTTTTGGACCATGCTTTGGTCCCTCCAGAATGCTTCTCTTGGTGCATTGCCGGGCATCAATGAGCCACTGTCGGCCATCACTGATGGCCGGCCGGCCACCAATATTTCAACAGATATTTTTCTGATATTTTTTAGCCAATTGTTTGCAGGATGGACCATCTGCACCCACATGGATGGCTGGATCTCTTCAAGAGGATTTTGCATCCTCTATATATAGAAGCCCCCCTCTTGCATGGAGGGGGTTACAAAAATTTGTGAGCAAATTTCTCTCTCTCTCTCTCTCTAGAATTCTCTCTCTCTAAATATATTGCCTTGAAGCTTGAATTCTCTACACTTTTGCTTGGGTGTTCTTGATCAAACTTGATCATCTTGGTGTGGAGGTTGCTTAAGATCTTGTTTGAGTCCTAAAAGAGGGTTTTAGCTTGGTTTTGGCTTGTCTTTGTTGCTGATTTGCTGCTGTGCTTCAAGGGTGAGGAGTTACCCCCTTTTAAGCTTATTTTTTGTACATTGGTTTGGCCACCCTTGTATGCTGTTTTTGGCCTAGTTGTCAACTGCAAAAACATCTATTTTTAAGTGTTGAAAATGGTAGTTTGAGGCCCTTTTGGGGTTAGGGGTGTTCCCCTTTCTTTTGAGGCTTATTTGCTAAGCTTTGTGCCATCTTTTAAAGCCTTCAAAACAATTCTCTTTTGGCCCTTTAACCATTGAATTCCAGAGGAATTTCAGTGGTAGAAACTTGGTTTTGAGGTCCCAAATAGGAGGGGGTGGCCTCTCCTCCTTGTGTCTTATTTGCATGTGTCACCAGCCTACTAGTTGAGCATGTTTTTCTACCATCTCATGACTTGATCTCAGCATGTTTTTGTGACTTTTTTGACCTGATTTTAACTCTATTTTTGGCTGGTTGAGTCACTCCTTGCTTGCTTCTTACACTTGTAGTGTAATCATGCTTACTAGCTTAACTTGCTTAATGTGTTAGCCTATCATTTTAGCTGGTGTTAGCTCCATCTCAACATGTTTTTGCTCATGTTTTAGCATGCTTTAACTCTGTTTTGGGTGGTCTTGATCATAGGAGGCTTTCTTTGTATAGCTATAGTGTAAATGGCCTTAACTAGCTTTGAGTTTTAAGGTCTTTAACATGTTATGCTTGAGTTGTTTGCATGTCATAGCATCATTTCACACATGATTTCAGTGCATGTGGCCTTGTCACACTCTTACATATTCCACTCTTTCATCACTCTTAAGAGGTGTGCTTTGTGCCTTGTTTGTGAGCCAATACATGAGCATGCATTTCTTGCTTTTCATGCTACCTTCTCAGCATATTTTGGCCTCTATTTTGGCATGTTTGAGGTCTGTCTAGGGTTGGTTTGGCTATTTGAGTTTGATGTCGCATGGTTCTAGTGCAAAGCTCTTCACTAGCTTTAATGCTTAAGTCTCCTAACATGTTGTACATGAGTTGCTTGCATGTTAGAGTCTTGTTTTTCATGCCATATCAGCACTGAAATATCTGTCATCTCCCTCATTTCTTCACTTTTGATTTGCTTTGAGGGTTGGTTAGTCTTAAAGTTGTGTTTAAGCTTGAGATTGAGGCTTTTGCTTAAATGGCTTTAACCCTTTTTTGAGGGTTCCTCCTAGTCAAAGGCATGGTTTCTCTATGTCTTAAATCATCTTTTTGATTGACCTCTTTCTCATTAGAGGACTTTCACATTGGACAAATTGGTTAATGAATGGCTTGGTAATGCTAAAATAAGTAATTAAAATGAACCAAGTAAAACATGCCAAGATAAGCATTATTGTTTGTATTGTATTGTGTTCAATCGGACGTTATATTGAACACAAGGTGGATTGGCCCATTTCATACTCAAAGTGATGAAAATGAGCCAATCCCGTTTGTCTCCATTATCTTTGATCATCCATGATAAGGTAGTGGTCTCAGAGTCTTGTTTGTTTTGCATTTACTGAATGTGTACAAGTTGGATCTTTGGCCATCATGCATTCAAAATGCTTGATTGGTGGTCTTGGATTCAATGGTGCCTCTCCCTTGATGTTTTGAGATGATAAGGAGTGGCACAATAAATACATACCCTTTGGAGACCCTCCATTTTCCTCTAGTTTGTGCTCTGTTGCAGAATGTTGATGCAGCACACCAGTGGCCGGCAATGCCTCACTGATGGTCGGCACTGCTTCATCATTGGCTGGCAAGTGGCCGGCAGCAGCTTTCCATGGCCAGCAGGCCACTGGTGCACTCCCCAGCAGTGATTTGGTAAGGTGGAACAGAAAGGTCTTGAGACACCCTGCAAACAGAGCCTCTCAAGAGCAAACTGGAAGGCGTTTCGGGGCAAGAAACCGAATGCATGCATGCATCTTCTTCAAACAGAGCTGAGGCAGTGTAGTTTAGTGCTTTACTTGCTAGCTAGCATTTGATTTGTAATTTAATTAATTTTTTGATTAGTTAAAGTGTTGTAATAATTAGTATGTAGTTTGCTAGTTATTTGTTTGTTGTGTAATAATTAGTCTAATTAGTTTAATTAGATTAGTTAGATTAGCTTAGCTCATTCAAACCCTCCTTCGCGAGGGCGTATTGTTGTAATAAGGGTGGGTGTGTGTGTACATATCTTCCAATCCCATGTCTTTCTCCCTTTTACTTAACCGCTTTCAATGGTTAGTTTTAGGACATTTTTCAATTAGCATACCTTATGCTTTGTATGTTTGCATTCATTCATTTGTATTGCATGTACCAGGCTCGGCGCATCATTCAAACTGCATTGTATTTCAATACTTATTTGGATACGTGTTCTAAAGCATATTATCAAATTGTTGCATTTATATACCATCTTAGATAGCCGAGCCTATTTAATTACATTTTTGCATGTGTTGCATTAGGCATTTTGTATAGTTAGGATCATGCATTGTTTTCTAACTAGCTTTTGTTTTGGCTTGGAGTACGCTGTAAGTTTTATGCTTTAGCATACTTGCATGAGTGTGAGTGTGAGTGTTGCCATGATAGCATGCTTGCCATGAGGCTATTTGCTTAAGTGATTAACTGCATGAATGCCTGTAGGTGAAGGCTTGATTGCCTGAATTGGAACAACTCGATGATTATGAGTTTTAAGCCCACTTTTGCGAAGTGGCAAAATCATGTTTTCTAAAGCCCACTTAAGGGTGGCAAATCCGCGCTTTAGCCTACTTGCGAGTAGCACTTTCAAATCATTTTCAAAAACAAACATGAGTTGTTTTGTTCCAATTCTCGCGATTGAGTCCATACTTGTATGTTGTGCGCATCACATAGTAAAGTAGTCTAATAATCAGAATAAGAACACGTGTGTTTATAAAACAACATATCATGCTTAGTAGAGACCGATCTTTGATCGAGCGAGCGGGGATGCTCATTTCAGGACCTTCCCCTCTCGTACCCAAGTTCCCGAGCTGAGGCAACTTTTGTGATGACGGACACGTGGCCTTTGGCACGAGTCAGGGTTTCCTAAATTTCACAAAAATAAAATATTTAGGTGGCGACTCTGTAATCTGGCAAAGCAGTCCATGTTTGGCGCTTTTTATTCAAAATCGATTTTTCAAAACGATTTGTCGGATTTGGACTCTTTGGTGTTAGTCACTCTCACATTGCACTTTGTGAGATTAGATTCAGAACCATGACAGGAGTCTGAACTGTAGTAAGACCAATTCGCGCCTCATCCGAAAGGGGGGTGCGGGAAGAAAGTCGGGTCTACACTTTCATACTCACGAACTCTATACAAACCTTAATCATGTCACTCAATTCTCAAATACCACAAACCCCCTCATACATAACTACTAGCCTACGGTAACACTTCACCAACGCTACCCTCATCATCACAAAACACAATTTTCACCCCATACCAAATCCCTCAAAACATTCTATGTAACTTCAAACTAACCTCATACCATTCTAAGATCTCACCTCATCTCAACTATACTCCTCGTAAACCATACAAGTCGCACATTCCTCAATCCACAAACACTCTCATTCCATTTAAGACTCATAAGTCCATATACATTTCTACCAATACTTAATGTCTCCCTCATTGTAGATTAATACTTGTCTTACAGCTCTCATTATCTCAATGACCGAACTCTAACCCCTTTCCTGAGACACTTACCCTTCCTACCTCAACACGAAACCAACCTAACATATAATCAAACAACACATAAATATTGTTAAGTAACAAACCACACAATCAAGTCAAGGCAACAAGGATGATCACTTGTCCCGGAACTTCTAAGGAATTCTCACTAGAAACCACGTTGATCAGGCACGTTTCCAATGAGATCTCAAAGCAAGTTAGCCGGCCACAAGCACTATCCATGAAGCTCAACCCATGTTCACACAATGCAACGCAAAATGTTCTACACCTCCTAATTCTATATGCAAATATCCTCACCGAGCGAAGCCAACCCATTATGGTAAAAACCACTTCCCACGAGCTCCAGGTATTCAAACCCGGTTAGCTCTGATACCAAGTTGTCACGTCCCAATTTTTTATTACTCGGAAACATTACCAAAGCCTGTAATTTAGGTCCATTTTTTTTTTATATATATACAAATATCTATTACACTTGAGTAATAGGAATACAATGATACATGTTCTCTCTCTCTAAATGAATATTACAATGACAACAATACATGTCAGTCTCCTACTGTGCTACAAATAAATAAATACAAATACAAAATCCATTTCCTTTACATCTACTATGAAGTTATACAAAGGGACTCAAGAACTTCATAAATCTTCACTCAAATAATCCAAACTTTCTTTCTGTAAAAGGATAAAACAACAACGGGGTGAGCACTAATGCCTAGTAGGAATCTCATAGTTCTCAATCAATAACTAACACACAAATAGAAATGATCATGCATGCAAGGTGATACCATATAGTAGGGTGACATTTTATAATTTCAAAATATCCTAAGCAAAGTATCTTTTTCTCAAAAGACTATTTAAAACACTTTTAAAAAAAACCTTCCGCCATTAAAATCATCCCTTAACTTTAGAAAATCCATAGATCTTTGTGGAACAAACATATTTAAGAAACAACATCATCTAAAAGTTATTAACCAATTCCCAAAATATTTCTCATTTAATTTCCATTTTTAATGTTCCTCTTTTTCTTTCCTTTTTCTTTTCTTCTCATTTTATTTGATTAGAACTCCATTACTTCAAGTTCAAGTCCCCTTCTTAATTTAATAACAATTCTCCTATACTCAATTCACTTCATTAGTTACCCTCTTAAATTTCATCTCGAGATAACATAAGATTAATAAACCCCTTTCAATTCAACCTCTCCTTTATTTACAGAATAACACTCATAATTTACTTTTATTACCATAACTAATTCATTAAGTTCACCATCACCAATCCATAATCCCCTTACCCATTTTTGAGTTCCATTCTTTACAAATAATGTCTATGTACGTTTCCTCTTTATACCAAATTATACGTCAATTTGCAATTTCATAGATTCATCACAAGTCACAAATAACATCGTCAACTCAACACATTTGTCAATACATATCTCAACACAATCCACCTTTTGCCAACTTACTACGGCAGGATAGCGGGTACCCAATTCATAACACTTTCCACCTTTCGCCGGCTACTATACGGCGGGAAGTGAACTCCCAAAAACCATTTTCTCAAAAGCTACTTTCTTTCAAAAACCATATTTCTCCAAAAGCCATTTTTCAACTTTTTAAAACCATTCCCCACATTTGCCGGCTACTATACGGCGGGATGTGAGCACCCAAAACATTTTCGAAAACCATCCATTTTTCCACTTTTGCCGGCTACCATACGGCAGGACTGTGTGGACACCCAAAAATCATTTTTCCATTTTCGCCGGCTACTATATGGCGGGACTGTGTGGACACCCAAAAGCATTTTCCCACATTCGTCCAGCGATAAGCTTAGACAGGGCAATTGGGCACCTTTAATCCAAAACCACCCCCACATTTGCCAGCTACTATACGGCGAGACGTGGGCCCCCAAAAACCTTTTTCTTCAATTTTCAAAACCATCCCCCACATTTACCGGCTATTATACGGACGGTCGTGGGCACCGAAAAATCATTTTCAACTCCCTGCGCGGGTACCAACACAACACCACCCAACACAACTCAACCCAAACTCAACGCAACCCAACACAACTCAACTCAAACTCAACACACCCAACATAACTCAACTCAAACTCAACACACCCAACACAACTCAACTCAACACAATTCAACTTGATTCAAACACAATTCATCATAGTTCAACACAATTCAATTCAACATTACTCAATACAACTTAATTCAACATAAGTCAACACAACTTAATTCAACAACACCATTTGCAATTCAACATAATTCAAGATAAATTCTTGAATCCCACTTCAACATTCCATAACCAAGTTTATGTCATTCATATTATTAACACATCTTTTCCCCCAATGTCATTTCATATTGTAGCATGATTTACAATGCCCATAATAAAGATTCAATCGCTAATTTTTAACATAATTTTCAAACACTTCCAAAATTCAATTAAACATGTATAAATATAATTCAATACCTCAATTTCATGATTCTACTTTCAATTTGGGCAAAATCATTAATTATCATCATGAATCAACTTAGGGTTTTTCAAGAAAAATTAAGAATTTCAAGAAAAATTCAAACTTCTTAAACCTTTACTTTTTATTCCAATTTTCCCATTGATTATACACCTAAGGTTTATAATTCATAATCTAAACCCAACAATAGAACCCAACACTTCAAACCCTAAATCCCCAATTTCCATGATATAACTCTATATGCTCAAAATGTAGATTTTGCATTTATATAATCAAAATACCACAAATCTATCTATTAATGCAAGCATTGAAGAAGGACTAGGACCCCTACCTCAAGATTGGAAGCTAAGAGTGAAGACCCATCTTCAAACTTCAATGAAATCCCCAAAATAATTGGTCAAAGTCTTGGTCCTTGCTTGTTCTTCAACCTTGATGCAAGATCCATGGTGGATTTGTTGGTAAGAATGGATGAAATCAAAGTTTCGGGGGCTAGGTTTTCAGACATGGAGGAGGGGAGAGGAAGAGAGGATGAAAAAGTAAAGTTTTTGGGCCAAAATATCACTTTATAATGTATGTTAGTGACCTAGTCACTTGAGTGAAGGAAGCTTGGCTCGAGCGTGGAAAAGAAGCTCTTAGGTTTTCTGAAAAACGCACTATTCGCTCGAGTGAAGAAAGTCTCGCTCGAGCGAGCATGCTTCCAACACAGAAACTAAAAATTCGAACAGGTGTAACTTTCTCATTCGAACTCCGTTTTAGGTCGTTCTTGTGTCCAAAAGCCCTGGAAACAAGTTTTCCAATGGTTCTAGCCTCACATTCAAATTCAAAGTATGGAAAGAGAAAAGGGCAAAAGAGTGAAGGTTGGTCAAAAACTCAAACTCAAACTTGGGGCTTTTTATCTAATCTTACCTAAACACCTTGTTAAGGCTTCAATCAAGGTTTCAAACATCACCCAAGGGTCCTCAATTATAATATTTAAAGTTCACTTGCCAACCCATCAATATCAAGAGTCCGACAACCATACAAGTTTTAAGGTGACGGGCACCACTTTACATCAATCCAATGTGAATTAAAATCCGAGTTAAGGTGACGGGCACCACTTTACATCAATCCAATGTGAATTAAAATCCGAGTCATTACAATAACTAATTAGTAATACCAGTTACTTATTAGATATTGATTGTGCGACAAATATTAATAAAGTATTAAAACAATGGAAAAGAGGCATGGACCATGTTCTAAATATTCATAGTAGCAGTTGAAGCGTACATAACTTTTTAAATTATATTGAATGCAGCTTCACAGGCATAGTAGCAAGTTGGTATGACAACCTAAAAGCAAGTGATAAAGATGCATTATCAGCTGAACCAACTTCTGAGAGTATGTTAAATACATTTGTAAAATATATCTAGCAAGAGTTTGTAGAAAGAGATTGGAATGAAGAAAAATGAGTAAGAGAATAGATTAGAAAATTAAATAATATAGAAATAAGTAATATGAAATATATAGAAAATTATCGTATGCGAATTTTCATACTTTATTATCAAATAGGACAAAATAAAAGCCATTTTATATATGTTTTTCCATAAGTTACCATATCCTATAAATATTAATGTAGAAGAAAAATATGAAAAATGGTTTAAAGAATTGGGTGACAATGCGCAAGACTTTAGGTCATAGAATTAGGTATGTTAGAGAATGAGTAGAATAAGAATGTTTAAAAATAAAACAAGGAAGAAAAATGAAAAAACAATCTTTACATTGTTGGCAATCAACTAACTCGTGAGGTTGTGAACCTTCTAGAAAGAAAACATATTATAAGGAAAATAAAACATTCTTCAAAAAGAAAAGTTTTAATAAACAACAAAGAGAAAAATATATTTAAAAAATATTATAAAAAAACCTTTTAATTTTAATAAACGAAGAAGATTTTTCAAGAAAAATAGTAATTGCCCAGAAGGTAAAGAATAATAAAATCATAGAAGCCTTAGGAAGTTTAAATTATATTGAACTAGAAGAAGAAGTATTAAATTTAGCATTAGAAAATAATAAAGGAATAGTAAAAATAATTGAGGAAGAAATAGGAGTAGATGATGAAATTGGAAGTGAAGATTGCAGTAATTCTAATGAAGAAATAAATTATATGATGACTGAAGAAATAAGCGTATGAGAATTAAGAGGAGAACAATTCGAAATAGAAGATTCTTAGGAAAAAGAAATAAGTAAAGATTGGATATTACTAATAATACATAAAGAAGAAATATATCAAAAATCAATTTTTCATTTAAAAAGTAAATATATATGTGAAAGAATGGAAGGAGATTTAGAAATTAGGGATTGCGAATATGATGTAGGAGAAATAAATTTAATAAATTATGAAAATATATTAAGACATAATAAAGAAGGTAAATATCGATATCTACATATAGGAAGTGTACAAATACAAATTATGCCATTATTCGATAAAGGAGAAAACAGAGATATATATATATGCATTTGTATGTGATATTAGACAGAAATTTTGGAAGATTAATAATTAGTGGAATAAAAAGTAACATGTGTGGAGGACCAATAGGATTTAATTGTAGACTTGGATATTACGTTAGTTTAAAAGATGGGTATGTTAATAGATTTTTAACTTTAAAAATAAAAACTATAGGAATAGACATGCATGAAACAATCTATCCACCAAGAATATTTTGAAAGATAATATATGAGTTATACAATACAATAGATCCAAAAATGCAACATAGAATAATAGAGGTAGATAAATTCAAACCAATAAATGGAATATCCACTGATAGAATTATGCCTAAAAGAACAAATCCTAGTGAAATCAAATTAAAACAAAACTGGATAGCAAGCTTTAATAATCCAAAGGGTATTACAAAAAGAAAAAAAATATAATAAAAATTGATAATGAAGGACATATTAAAATAGAAGCTCCAAGTGCATCTACTTCTGAAAATAATGAAGATAGTGATAACACAAGTGTAACTTCCGGTAGTCATCTAATAGACAATATACCTATAATACCTAAAAGACAGTCAATTGACAATTCTAGTATATTATTTAGAAGAAATTTAACGAGCAGAAAAATGATAAGTTATAGAACCACTAGTATGCAAGTATATAAAGATGAAGAAAATTTAATGGAATGGACTAAAGAAGATAAGGAAGAGGCACAAAGAGAATATGATGAATTTGTCAATAGATGCAAGAAGAAAAGAAATTAGCAAAATAAAATGGCAATTGCGTACACAAATTTAAATAGTATATCTATACTATATATTAAGTAAAAGGGGGCTTTTAACCCCCAAGGCCTGTGGGAGTTTCAATATCCCAATCTGAAATTTTTAAATTTTTTATTTAAAAAAAAAAAACTCAGCATTTGTTGGTTTGGTCAAAATCCCCTGATCAGCATTTAAAATCCACTCATACAAATAATTATAGATACAATCCGTGTATAGTTACTGCAGTACTTTTTCAACTTCTCCCGCACACTATAGTTAGTGATAAGATTGTTAAATTATTTTTATAAAAAATCTTAAAAAACATAATTTATATAGTAAAAAAATTCTAAAAAAAATATAAATATCTATAATTATCCCGTGCATAGCACGGGTGACAGGCTAGATATTCCTATTACAATATGTATCGAAGGATTTAATAATTATGAATTATGTGCATATTTAGATAGTGGTTGTTCCATATGCTTTGAAAAAAGGAAACTCTTTTCCAAATACATGTGGATAGAGAAAAATTAATCATTAACAATTATAATAACAAATAATAGTGCAATGATTCATAAAGAAGCCATAGATAATTTAGTAGTCGAAATTCAATCGATAAGATTTGTTATTCCAAAACTATGAACAACTGATCAACCATCACATGATTTAGTCATAGGAAATAATTTCCAACGATTATATAGTCATTGTACATAAACCTTACATTCTGTTATATTTACAATAAATAATCAACAAGTCGAAGTCCAAAAGTTAAAAACTGTTGTAACACAACAAACAATAGACTTCGTCCACAGCAAGTGTAGTGACGAGGTATTAGCCTCTCCAACCGATCATGAAATTGCAATAATTATTAATGAGCTTAGTATTAAAGAACTCACTATTACAGAGGAAATTCAAAAAGAAAGGTGCAAGGAATTATATGGCAATAATCTACTAAAATATTGGTATAAAGATAAAAGTATAGCTAAATAAATTAGAGTTAGAAGATCCCAATATGATAAATTGAGTAAAACAAATGATATATACTTATAATGATATAAAAGAGTTTAAAACTGAAATAGAAGATCTTAAAACAAAAGGATTAATTAGAGATAGTTATAGCCCTCATAGTAATCCAGCCTTTATAGTAAGAAATCATGTTGAATAAAAAGAGGAGAATGTAGAATGATAATAAATTATAAAAAACTAAATGATAATACCAAAAAAGGATAGTTATTTTATTCCTAATAAACAAGTCTTTTTAATAGAATACAAGGTGCCTCTTGATTTTCGAAAATGGATAGCAAAAGGGGTTATCATCAAATAAAAATGGACGAAGAAAGCATCCCTTGGACAGCCTTTAGTGCACCACAAGGTCACTATTAATTGATAGTACTACCATTCGGATTAAAAAATGCTTCACAAATATTTCAAAAAAGAATGGATAATATATTTAAGGAATTAAGTAATATTTGTCTTGTATATACAAATGATGTCTTAATAATTTCTAGAACGATTGAGCAACATAGAAATGATATGAGATTAGTAATAGATTATAGCGACTCCTGTCACGCCCTCAAAATTAAACCCATAATATATAATATTACCATGCGTCATTATAAGAAAACAAGGAGTATTATTCCATTCATCAGAGTAAACTTATTAAAAGACATTACATGTAATAAAGAGAGTAAAGCCCTACGGGCTTACATCTTTCCAAGCCAATACTTGGACACAAAAATATGAGTACTAACTCATTTACAAGTTAAGCCCTTGGCTTGAGTCCTTACATGTAATAACGAATAAAGCAAATAACAACTAATCTAAATGAGTCTTCAACTCTAAATCCTTCCAAGCTAATTCCTTGGAGGTAACACGTCACCTGAACCTGAAAATGATGTTCCCGTATAGGGTGAGCCACAGCCCAGTAGAAATATACTAAACCAAATATAAGCATTGAATAAAGCAATAGCATTCAATAGATGGTTAACTCAAATATCAGTTTTTACTTTCCATTATTTATTCAACTTTTCATTTTTATCAATATGGCTCAGAACCTGGCCAAATTATAGCAGTGAACTACACATCACATTAACATTACTTCCAATATCAACAAAACAAATGAGACTAAGGCTCATATCAAAACACTTCATACTTCTCATTTGATACACATTTTAGTGCTATATCAACAACATATAGAAACACTTCTATAAATCAATAAGCACACATAATAGTGATGCTAATGGAGTCCATCCCCTATCTCCTCCCAAACAAAAGTCCGGTTTAGAGGTCCATCCCCTATCTTCCCCTAAACCGTGGAGTACATCCCCTATCTCCTCCCAAACAATATGCATATGCAATGCTCAATCAATACACGTATTTTCTGTATTAATTCAGTAGTCAAAATTAATGACTTAACCAAATTGATTAGTTTCAATTTTCCCTAATCCACATGCAATGTCTACAACAATCACGACTATCCTCCATCGATAGCTCAAAACAGTTATTTCTAAACAAGAAATAAACATGTCAACAATTATAATCTCAATAATTCAGTAGGCGAGTGATTAAATTATTCAACTACACCATTTAGACTTATAATTGCCCAATTCCATGAATTCAATTAAATTCCCCAATTTTCTTTAAATTAACTATACAGATTAATTTATTAAAACATTTAGGGTTTTTCCCAAAATTACCAAATGACCCCCAACACATCAAAATACCAAAACTAAGAACAAAGCCTATAATATGGAGTAGGAAATCCCTACCTCGAAGAAAATAACCCGAATAGAGAAGACGGAGATGATGACCCGAAATCCAAAGTGCTCCAAATCCAAGATTGTTCAGATTAAACAGAAGCCCTCGACCCACACTATCTTTTTAATAAAGGATCTAGGATAGAAACGCACTCTAAGTAGATCAAACCTAAGGGAGAAGGTGTGTAGAGGGAGAGAAAAGACGGACCTAGGGTTTTGGAATCAAAAAGAATGTGAAAAAGCGATTTAAAACCCGCTGCTGCCTATTTAAATCTGACAGGCTCGCTCGAGCGAAGACATAGTCGCTCGAGCGACCAGACGCAAGAAAGCCTCGCTCGAGCGAAGAAAAGCTCGCTCGAGCCAAAAACTCGATGCTTCAGGTTTGTAATCCAGAAGCACGCTCGAGCGACAGAATGCTCGCTCGAGCGAAGAACTCGAAAACATACACCTCGCTCGCTCGAGCGAAGAAAAGCTCGCTCGAGCGAAGAAACACTGCTCTCAGGTCTATACTAGACGCATTCGCTCGCTCGCTCGAGCGAAGAAAAGCTAGCTCGAGCCACCAGACACAAAATACAACCCTCGCTTGAGCGACCAACCCAAAAACTGGACAGCAACACTAGGTTTCCGAACCCAACCAACCCGAAACAAACCTGCCCAACACATCCTACAACTCCAAGAGAAAATAAAGGATGACAACAACAATTATACAATGACAGAATCTACGGAACCTAAGTCCGGATACAATAATCAAATGGGAAAAGACCGAGGTCGCTATAACTCCGGTTTTAACCAGACATTTTATTATGTTCCGGACTCAGGTTTCATGGTTCAATGTTGTTGTTCATATTTTATTCCCCTTGTTGTTCCTTGGATTGGTCATTTGGATTGTAGTTGTGTGTTTGGAACAGGTTGGTTGCTTGTTTTTCCAAACCTTTGTTGCCTAGATTTTTGCTCTTCCGCTCGAGCGGCCATTCTTGTGCTCGAGCGAGCTTTGCAAACTCTTAGTATTTTTGCAAACCTGCAAATACTGGAAGAGTGTATTTTACGCTCGAGCGGCATTTCCTATGCTTGAGCATCCAATCTTGTGCTCGAGCGATGTCATTCATCCGTAAAACTTTTGAAAGTGTGTATTTGACGCTCGAGCAGAACATTGTGTCTGACGCTCGAGCGTAAGGGTGAGCATGGTCCGGATTGAAGTAAAACCAGGACCAATCCGTTATCTACGGATCCTAAAAAATTGGAACCAATCCAATCCGTTTAAATCGTGGAACCAATCCGAACCAATCCATTTAAACACGGATTGGATCGGTTTAGGACCACGGATTTATATAATTAAATAACAAATATATATATAACATTTTATTTTCATAAAAATATAAATATAGCACCATATTAGTTTCACAATAGCAACATGTCTTTCCATAATAGCGACATACTGTTCTAAAATTTAAACAACCATAAAAAAAACTAGTTCCACCATAAGTATTTAGACCATTACAAATTAACACTAAAAACTAGCAAAAAAAAGTAATAAAAGAAGATACTATGCAAGTTTAGGTTTGGATTTAAGTTTTATATGAAATAAGAGAAGATACTATGCAGGAGGGTGTATAATAAAAATATAGACTATTTGTATACGGTCTGGATTGGTTCCAATCCGGAACTATGGGGTTCAATCCGGAACCAATCCGTGAATTACGGATTTTTAATTTTTCAATCCGGAACCGAACCACAGATTCAAAAAACCAATCCAAACCTACTGGATTGGACTAGACTGGATCGGATTATAGATTTCATGGATTTCTTGCTCAGCCCTACTCGGGTGGAACTTTTCACACTCGAGCGGACTACGTGTATAACAGATTGCAAGGATAATTTTTTTCATCACTTTTTCACTCCTGTCTCTCTAAAACTCTCCAATGATCTTGAGTTTCTCTCTCTAAAACTCATCTTCTCTCTTTATTTCACCTAGATCTATTGGGTTCTTCACCCTAGTGCCTTTGAGAAAAAGGTAGAGCACATCGTGGGCTCTCTTTACATCCGAACAAAAGAGGGTTTCGATGTCTTTGGAGTTTCAACTTGGCTTTGCTCGTCTTCTCTTCTTGAGGTAGGGATTTTCTACACTTTCATATGGTCCTTAGCTTAGATATTTGTCATTGTGTAACAGTGGTGGGATTTGGGAGTAGTTTGAACAAACCTAGGGTTTGGGTGTGAAATGAAAAGAGGGGTTTTTGATGAATGGAAAATAAATGGTTATGGATTTTGAAAATAAGGTAGTATTGTGTGAAAATTGTTGATTTTGGTACTTGGGTTGATATTCGAAAAAAGGCGAAGTTTTGCCCTAAATGGGTCGGATTGTTATTTTGTATAATTAATAGAAATTGACATTGGTAATGTGAAATTGGAGAATTATTGATATAAAGGGTGGAGTTGGACATGTGTTGTCTCTTATCTATGGAAACGTGATTAATTTATCTATTGAGAAGATTACATATCTGTTTAGAAAATATCTGTGTTAGGCTATCGGTGGAAGATAGCTATGATTGTTGTAGAAATTGCATGAGGATTAGGTAAATTGAAACTAATCTATTATTGGTTATCATTAGATATGACTATTTTTAAATTCATTATATATGTATGATGTTTGGGAGGAGAAATGAGACGTACTCTATTGTTTGGGAGGAGATAGGGGATGGACTCCATTGAAATTAAGTTGGCCGAAGTATCCAAAGTGAAAGTCCCGAAACCTTGTGTATACATGGGTGCCGATCCCGCAAATGAAATTTTCATAAAATGGCAGATTGAAGTGTTTGTGTGGTAATTGTGTTGATTAGATAACCACTGAGTTGTAGACTCAATTGGGTTGTTGAAAGATAATGAAATTGGCTCATGGATTGAAATGAATTGAAGGAAAATGGAATAAGATATGAACATGGTACTTTATGATTATTAAAAATGTTAATGTTTTGTCACAGGCATCGTATATGCACATTGTACTTAAATCTTTGTTAAGCCTCATATATTGTGTTAGATTATTCCTACTAGGCTTTGGCTCACCCTATTTGGGAAAATCATTTTCAGGTGCTGGTGACATGCCTCTGCCAAGGCAATAGTTTGAAGGGACTTTTGGGAAGTAAGAGCTTCATTATTTTGTTTTTATTCTTTTTATAGCCAAGGGCTTTAATTGTATTAAGCTAAGCTTACTTTTGTGTAACCAAGCAATGACTTGGAAAGATATAAGCCTATAGGGCATCTGACTATATGTTTAGTTTCATTTCTATCAACATTGTGATACATGCTATAGATTCAGGATGAACATTGGTGAATGTATATCACATATGTTAACCTTTGTAAATGAACTCTAAACTCTGATGGATAAATGTATCTTATTTCTATTATTCTTCTACTTATGAGTTGTATTTATTGCATAAATTTTTGGGGTATTACAACTTGGTATCAGAGCATATCGGGTTTGAATACTTTGGGTACGTGGGAAGTGGTTATTACCACGATGGGTTTGTCTCGCTTAGTTGAGACGTTAGTATATACTGTATGCTTATGTGATTATACGGGTATGGAATTTTATTTCTAGGATGTTAATTGAGTCTACGAGTTTCTAGGAGTCCTACTAGAAAGGCACCTAATCACTACCGTTTCTAATTGGAACTCTGGCAAAGCCGCGAGATGGCCACTATCCGGAAATGAAATTTGTATGTGTTTATGTGACTATGTGCTTATATGGAGTGAATTACTGTCGTCCAACACCTTAGGACGCGAGTGAGTTAGCTTCGCATATTTGTAAATGTGCGTCCTCTTTTGTTACCTTCTTTTGGATGTCAGGACGTGGTGGTGGTAGGCATGGTAGGCCTAGAAGGCATGAGGTGCCCATATCGGATGATATTCCGGCACAAGAAGAGGAAGTTGGTCAGGCCAATGTGGTCAAACCAGTGGGTCAACAAGCCATGGGCGCCTTAGCCCACGAGATGGCCAGAGAATTGCGAGAATCCATGGACATTCTCAGTGCTGAGAATCAAGTCCAGGCCCAAGTAGCTAAGGCAGGGCCATCTTTCTTGAAAAGAGAGTTCTTCCGGTCAAATATGGACGAGTTTTTGGGTGATCCCAAGGAGCCACTGAAGGCAGATGAGTGGCTAGAACAAATAGTGAAGACGTTCAAGATGCTTGGCATCAAGGATGACCAGTTGAGGGTGACCTTAGCGTCTTTCCAGCTGAAGGGGGATATGGGTCAGTGGTGGAAGTATGCGCGTGGGCGCATTGGGGTGACTTGAGAGGCATTCGTCAATGCCTTCCAGGACAAGTTTCTACCTCCCACAGTTAGGGAGAAGTTGAGAGACCAGTTTTCCAAGCTGGTACAGCTGAACACACCAGTGGTTGAATTTGAGGCCACATTCACTAGTTTCTTTAGGTTTGCTCCTAAGCTTGTGGCAACTGAGGAACGTCGTTGTCTGGAGTTTGAGAAGCGGTTAAGGACCGGGCTCATGTTTCGAGTGGTCAGGTCCATGATTAGGGATTATAGGCGCCTTATGGAGGGGACGGCCCATCTTGAGACCATTATGGAAGCAGAGGAAGAGAAGATGAGGGGCTACAGGAGGAATCAGGATAATTGGTGGGACAGCAAGAGGTAGAGGGGTTCTAACCCCCAGTTGTCCCAGGGAGCACAGTCGAGGTCTACCTTTCCAATGCCAAGTTTGGGTTCTGGGAGGGGTGGCCAGGGAGATTTTACTTGTTTTAAGTGTGGTTAGTTGGGCCACAAGTCTCCAGCTTGCTCGTAGAAAGGAGGAGGGTAGCGAGCAACATCATCTTTGTCTCATTCTCAGGGCCAGAGTCAGAGAAGGGGGCAGCCGCCCACTTGTTATCAGTTTGGGCAGGTAGGGCACATGAAGAGATTTTTCTCACAATTGGGTGGCACATCTGGTGCATTTGGTTCAAGGTAGGCACAGAGCCACCAGCCTGCATAGTCAGCATAGGCCTCGAGAGCCAATCAAGGAGCCTCTTCGGCTCAGTCAGTGTATTAGGCTTATGCTCCGAGGAGTGAGCAGATTGAGTAAAGACCTATGGGGTGTGTGTATGCTGTTATAGCGCCAGATCTTGTACCTGCTCCTTCTGTAGTGAGAGGTACCTTCTTGTTTTACAATTCAGTTGCTAATGTGTTGATTAATACGAGTGCATCCCATTCTTTTATCTCATCTGCATTTGCATCAGTTTTAGGGTTAGTGTTGGCTCAGTTAGCATCTCCTATCTGTGTAGAGTCACTTATCGATGGTGAAGTTATTTTGAAGCAGGGGTGTCGGGGTTGTGACATAGAGGTTGCCAGTTGTCGACTTCCATTTACATTCGTATTGCTTGATATGTCTATTGTTGATGTTATTTTGGGTATGGATTGGCTATCGTCATACCGGGCTGTTATAGATTGCTACCATCAAAGAGTTACTGTATTTACCCTAAGCGGTGATTGTTTTTATTTCTTGGGGGACTAGGTGGATAGAGTCTTATCGCCGGTATATGATCCGCATGGGCGGAGTAAACTTAGTTGCCTCCTTGCTAGCTTCTTGAGTAGTGAGTGTGATGAAGTCTGGGCTGAGTTGCCAAGGGTGGTTTGTGAATACCCCGATGTCTTTCCCGAGGACCTTACTAGTTTACTACCTCACCTAGAGATCAAGTTCTTTATTGATTTAGTGCCTGGCACGGCACCGGTTTCTATGGCACCATATAGGTTTACACCTGCTGAATTGAGTGAGTTGAAGATTCAACTCCATGAATTGTTAGATAAGGGTTTCATCCGCCCTAGTACTTCACCTTGGGGAGCGGCGACTCTCTTTGCTAAGAAGAAAAATGGAGTGTTGTGACTTTGTATAGATTACCGGAAGTTGAACCGGGTAACTGTTAAGAACAAGTACCCAATGCATCGTATAGATGATCTGTTTGATCAGTTGAAGGGGTCTTATTGCTTCTCTAAGATAGACCTGAGATCGGGTTATCATCAGTTGAGCATAAGGGAGGAGGACATCTCGAAGACAGCATTCTGTACGCGGTATGGCCATTACGAGTTTCTAGTGATGCCTTTTGGGCTAACCAATGCTCCAGCTGTGTTTATGGATTTGATGAACCAGATCTTTCGTGAGTTTCTAGACCACTTTGTGGTCGTCTTTGTGGATGATATCTTGATTTACTCACCCTCTTAGGAGGAGCACGAGGAACACTTGTAAGTGGTGCTTGAGTTGCTTAGGACCCATAAACTGTATGCTAAGTTTGGGAAGTGTGAGTTCTGGCTGAGGGAAGTTAAATTCTTAGGCCATGTGGTATCAGGGGAAGGGGTGACTGTAGATTCATCCAAGATAGAAGCAGTGCAAGATTGGGCACAACCTAAGAACGCTTTTGAAATTCATAGTTTCATGGGGTTGGCCGGGTATTACCGTCGATTTGTGGAGGATTTCTCTAGGTTGTCCTCACCTTTGACTAGGTTGATGAGGAAAGGAATCAAATTTATGTAGAGCGAGACTTGTGAGAAGTCATTTCAAGAGCTTAAGGTTAGACTTACCATAGCTCCAATCTTGATTATTCCGGAGAGGGGTTTGGGCTATTCAATATATTGTGAAGCCTCACGAGAAGGTTTAGGTTATGTAGTGATGCAAGAGGGAAAGGTAGTAGCCTATGGCTCACGGCAATTGAAGACACATGAGACGAATTATCCTACCCATGACCTAGAGTTAGCGATGGTGATTTTTCCCTTGAAGATTTGGAGGCACTATCTATATGGTGAGAGATTTGAGGTGTTTTCTAATCACAAGAGTCTGAAATATCTGTTTACACAGAAGGACTTGAACTTGAGGCAAAGAAGGTGGATGGAGTTCATAGAGAATTATGATTTCGAGTTGCATTATCATCTAGGGAAAGCCAACGTTGTGACCAATGCTTTGAGTAGGAAATCAATTAGTAGTGTGGCTTGTATCGCCATCCGAGAATGGGAGATATTGGGTACTCTTGGTGAGTTTGACTTGCATCTGGGTGAGTTTGTTGAGTCTACAGCCTTATTTTTAGTAGTTGCACAACCCACACTTATGAACCGAGTGATAGAAGCATAGAGGGGTGACCTTGACGTAGAATCCCTCTGGGAGAAGATTTCCAAAGGGAAGGTAGAAAAAGGCTTGACTGTGTATCCCAACCAGAGTGTGAGATACCGTGACCGTTTGTTCATACCGGAGTCTTGCCGAGAGGAAGTACTCCGAGAGTTTCACCATTCACGCCTTACAATGCATCCAAGGGGCACAAAGATGTATCACGACCTTGGTCGCCAGTTTTGGTAGAGGGGTATGAAGAAGGATGTAGCTGTGTTTGTATCGAAATGCCTTGTCAGCAAGTGAAAGCTGAGCATCAGAGGCCAGCGGGTTTCTTGCAACCCCTGCCTATAGCCGAGTGAAAGTGGGAGCATGTCACGATGGATTTTGTTGTGGGCCTTTCGAGGACTCAACAGGGTAGTGATACCATTTAGGTGGTAGTTGACTAGTTGACTAAGTTGGCGCATTTTATTCCTATACGCGTAAGTGATTCGGTAGATAATTAATTTGCAAAACTGATTTGCTTATTTCCCTATAATTAAATTGTTTCCCTATAAATGAATTAAATAAAGGGTATTTTGTTCATAAATCCAATTTTGAATTTTGTTTGCCTAAAATGCTCAAATACTTTGTCCATAAGGGCAAGCTTAGATAAAATGACCAAAATACCCCATGTATATATACTCTATACCCAAACCAAACCCTAACCTCCTTACAACTCCTCTTTCTCTTTTTCTTCTGCCCTTCGTCCCTCTCTACTCTCTGTTTCTCTCTCTCTCTCTCTCTCTCTCTCTCTCTCTCTCTCTCCGTTCTCCGTCACCTTCGATCATCGATGTCCACCTTCTACGCGCCGCCGCAACTAGACCTCTTTCTCGATGCCTCCAACGCCGTCGGCGGCTGAGTCCAAATCAATATAGGCCACCGTCTCTCTCTCAACTCAGTCCAATCTTCTCTCTCTCTCTCTCTCTCTCTCTCTCTCAACACTCAGTTCCTATCTCTTCTACTCCAGCAAGGTCTTCGACAATCAGATTGGTGACGACATTCTCCAGGCGCACAAATCTAGTAGCACAACTATCACCGGTGAGGCCTCTTCTCTTCATCTCTCTCTCTCTTCTCTCTTTTTCCTCTAGCAACGATATGTGTTAATGGAGGTCTCCTGTGAGGCTCTGGCGTGAAGATGGTTTACAGGGTCTGCTTCTTCACTCTGTTGACACTACACACTATACCCAAACAGTGTCAAAAATAGCGCACACACCTTAGCTGATTCAAAAAAAAAAAAATTTAACAGATAGTCTAGTGAAAGAGAAGATCCTAGATTTGGTTTGGTTTGGTGTTTTCAAACATAGTCTTAACTCATTTGTTTAGTTTTATATTTGCATTTGCAATGGTGTAGACAACCCATGCTGACCGGCCTTAAGACTTAGGCGCTTTCTTCTGAACACCCGATGATGAAAATTGAAATGTACTATTTTTTGAATTTCTCAGTAGAAAAGTCAGGTTTAAGCTTTAATCCCAATCTTCACCCGTTTTGGCCAAATTATTTTAGATCTATTCAAAAATATTCTTTTGAATTTTTTCTTATCCGAAAAATTTAGCAGTTTTGAAAAGTCGGCTCTCATATCACATGGAAAGCCACATGGTTTGGAGATACCACGCGGCAAGCCATGTGTTTTTGGAAATACCACATGGTTAGCCATATATTTTGGGTGTTTTGAAAGTCTATAAATACCACCTTATTTTTGGGTGTTTTGAAAGTCTATAAATACCACCTCATTTTGTTGTTTGAAAAAAAAAAAAAAAATGAGGAAAAAAAAAAAGGAGAGAAAATTTTTAAAAAAAATTTTGTTTCACAAAGTCTTAAGAAGTGAAAATTTTGAAATTTTTTTATTTTATTTTAACAAATCTTAAACATTTCTATCCACTAATGTATACCATCCGAAAATTCCATTAAAGCTTAAACTTGCAATTTCTTGCTGAGAGCTCAAAGCGTACTCCATAATCGTGAGGGTGTTAGGAAGAAAATTTGGTAATCGGAAAATTCATCTTTTCCTCCAAATGTGAGTTTTCGCACTTCTTTTTTTTTTTTTTTTTCTCTCGTCTTTAAATATATAATACAACATGATAGAACTGGTTAGCTGATTTATCTGTTGTAATTTCTTTATTTTCTTGCATTTATTTTATAGTTTTAAATATATAATTTTTTTAAATTTAATAATAATGTAAATAATATAATAATATATGTTTTTTTTTCATGCAGTGGTGGATGAAACCGCCACACACACAATTTTCCCAAATATTATTATTATTATTATATTTGTCTATGTTATATTATATTATATTATTATTATTGCTATATTTGATTTGTTAATAATTTCCAAACCCCACGTCTTTTATTCGGTGTTGTAAATATTCGATATTGTAATAATTTCCCGCACCCACTTCTTTCTATCCCATTCTTTTACTTGCTTTTCTTATTTGTAAATATTCATCATATTTTGTTTTCCATTATATCTATATTTTGCATCCATATTTCATGCATTTAAATCGGCTTATTTGCATCTGTGGGTTTAATCAATTTCTATATAATTTGATGCGCTATCCCATGTCTTGAGATGATTCACATGTCATGTATTAGTAGTTGAATTTTAAGTTGCATTTTTTGTGTATGTATTGCATTAGAATTTTGCATCTGAGATCATGCATATTTTCTAACTTTGTTTTGTAATTGTTTGCGGGACATTAGTAAATGTGTAATTTTTTATGCTTTAGCACCCCTCTTATGTTTTTTTTTTTTTTTTTACTATATTTAAGCATCCTACCATGAGGTTACTTACTTGCCAGTGGATGGAGGTTGTGTCACTTAATTTGGAATGATATTGATTTTCATGTTTGTAAACTCAATTTCTTTGAGTTGTACATCTGTAAAACTCTTTCAAAATACATGAAATCAAATTGTTCCAAAATAAATGATATACTCCATACTTGTTTGCTTCATATAGTAAATTTTAGGATTTATTAAATAAATTAGAACATGAACATATATAGTCAATAAAACTCGTATCATGGTTTAATAGAGGTCGATCTTTGATTGGGTGAGCAAAGGTGCTCAATTAATGACCTTCTCCTCTTATCCTTAAGGTTCTGAACTGAGACATCTCTAGTTACAGTGAACAGTAGCCTTGGCAAGAGTCATGGGTTTCCTAATTTTCTCAAAATATTAGGTGGCGACTCTAAGATCTGGTGATGCAATCCATTTTTGGCAATGATTTTGCACTAAAATGGATTTTCTATAAAAGTTGAAAATTTTGAACTCTCATCTATATTTCACATTGCAATCGTGAGACTGGACCAAAGAAATCGACGGTTCAAACTATTTAGCGCGTACGGGTAACCCCCGAGCAATGCAACAGTTTCTAGCGACTCTGCTAGATATATTAAGAAACCTTGACTCGAACTCCATGATATGAATTTTATTTTCAATTATATGTTTATTGCATTACATACATTGGTGCACTCAAAATCCCTGTGTTGCCAAAATTCTGGTGGGAGCACAGGCAAGCTTTTTGTAACACTATACCTATCTCCGCGTTACTTTTGAGACCTTGTGTTATAAGATCTGTCGAAAAGGTAGCTCTGCTATCTAAGGTTATCAAACTTAGAAGAGAGACTATATTGACTCTTCCAACTTCTTGGGATCTTAACTGGTTATTAACCAAATGACTTTTTAGTGACGTCACCTTGACTTCAACTCCTAGAATAGAGTTAACCTTGTACATATAGTGAGCTATAGTACCTTCCCAACTTAGGACGGGATGCTCTCTCATTTCTAGGATGTATGAAACCACTTGTTTGAATAGTGAAGCTCTAAATCATTTCAAAGTTAGGATAGGGTAACCCTACCCACATAAGGGTGTTTGTTCTCTTTCCTATTATGTGCTATGTATGGAAATCTGTAAAGAGGTTCTCAAATTCAGATTAGTGGTTCAGGTGTATCAATTTGTGACGTTGAGTTCAGTTTTTTAGTGGGGCATACAGTGATCAGTTATGTGAATTGAGCCGAAATACTACTGGAATTCTGATTGGGGGTATTGTTTTTGGTTTTCTTTTTGCTAAGTCCTTAAAGCACCATAGTTTCAGAAAAATCTGATATCCCACAAAGCATACCAGCATGAATCCATAGAACTTGTGGGATATGAGACCTTTTCTGTGATCGGGGAATGACCACTTGTTAATTGCACGAGCTTTATTTTGAACGCAGTAGATGGCCCGCACTTAAACTAGCAATTCGAGAAACGTTTCATTTCAAGTTCTGAATCGGATATTGAACAAGTTTGATTCTATCGAGTCTGTGGAGTCAGAGTCAGACTTAAGTCAATCTAGCTAGTCAAAGTCCATTGATTTCAGGAGTGTTAATCTAGACATCTCAGTCCTATCTAGGTCTTATTTGTCGTTTTGTTTTGAGTCTGTTGTCATAATTGAGTCGGAGTTTCTTTTGAATGAAAGTGTTGTAGATTCTACCTACTTCTCTGTGCCTTTAGTTCATTACATTGATCAAAATTTTTGAAACTTTTTTTTCAAAACTTCGATGAAAAAAGAGGGGAAGAAATTTCCTTGGGCTTTGGAAAATTTGATCGACTAGGAGGAAGAGAGGCATGTTAAGCCATTGATAGATAAGATTGTCTCAGTTAATGTGGGTACTGAGAAGGATCCTTGCTTGGCCCAAATTGGTTCTATATTGTCTTCAAAAGAGCACAAATGATTAGTCATTTTATTAAAAGATTTCAAAAAATGTTTTTGCATGGTCATACAAAGACATGCCTGGAATTGATCCTGAGATTGTACAACAAAGAATCCCTCTCGACCTGAGGCCTGACCACCTTAGCTTTCAAACTTTGGTTCTGAGTATCCACTAATCAACCAGAGTATGAGAGTTGTATAGCCGAATTGGAAGTTGTCTTAGAACTAGGGGCAATGAAGTTGGATGTGATTGGAGATTCCAACTTGGTCGTTTCTCAAGCCAATGGAGATTGGAAACAAAGTCAAATCTTGAGATTTGAGAGAAAGAGAGTTAGTGCTAAAGAACAATCAAAATCCTATCCTTGACCCTAGGGGCAAATTCACACCCAATTGGACGGGTCCCTACATCATCATCAAGACTATTTAGTCAAGAACAGCGGTTGTTCTCATGGATTTAGATGGCTTGGAATTCTTACAACCAATCAACATGGATAGACTGAAAAAAGTGCTACCCTTGAGAGGCTCGCTGGGTCGAAAATCCAAAAGGGCAACGCAGGCAAAAGTTAGAGCAGAAAAACCAAAAAATAAATAAATAAATGAAAAATAAAGGGAAAAATGAAGAAAAATAGAAAATGAAAAAAAACTCGCAAGGTTGAAAACCTGGAAGGGCGGCTTTAGCAAAAGTTAGAGCACAAAAGGAGAGTGAAAATACCCGAGTGAGCCTTATCCCCGTGAACTACATAAGGCCTGATTCCTATCTTTGGGATACGTACGCAACTTCATGTTGAAGTTTGGCCCCAACCATTTTTAGTTCACTCATCCCATCCATGTTTGATTGGTGTATCTGTATTCGACTCGACTATCCTATCGAAGTTCAATTAGGTTATCTTCATTTAGTTCAATTGTCCTAATCCTTCTTCATTGAAGGTTCAGTTGCACGACAGATCCAGTGGCAATGTAGTGTATCATGCTCGGGTTATCTGATTTTAAGGTTGTACATATCAAGGGTTGATTTCATGTTGGTCAGGTAGTGACCATTTGCGAAAATAAGTTTTGATGATTTTTAATGAAGTTGACTGATCTTCTCGAAAATTATTTCATTTTTGCAAAACCAGACATTCTTTGGACCAAAAAGGAAATTTTTTTAGTACTCATAACTTGGCTTACATGATTTCAAAATAGAGAGTGGAACAAGCATGCTAATCTAACTCTTATGTTGATCAAAACATTTTTACAAAAAATCAAGAGAAAAAGTCAAAGCAATGAACTAAGGGCATAATCGAGTCAGGTCTTTTTTCTTTCCCTGCACTCTCGAAAGCCTTCGTTACCAAGGTCATAGTAACATGTGTCATTTCAGAACCCTTTAGTCGGGCAGCCATCCGGGGGTTGATCGACTATGGTTTTGTTTTGAATTTTGTTTTATGACGTCGCGCCTGTGATATGCTAAACCGCGCCCACGATTGTTTTACTTGGTCGCGCCTGTAGTGTTTATAACCGCACCTGCTATGATGTTTTGTGTCCTTTCCATTCTGACAAGTGTCAATAGGTGTGTTTAGGTTCTTCTTGCTTTGTTTTTGTTTCATTGAGTTGTATTTTGTGTTCTGATCAGTTGTTGGCTCAATATCTAGTTTAGAACTCATTCAAATGCAACCATTGCCAATTTCAATTTCAAAACAAAATGTTTTTCATGCTTAATTGTGTCATCCATGCCATTTGCAAAAGAAAACTCTCTTTATGAACTTCATAGATCAAATCCTTATCACAGTTGTACAAAAGAGAGTTGAAACTATAGGTGCCCAACTCCCAAGCAAAAAAAAAAAAGAGAGAGAAATACAAAGTGAAAAAATATAGAAAAAAATGGGAGGGAATTTCTTAGATTCCAGCAACAAGCCGGCGACAAATGTCAAAGGCAGTTGCAGATAGCTTTATCACTCAACTCTATCGCCGATCACCTTGCATTGGGATTAATTCCAGAGAATGCTTTGAAGGCCCTACCTCAAGATTTGCAGGGCCTCCGAAGGAAATCATCCCCCGTTGGCCACCAAATGAGGAACACCAAGGCATCCCAAATCTTTCTATGTTTGTTGTCCGACGTTTTAACTCCTTGTTCTGCTTCCTTAACTGACTAATCTCTCGCCACGCTTCTTGATACATATGTTGGTATAAGGAGAGTTGTAATGTCAAGCGCTGTAATTTGTTTTCTCTGCTTTGTAGTAGACGAGTCATATTGGATACCGCAGCTGCGGTCTCCATACATGAGTTCAAAGTATGAAAGTTGGCATCAATGTCATATTTGTACTACCAGCATTTGTTCTATTGGCATTGCAGGAAGACGAAAAATAGGCGCAAGGGTGCTCTGCTAAAGCTCAGAAGAGCCAGTGTCATCAATCTCTGTCAGTATGGGTGTATCATTAAGATTTGGGAAAAGGGCAAGAGTACGGCGAGAAGAGGCCATGCCAAAGGAGAATAATGCCAAAGAAGGAAGTTGCAGAGTAATAGCAAAGAGAGATGTTTTCTACTCTGTCACTCTTGCATGCCTCAAATTAAAAAGAGAACGAATGAGAAGAATAAGCTAAATAAGGGAGAAGGTCGAGGCAATCGTTAAAGAATCAAGGTTAGTTTGGCTGTGTCGGTCAAGTGCCATGATTATTGAAATCACGCGCCAGACGCGATACTCAAAGAAGATGGTAGAAGGAGAGGAAGACAAAAACAGGAAAGGAGAGAGAGATATGTATATAACATGTATATATGTAAATAGTTTGTGTCTGTGTGTATATGTATATGTATATGTATGTAATACATATTTTGTATATTGTTTATACGTATATGATATGCATATAAATACCAAAAAAAAAATCAAAATGCAAAATACAAAAAAAAAAATCAAAAACAAAAAAGAAAAAAAAAATTCACAAAAAAAATTTGAAAAAAAAAAAAAAAGAAGCAAAACATAAATAAATAAATAAATAACAAACAAACAAGCAATTTGTGTATTCATCTATTGTACATCCATCATATCACATTGCATATTTTATGTCTCACATCACACCTTTCATGTTTTTGTATTCACTATCACACTTGCACTAACTATTACATCTATCATGCATGGTAACAATTGTCACACTGTTGCATCACTTTGCTACAATCCATTCACATCACTTGGCTACAATTGTCCTATCATTTGGTTATAACATTTCTTTTTTACCCTGTTGAAACCCATCTCCTATTTTGTATTGAGGTACAGTCTAGGTCTCGCTTGTTGATTAAGACACTTTTCTCTTTTACCCAGTTGAAACCAATCCCTTCTTTCGTATTGAGGTATGGACTAGGTCTCGCTTGTTGGTTAAGACCCTTTACTTTTTTTCCCGGTTGAAATCAATCCCCTATTTCGTATCGAGGTACAATTTAGGTCTCACTCGTTGATTAAAACCCTCTTTTCCTCCTCTCGCGTTAGACACGTTTGGATTTCAAGTTTGATATTCCTCCTCTCACATGAGAGGCGTTTAGATTTTGAGTTCACTTTTCCTCCTCCCGCGAGAGATGCGTTTGGATTTCGAATTCACTACTCTCCCTCTGGCATGAGACACATTTGGATTTCGAGTTCACTTTTTCTCCTCTCACATGAGACGCATTAGGATTTTGAGTTCACTATTATTCCTTTCACGTGAGACGCGTTTAGATTTCGAGTTCACTATTTCTCCTCTCGCGTGAGATGGGTTTGGATTTTGAGTTCACTATTCCTCCTCTCACGTGAGATACGTTTGGATCTCAACTTCACCTTTCCTCCCTTATATCATTTGTGCAGTATGCACATTTGTATGCGATGCACCCCGTCTATCATTTATGCGGTATGCACATTTGTACGCGATGCACTTTCCTTTATCATTTGTGTGGTATGCACATTTGTGTGCAATGCACCTCCCTCTATCATTTGTGTCGTATGCATATTTGTATGCATATTTGTATGTGATGCACCCCCTCTATCATTTGTGTGGTATGCTTGTATGCGATGCACCCCCCTCTATCATTTGTGTTGTGGCACATTTGTATGCGATATACCATTTCTATTATTTGTGCGGTATGCACATTTATATGCGATGCACCCCTCTCTTTCATTTGTGTTGTGGCACATTTGTATACAATATGTCTCCTCTATCATTTGTGCGGTATGCACATTTGTATGCGATACACCCCCCTCCATCATTTGTGCTTTGGCACATTTGTATGCAATGCATTATTTTTGTTATTTGTGCTTTGTAACATTTGTATGTGATGCACCCTCTCTATCATTTGTATTCTAGCACATTTGTATGTTATGCACCCCCTTTTATGCTTCATATAATTTGCACGAGGCTTGCCTCTCATGTTGCCACCTCCATATCTTTATCATCATTCCATTGCATTGCATTGCATAATCATGAATGTTCAACAAAAAAAAAAAATGATTTCCCAAAGCGTGTAAGTCCAACTTTCAATTGTATTTTGAGCATATTATTTGCATCATACCCCTGAACTACGCTGGTTTGATTCTGTAGACGTCCCCGAACGTCCCGGGAGAGAATCCCGTTTTGTTTATATGGGCTCACTACAGTTCAGGACTCAATGTCACGGTCCTGTATCTAATCTCGCAGAGTGCAATGCAAGACTGATGAATCATCAAAGAGTTCAAATCCGACAAATCGTTTTTGAAAACAGATTTTTTGAAAGAAGTGCCAAACATGGACTGCTTTGCCAGATACAGAGTCGCCACCTAAATATTTTATTTTTGGGGAAATTTAGGAAACCCTGACTCGTTGCCTAAGGCCACGTGTCCGTCATCACCAAAATTGCCTCGGCTCGAGAACTTGGGTACGATTGGGGAAGGTCACTTCGTGAGCACCCCCGCTCACCCGATCAAAGATTGGCCTCTACTAACCATGATATCGAGTTTTGAAAACATTATGTGCTCTTATTCCGATTATTAGCCTAGATTTACTACGTGATGCGCACAACATACAAATATAGACCGGATCGCCTGAGTTGGAACAAAACATCTCATGTTTGTTTTTGAAAGCGGTTTGCTACTCGCAAGTAGGCTAAAATGTGGATTTGCCACCCTCGAGTGGGCTTAGAAAACATGATGATTTGCCACTATCTAGTGGGCTTAAAACTTGCAATCAATGAATTGTTCCAATTCAGATAACCCAACCTTCACCCACAGGTATTCAGGCAGTTATATCACATAAGCAAATAGCCTCATGGTAAGCATGCTATCATGGCAGTCACTCACACGCATGTAAGGATGCTAAAGCATAAGTACTTACCGAGTACTCCGAGCCAAAACAGAAACTAGTTAGTAATCAATGCATGATCCTAGTTCATGTTTAAGATGGCTAATGCAACACATGCAAAATGCAACTAAGATAGGCTCGGCTATTCTAAACATGGCATATGAAATGCAACAGCTAACACGTATTCAACTTGGAATTGAAATACGATGCAGTTAGTATGATGCGCCGAGCCTGGTGCATGCAAGACAGATGAATGGATGCAAACATGCGAGCATAAGTATGCTAATTAAAACATGCCCTAAACTAACCATCATAAGCTGGTAAATAAAAGGAAGAAAGACGTGGGATTGGAAGACATACATCACACACACGCACACTTATTACAATTGTGCCCTCGCTCGGAGGGTTCGAATAAATAATACAGTCCGAATAAATAATTACAGTTTGAATAAATAATTAAATATTACAAAACCCTAATTAATTAATAAATTAACTAGGAAAGCGGATAAATTAGCATGCAAGCTATCAAATGGACTGCCTCAGCTCTGTTCCGAATGATGAAAAATGCATGCATGCTCGAGTCGCCTCGTCGGGAAATTCCTCGCGATGCCCCAATTTGCCTCTGTTTGCAATTGATCCTGGAATGCTGTGCAAGGCTTTAGAAAGTTGCTAATTTCTGGTTTGCTGCAATAGAGAGCAAGAAAGGGGCATGGCAAAGTATTTTCACATATGTATGCACACCTCAATCCTCGTGCCACCAATCACGCATCTCGATGCATGATGGCCGAGGAGTCGAATTGCACGACTCGATGTGAAATGAATGCACATGACAACACAACAAGGCCTAGACTCCATCATGGGTAATCCGGAGTGTCGGCGACCAAGAATTGAGACACGTTTCATCACTTTGAGTATGAAACGTCTCTCGTTTCCCGCGTTTGGGCTAACTCCTATCCCAAACACAATGCAAATGAGATGGCCTACACAATGCGACTAACATGCAACCTAGCATACGCAATGCTATGGACTAAAATGGCATACACAATGCACGATGGACTTAAACCAATGTGAGTGGACCTCAGCTACACTCACATCAGTGGCCATATGATAAAAATGAGACAACCGAAATTCATGCAAACATGCACGAATGCAATGGACCGATCCTAAGGCACAACATGCAACTCTAACAAGGCATGGCAAGGAATGAAATATGGCATAGGATGGCGCATGATACAGCTCTGAAATGGCATAAAATATGATCCCGAAACATGTAAATATGGCACACAATGCAAGCTAGGGGGCCCGGGTACCGAAACTAGTGAAGTGTGTTACACTAGAGGTACCCAAAGTAATGCACCAAAGGAAAAACCAACCCCAAACAGACCCTAGGCAGGTCTAAAACAGTGGGGAAATGGCCTAAAATGATGGCTCGGAATGCAACGAAATGGAGCTCATTCGATGGTCCGAAAACAAGACATACAAGTCCGACTCTCAAACACATTTAAAGAGTACAAAACATGGCAATATAGCATTCAAAAAAGCTCTGAAATATGATGTATAATGAGCCCAAAACATGAACACACCTCAGTATATGCATGGAATGAACCTCAAAACTCAAAGTTAAGCATGGGTATTGAACTACAAGCATGCAAAACAAACATCATTCGACCATGAGAGCCAAAAACAGAGCTAGGGCAGTCCAAAATATGCACAATATCAGTTTAAGACATGGCCAAAAAGTGCTAACATCAAGGGTCAACAAAGCATGCAAAGAAAGCTAGTGAACCATGATTTACACTACACGTATATGAAGCATATGAAGGCTCACCAAACCAGCCAAAAATAGAAGTATGCCATGCCAAAATATGCCCAAATAATCACTGAAACTCAGTCAATATATACAAGAATGATGGGCTCCTTTGAAAGGCCAATAAGGGGGTTGTTCTACACATACATGATGGACATACACAATGGCAAAACCACCTCTGGAAAGAGGTTCTGAGGATCCTAAAACCCACTAAAAAGAGCCTGAAATGGGTCTAGGAAACATGCAAATAAAGGCCCCTTTGAAAGGCCTTGAATGGGACTGTTCTACACATGCATCAAAGACACAAAATATGGCCAAAAGGGCTCTGGACAGAGTCAAGGAAGACCTTTAAACTCACCAATAATGGCTTGAAACAAGACTTCTCAACATGCAAAATGGAGCTCCTTTGGAAGGCCAAAAGCTAGTAAAGAGAACAAGGGGTGAGAGGGTCACCCCTCTCTGATTTTAGGGCTCAAAAACACATCTAAGCCACTTAAAATCTACTGGATTTCAGTGGGTAAAAGGCCAAACCAAGGCCAATGCAAATGCTCAAATGCATGGGTCAAAGCATGAGGAAATGAAGCATGAAAGGGGGTAGATGACCCCAAATAGAAAAGAGTCCTTAAACAAACATGTTTAGAAGATCAAAACAAGACTTTTTCCAGTTTATGTCGAAACCCAAAAATGCTTGCAAATAGGGCTAAATTATGAAGCAAAATAATGCAAAAATGGGAGAAATGATGACTTACCCTTGTAGCACAGCAATGCAGCAAGTTCTGGACCAAGAAGGTGAGCCTTCAACCTTTGAAAAATAGCTCCAAGGTGATTGAATGGATGGTGGAGGTGGTAGGCTATGAGGTGTAGTGTAAATGGCCAAGAATATTAGGGTTTGGAGCTTGAAGAAGAGAGCTATGGAGAGTGGGGTGTATCTATCTCAGTCAAATGTTTCTAACCCTTGCAAATGGAGAGGGAAGGTTTGTTTTATAGAGGAAGAGAGCCAAGGCATCTTGGAGAAGCCTCAAGAAAGGGTCAAAGCTTCTCAAAGAAGCTTAACCAAAAGGGTCAAGCTTCTTGAGGAAGCTAGACCAAAGGGGTCAAGCTTCCTCAAGAAGCTTGATAAAAGGGTCAAGCTTCTCCTTGAAGCTAAGCAAAAGGATCAAATCTTCCTTATGAAGACAAACAAAGGGGCAAAATCTCGGAGGAAGGGCCAAGTGTTTCACAGCTGGCACAGCTGTTTTACACTCAGGAGGGCCAAAAAGGAGATGGTTGGCCGACCAGTTCAAGTGGTCGGCCGACCACTTGCCCTGGTTGGCCGACCAGGGTTCAAAAGGGTCAAGGTGCAAAGCTGGTCGGCCATACCAGAAAGGTGGCCTCCCAGATGAGTAGAATACAGCTGTATGGTGGGAGACTAGAAAAAGTGACCCAGGAGAGAGGAAAACCAGCTTTCTAGCAAGGTTCAAAAGGGTCAGGAAGAAAAGCTGGTCGGCCTACCCATATTGGTGGCCTCCCAGATGAGTACAACACAATGGTGGTATGGGAGACCTGAAATTGTGGCTCAAAAGTGAGGGAGACCACCTACCTGCCAAGAAAATCGGCTGGAGGAGAGAGAAATGGTCTCCAAAAGAATTGCTAGTCTCCCACCCTACTACCACCTTCCTAACAATGAAACTAGGGTCCATGCCAAAAAAGAACCCACACCGATGCAAAACAAGGGTTCGGGGGGCGAAAACGCGCAGCCGGGGGCCCCGAAAACTTACTATGAAGCACCGGAGGTGGTGTACGACCACGAAGGTGGTCCCCCGAGCCACAGTGTCCCTCTAAGGAGAGGAAACAAAGTGTGTGCCGAAAACCGAAGCAAACGGAGGTAGTTAAGCGGTCCCGAACCGAGGCGCACGGCCGACGGCTCCGAAAACTGGAAACTAGTCTCCAAACGGGAAAAAATGGCCTACGACCACGAAACGTAGCCTACGGCCACTGAGAGATGGTCTTCAAGACCTCTCCCTCCCTTCGGGAAGAGAAAACAGAGAAAACAGGACCTGGTTCGCAAACCGAGACAAAGCACAAAAGAGTCCCGAAGTCCGGAGACAAGGCTCTCAGCCGAGACTCTGTAACCTCAGAACGAGCACAATATGCATCATCACCGAACGCTCAATCGGCGACATCTGAGTCTTAAGGTCGGTCAAAAATGGGGTGTCTACAGATTCCTTACAAAGGGATACATAAGCAACCTTCGGATTCAACTAATTGCATTTGCATTTTGTTTGTTTACCCAAGTCTTACGGCCTTGTCAAAAGGGTCGTCTTTGAGTTTTGACATTCACTCATGTCATTAAATGACTTCGAGCTCTGTCAAAGAGGGGCAACTGCAGATACCCCATTTTGACCGGCCTTAAGACTTGGGCGCTTTCTTCCGAACACCCGATGATGAAAATTGGAATGTACTATTTTACGAATTTCTCAGCAAAAAAGTCAGGATTAAACTTTAATCACAACCTTCACCCATTTTGGTCAAATTATTCTAGACCTATTCAAAATTATTTTTCTAAATTTTTTCTTTTCCAAAAAATTTAGCAATTTTGAAAAATTAACTCTCATACCACATGGCAAGCCACATGGTTTGGAGATACTACATGGCAAGCCATGTATTTTTGGAAATACCACATGGCTAGCCATGTTTTTGGCCTTTTTGGAAATTTATAAATATCACCTCATTTTGTTGTTTGAAAAATGGGAGAGGGAGAAAAGGGCAAAAAAAAAAAAAAAAAAGGAGACAAAATTTTGAAAAAAAAAAAATTTCACAAAGTCTTAAGAAGTGAAATTTTTGAAAAAAAAATAATTTTTATTTCAACAAATCTTAAACATTTCTATCCACTGATATATACCACCCAAAAATTCCATTAAAGCTTAAACTTGCAATTTCTTGCTGAGAGCTCAAAGCGTACTTCATAGTCGTGAGGCTGTTAGGAAGAAAGTTTGGTAATCGAAAAATTCATCTTTTCCTCCAAATATGAGTTTTTGCACTGTTCTCATTTATTTATTTATTTGTTTATTTTATCTCTTTTGTCTTTAAATATATAATACAACATGGTAGAAATGATTAGCTGATTTATCTAATGTAATTTCTTTATTTTCTTGCATTTATTTTACTGTTTAAATATGTAATTTTTTTTATTTTAATAATAATGTAAATAATATAATAATATATTAATTATATTACATTGTATATTATTATACTATAATAATAATAATAATATATGTTTTTTTTCGGTGGTGGATGAAACCGCCACACACACTTCTCCCAAATATATATATTATTATTATATTTGTCTATGTTATATTATATTATTATTATTAGGGCTAATTACACTAACAGTTCCTATAGTTTAGGGCTGGTGTCACTTTGGTCCCTGATTTTTCAATTGTGACACATTTAACCTTGAATTTTGAATCTTATTTCAAATAAGGACAATTGAAAACACCATTGCTCAATTTCAAGGAAAAAGTCATCAATTCAATAAAACATAAACTAATTTGACAAAAATAAATGTCAAAAAATATTTTTAAATTTTTAAAAATATTTTCTATCCCCAAAGATAAAATTCTTTAAAATTGATAAATCATTTAGACATTTTTTTTTTAACAAATTAATTTTTATTATGTGTTTGGATGATAATTATATAATGGGTGGTTGTTAGGCTTTTAATGTGTAATCTATATATTTAATATATTAAATGTTTTTAGTTTTGGATTTTTTGATTTAATAGATTGGTTTAATAATGATATCAAAGTTGTCGTCATATTTGACTTTTGAAAAATAGAAACTAATTTAATGAAAATAAAACAGCCACCCAGTACATGATTATCATCCAAACACATAATAAAAATTAATTTGGTAAAAAATAAATAAATAAATGTCTAAAAGGTTTATCAATTTGACATAATTTTATCTTTAGTGGGTAGAAATAATTTTTAAAAATTTTAAAATATTTTTTTTGACATTTAGTTTTGTCAAATTAGTTTATATTTTATCAAATTGACGACTTTACCCTTGAAATTGAGTAATGGTATCTTCAATTGTCCTTATTTGAAACAAGATTCAAAATTCAAGGTTAAATGTATCACAATTGAAAAGTCAGGGACCAAAGTGACACAAGGCCTAAACTATAGGGATCGTAAGTGTAATTTGCCCTTATTATTATTACTAAATTTGATTTTTTAATAATTTCTAAACACGTCTTTTATTTAGTGTTGTAATAATTCCCCGCCCTACTTCTTTCTATCATATTCTTTTACTTGCTTTTCTTATTTATAAATATGCATCATATTTTGTTTTTCATCATATCTATGCTTTGCATCCATATTTCATGCATTTAGATTCGGCTCATTTGCATCTGTGGGTTTAATCAATTTTTATATGATTTTATGCGCTACCCCATGTCTTGAGATGATTCACATGTCATGTATTAGTAACCGAATTTTTAGTTGCATTTTTTGTGTATGTATGGCATTAGAATTTTGCATCAAAGATCATGTATATTTTCTAACTTTGTTTTGTAGTTATTAGCGCGACATCGGTAAATGTGTAAATTTTTATGCTCTAGCATCTCGCTTCTATATGTTTTTTTTTTCTACTATGTTTAAGCATCTTACCATGAGGCTACTTGCTTACTTGATATAATTGTATGAATGTCGGTGGATAGAGGTTGTGTCGCTTAATTTAGAATGATATTGATTTTCATGTTTGTAAACTCAATTTTTATATGATTTTATGCGCTACCCCATGTCTTGAGATGATTCACATGTCATGTATTAGTAACCGAATTTTTAGTTGCATTTTTTGTGTATGTATGGCATTAGAATTTTGCATCAAAGATCATGTATATTTTCTAACTTTGTTTTGTAGTTATTAGCGCGACATCGGTAAATGTGTAAATTTTTATGCTCTAGCATCTCGCTTCTATATGTTTTTTTTTTTCTACTATGTTTAAGCATCTTACCATGAGGCTACTTGCTTACTTGATATAATTGTATGAATGTCGGTGGATAGAGGTTGTGTCGCTTAATTTAGAATGATATTGATTTTCATGTTTGTAAACTCAATTTCTTTGAGTTGTATATCTTTAAAACTTTTTCAAAATACATGAAATCAAATTGTTCCCAAATAAATGACATAGTCTATAATTGTTTGTTTTACGTAGTAAATTTTAGGATTTATTAAATAAATTAGAACATGAATATATATAGTCAATAAAACTCATATCATGGTTTAGTAGAGGCCGATCTTTGATCGGGTGAGCGAGGGTGCTCAATTAATGACCTTCCTTGCTCATACCTAAGGTTTCGAACCGAGACATCTCTTGTTACGACAAATAGTGGCCCTGGCAAGAGTCACGTGCTTCCTAATTTTCTCAAAATATTAGATGGCAACTTTGAGATTTGATGATGCAGCCCATTTCTGGCAACGATTTCACACTAAAATGGATTTTCTATAAAAGTTGCCAAATTTCAACTCTCATCTATATTTTACATTGCATTTGTGAGATTAGATCAAAGAAAAATCGAGGGTCTGAACTGTTTAGCGCGCACGGGTAACTGTAGCTAGTTTTTCGCGCTCCTTGGGGGGGTTCAGTCTCCTCGGATGCGATTCCCTACAGTTCGAACTCCCGTGGTTCTGAATCTGGTTTCACAAGTGCAATGTGAAATAGAAAAACGAATGAGAGTCCAAATCTGACAAATTTTAGAAAATCCGTTAATCATCAGAGATGTCAAAAATAGACTACATTGCCAGATTTCAAAGTCACCACCTAATATTATTGAGAAAATTAGGAAACTCGTGACTCGTGCCAAAGGCCACTTGTTTGTCATAACCAAAGTTGTCTCGACTCAAGAACTTAGATAAGTCATGAATTGAGCACCCCACTCACCCGATCAAAGATCGGCCTCTACTAAATCATGATGTGAATCTTATAGACATTATATGCTCATGTTCTGATTATTAATATACTACTATTACTATGTGAAGCAAATAAGTATAGACCACGTCACTTACTTTGGAATGCTTTGATTTCATGTTTTTTTGAAAAGAGTTTTTGAATATGTGCAACTCAGAGGAAAAGCGAGCTCATATGTATAATAATCAAAGTCATTTCATTCTAAGCGAAATAGCCTCCATCCATAGGCATTCATAGAGATATTTCAAGTAAGCACGTATCCTCATGGTAGTATACTCAACATGGTAACACAAACACACATATGATATGCTAAAGGCAAAAATGCTCACCTAGTACTCAACTAAGGCAAGCCAAAAAAAAAAGATACCTAGAAAAAATGCATGATCCTAATATGCAAAATGGCTAATGTAACACACATACACACACACAAAAATGTAATTACTAGATTCGGCTATTAACATGACATGTGAATCAACTCAAAGCATGAGGTAGCGTACATAATCAAGTAGGAAATGATAAAGTCATCAAGTATGATAAGTCGAACCTTAATGCATGCCAAAATGACTACAAATCATGGAAATGATATGAAACAAAAAACATGATGTTTTGTACAACCATGGTAAGCATGTAAATAAAAAGGAGAAAGAAATGGAGGTTGGAAGACATACATCAACTGTTACAAATTTTCCCTCTTCACAAGAGGGTCCAAATGTCCTAATTAACTAATTATTACAAACACAAATGAATTAACTAATTATTACAAATACAAATTTCAAAGTCACTAATCTAAAATCGCATATGCGCAAGTAAGAACATCCTCCAGAAACCCCTCTGCTTACTGCTAGAAACTGCCCTGTTCCCAGTCAAAAAAACAGTTCTATTTTGGATCTCAAGATCTACTCTATTTTGTTGAAAAACCACCACTGCCGTACAAACAAGGTGGTCGACCATACAAGATGGTAGCCAGTCGGCCACTGCTTAAGGAGAAAGACTTGTTGCAATATAACTATAACAGAGCAAAAACAAAGGGTTTCCAAAGGATGTTCATCCCTCTTGTTCCCTCCTATCATGAAGATTTTCAAGAAGGGAGTAGGTTTGCTTCACAAATCATCAAACATCCCAAGAGTATTTACATGATGATTAATGAAGTGACAGGACAGAAATCAATGAATACAAAGCTAAGGCAAATTAAGAAGAGGAAGCATTCAAAGAGATAGCATGAAACTTACTATATCTCATGGAAAATAAGAGTAAAATTTAGAGAGAATAGATTTAGAGAAAGCCATTCTTGAAAATAAAGCTTACAAATAAGAGATTACATCATTGAGGAAAGCAAAGAGACTCTTCTTCCTACTCATGGAACGTGGATTGAAATCCATTTCCATACTTCAAAAGGAAATAGAAGAGAGTTTCTAATACTTCTGATGAAAGAGTTCTCATATGGTTTCAAAGAAAAATCAAAAAAAGACTAAGCAAATTAATGAAAGCTATAAAAAAATAAAAAAATTGTTGTAAGCTCATCTTCCTATTCATGGAATAATGATGAAACATCTATATCAATGCTTCAAAGACGGAACTAGAAAAGAGCTCTCAATAACTTTGAAGAAGAGAAAGAGAAACATGAATCAAACTAACTATTTAAAGCTTTAAACACACATATATACGGTCCATATTCATACAAAACTATCTAAAACAATGCTGAAATTGAAGAAAAAGAAACAAAAGCATGAAGAACACTGAGAGAACATCACTAATGGATAAGCCTATGGAAGGATGGCTAACCCTTCCACCTTCAACAAGGTTTACATCACATTTTAAAGCCTAAAAACACTCTGAAAATCAATATTTAAAATAGAGGATGAAGAACAAGGGAATAAAAGAATAGGTAATGAAAAGAGTTCAAAGATCAACTTCTTGAAAAAAGTAAGAGCTTCTTGATTCATAAACTTCTATCCAAACACTCTCAAGTATCTGAAATCAGTATCAAAACTTCAGCCAAAAGCTTCAAATTCAAGCTTCAATGGTGTATCTATAGTGTATCTATATTCAAGAGGGTAGAGAATGCTTTGTATTCCTTTGGAAATGCTTGCTCACTAAGTTTTCTAACCCTAAACTCTGAGGGAATGTGCTGTATTTATAGAATTTCGGCGTCTCATGTCGGGAATATCTCCAAAAAAGACAGTTGGTCCAAATCCTGTGCATGGGAGCAGCTTGCTGCTGCAGAAATATCTTCTGTGCTAAACGTGGTTGGTCGCCCAAAAGGATGCACGGTCGGCCCTGTAAGTGTGGCTTGCCGATCAACTTTTGGTCTTGTTACTCTTTGAGTGGTCAGGCTAGCAAAATAGGTTTTGGTCTAAATGAGGTGCAAGGTTTGGGTTTGAAGCTCAAAACTGAATTCCTTTGCTGAAGATTCAAAAAATTGCACAACATAACATTACATCATCAAGTGTTCAGAATGAAACGCCCAAGTCTTAAGGGCGGTCAAAATGGGGTGTCTATAGTTTCCCCTATTTGGCAGAGCTTAAAGTCATTTCATGGCGTGAGTGAATGTTAAAACCGGAGGATGACCCATTTGACAAGGTCATAAGACTTGGGTAGACAAACAAAATGCAAATGCAGTTGATTGAACTCGAAAGTTGCCTATGTATCCCTTTGTAAGGGATCAAACCAGCATATTTCAGCGGCAAAATGCAAATGATACACAATGTAATGAAATAATCAAACCACAAGCAATGCTTATCACACGAATATCATAAAGGAATGAGAATGCAAATCAAACAACGCTTTAGAAAAGAAGTGGGCACGAGCCAAACGAGGTCTAACACAGGCTAAGTGCCTACACCCTCAATACTGGCCTCAGCGCAACATGGGTGCTTATATATAACAAAACCATGTTTTAATGTGAAAAGGGTGCGAGCATATGCAAAACTATGCCTTTCGTAGAAAGAGTACAAGTGATTGGGTAGTACGATATAGGTGAGGAATGATCTGCTGGGTAATGATCAACTGGGAAATAACAATGCAATCGGATGATAATGATCCTAAATAGGTTTACACGAAAAGGATGAATGCAACAAGATAGAGTACGATGCAATGGATGCAATGGATAGGGGGCACAAACCAAACTATGTCTTACCTAAAAAATACATGGACACAAGCCCAACCACATCAAACATAGAAAGGGTGCCGAACCCTCAGACCATAATTTTTGTAGAATAGGTGCGTACACATGTAGAGTTATGTTTTAACGTGAAAAGTATGAGCACATGCCAAACTAAGCTTAATATGGAAAGGATGTAGGGAATGAGATGGTATGATGTAATGGATGTAATGGATAGTGTAGTAGATGCATGTGATAGATGCTATATGCAATGCGATAAAGGTAATAGATGTGGTGTAGCAGCTAGGAAGCGGCACTTTAGAAAGCACCTTACAGGGGTAATTGGTGATGTCTCACATTATTCTGTTGGGGGATCTTTCTCTTTTTCTTGGTTTTAAGACTTCTTCCATCATCCTACGCTTCCAAACAAAGAAAACAATCTCAAGGACCCCAAACGCTCAATAAAAGTATAATCTTCACGCGAAAATCACGTGTACTACTTTTCTCCCTGGCTATGTTTGCAACTTTTCCTATTCTCCAACAGGGTGACAGACTAGGTTGGTTCAGTATCCAAAATTGAGGCACCTACAAGCTACCTCAACCTATGGGGCTTCCACACAGATTTCAAGCCGAGGATGTTTTGAAATAATATCTATACCTCTGGGTATTTAAACCAGACTTTAGTCTCAAAAATTTCAAACCTTTGTGTTCTAGGCCTCAAGTATTCAAACTCTAGTTTCCACCGTCTCAATTGGTCTCTTAGGAATTTACTACAAATACTGTTAGGTGGCTATACTGGACTGCCTAAAGTCGTTCGAGCACGAAATACCAAAGGAATTGCACCTTTAGAGGATTTAAGGTCTCCTAGACCCACACTAGGGATTAAAGCTCTTCGAACATTAAAGGGGCAAACGGGTTTTTAGAACTCGCTGCTTGGAGCCATCTTGTTCTGGGGTTTGATATTGATTTGAAATTGGACTTACACATACCAAGCTGTCGAAAAGTTTGAAAAGTGGTTGTGCAGATGATGATATGCAACACTATGCAATGGGATGATGATAAAGATACGGAGGGAAAAATATGTGGGTGGAGGTGCACAAGATAGTGTGAGTGAGTGCACAAGACAGTACAATGTGGACGCACAAGGCAGTGCGATGCAGAGTGAATGCACAAGATAATGCGATGTAGGTGCACAAAACAGTGTTGTGTATGTGCACAAGATAGTGCAATACAGGGTGCATGCACAAGATAGTGTTATGTAGGTGCACAAGATAGTGTGATGCAAGTGCACAAGCTAGTGTTGTGTAGGTGCGCAAGATAGTGCGATACAAGATGCACAAGATAATGCGATATGGGTGCACAAGACAGTGCGATGCAAATGCACAAGACAGTGTTGTGTAGGTGCACAAGATAGTGCGATACAAGGTGCACAAGATAGTGCGATATAGGGTGCACAAGACAATGCGATGCAAGGTGAATGCACAAGATAATGTGATGCAAGTGCACAAGATAGTGCGATGTAGATGCACAAGATAGTGCGATATCTGTACACAAGACATTGCTATGCAAGTACACAAGATAGTGCGATGCGGGGTGCACAAGATAATGCGATGTGGGTGCACAAGATAGTGTATCATGTGTAGAGTGAAATGAGCAGTACGTAGAGTAGTGCATCATGTACCTTATGAAATGAGTGCAGGGCAACTTGCCACAACTTATTGAAATGCAACTGAAAAACACCAAGAAAGGTAACTCGACGACACTCTATTATTACAAGTACAGAATAAAGTCAAGAGCAAGAACAACCAATCATGCAATTCAAATCAACCAGAGTGTATAAGCATACATGTATAATCCAAAGCACATGTATTAATCAGTATTTAAAACAAAGGATGAAGAATAAAGGAATAAAAGAATAGTTAATGAAAAGAGTTTAAAGATCAACCTCTTGAAAAGATGAAGAGCTTCTTGATTCACAAACTTCAATCCAAACACTCTCAAGTATCTGAAATCAGTATCAAAACTTTAGCCAAAAGCTTCAAAGCTTCAATGGTGTATCTGTAGTGTATCTATATTCAAGAGGGTAGAAAATGCTTTGTATGCCTTTGGAAATACTTGCTCACTAAGATTTCTAACCCTAAACTCTAAAGGGAGGTGCTGCATTTATAGAATTTCAGCATCTCATGTTGGAAATATCTCCAAAAAAGACAGCTGGTCCAAATCCCGTGCATGGGAACAGCCTGCTATTGCAAAAATATCTTATGCGTTTGAACATGGCCGACCGGCCAAGAGGATGTACAGCCGACTTTTTAAATGTTGCCTACCGGTTAACTTTTAGTCTTGCTGCTCTTTGAGAGGTCAGACTAGAAAAATAGGTTTTGATCCAAATGGCATGTAAGGTTTGCGTTTGTAGCTCAAAACTGAATTCCTTTGCTGAATATTCGAAAAATTGCACAACGTAACGTTTCATCATCAAGTGTTCGAAATGAAGCACCTAATTCTTAAAGACGGTCAAAATGATGTGTCTACAGTAACCCATGGACGATGTGGCAGATGGATTTGTAATTTCTAGCTCTATAACAGATCTGTGTGATTTGAGTATAGATCTGAGTATAGATCTAGATCTGAGAATTTTTTTTTTTTTTTTTTTTTTTTGTAGTTGATGATTATTGTTATTGTTCCTGTTGTAATTTCTATCTGATTTTTTTTCTCTCTTTATTATTATTATTTTTTTGTTTTTGTTTTTGGTTGTTGATGATGATGATGAGGAAATTGATTACAACAGATAGGGAGAGAGAGAGGTAGAGAGAAGAAAATATTTGAATAGGTAGAAAAGATAAGCGAAAATTTGAATCGAAAATATTAAAAAAAATTAAACAGATAGGGTTAAAAAAATTGAACAGATAGGGTTAAAAAAATTAAACAAATAAGGAAAAAATTTTGAACAGACAGGTAAAATTTTTGAACAAATAGGAAAAAAAATTTGAACATATAGTCAATGCAAGTCAATAGATAAAAAAAATAAAAAATAAAAAAAATAAAAATAAAAAAAGAAGTCAACAGATAAATTAAGAAGTAAAATTGAAAACAAAATATCCTTGAAACCAAACAAAATGACTTTACCAAACTTGGGTGGACCTCTCACTAACAAAAAATATCCACTTGACCTAACATTTTATACATTCCTTAGATTGGATTTATTACCAATTTTCTCGTAAATTAACTGATTTGGCTATTTCCCACACTAAATTTGTGAATTTTTAAGTTTAAAAAATAATTTAAAAATAAAAAAATTCATGATTTATGATTTAGAAAAAGAAACCTTTTTGTGCACTCTTTCTCTAACCAATTCTTTCTCCTACCCCAAAACTCTAGCCGTCATACATTACACTTTCTCTAAGTCATTCACGTCCTTCTCATCCTATAAATATTACATTTATGCAATGATGCAACTCATTATTTTTTCTATCTTTACAAGACAATTGGAGGTTAGTTAATATTTAGTTTCTTGTATTCTTTAAACAGTCTCTTTCATCTTTTAAATACATCTTGTTTTTTAATTATTATTTCTGGCCATTTTTTTTGTTTTTGGCATTTCATATTTTATGTATCATTTGTCCCTCTACTCTCTACTGACCATTATTTGTTTTTTTGCTAATAACTTCTGCTCTTTTTCTTTTCTTTTCTTTTCTTTTTTTGAAAAATATAATTTCACTAGAATTTGTATGCAAAATTTTACCCTAAAATGATGTGATAATGTCATTTGTATAACAAAATACATGTCAATGGACTCTTTATTATAAAGTGATAGATCAAAATCCAACTATATCATTATTAACAATTTTTTTATATTGATTTTATATTTGTATATCACTACTCTTTTTTATTTTTTTACTTTTAATATTTCGTGACATCATGATAACATTACCTAATAGTTTTTTCTTTAATACTTTTATAACTTCGCTTTAATATTTTTATCTACAGTTAATTTTCTTTAAAAATATCAATTCAAAAAATATTTACAGAAACAAATATCTGTTTAATTTTGTTTGAATTGATTTTTGTTTAATTCTGTTAAAAAATATTATAAAAATATTTATAGTTGTCTAATTTAAAGTGAAGCTACGATCATAAGATTTCTGCTGGGGACCCTCAGTAGGGGTGACCCTAGCACCCCCACCTCCACGTAGGGAGCTGTGAGAGCAAGGCTGAAAAAATAAAAAATAAAAAATAAAAAAATAAAAATAATTTGGACCAATCAAAAAGTAGTGGGGGTCACCCCACTGGGGGTCTGGGGCATTTTCCTGGTCATAATTACAACAATAAAAAAATATATATATATTACATCCAATCTATTTTTTCAAAGCTATTAGATATGCATAAATATGTACACTTTATTAGGAAAAAAAATTACTAATGATGCATGTTTACCAATTTAAAAAAATATTCACATAAATAAATTGGTTAAGTGACTTTTCAATTTGTGTTGATTGACATAAATCTAATATGGCTTAGAAATAAAGTTAAATTTAAAAAAATTCAAAAATAACCTTACATTTTACAGTCAACTTAAATTTATCATACTCTATTAATTAACAAACTAAATTTTACTAATACGAGAGTATTTTTCCTAATATACTAATTGAAATAAATATAAATATTTAAATATTTCATTTCAATTTTTTTGCCACATCATCTTAAAAATAAAGAGAGACAAAAGATGAGTGTGAGAGAGGAACAGAGACAAAAAAAAAAAAAAAAAGATAAGATTATTATATCACTTGACAAGTTGTAAGACGATGAATTATAATTACAAATTTCGTTGATAATGCAATTATACTTGACCGAAAGTATAAATTTTGTAATTTTAGAAAATTAATTTGTTTTAATTTTACCAATTGAATTATTATATATCTATTTGTAATATAATACCTAGGATAAAACATTAATAGCAACAAAAAAATTTATTAAAAAAAAAATGTATAACTCATGCCATGTTTGGGATGTTATCTTTGTAATTAAAAAGTTAAGAATCTAAAGAGTTTCAAAATGTGTTTGGCATGTACAAAACAAAAATAGAAAATATTTGTGCCAGTTTGAAAGGACTAAACAATTCTTGTGAGTGAGTGCATAGGTGTTTATATCTTTAAAAGGGTAAAACAAAAAATTTAAATAACAAACAAAAAAATTTGATTTTTTCCATATAATTAAAAAAAACTCATTGCTAACTACATTAACCCTTATTATCTCTTAAAAAATCCAAAAAGACATCCAAAAAGTTAATTTCAAACACTCTTTTTGTTATAAAAAAAAAAAAAAGTTAAAACTTATTTAATATTATTTTATTTTTGATTTTTAAATTAATTTTTAATTAATTTAAAATAAATTTATCAATTATTGTTTAATCATGTACATAGCGCAAGTAATATGCTAATTGATTTATCGAGAGAGGGCCCACATGATTTTTTTCCAAATATCTGTCTGTTTGTGTTAATGTAATTCCCACCATTAAATATCATAGTGAACCAAATATTTCTGTCCGTTTATGTTAATGTATTTTCCAACCATTAAATATTATACTAGTGAAAATCTCATGTCTTTAAATTTTTATATAACTTGTTAATAATTGAGAATATATTGTGAAATTATTATTTTATTTTATTTTATTTTTTAAAAAAGTTAAAGATAGATGATACCTTGCCTAGAGAGATGGGTTTTCTGGGGCAGTCAGCATGTGGATAAGTTGCCAGTTGGCATTAGTTTTTTTAAGTTGATTTTTTTAATATGGGATTTTTTTTTTAATTTAGAATAAAAAAGTTCGTTTAATTTAGTTTTTTAATTTTTGTAAAAAAAAATAATTATGATTTAAATGTAATATTTTATTTTATTAACTTATTTAGCCTATTTTATTTTTCAGCAGTGATTCGTAGCTCGAAATCACTGGCTCGAATTTGGCTCGAATTTGGCGGAGGAGGAGGAGGAGGAGGAGGGAGGAGGGAGGAGGAGGAGAGGGGAGGGGGCCATAAAAATGGCTGGAGGAGGAGTCGGGGCCGGAGGGACGGCTGCGCGGGGCTGCGAGCTGCGGCGTGCTGCGACGATCGGAGCTTCTGCGACGATCGGCGGCGTGCTGCGACGGGGACGGCGGGCGGAGGCGGCGGAGGCGACGAGCTCCTTGCGACGACGACGGCGGCCGGACCTCCCTCTCTCCTCTGGTTTCACCTGGTTTCAACGGAGAAGATGAAGGAAAGAAAAGGAAGAAAAAGAAAAGAAAAAAAAAATCCAAAACGACGTCGTTTTGGAAATTCGAGCCAAAGTCGGGCCGGGGTTTTCGAGCTACCAGGAATTATTCTTTATTTTTTTTACTTTTTTTAACCCAATTACATTAGCTGAACGAAGGCTAAATCTTGAGAGAATTACACCACTGGTGGACATAAAAAAAAAATTCTAAAAATATATGAGGTGTAAATAAATATTTAATGGAGTATAAATGAAAAGTTGTGACTTATATTCCTCCATATTTTTGTAATAAAATTTTTTCTATCCTTCTCTCATAAATCTTCTGCTATGTGATGTTTTACAAAGTTAGTAAAAAATTAATTTTTTTGGTTTTTTAATCTATTTTTTCTTTTTATGATTAAAAAATATAAAAGATGATTTGACCCAAAATGAATAAAAAAATAAAAACTGACACTTTTTTCACTTCCCAAAAGACCCTTATGTCTCACCAAACCTTTCTCCCACCAACTCCCACACAAAACAAAAAATAGAAAATCTTTATGCCAGTTTGAAAAGACTGAGGGTCTGTTTGGTAACGTTTACGTTTTTAATTTATATTTATAAAAATTTGGTAACATTTACGTTTTCAGTTTATATTTACAAAAATTTTATAAACTAATTTTTGTTTATTTTTAGAAAAATATAAACTACAAACGCGTTTAATAATTGACAAAATATTTAAAAAATTTTAAAAATATAAAAAAGAGTGAGAAATGGCAAGTGGTGGCAAGTGGCGGCGGAGGACGGTGGTGGAAAGTGGTGGGTAGTGGGTGGTAGTGGGTGACGGTGGCGGGTGGGTGGGTGACAGTGGCAGGTAGTGGGTGGTGGTGACGGGTGGTGGTGGCGGGTGGGGGGTGGTGGTGGTGGTGGCAGGTGGGTAGCGGATGGTGGATGGTGGCGAGTGGGTGGTAGTGGTGGTGGTGGTGGTGGGTGGGTGGGTGACGGTGGCGAGTGGTAGGTGACAGCGAGTAGGTGGTGGTGGTAGTGGTGGCGGGTGGTGGGTGGTGGTAGCAGGTGGGTGGCGGATGGGTGGTGGCGGGTGGTGATGGTGGGTGGATGGGTGACGGTGGCGGGTGATAGCGAGTGGGTGGTGGTGGTGGCGGGTGGTGGCGGGTGGTGGCAGGGGGGTGGCGGATGGTAGTAGGTGGTGGTGGGTAGGTGGCAGTGGGTGGGTGACGGTGGCGGGTGGTGGGTAGTGGGTGGTAGCGAGTGGGTGATGGTGGTGGCGGGTAGGTGGTGGTGGGTGGTGGGTGGTGGTAGTGGGTGGCTGGTGGTAGCGGGTGGTAGATGGTTGTGGCAGGTGGGTGGTAAGTGGTGGTGGCGGGTGGTGGTGGTAGGCGGTGGATGGTGGTGGCGGGTAGATGGCAGGTGGGTGGTGGTGGTGGTGGCAAGTGGGTGGCAAGTGGGTGGTGACTGGTGGTGGCTGGTGGGTGGCGGGTGGTGGGTGGTGGTGGCAGGTGGGTGGTGAGTGGTGGTGGTGGGGGGGTGGCGGGTGGTGGCGGAAGACAGTAGTGGAAAGTGGTGGCGGGTGGTGGCTAGTGTTGGGTGGTAAAAAAAAAAAAAACTGAAAACTCAAAACGGAAACACATTTTTTTAGTTTACTTTTTTTGGCCAAATTTATAAACTGAGACCACTGATTTATAAATCAAAAATTTACCAAATAAGTTTTTATTTGAGTTTTTAAAATTTTTGTAAATATAAATAGAAAACTGAAAACGTAAGTGTTACCAAACGGCTACTAAACAATTCTTGTGAGTAAGTGCATAGCTGTTTTTACCTCTGAAAGGATAAAACGAAAAATTTAAATAAAATCCAAAAAGACACCTAAAAAGTTAAATTTCAAATACTCTTTTTGTTAAAAAAATGTTAAAACTTATCTAACATAATTTATTTTTTATTTTTAAATTAATTTTTAATTAATTTAAGATAAATTTTTTAATTATTGTTTAATTCTATACATAGCATAGGTAATATGCTAATTGATTTATAGAGAGAGGGCGCACATGATTTTTTCCAAACATCTCTGTCCGTTTGTGTTAATGTAATTCCAACCATTAAATATTATGGTGAGCCAAATATTTCTGTCCGTTTATGTTAATGTATTTTCCAACCATTAAATATTAGGTGTCGTTTGGAGAGTGAGTTGGCTTTTTAGTTTTTTAGTTTTTTTAGTTATTTTAGCCTGAGCTAAAAAGCTTAGTTTGAAAAGAGTTTTTTGACTTTTTGACTTTTTTGACTTTTTTTTATAAGAGAAGAGTGTAATGATTATGGATTGCATGTGATATTTTATTTGTTGTAACTAAAATATCTTATTTTATTTTTTATGACTATTTTAACCCCAAACCCACTTCCCAAACATTGCCTAGTGAAAATCTCATGTCTTTAAATTTTTATATAACTTGTTAATAATTGAGAATATGTTGCGAAATTATTATTTTATTTTATTTTTTTAAAAAAAGCTAAAGATAGATGATACCTTGCCTAGAGAGATGAGTTTTCTCAGGCAGTGAGCATGTGGATAAGTTGCCATTTGGCATTAGTTTTTTTTAGTTGATTTTTTTAAATTGAAATTTTTTTAATTTGAGATTAAAAAGTTCGTTTGATTTGATTTTTTTAATTTTTTAATTTTTATGAAAAAAATAATTATTATTATTTGAATGTGATATTTTATCTTATTGATTTATTTAGTCTATTTTATTTTTTATATTGTTTTTATTCAATTACATTAACTAAACGAAGGCTAAATCTTGAGAATAAATCTTTAATGGAGTATAAATGCAAAGTTGTGACTTATGTTCCTCCATATTTTTGTAATAAAAATTTTTCTATACTCCTCTCATAAATCTTCTGCTAATGTGGTGTTTTGAAAAGTTAGTAAAAAATTAATTTTTTGACTTTTTTAATTTATTTTGTCTTTTTATAAATAAAAAATATAAAAAAGTGATGTAATCTAAAATAAATAAAAAAAATTAAAAACTGACTTTTTTTTTTTTTTTTAAAACTTTCCAAAATACCCTTATGTCTCACCAAACCTTTCTCCCACCAACCCCCCCACACTACCTTTTATTTAGGGTACGTTCTAACCGACAAAATCACTTCACCCTCACAAGACATAAATTATTCAATACTTTTTAAATAAATTTATGTAGCGTTTTAAAGTAATAATTATTGATTTAAATTATAAAATTTACTATTTTTATGTTAAAATTTTAAAAAATCAAATTATAAATATCAACTTATAAATAAAATAAATATTATTCTAAAATTACTGAATAATTTTTCTTCCAAACGCGGCTTTATTCAACAAAAAAGTAGTGAATTGGCTTACGACTCTCCTTAAAACTAGGCCCACTCATTGTAGTGTTTTGCTTGCTCACGCACGGTTGACGATCTTGCCTTGCTTATTCTCGAAGTTGTTAGGCAACCTTCAATTTTTTATAATAAGACCCGCCAACCATTCCTTATCTACTCCCACCTGCCACATCACTACACGTTGTGTTCAATTTTTTAAGAATATTTCATCAAACAATTTTTGCCTTTGTGTAGTCCAAAAATAGAATTGTTCCATATTGATTATGTATGCACAATATGACCATAGATTTTTAAAGTAACATTGATTTTTAGTTTAAAAATTAAAAAATTATTAAAAAAATCAAAGAATTAACAACTTATACCAAAAAGTTAAAGATTTCATTCTCTCTACTTTTTGACATTTTTTTCTTAAAAAATTAAAAAGTTATCCCAAACATACTATTTTTTTTTTACATCATATTTTAGCCAAAAAATTACTAAAAAAATCTGTTCTCAAACGAAGCCTTCGGTTGGGAACAGGCTTTTTTAGTAAGGCCTCGTTTGGCAAGTTAACATTTTAACTAAAAAGTCAAAAAATTACTAAAAAAGTCAAAAAGCCTATAACCTATATTAAAAAGTCAAAGATTATCTTTTCTCTCTACTTTTTACACATCTTTTCATAAAAAACTAAAAAGCTATCTCAAACATACTAATTTTTTACCTCATATTTTAGCCAAAATGTCAAAAAACTAAAACTAAGTTATCAAATGAGCCCTTAGAACCTGATAATTAATTTTAAATTGTGGTTTTTTTATTGTTATTTTTATGACGAGTAATTTCCCTGAGATAGGATATTTGAATTCATTCCTACAAAGCAAATTTTTACTTATAATTACTTACAAATCACATATATCAATTAAGGTCAAGTTTGGCATATTGTAAAAAATTTAAAAAGTCAAAAAGTTACTCAAAAAGTTAAAAAGTTAACACTATTCACTAAAAGTCAACAATTACAGCTGCACAACTCCCAATCCTAATTTTTCCCTACAAATCAATTTTTACAATTTTTTATTACACATTTTTTCATAAAAAGTCAAAAAGTTAACCCAAACATTCATATTTTCTTTCTCAATTTTTTAATCTAAAAACACAAAAAATACACTTATTTAAGACACCTCAACTTAGAACTTGAAACGTCTCAAGTTAGAACTCGCGTCCAAAATTCACTGCTTTTATGCATGGACAACTCCCACCAATTAAATGGACGAGTCTTATGCTGTAAGGGAAGGACTAAAAACACAACGTGAAGGGCTAACTTTTTTTACATTAAGGATTGGTTTGGCATGCTTGAAAAAAGTCAAAAAGATAAAAAGTCACTATCTTATTTAAATTATATCATCTTATTTAAGTCACATCACATCTCTAACACATCACTTCAAACTTAACCCAAAACTCAACTCATATTTCGTAAAAAATTAAAAAGTGCACTTATTTAAATCATCTCAAACAACTCCTAACACTAGTTAATGTGCATATGATGGGTTGTTGGACTTGTGCATATGGATGTGCATATATTACATCTTACTTATGTCAATTATTTTGATAATTTATCTCTCATATTGCTTAGTGGTATCAATTTGATTATGTCAAACTAAAACCACACCCATGCTAAAATTGTCTGATATTTCTTTTTATATAATAACATAAATATTTGTTAAAAAGTTATTTAGTGTTATTAAAATAAGGACAAAATTTATTTTACTTCAGTATGGTTTGAGATTAGAGCACTTTATCCATTTTTTTTGTTTCGATCAGCAAAAAGGAAAACTTTATTAATGAATATCAAAGAAATAATTTAGTTTTTAATTTTCAAAATCAATTTTCAAAATTTTCAATTCATATTTTTATATTTTTAATGATTTTTTAAAAATATCTTAATTTTTAATCCTAATATACTTAAAAGTTTTAAAAAAAAATTGTACAGAAATCCTTAAAAACTTCATTGAATAATAACATACAAAAATATATTGAATTTTTATATTTTTTTAGTATTTTTTGTATTTGATGATTTTTTTTAGTTTTTTTTTTCACAAATATTATACTTTTTAAGCATATTTAGATTAGGTATATCTAAAAAATAAAATAAAAAATGCATAAAATATTTAAAAATTTCACTAAAAGTATAAAAAAAAATCCGAAAAATAAAAAAAAATTTAATTTTTTGAAAAGTGAACTTAATTTTTTGAAACCAAACATGTGTCTAAGGTAATTAAACAAAAAGAAAAGAAAGAGTGAAAAAAGCCAGAAAGTCCCTATGTGATTCAAATATAGTCACAGAGTTCTCATGTGATTTTGGATTAAAATGCAACTGTTAACTATAGATGTGAAATAGTAATACCCTCAAACCCTATACATTTTTTATTATTTTAATTTTCTGACATCTCTCATATACATAATTTATAATGTCTAACATCAATTCAATTAAATCACAATTAATTATAAAATTTTAATTATTTAATGTAATTTTTAACTTTTTATTCTAATTTTAATTTAATTATATTTTAAATCAAAATTAGTCTTAAATATTTAGTTATTTATTGTAATTCCTAACTTTTAATCTAATTTTAATTTAATTATATTTTAGATCCATTCTTAAATATTATTTATTTACATTTTTTTATTTAATTATATTTTATGTTTTAGATCAATCCTTAATTATATTTAAAATTATTTTATGTTATTTTAATTAATATATTAATCTAATTTTAAATTTGAAAAAATGGTGTGTGATAGTTTAGATGAAAAATTTAGCAATAACACTTTAGTTTAAAATTACATAGAGACTTTATGATTATATTTAAATCGTAAGGGATAAAGTGTACTAATTTTAAATTATAACAAGGTAAAATAAATTTGACCTTTAAAATAATAACTCATTTTAGACGTCACACAATCGTAACACTTGGCATTCGTAGCATATTGGTTGTGTGCCCTGTAAGCAAGGGGTGGATGAGTTTCTCTATCTCTCCAATTGTTAGGTATTATTCAGATGTGGGTATGAATGCACTGCCACTTGCCAAAAAAAAAGGATCAAATAAGTAGATACAAAAGGAAAATGTGTGAGAGTGAATGCACTAACACTTTACTAAATCAAATCAAACTAAGTTTTGAATTTTATCAAATAGAGTCAGTTATATAAATCATTCCTTTTATTTGACTCTATTAGAGGTCATTTAATTAGTCAAATTAAAGAGATTCATATCTCTATTTACTATACTAAGCACGGCAATTTAGGTATGATCCTCCCCCTAACACTTCCCTCAACCATTACTGTATCACATTTCTTCTCTACTGCTTCTGTTGATTTCCATTGCATATGACCAAACTATCTCAATTTATTCTCTACCAGTTTATCTTCTATCGATATTATGCTTACCCATTCACAAATATATTCATTCCTAACTCTTTCTTTTCTAGTCTTATCACATATCCACTTTTAGCATATTTATCTCTACAACACTCATCTTATCTATATGTTGTTTCTTAGTTACCCAACATTCTATCTTATACAATATCATTGGCCAATAGCTATTCTATAGAACTTTCCTTTTAATCGATTGGGTACTCATTTATCGCACAGTTCCCCAGACACACTCCTCCACTTAAGTCACTCCGCCTTAATTTTATGGACCACATTTTTCTCCAACCTCCCCATTCGTTGTAATAATCGATCCTAAATAACGAAAATGTTCACTCTTAGGTAATTCTTAATTCCTAATCTTCACTTTTCCTCTATTACCATTGCTACTATTACTAAAATTACACTATATGTGCTCTGTCTTAATTCTACTTATTCTAAATCTTTCAGATTCAAGTGCTTCTTGTAAATCTCTAACTAGTGCTAACTTCTTCTCTAGTCTTGTCCACTAATACTAATACGATATCATCCGCAAAAGTATACACCATGACACATCATCTTGAATATTTTTCTTTAACTCATCTATAACTAAAATAAAAAGATAAGAATTTAAAGTTGATAATTGATGTAACCCCACAATAATTAAAAATTCACTTGTCTCTCCAATCGGTGATCTAATCGTGGCCACTACACTTTCATACATGTCCCTAAATGCACTAACACTTTTTATAATAAAAATAAAAAAATAAAAATAGGCCGTCAATTAAGTAGACATAAATTGAAATTTCTATACCATAATACTATGGTGACTAAATTGAAGTGCCAAATTTACATATTATTTGATATGTTATCAATGGATTAATATAAGGCTAGAATTGTGAGGAGTATAAGTGATGACATTTAAAATTTGATACCAAAATTTTTATAACCGGCCACTTTTAATCCAATTTGAATTATGGAAAAATTGTATACTAAAAAAAAAAACCATTGATAAATACTAAAAAAATAAAGTATATGGTATAAATTCAAATTATAGTATGAGTCATACTTAGAATCAAGGAAAAATTACTGGTAAATTCCAAATTGAGATTGTTGATTCATTTAGTCTATTTTTTTCTTGTGAACCATTTGTTCCTATTTAATTTGTAAGGAATATTTTCTTTTAATTTAGCATGTGTCTAAGGTAATTAAACAAAAAGAAAAGGAAGAGTGCAAAAAACCGGAAAGTCCCCCATGTGATTCAAATATAGTCACGGAGTTATCATGTGATTTTGGACTAAAGTGTAACCGTTAACTATAGATGTGAAATAGTAATACCCTCAAACCCTATACATTTTTTGTTATTTTAATTCTCTCACATCTCTCATGCACATAATTTATAATGTCTAACATCAATTCAATTAAATCACATTTAATTATAAAATTTTAATTATTTATTGTAATTTTTAACTTTTTATTCTAATTTTAATTTAATTATATTTTAAATCAAAATTATTCTTAAATACTTAGTTATTTATTGTAATTCCTAACTTTTTAATCTAATTTTAATTTAATTATATTTTAGATCTATTCTTAATTATTATTTATTTAAATTATTTTATTTAATTATATTTTAAATAAAATTTTAATTATATTTTATGTTTTATATCAATCCTTAATTATATTTAAAATTATTTTATTTTATTTTAATTAATATATTAATCTAATTTTCAATTTGAAAAAAATGGTGTGTGTGATAGTTTAGATGAAAAATTTAACAGTAACACTTTAGTTTAAAATTACATAAAGACTTAACGGTTATATTTAAATTGTAAGGAATAAAGTGTTCTAATCTTAAATTATAATGAGGTGAAATGAATTTGACCTTTAAAATAATAACTCATTTTAGACGTCACACAATCGTAACACTTGGCATTCGTAGCATATTGGTTGTGTGCCCTGTAAGCAAAGGGTAGATAAGTTTCTCTACCTCTCCAATTGTTAGGTATTATTCAGCTGTGAGTATGAATGCACTTCCACTTGCCAAAAAAAAGGTCCTTACGTGTAAGCTTAATAAGTAAATTTATTGTCTAATAGGTTCTATAAGAAAAATTTATCATAAAAAATGTCACTAATTATAAGTTTTAGCGACAATTTATAAAAATCATGACAAAAAAAAGTCACTAATTGTTAATTTTTAATGACATATATAAAAAATTATCACAAAAAAATTATTTTTAGCGATAATTTTATTAAAACTTATTCTCAATAGGACTTTATAAGAATTAAGTCCAACTATTAGGATCTATTGGTAGTTTACCAAGAAAAAAGGATCAACTAAGTAGATACAAAAGGAAAATATGTGAGAGTGAATGCACTAACACTTTACTCAATCAAATCAAACTATGTTTTAAATATTATCAAATAGAGTCAATTATATAAATCATTCTTTTTTATTTGACTCTATCAGAGGTTATTTGATTAGTTAAATGAAAGAGATTCATATATCTATTTACTACACTAAACCACGACAATTTAGATATGACCCTCCCCCTAACACTCAATCATTACTGTATCGCATCTCTTCTCTACTACTTCTGTTTATTTCCATTGTATATAACCAAACTCTATCAATACTCATTCACGAATATACTCATTCCTAACTCTATTTTTTCTAGTCTTACCACACATATCTACCTTAGCATCTTTATCTCTACAACACTTATCTTATCTATATGTTGTTTCTTAGTTACCCAACATTATGTCTCATACAATATCACTGGCCTAATAGTTGTTTTGTAGAACTTTCCTTTTAATCAAGTGAGTACTCATTTATCGCACAGTTCCCCACTCCTCCACTTAAGTTACCCCGACTTAACTTTATGGACCACATATTCTCCAACCTCCCCATTCGTTGTGATAATCAATCTTAAATAACGAAAATGTTCACTCTTAGGTAATTCTTAATCTCAATATTCACTTCTCCTCTATTACCATTATTTATTACTAAAATTACACTACATGTGCTCTATTTTAATTCTACTTATTCTAAATCTTTTAGATTCAAGTGCTTCTTGCAAATCTCTAACTTAGTGCTAACTTCTTCTGTAGTCTTATCCACTAATACGATATCATCCGCAAAAGTATACACCATAGCACATCATCCTAAATGTTTTTCGTCAACTCATCTATAACTAAAACAAAATGACAAGTATTTAAGGTTGATAATTGATGTAATTCCACAGTAATTAAAAATTCACTTATCTCTCCAATCGGTGATCTAATCGTGGCCACTACGCTTTCATACATGTCCCTAAATGTACTAACACTTTTTATAATAAAAATAAAAAAATAAAAATAGGATGTCAATTAAGTAGACATAAATTGAAATTTCTATACCATAACACTATGGTGACTAAATTGAGGTACCAAATTTACATATTATTTGATATGTTATCAATGGATTAATATAAGACTAGAATTGTGAGGTGTATAACTGATGACATTTAAAATTTGATACCAAATTTTTTATAACTGGCCACTTTTAATCCAATTTGAATTATGGAAAAATTGTATACTTCAAAAAAAAAAAATATTGATAAATATTAAAAAAATAAAGTGTATGGTATAAATTCAAATTATAGTCTGAGTCACACTTAGAATCAAGGAAAAATTACCGGCAAATCCTAAATTGGAGAATGTTGATTCATTTAGTTTTGTATTTTTTTCTTGTGAACCATTTGATCCTATTTAATTCGTAAGGAATATTTTCCTTTGATTTAGCATGTGTGGAGTTTACATATTTACCCTTTGGTGGGATTTGGTGGGATTCTTTTTGATGATGTGTATGTAATGATGTAAAGGGTAATGTTTTACATTTCCATTTGTGTGTGATTCTTATCTTGTAACGTGGTAACCATTTTTTTGGATGGCGTTTACTGTAAGGTGTTAATTGGATGGCATTTACTGTCCAATTATTTTTTTTCCCCTGTCCACAGTATGTGTTTGGTGTAGTTTTGTCAGACTGCCCAATGTTCATCAAAAATTATAAGTGAACAATACAATTTCAGTATACGGAATAACATGAACAAACATTCATGGAATGTGAATAACGTTTCAATAATACGACGTGACACTTTTACATGATGATCGGTTACTAACATCCGAGTCATTCCCTACTTGGACGTAGTTTGGTAATTAACAAGTGTGGTGTGCAATTTAACATTTTCCATTCAATGATATCTAAGAAATGTCCACGTAACAGTGTTCATGACAGTGTTGACAAAACAACATTATGTATTAACCATCCAAAAAATATGAACTAACAAAATTATGTGTCACTAAACTAACATCACATTTTGTAAAAACCACCAAACATTTTTAGTGTCAACCATCGAAAAATGTATCACAAAAACATACGTAACATTAAATACTAACATTGTTTGTCACTCAAACTCTCTTCGTCCAGATAAAACCAAAAATAAAAATAAAAATGAAATAAGTATGTAGATGCTTTTGGGGAGAGGGTGTTGGAGGTGCATCATAGTGGCCTAGATTGCAGCCCTCTCATATGGTCATTTATGAATGTTTTCACCATTGTCATCCAGTAAACTGCGGGGGTTAGCCCATCCATTGTGGTGTCAATATCGACCATGTGTGCATATTGTCGCATGATGAAGTATACCAGCATAATGTAGGTCTTTTAGACTTAAAAATGTAATTTTGCCTGTTTTCTAACTGCCAACGTTGTCAACATGGATGCCTTCATATTAGACTGCGTGTCCTAACAACAGACAATTTGTCAGGGATCCACTGCGAAGAGTTACCTGAAACAAATATTATGAAGTGTTCATTACATTGGAACGAAATAAAGTCGTGACAAAAACAGTGTGAACATTAACGAAAATAAACATGATAACAGTGATTTGAAATCAATTGGAATGAAATGGACAATGCATAATCAATTAATGTCACACCAACAAAGAAAAAAAACAACAAACTGACACAAATGGCAACAAGCTTCACAGTGTGATGCAACAAAATACTAATATGTCAGTCAGTGTTTTCCATCAGACATGTCAACCAAAATCATGTAACACCCTATTTGTTTTTCTATGTTTATTGTTTAACTTGGCACTAATGGCCAACATTTCAGTGAACACAATGTCACAATCTCATTCACGTTCACTCCACAATTGATCCGGTGTAAACCATTAAGCCCGCGTCCATCTAGAATATGGCACATTGATTTTTTTAGGGAAAAAAAATATATACTGCATGAGTGGATGAACACGTATTATATTGTAACCCCATATTTTCATCAAGGAATTACATGTACACCACATTACTCGGATAATTACGAAAACGTTAACAAGAAGTAACCATTACAGTGTTTCATAGTATAAACTAAGTGCCATGGCAATGTACCCAACATAATTTCACAAATATTGCAACAAGAAATACCATACTGCAAGACACACACTTATTTCACATAACGTTAATCCACAGTGTGTCTATAAACCAACATATACAACCATTTTTAGGACGCAAAATCCATTGTCCACATGGATGAATGATGTTAACAACAAAACCCACATGTCGAAATCATCACAACACAAGGCATATCCTACATCCAAACAGGGCAATTTTCTAATTATACATCAATACAATAACATCAACATATGTATTCCATCCTAAACTAATAACACTAACTCATTAACATTCAACACACAATTCGGGACCCTAACATCCATAACCATTACGAACGTTTCGCATTATAGACTAAGCGTCTTTCGACGAACCCAACATAATTCACACAAATATTGCAACAGGAAATACCATATTGTAAGACACACTCATTTCTCACAACATTATTCCACATTACTATAAATACAAGCACAAATAGAGATGGCCCATTACATGACTTCACCCCCGACGCATAATCATAAATGCCATACATACAATTCCAATTTAACATCATTACAGTTGTAAAAAACCCTCGAAACAACATCGTCACAAACATACCTAAGGCCATGGGTGACCAAACACAACTGGCGTTTACTGTCGAAGGTCGTATGTGAACTCACCAGCTATCCTTCCCTAACGTTAAAGGATTCAGTGCTCGCTCTGAGTCGACAACGGAAATGTAATGCCCAGAAAGGGTTTCTCCTATTTCTAGGGTTTGGGACGACTATGGATGTTAAATTTGAATGTAAATTTGAGTCTCCAACATTACTAAAATCAAATCACACAAACAGTACAACACACAAAACCTTCCATCTTCGTCCATTCCGTTTCGATCGGTGGAAGGGAAACAAAAACCTCTACAGTATGTTGTTAGGACACATCTGTAATTTCCACATCACCAAAATGCCCCATATACCCCTACCATTTGGGTGACACGTACTCAAATTGTGTACAAATAGGTCGTTAACATTGAAACGAGACTTATGGGTTTGAAAGATAAAATACAAGACTAATTGGTTCACAAGTTCTTATCTTGGCATTTATTGGTGCTTTACGTTAGAATCAATTGTTTACATATATTATTTTGACTGAAATGTTCACATTTTTTTTTTTAAATGTAGAATTATTGCTGTTTAAAATATTGAAAGAGAGGTAGGAAGTTCAATTTTCTTAAAAGCTAATCTAACTATTAATAATTGATTTTCGTCACGAAAAAAAAAATATAGAAAAAAAAGGAGTAAGTTTGAAAGAGAAGTGATGGGAACTTGATTAGTACAAATAATGATACTAGTTCATAATGGATGGAATATTAAAAAACAAATACTTAAACAGTAAAATTTAACTAATTGATGTACCTTCTAGACTTCTGGCAATCAAATATATTATTTAGTCATGTAAAGCATAATGACAATGTTGATATATTTTGCTAAATAGCTAGAAGATAAAAGACAACTTATTCAATACAAGAATGCTACATCTACACAAAATCCTCCCCCCAAATCCTCTTAATGATGTGGCAAGATTGGTTTAAAAGTTTTGAGAGAAGAAAGGAGTATAAAAACCCGGGCCATTAATTTGTCTTTTTCTTACCATGTCATTAGGGGGTTTGTGGAGGAAAAATTAAGTGAATGAATCATTTTTCTATTCCATATGTTTTGTAATTTGTCATTTATTAAAAATATTATCTATACAAAGCCATAAAATACTTGAAAATTACATAATAATTTTTCCAACCGTAATGTGTTTGATGAAAAATATTACTACATATGAATTAATAAATTAATATCTTCCATCTTAAGATAACTCTAATTTGAATGAGGATTTACATTAATGTTGTGATAAGTATCATATTGATAATTTAAAAAAGGAAATTTGGTCCAAAAATTCAATTTTGAATTTTCTTTGGCCAAAGGTCCAAATGCTAGAATACTTTGTCTACAATGACAAGCTTAGATAAAATGATCGAAATACCTATGCTATATATATATAATACCTAGGGTTAGAAGCATTACGTTGCTTCTCTTCTCAGCATCACGTTGCTTCTCTCTCTCTCTCTCTCTCTCTCTCTCTCTCTCTCTCTCTCTCTCTTTGACATGACCACTCCTCTGCCGATCTCCTTCTGCTTTCTTTAGCTATGGACGTCGTCATCTCCCTCCTCCGTCTACCTCGCTCTACTGCCGTCGTCTTCCTTTGCCGAAAACAATGGCTGCCTTTGGCAAAAACCAAAGTGTTTTAACTTTCGGTGATAGAGTACTGGAGGTGAGGGGTCCGTCGCTCTTTCTCTCTCCGTCGCTGCTCTTCCTCTGCCGCTGCTCTACCGCGAAATCCAGATCCATAGCTTCACTGCTGCCGGCCTTGAAATCCAGATCCACCACCACCGTCATGAGATGCAAATCTAGATCTAGATCCAAGAGTAGACGCTGCCACTCACTCATACTCAACTGATAAGGTTAAAACAATCTTCTCTATGCTGATGTTAAATTTTTGAAATCCAGTTTGTTTTTAAGGCCAGACAATCTATAGAACTGGATCTCATCATCATCCTTGAAATCCAATCTACTTTATGCTGATGTTAGCCCCATGGATGTTTGATGTTGATGTTAATGTTAAATTTCTCAATTTTTCACTTCTGTAAAAGTTTCTTCATGCAGTCAACATTCTCTCTCCGAAGCCTTTGCGCTTGTAGGTTTTGCAACGTATTCCCACCTTCACTTAGTTTGAATAAAAGTTTCTTTGGCTGTTATAAGCTCTAAACTCTTTCTTGTTTTAATTTTCTTTGGTTGATTGTGATTTTGGATAGGTTTAATCATGTTGTATACTACAGATACAAATTTGTTTATTTTTTTTTTATTTTTTGATGATGATGATGATGAACAAATAGGATTTGTTGTTGTTGATAATGATTTTGAACAAATGAGTAAAATAGAGAGACACACACATAAATAGAGAGAAGAAATATTTGAACAAATAGGATTTTGTTTGACTTGATATAACGTTCATTATATTTCCTCCAATAACTAGTTTAACAAACATAATCTTATCCCCTTTCCTAATGACCGCCACTACATTCTCCACAAGACCCTTGGCAATTAAGATTCCTACCCCATTCCTGCATCTATCATTATCACTATAATACAGGTTAAAACCGGTATCCTCAATTTCCTTAACTTTCTCACCCGTCCACTTAGTTTCTTGTACGCAAGCTATACTAACTCTCCTTCTAATCATAACATCTACTAACTCTATCGTTTTACCAGTTAAGGTTCCCATATTCCCAGTGGCTATTTTAAACCTGTAGTCTTGAACTAGCTTCTTTACCCGCGCTCGTTTAGAAAAACGTGGAAACCTTTGCCCATTTTTCACCGCACCCAGGTGTCGATGCGACGCCCTTTGCTCACTTTTCGAAACACCCGGAGGTAGGCGCAACGCGTCACTTGAGGGGAACGACCTAGCATTTAAACGATTCAAAGTAGGATTCATAGTCATAAGGGATCCAAGCGAATTTTTTACATGTTGGCTATCGGTTACCTAACACACGACCCTCTTCCTTAACTCGAGTTTGGGACCGACAGAGTCGTTAACAGCCCGGTGGAGTTTATTTTAACAGATAGAAAAAATAAAAATAAAATTGAATAGATAAGGAATTTCAACAGATAATCAAATTTGGTAAGATATTTGAGCAGATAAGACAAAAAATTAAAGAAAAATTAAAAAATTTGAACGGATAGAATTTTATTTTAACAAATATTTAAACAGATAAGGGAAATTTGAATTGAAAATATTAAAAAAATTAAACAAATAGGGTAAAAAAACTAAACAGATAGGAAACAATTTTGAACATATAGAGAAAAATTTGAACAGATAGTCAACGAAAATCAACAGATAAAAAAATGTCGACAGATAAATTAAGAGGCAAAATTAAAAATAAATGCTTTGAAAAATTGGTTAAAAGTTGACTTTTTGACTTTTTTTTTGAAAAAAAAACGTGTAAAAATGTAGAAAGATTATGTGATCCAAAATGAGTAATGTTACAGACCCCAAAAGTACTACCAAATGTCTTACATGGCGTGGGACATACACTATGTGGATTCCACACCATGTGGGTTCTATGTGAATCTCACACTCATATGAGATATTTGATAAAAATTTTGATAAAATTTTTGGAATCTTTATCATTTTTGAACCAAAATTGGTTAAAAGCTGACTTTTGACTTTTAGCTATCTTCCTAAAAGAGGCCAAAATGTCATCCAAAGCCAACAAAAGAATTTCTCACCAAACTATTTTACAAAGAGTGAATCTCTCATTAAAAAAAATATATATCTTATTTTTTTTAGTTTAGATTTTTCAATAATTTTTTCTTTAAAAAATAATAATTAATTTATACAACACGACTGTTCCTTGAGATATATCTGACGTATTAACGTTGACATGTTAATGGTTTTGTCGGCGCTTTTCTGGTATGGGTTGCGTTTGTTGTTTGAATTCAAATAAGACCCACCAACTGATATTTTACACCCAAAATAAAAAATAAAAAATAAAAAATAAATTCTAGAGATTCTAAAAGTTTTATCACAATTTCTATCAAATATCTTATATAATATGGGTCTGACACCCATATAAAATATTTGATAAAAATTTTAATAAAACTTTTGAAATCTCTAATTAATACTCTATATTTTAAGAACCAACCAAATAAAATAAAATTTTCACTATACTTACACCCCTAAATTATGGGGAATTATCACTTTATTTCCTAACAACAACGAGTGGTGGAGCCATGAGGGACACAAATTAATAATATTGATTTTTTTTTTTTTTGGTAATAAACAACAATAAAATATTATTAAACTTAATTATTATAAGTCCATTTAGATAAATATGAATTTCAAATTAAGGAGTTTAAGGTTGAATTTTGTAAAAATATTGGAGAGTAATTACTATAAGTAGATTGGAAAATTATAAAAAAAAAATAAGTTGAGATAGAAATAGTATATTTTAATAGTAAAAATCTATAAAACACATCGTAAAAAGTGGATATTGTATGTTGCAATTATGATCTTTGTAGTCTTTGGTTATGACACATTATGGTGTTACTTATGATTCATTGTGATATTGGTTATAACTTATTTATGATTTCTTGTGGCTATTATTTTGGTTATGGCCCTTGGTTGTGACTCATTGTAATGTTAATTATGACATAATTATGACCTATTGAGATTATTTTTAGATTATGAACGAAAATGTGGTGTGTGATTTTTATGTATTATGGTCCTTTTAGTTATTGCTGAAAATGATTTAGTCTTTAACACTTTTTGGTATTAACATTCTAAAATATCATAACTTGTATATAACATACCCTTTTGGAGAGTATACGGTAAAAGACTCATTTTAGTAGAATCTTTGCAATTAGAAAGAAAATCGTTAATAGAGAAATATTATTACAATTTTAAGCAGAGTGCTATTATAATTTAATAAAGGATATATAAGATATAATTTATATATGTTAGAATATAGGTAAAATTATCAAAAAAAATTATAAAGAATATATAAAATATAATTTATATATGTTAAAATACTGGTAGAATTATCAAAAATTCAGGACCACGTGACCCACATATCTTATTGTTAGGAGTGTAAAAATGTCCCGCGACTCATGGGCTGCTCAGGGTGGGCCCAGCCTAATTAGGCCTGAGCCCAACCCAGAACCCTGGGCCTGGGCCTGGGTCATCATTTTGAAGCCCAACTCGGCCCGCTCTAGGCCGACCCATAGCCCGGTCCATCGGTCCACTCAAAGCCCACTTAAAGTCCAACCCAAGGCCCGCTCTGCCCGAGACTCATTGTCATTTTTGGCGAAAAAATATAAAAAATGTTCAAGTCCTACCCAGGCCTGAGTCTAGGCCTACCGGCCCGGTCCGCCCAAGGCCCAAATACCTCATCGGCCTAATTTTCTAGCTCGTGAACCGGGCCGGACAGGCAAAATTTACACCTCTACCTACCGTAGCTTCATCCATGACAGCAAAACATTTATTTTCTTTATTATAAGTAGATTTTCATTTTTGAAAAATACTAATGGGTTAATAATATTAGTGAGGACTTGGACTATCTCCAGTTCCATTAGTCAATTGGATGATTCAATTTGGCTTATTGTGGGCTTCTTTTGGGCCTGTCTTGATAATTCAAACCATTCAATATGTAGGGCATATCGAGTAATTCATTCCTATAAAAAAATGACGTTAATCGGATATAAATAGCCACTCGAAATCACATTTTTGTGAATAATTTATTTTAAAATCATAATTATTGTTGATACAAATTTGATCTGATTAAGTGACTATTGATATCCGATTAATGTGATTTTTTATAAAGATGAAGTACTCGACGAGTTCTACACATTGATAGTTCGAATCATTGATATGACCTCCGTGGTGGGCCACAAAGGCCTAATAGCATGTTCTAGTTTGGCCGATTTCGAACAAGAGAGAAGCCCCTAGCTATTAGTAAATTATTAAAATCATAATAATTGTTGACATAAATTTAATTTGATCAAATGATTATTAATATCCGATTAACATGATTTTTTATAGGGATGAAATACTCGACGAAATTTACACATTGATGGTTCGAATCATCGACATGGGCTCCGTGGTAGGCCCATGAAGGCCTAACAGTATGTTCCAGTCTGGCCGATTCCAAATTGGAGAGAACCACCGCCTATTAGTAAATACATAAAAGGATTTATTACGATTTATATTCCTAACCTATCGTCAAATTGTTTACTTAGTCCTTAAACTATTGATTGAATCTATTTAATCCCTAAATTATATAAATCAAAGTCTATTTAGCTCTTAAACTATCGATTGAATCTACTAAGTTCATAAAATATTTAATTCAAACTTATTTAATGCCTAAGAAAATTACAAAAATAAATTATATTCCCATAAGTATTATAAATTAGTAAAAACATACCCAATTAGATTTTATTACATAAAAATATTAAAATTTTATTTTGTTTTTAAAATGTGTTTTTATTTCTTTCTGTGTTTAAATTAGTATTAGACTTTGATTTCTCAGTCTTGTCAATAAATTATATAAATATTACATATATTGAAGAAGTAGAATTAGATAATTTAAATAATAATATTTCGTAACAAATAATAATAGAACAGAATAATATATTAATTAAGTAATAAAAAGAATTTAGCGAAAAACTTAAAAATAATCAATTAGAATTTATAAACGAAATCCGACATATAATACTAAATAAAGGCAAGCATATAACAATTATAGAAGATAAGTAAGAAAATACTATAAATAATCACACGTACCCTTAGAAAGGAAATTCACTATAAGGACTGATGCCCACTTTTCAAAGACAGAATAAAAAATTAAGTTTTTTTGAAATAAAATTTTAACTAGATTTGGTATTTTACTAATTTGTAATACTTATGGATTTATATTTTATTTTTGTAATTTTTTTAGAGACTAAATAGATTTGATTTAAATATTTTAGGGATTTGATAGATTAAATCGATAATTTAGGGATTAAATAAATTTTGATTTATATACTTTAGGAACCTAATAGAGACAATTAATAATTTAGAGACTAAATAGATAATTTGACGATAGTTTAAAGATATAAGTGCAATAAACCCTATATAAAATGTGTAAAAATAATAAAGTTACTAAAAAAAAAAAGTTTAAAAATTTCAATTTATACAAACTAAGTCAAAAAGTATTTTTCCATTTACTCTAATTTTTATAGTTTTTTTTTCCGTAAAAAAGTACAAAATCATTTTCAAACATATTAAATTTTTTAATTTCATTTTTTAACTAAAATATTAAAAAAGACAATTCTCAAATATATTATGAGAAATCATAATGTTTCACATATAAGAGTTGTTTTATTTTGGAGAATTTACAAATCAGTGGTACTATTATAAAATAATTATAATTTCATGAAAAAATTTATGACTTTAATCATTAAAATATTGAAAATTTATCATAAATTTATAATTATTTTTCAAAACTAGCACTAATTTGTTATTTGGGAAATTCTATCATACATACCCTTAAAAGAGTATATTATATACATCCTTAATTATGTCATTTTCTTCTTTAATTATAATCAAATTTTCTTTTTTAGTTACAATATTATTTTAGTTATGACTAATAAATTTTTTAATTATGTCTTATGTTATATTTGATTATGAAAATTTCTTTTTAATTAGTTAGGACTAAAAATTATAAAATTATGACATTTTCTTATAATTCCGTATCATGTTATTTTCGCTTATATTTTCTCACCTCACCATCCAAACAGAGGTAGGCATCCATGTGATGGAGAGGATCGGTATCGTGCCTACCCAACTTGCTATATATGCACTATGCTTAATTCATCTCTGTATTCTTCATCTTCCACACCTTCCACCATTGTTGGTGCTTCTGATATTTTCTCCAAATGGGTGGTGTGGAATTCAAAAAACACCTTTTCCTTTCCATTGTTGCATACACAAATTTTTCCAAACATATATATTTATATATTCTCAATAATAGTTCAGTCTTTTAAGCAATCCTTGCTTGATTTCCTTAATCCACAATTCTTTCTTCTCACTGCACTGTCCCTAATTTAATGTAAAATTCATTTTGTTCAAGCTCTCAGAGCAACATTGCTTGTTTTCTATTTTTTTAATCTCTCAATTCTTGTTGGGTTTCTTTAATCTTTGTTGAAATGGGTAGTGTTGGGGTGTTGACCAATTCAACAATGATTTGTGCTCCATTGATGAGTCAATCTGTGGAGCAAATGGTGAGTGACATGAATCAGGCAAAGGCACAAGGTGCAGATGTGGTTGAGATCAGGCTGGATTGTATAAAGGACTTCCAGCCAAGTCAAGACCTCCAAATCCTCCTCAACAATAAGCCACTCCCTGTTCTCATTGTCTATAGGTATAAAATGCTAACCTTGTGTTCTGCTTCTATGTATATGTATATATTTTTATTATTGGGTATCCAAGTAAACCCGGCTAATTTCGAGACCCATGCAAAGCGCCCCTCCACATGTGGGTTAGACCTAATATTTCATGAGGCACCCAGGGCCAACAAGTGACTGATCACTTGGCCAATATTTGGGACACTTTGTACTTTGAAGTTTTGCAAGATTTGATTTCATGTGAACTGCATAAAGATTCCTTTTTAGTGCTCACAGGCTGTTTTTAATATTGTCGTACTAAAATTGCAGAATTGAATGTGATATAAGAAAGATAGTTACTATGAGCTTTTCTTTTAATTTAAGTCAAGGTATCTTGATGGAAATTTTGTGCATGCACTCAAATTGGTTGTGGGGGACCATGAGCTTTTTATAACCGACAATTTAAGAGCAACTCTAATGATCAAAGGCAAAATGATTTTGGCTTGTTAGTGTAAAAGGGTATTCTAATTTGATCATTATTCAACTAAATTTTGTATGATCCATTCTAGATCAACTGAAACTTTTCTCTCACTGATCCAGATGAATTTCAAGTTTTTCGGTTTTTTTTATTTATTTCTTATTGTTCGAAGAAGGATAAATTGTGATTATTGGTGTAATTTATTTTATGAAATTATAATTTTTAGTATTGTTGGGTTTTCATAATTTGTAGATTTTATTTATTTATTTATTTTTTATTATTATTATTATTTTGTTTTAGAAATTAAAGAGCGCTGTAGTTTCATGGTGTCACAAATTTGTTTCTCAAACTCAAGTACATAAAGAAATAAGTTTTTGAACTAAATATGGTGATGTAACCTTTCTAATATGTCTGTTATACAGTAGGCATAATAATGGGATCCTCTTATGTTAGCTGGGGACTTGGGGGGTAATAAGTATATTTGTATAGATTTGGCTTCTATTTGGTGAAATAGATTGTAAAGGTTTGCTTGGAAAATTTAAAAAGGGTTTTTTTCCCATTGGTTCTGCACAAAATTTAGAGTTGGATTTGACATAAAAGCAAATATTCATTATCTTTTTGTTGGAAGCTTTACTTGTTAACTTTCTCTATCTTTGTCGCTATCACTCCAGTGGTTGTAGTAGGTGAATATACTCACAAGGGAATGAATGTGTATATAATATATATTTCTAAGAATTTTTTTTCCCACTATTGTATTGTTGTTGTGAACTCAGTGTTTGGTGGACCATTAAGTCAAACTTTATCAATTTAGAAGAAAACTAGATAAATAGTGTCCTAGTACAAAATTTTTAATGTTCAACTTCTGTTGAATCATATTTTATTCTTTTTTTTTTTTTTTTTTTTGCTAGGCCACAATGGGAAGGCGGTCAGTATGGGGGTGATGAAAACATGCGGTTGGATACACTTCGTTTAGCTAAAGAACTGGGAGCAGATTATATTGATTTGGAGCTCAAGGTATTTGTATTTGACATCAATTCATCTGCAGGAAAATAGATTGAATTCTGTTAGATGATGTCAAGTTATTTGGAATTTTACATGCTTTCTCCAACCACATTTGAACTAATTACAGGCCAAGAAGTCTAATCATATTCAAAGCAACTTAAACAAACTGCAATCTGATGTCATTTTCCCTGAACTCATGGGCTATAGTATGTTTGGACATGGTTTTGTCTTATTTGACTGAATCCTCTTCCTGTCTGATTGGGCACCACTCGTTTCCTAGAATGAAAAAATGGAAGAACCCCTGCAGTGTTGCACTATCAAGTGTGGAATCAGAAATTAGCATTTATTTGTTGAACATTATAAAATATTCATGAATTCTTTGCTATATGCTCCTCTAGTGTTATTTTTTTAATCATAGATTGATAATTGATGCATGGAAATCAGTCGACAGTATGAAGGATGGAAAGTTTACAACATCAACTAAGATTTGGGAACATGCTAAGTGCTTGTCATTAAGGGTTAAATTTTGTCCTCCTAAGGGAGTGTTTGGTTCATTGGAATGAAGATGGATTGAAATGGAATGGTCATTCCCTAGTCTCCTTATTGAATGACCATCGCCTTACAATGACAAATGATGATTCCACTTGCAATATATATTTTTTATAATTTATTTAGTGAATCAAATGTGAATATCTTGATGAATGATCATTCCATTCCAACTTATTCCAATAAACCAAACACAACATAAAAGTTATCATGATTCATGGCATGATGCTAGTTCATCATGTCTGTGAAGCTTATTATTGAGCATCTCAATTTTGATTTGAACTTTTACCTCTTATTCATGAAAAGATAAAATTGATAGAGTTGATGGGGAATGGTGACCATAAAACAATTTTGTGTGCCCTCACCGTAGTTGAATTTATGAAAATTAAATGATAATATTTGTGAACTCTGTATTGTGTTCTATTCATTGTTATGTAGAATATGCAATACTGTTAGCTGGCTTTGTTTTTAGCTGCTAAAAAGGTCAAATATACAATACAATACAATACAATACAATACAAAAAAAAAAAAAAAAAAAAAAAAAATTTGTCAACAGTTCTCATTTTCCAATAAGAATTCATTAAATTTTGTCTTCTTATGACTTTTATTATACTGTGATCATTCAGGTAGCTTCTGATCTAATGGAGGAACACAATCCGAATAAGCATAGAAGTAGCAAAATAATTGTATCACACTATATAGATGGCACAACTCCTTCAGAAGAAGATCTCAGTCAACTTGTTGCCCACATGCAATCAACTGGAGCAGATATCATCAAACTTGTCTCCAAATCAAGTAGCATTACAGAGCTACCAAGATTTTTTCATTTGCTTTCACATTGTCAGGTATATGAGGTTTGATGAAATTATGATGTTTTTGCCACTTCTGTGAAAAATGTTATATTTGACTATGATAAAAGAAAAATAATACACTTAGAGAAGGTGAGCACTACTAATGATTCTTATAAATCATAACTCAAATGCATGAGTTGGCCACAAGATATGTGTGTCAATGACTGACTAGATTAAAAGTTGATTATCAAATATTGGAGATAACAATCCCTCTCTTTGTAATAAAAGAAATCAGGAACAAGAGAACGCAAACACATCTTTAGTGAATTTTAGTTTATTTGTGGGTGCAAATTTTATAAAAATTGAATGCCCAAAGCAACAATGAAAAAGAAAAGAGACTGGACTCAAGTGAAGAACAAATACTGTGACTGTAATTTTCGTCTTTCCTCTTATCGAAATATAGCTAATGTGGTAACTGAATGTAGACAATGGATGATTAGGATAGTTTAATTTAATTTTATTTGCCTATCTTTTGTGTATTTGACAAGTCACCTCTTTTTAACTCTCTGCAGATACCGCTAATCACATACTCTATCGGGGATAGAGGTCTTATAAGTCAATTATTGGGCCCAAAATTTGATGGCTTTTTAATCTATGGGTCTATTGAAGGAAATCCAGTGCCTGGTCTGCCTACTTTGCATAACCTTCGACAAGCTTATGGAGTTGATTATTTAAATGCAGAAACTAAAGTTTTTGGCTGATCTCAAAACCAGTGGGCCACAGCAAAGGTCCCCTTCTCCATAATCCTACCTTTAGACACGTGGGCTACAATGGAATTTACGTCCCAATGCTTGTAGATGATCTCAAGGAGTTTTTTAGTGTTTACTCAAGCCCTGACTATGCAGGTTTCAGGTAAGCTTATAATTCCTTCCTGTAAGAGTGATCTATTTTGAAAATTCAAAAACCATGAGACTTGCCTTGGAGGGAAGAATATTTTGAAAATAACAGGAAGGGCAAATTCATAAAGGGAGTCGATCAAATGAGACCTTATTGGAATCCAAGACCCTTATTGAATTTACCACAGGAAATGCAAATTAATTGGGTTATGGGTCGCAGCAAGGGTGATGACCTGAGAATTGAAAGAGAGACTTGGAAAAATGATCAAAAGAAGCCAATCTACATAAATTTTTGAAGGAAGTCGGTTAATAGAAATGTGAAGTTACTGAGGTGGGCCAAACAGAGAGGATAAATCCCCTTGTACCTCCATGACATACCTCGGAAAATTCAATTTTCCTAGAGCCAGTGATAAAGGGCTT
>CM069908.1:81638810-82116723 GCA_036172215.1 Camellia granthamiana | reverse complement strand
ATAATCTCACTTTATTTTGTGGCTCTTAATTTCATAGTGAGATAATAAATAATGTACTTTTAATTTATATTTTTTATGAATTGATGACGACATTCAATTCGACATATATTTGCACTTATTCATCTAAACCAAGAAGCAAAATGACTACTTTAAGAATAAACAATATAATTTATCAAATCAATAATTAAAAAATAATAATTATCAAGTTATGCCAAAAACTACAATATGTCCATCCAAAACAACACTAAAAAAAATTCCAAGAATTAAACAAAATTCTATAAAACCCATTTGAAATATTCAAAATATTTCTCAAAAAAAAAAAAAAAAAAACCATTATCTAAGGATTACGATAAAAAATAAAATAAAAAAACTACATTTCAATTATGTGGGGGCGGTTGTGAATGACTACAAAATTTTAAAAAAGTTTCATTATCTAAGAATGACTCGTCCCCCATGGGATTGACCTCTCCTTCATCAAATGACATCCCCTAACAAAATAAAAATGAATAAGTGGCGTACTGATATAAAAAATGATTTTTTAAAAAAACAAAATTCCAAAACGGAACTGATATAAAATTTCCAAAACGGAACTGTTGCGTACTGTATATTTATGAGGTATAAATAATATATGTTATAAGGTATAAATAATATATGTGTCCAATATAACATTGAGGATGCATAGTGGCGCCGCGGTAAGGGCGTTGCGTACGCGTGCGTGGTCCAGGGTTCAAACCTTGGTGCTGCTGGAATTGTTTGACATTTTTTGAATAAGCTTGGCGACCAAAACGGCGCCGTTTTGGGCGTGCAGCAGTGCTGCTGCGCGGGCAGCAGTATCCCCAAATCCGCTATCAATAGAGTAACATGAAACCAACTAAAAAACAAGATCTGTAATCATGGATGCCATCAATAGTAAGCAAAAAAATAAAAATAAAAATACACGGAACGATAGGACTCTTTAATGAACGATTCCAAGAAACACATTTTGATAGGTCCCTTAATTTACCATGCCATCTATTTGCCTGTCTTACGTAGGTGTTTTTTTTTTTTTTTTTTAATTTTTAATTTTTAATAAACGATTAATACAAGAAAGGGCAATTAATGTGGCCTACATAAAACATTATTGGTTCCTTTTGCTTTTGACACAGTATGCATCAACATGAAGACATACCTAGTATATCATCTCATGATATCAAAACAATGAAAGATAGTAAGAACAATAAAACAAAGCAGTACTTTATTGTTAATTAAATATGGTTCGATCAAAGCACAAAGCTTACGGTAATCAGGATTTCATATTGCATGTGAAAAGAACATAGATTATATGTCCACAAATTATATAATTGGCGATTGAGAGGGAATTTATACTTGAATTGGGCCGAGCTGCGATTATGGACCGTATACGTTACTCCGGTCCAAAGAAGAGACTTAGTAGTTAGTCCGGTCATGGCCGTTGTGATTAGTCCGGCCGAAGTAAGATCTTGTTTGTACTTCGGTTGGGTAATGTATTATGGGCGATTCGGTCTTCGACAGTTAGTTCGGTCGTAACATGTGGAAACCGAAGTGTGCTAGGTACTCTTAAGTAGTAGTTCGGTTCCACTCTTATGGATAGCTCGGTCTTAGCATGAGAAAGCCGAGGTAAGGGAGATTAAGGTAAGGGCCGAACTGACAGCTACTTCGGTCCTATTGGAGTTCGGCCATGGAAACCATCTCACTTGGTTTAAGCAGTGAGGGGGGTGTTGGAGGATAAGTATTATCTTCCAGGAGTATGAATCCTAGGAGGACTCTACATGGAGGAGTAAAGAGTCCTACTAGGATTGTGCCACAACGAAACCTATAAAAGCTCACCCACACCGCCTATGAAGAGGTAATGCAATTTTGCTCCCTGAATACATAGAGCTTTTGCCTATTTGTCTTGTTGACTGACTTAGGCATCGGAGAGGTTTCCGGCACACACCCGCCGGCTAGCTCACGTTTGTGTTTTCAGGTAGTGGAATGACATCGTACGGAGGAGCGCAGACTTGATCAACAGGATTATACGAGAAGGTGTATTTCTTTCCCGTACAATTGGCGCCGTCTGTGGGAACTCAGACAAGAAAGACCTCTTGATCAAGCTTTTCCTCAGGAAGAATCGATGGCACACAACGAAGATGTATCGTAGTCCGCCATCGACGGACAAACACCACAGGGAGGTGCAAGACGCGAAGGACTACCTTTGATCCCTCCTATGGCAGACTTGGAGCAACGACAAGATTCCAGGAGGGATGCCAGGGGTAGAAGGAGGAATAACAGCCCTCATCCCTCTCGTTCGCAAAGCCCAGAAAGACAAAGGCGCAGGGTTGATCCTCAAACTTTGGAGGATCGCGTCAGGGAACAAGACGAGTTGATACGGCGGATGGCGGCAGACATGGAATCTCTAAAACGCCAGATGAAAGGAAAAGAAGTGGCGACAGGAGAGGGGCGCAACAACAAGACGCCCCGTCGCCACACAGAGGGTCGTAGTAGAAATTCTACACCCTCCCAAGCAGAAAACAGAAGCCTCAGGACAGGCGACACGCAAGCCAGATCTTCCAGGACTCGTCACTCCAGGTCTGAGAGGACAGAGACCTGAAAGGTCTTACACGGAAGGAAGCACTTACTGGCCCTCACATACGCACCAAACAAGGTCCAGACAGACAGAGTTACCCAGATCGTCCGACCTATGAACCATGCTAGATGAAAAGGCACGATGTAGGGAAGATGCCAGGGCACGTGATCCACATAGAGTTTCTGCCTTACAGCGGTTGGCTCCTCGGACGCATGGAAGCGTCGAGGTTGGAATGCCACTACCACGCCCAGCCTATGAACCAGTTGACAAGGCATTGGCGAGGCTGCAGACCTCACCGTTTGTTCCAGCAATTGAGAACGCACCCCTACCATCAGGCTTCTTTCAGCCCAAATTCAATACATACGAGGGGAAGACGGACCCTTACTCGCACTTGAGCCACTTTCGCCAGGTCATGGCTGTATACCGGCGGAATGAGGCCTTGATGTGCATCCTATTCCCTTCAAGCCTTAGTGACCTAGGCCTGACTTGGTTTGAGAAACTTCCTGAAGGCAGCATAGCCTCCTGGGCGCAATTGGCGGAAGCGTTCGTGACAAGGTTCCGAACGAACACTAAAACCCCGGTGGAGATCGACCAGTTACTCTCCATCGACATGGGCGAGAAGGAAAACCTTACGATCCTACAACAGTCGTTACTGGGAGACGTTCAACCAGATTGGGGATTGTCCCACCAATCTAGCCATTGCACAATACAAAAGAGGACTTCCAGTTGGGGAACAGACTAAGGGACTCAATCACCATGACGCCGCCTCTCACCATGGAAGCCTTGATGGAAAGAGTGCATCAGCACATCAGGGTGGAAGAGGACGGCGCCCGTGCTAAAGCAAAGTCCAGCACAGCCGCAACGTCAGAGAAAAAGGCCTCAGCAAAAGTCAATGCGGTAAACCGTCTGAGCAAGAACGGGCGGGGCAGGCGAGACAACGAAGAAGACCAGGATAAGAGATGGTTGAGAGTCCGTACTGCCATAACTACGGTATTCAAGAAACCGATCTACCGAATCCTGAGTGAAATAAGAGACGAGCCTTTCGTCAAGTGGCCAGCCAAGCTAGGCGAGGCTCAGAAGGACTATGATGACAGATCCAGGTGCACCTTCCACAAAGAAAAGGGGCACCGTACTGAGAATTGCACGCCGCTAAGGCAGCATCTGGAAGAGTTGGTAGCAGCAGGTCACCTGGACAAATACATAGAGGGGGGGCACAGCCAAGCCCCCCAGGACCATAACAACCCCAATGGGATGCCAATTGACGCACCGCCTCAAGGCGTCATCAACGTAATACATGGAGTCTTTGAACCTGAGCGAGTATGCGAGCTCAGAGGTTCAATCAAAAAGGCTGAACACCTAAGAGAAGTGCTAAGTGCCCAACCAGTCGCCAAGAAGGGGAAGTCGGAGGCCACAAACGTCATGTCTTTTTCGGATAAAGACTTGGACAGAATATATTGCCCTCACAATGACGCCTTGGTTGTCACTCTCCGAGTCAAAGATTTTGACGTCAAGCGGATTCTGATTGACCAAGGTAGTTCATGCGAAATAATGTACTATGAAACCTTTAAACAACTAAAGTTGCAAGATAAGGACTTGGCGCCTGCAGTATCTCCCCTGATCGGATTCAACTCCATGCCAGAATGGCCCGTCGGCAAAATTATCCTCCCAGTCAGAGCAGGGAGTGTGACGAAACAAGTGGAGTTTTGGGTGTTGAAGGTCCCCTCCACCTACAACATTATCTTGGGCCAGAACATGGCTGCATGCCATGCGCTCGGTGGCGTCCTCCTACCACCAAGTAATGCGGTTTCCCAACGACACCGGAGTGATTGAAGAAGTTTATGGAGATCAGATCATGTCGAAGCAGTGCTTTGTCACAGTGAACGGCAGCCGCGCTGCCAAAGGATACGTTCATTCAGTTGAAGAACCTGAGAGTAATGAACTATTTGCAGATGTTGGCAAGGCGGCTAGCCAGAAAGCGGTGGAAGACTTGGTGGAGGTCAGAATAGATGAAAAGAACCCGGATAAGTTCTTTTTGCTTGGTTCGTCGTTGTCCCAGCACTGAGAGATTGGAGGTCTTGGAATTTCTGACCTCCAACATCGAAGTGTTCGCCTGGACCCCATACGACATGCCAGGCATTGATCCCAACTTCATCTGCCACCAACTCAACGTTCACCCTTCTGCCAGACCAGTCATTCAGCGCACCCGCAGATCGGCACTCCACCACGCCGAAATAGTGGCTGAAGAAGTAGGAAACCTGCTGGAGGCAGGGGCAATCAGAGAGGTGCACTACCCAAGATGGATCTCCAACACCGTCGTAGTGCCAAAGAAGAATGGCAAGTGGCGTGTTTGCGTCGACTACAAAACGGTCAACAAGGCGTGCCCAAAAGATAGCTTTCCTCTACCAAGGATAGATCAACTGGTAGACCTAACGGCGGGGCACAACAGACTTAGCTTTCTGGATGCATACAGAGGCTACCACCAAATCGCCATGCATGAACCAGACCAGGAGGTCACATCCTTCACAACTCCAAGAGGATTATACTGCTACAAGGTCATGCCCTTTGGCCTAAAGAACGCAGGGGCGACGTTCCAGAGAATGGTCACCAAGATGTTTGAGCCGTTGTTAGGCAGAACAATGGAGGCTTACATCGACGATATGGTGGTCAAGAGCAAGGATGAGAATGACCACCTCAAAGACCTAAGTGAGATGTTTGAGATCCTGAAGAAGCATAAGTTACGCCTCAAAGCGTCGAAGTGTGCATTCGGAGTAGGATCAGGCAAATTCCTGGGCTTCTTGGTGACCAACCGAGGTATAGAAGCAGACCCTTCTCAGATCAAGGCAATACAGGATCTGGAAAGACCAAATTCGGTGAAGGAAGTGCAACATCTCACCGGCATGGCAGCCACACTCAATCGGTTCATAAGCCGGTCATCAGATAGACTACGACCATTCTTCCATGCGCTGAAGACCAAGTTTGAGTGGGACGAAGAATGCGACCAAGCTCTGGAAAGTTTGAAGGAGTACATGTCTTCTCCACCACTCCTTGTAACACCAATCCCTGGAGAAGAGCTCTTCTTATATCTGGCAGTCTCGCAGCACGCAATCAGCGCAGTGTTGGTCCGTGCAGAAGGTATCCAACATCTGCCCATCTACTATGTCAGCAAAACATTATTAGGCGCCGAAACAAGGTACTTGCCACTGGAGAAACTGGCGTTAGCCTTGATGATGGCCTCAAGAAAGTTGTCGCATTACTTTCACGCCCACACTATAGTTGTTCTCACAGCCTTCCCATTAAAGGCTTTATTTGAAAGAGCAAACTTCTCTGGACGAATTTTGAAGTGGGCAGTAGAGTTGGGACAGTACGACATCAAGTTCCAACCTAGGACCGCAATAAAAGCACAAGCATTGGCAGATTTTGTCGCAGAATTCACACCAGGAAGTCATCACATCTGCCCAATCGACCTAACTGAGACAACCGAACTAGGGATGGAAGTTGACGTCGGAATAACGCAACCCCTGGTACTGGTTACTCAGTCAGGCCCTAAGGCAGACCAGAGCAAAGCAAGGAAGGAAGAAACGAACCATGCTATACCAAGTCAGGACTCACCAACAAATAAAGACTTGGTACGAATAGAAAGCAAGGGGCAAACAGCGAGCATGGACTCTGAAGAAAACGCCAGCAACCTGGAAGATCCCAAGGCATCATCTGATCCCTCCACCTGCTGGAAATTGTTTGTTGGAGAGATGTGGAAGCTCTTTGTGGATGGAGCATCCAACCGGCATGGAGCAGGACTTGGCATAGTCCTTATCTCTCCAGACGGCCTAGTAGTGGAGCAGGCAATCAACCTAGGCTTCCCAGCATCAAACAACGAAGCGGAGTATGAAGCGCTCCTGGCAGGCCTCAAGTCAGCATTCTACATGAAGGCCACCGAGCTAATGGTTTACAGCGACTCGCAGCTGGTGGTAAACCAAATATCTGGCGACTACGAGGCAAAGGATGATAGAATGGCCAAGTACCAAGAATTGGTCAGAATAGAGATAAAGAAGTTTGATGTGGTGAGAATAGAACAAATCGGTAGAGAGGAAAACAGCCGAGCGGACGAACTAGCAGGCTTCGCCTCGATGGCAGATACCTCCATCCCTCATCCACTACTGATCGACTACCTGCCTAGGCCAAGCATTGAAGACCCAGAAGCAGAAGAAGTATGTTGTGCAGAGTTAGGCCCTTCTTGGATGGATCCCATCATATTGTTTCTGAAAGATGGCACCTTACCGGAAGATAAGAAAGAAGCCAACAGAATAAGAGCAAAGTCGCAGCGATTTTGGCTCTCTCCATCCTTGGCATTGTACAAGAAGTCGTTTTCAGGACCTTACTTGAAGTGTGTTCACCCCAGCAAAGTGGAAGCATTTCTATTCGAAATACATGAGGGTGTATGTGGCAGCCATCAAGGAGGAAGATCATTGGCATATAGAGCGATTTCACAAGGATACTGGTGGCCATACATGCAAGCGGATTCAGAGAAGTATGTTAAAAAATGCGAAAAGTGCCAAAAGTTTGCGCACCAAATACACCAACCTGCCAGAGAATTGCTACCATTGACTAGCCCATAGCCCTTCGCAATGTGGGGCTTAGACATAGTGGGACCACTTCCAACAGCACCAGGCAACAGGAAGTTCTTCCTTGCGGCAACCGACTACTTCACAAAGTGGGTGGAAGCAGAAGCCTTGGCATCAATCAAGGAAAAAGATGTGAAGAAGTTCGTTTGGCAGAACATCATCACTCGGTTTGGCATACCAAAGGCACTAATCTCAGACAACGGCACTCAATTCGACGGCAGAATTTCCAGAAGCTTTTGTGAAGAGTACAAGATAGAGTTCTACAATTCTACACCAACGTATCCCCAAGCAAATGGCCAGGCAGAAGCATCAAATAAAGTCGTCTTGGATGGACTGAAGAAAAGGTTAGAGAAAGCCAAAGGCAAGTGGGCAGAGGAACTCCCTCATGTTTTATGGGCTTATCGCACCACACCTCGGCGATCGACAGGAGAAACACCATTCTCCTTAGCTTATGGCATGGAAGCAGTCATCCCATTAGAAGTTGGCCTCCCCACAATTCGGAGCGAAAACTTTGATCCAGACTTAAATGGCGAGGCCATAGCATTAGAGCTTGACCTTGCGAAAGAAAGAAGAGACAGAGCATTGGTTCACATCGCCTCCTACCAACAAGAGTTGTCTAGAAAGTATAACAAAACAGTGCATCCAAGACAATTCAAGATCGGCGATTGGGTACTTCGCAAAGTAATGGGAAACACCCTGATTCCAGGAGATGGCAAGTTGGGGCCGAATTGGGAAGGACCTTACAAAGTGGTCGGTTTAGCAGGCAAAGGGGCATACCACTTGGAAGATGAGGACGGCAAAGCAATTCCCAGGCCATGGAACACTGCCAATCTCAAGTTGTTTTATTTTTAGCTTTTTTCCTTTTAAGTATGTGTAATTTTTTACTTTCTCAATAAAACAAGTCGATTCTTTCTTAGTATAATTGTTTTCAGTAGAAAGTAACTTTAGTAAGTTAGTAGCACTGTAAACATAGTTGGCTGGAACAACCAACTATGACCCCTCCTAAGCCCAGGATAAGGATCCAGGCTGCAGGACGTTTGGTCGGAATAACCAAACACCTTATTCTAAGTTGGCTGGAAAAACCAACTTAGAAGTTGGCTGGATTAAACCAACTCTTTGTACTTTTCAGCCGAAGTAAGTGTATGGCTGAAGAGAGGTTGGCTGGATTAAACCAACTCTTTGTACTCTTCAGCCGAAGTAATTATATTGGCTGAAGAGTGGTTGGCTGGATTAAACCAACACTGGATACTCTTCAGCCGAAGTAAGTGTATGGCTGAAGAGTGGTTGGCTGGATTAAACCAACTCTTTGTACTCTTCAGCCGAAGCAATTATATCGGCTGAAGAGTGGTTGGCTGGATTAAACCAACACTGGATACTCTTCAGCCGAAGTAAGCATATGGCTGAAGAGTGGTTGGCTGGATTAAACCAACACTTGTACTCTTCAGCCGAAGTAAGTGTATGGCTGAAGAGTGGTTGGCTGGATTAAACCAACTCTGTGTACTCTTCAGCCGAAGTGAGTTATATCGGCTAAAGAGTGGTTGTCTAGCAAGTTAGATAGTTAAACCGAAACCACAGTTAATGAAAAATTCATTGCAAGTATAAGCATACATACACAAAACCGGAATAAAAGTTAAAGAAATTTTCATTAAAGTGCAAACCAAGTACAACTGAGGGGCCGCAGCCCGGTTACAAAAGTTCAGAACAAAAGAAGAAAAATGAAAAGTCAGCGGAGAAGATCATCAAGCTCGGCATTGAATTCTGCATCATCATTTGTCCGGAGCCCGGTGTCAGCTGGGAGCATGGTTTGATCTGGGAGCTCGGTCTCGGCTTGAACTTCGGTTTCTGTTGGCTGTGTGTTGTCAACCAGCAGCTCGTCAGTTAAGTCCTCAATGACCGGCTCCAACCGAACTGTCTGATTGTTTGGTTGTTTGTTGACAGCCGGGGTAAGAGTTTGCTCATCTTCATCAGAATCTTCATCATCATCTTCATCAGAGCCTTAGCCTTCGAGAAATTGCTTCTGCAAATTGGCAGCATATTGCGAGAGCGAGGCCGGAATAGAATAAGGTGGAGCATTATAAACCTCGGTCTTAGCCCCGCAGCCAAGCTTCTCCACAGCACTCCTCCAACCGCACTTGAAGAACAGGTCCTTCGCTACGTCGCATTGGAGGGTGTACGCGTCCTCTGCCTCCTTAAACCCTCACTTTTCGGCGGCTTTGACGTCCTTTTTCCGCTTGTTTATCTCGGTGTCCTTTTTCTTTTCGATCTTGGCCAACAGACGCAAGTATTTGTCCTTCGCTTCGGCAGCAACCTTCTTCTTTTCGGCTTCGACCGATAGGTCAGCCGATCGTTCTCCGCCCAGAGTTCGGCCATTTGTTTTTTAGCCTCCTCTAGCTCGGCCCTTTTTGATTCGGCCTCAGCCATGGCCTCCCTTGAACTCCTCCTAAGCTCCATGACCCTCCTGTGAGTGACTTGGTTTTTCTGGATGGCCTGCAAAGGAGAAGTAGCGTTAAGCCGGACTCCAAGTTAGAAAAAACCTTACATAGAAAGAGGAAAACTGCTTACCAGGATCATGGACTTAGTGGAGGACCGAATTGACTTTAGCTCGGTATTGAGTTGTTTGTAATGGTGCTCCATGTCCTTCGGAAGGCACACACTTTTGGCCAGGTTGTAAGCCAACAAGTGGTCCTTCTCAGCAACGACCGAATCTTCAGCAGTGATATCTCGGTTGTCGAAGGAGAGGACGGGAGCCCATTTGGAAGAAGTGGCAGTTCGGTCAGTCTCCTCTGGCTGGAGGCTTTGTTGAGGGCTTGGAGGAGGGCTTGGTGGAAGAACGTTCTCGTCCTCATCGACAAGTCGTGGCCCGGTTTGGCTAGTCCGGGCACGCTTGTTTCGACGAGAGGAAGAGGGCTGTTGGGATGGAAGGGCCACCACGGTCTCAGTGGTCTGGCTGGGTTGTGGTACTTCGGCTGGGTTGGTTGCGGTCAGCATTGCCTTCAGTCGGTTTTTTTTTTTGCCATCTCTTGTTCGGCAGTAAGTGGCACCAAGTTGACCTGGGGCAAGGAAGGGTCCCGTTCTGGTGCGTCTTCGAGGAGGAAATCGGTCACCCTTGCTTTTCGGCGACCGGAGTAGCGGTAAGTCGGTTCGAAGTTTAGAAGCTTTGCCCAACCTCTCTCCTTGACTCGTAATGCGGCGCGCAGAATACCAAGGTTTGGGTGGCGGTAATTTGATAGGAGATGGGCTCTATCTGCAAAAAAGAGACAAACTGTTAGTTCGGTTCAGAAGAGAAAGCCGAAATAAAGAAAAGGGAGAGGCACCACCGAAGTATGTATACCAGGTTCCCCTTTTTTCCAGTTTATTCTTCGACTAGGAATCTGGGCTTAATGGTCTTCAAAATTCCCAGAGACCCAAAGAAAATCATCGTCGTTCAAGTCTTTGTCCGGTGTATGTTTTATTATTTTCTCTCGGCCACGGCGTATTCTTAAATAATAACACCAGCCTTCATCTTTGGATCCTAAGGAGTATTGATGGAATATTTCGGCTAAACCGAGGTTGAGACCGGTTTGGCGGTTTAGCGCGTCTATGCCCATTATTATACGGTAAGTGTTGGTGGATAGCTGGGTTGGGCATAATCTGGTTTGTCTAAGGAATTCGCATAATAAAGGTTGGACTGGGAATCTGAGTCCGGTTTCAATTATTGATTGGATGGTAAAGGGGACAAAGCCTTCGTTGTCCCATGGGTCAACGTCTTGTTCGGCCAAGGTAAGGTTTACATCGGCTGGAATGTTGTATTCTTTTTTGAATTCGGCTAGGCCTCCTAGGGTTTCTACTAGGAACCTATATTTCCCCATTTATTGTATAAGTTAAGAATAAATTATCTCGGTCGAAAAAGTGTGCTCAGTAGCTCGGCTGAGCGCAGGAAAGTGCCTGGCAACCTAAGTCTGCAAGGTGGAAGACAAGGTGTTAAGCACAGATCGTTGACCGTGCTACAAAAAACAAAGCAAGAAAAGACAAGTCCTACTTCGGCTACGGAGTGTACTACGGGATCTACCTCGGTTTGGCAAGATGTTTTGGTTATTTCGGTTCTGCCTATGGGTTGTGTTACTTCGGTTAAGCAACAAGGGGTAGCTTTCTGAGTTCGGTTTAGGAACTGAGAAAGCTGGCTGAGCCCCCAAGGCTTAGCTCGGTCGAGGGCAAAAATTTCTAGTTCGGTGCGTTTTTATTTCGGCTACTGTGAATCAGTTGGTGGCCTATTTTGAAATTACTATGAAATGTACAAGTTCTAGCTCGGTTCCAGTCTACCTAAATAAGTATATAGCAAGAACAGTGTTCTAGTCCGGTTAAGGCATGTGCAAGGATCAAAAAGGTGTTCTACTTGCTATTTCGTTATATTCATAGTGTTCTTGTGAAGGTTTTTTTGCAGAAAACTTCAAATATTATTGGGAACAGAAAAGTGCTTTTCAAATATACAAAATAGACTGCTATGGATTAAAACAAAAGCAAAAACAAGAAAAACAGAAATAGGTTTTTAAAAGCTTACCAGAGGAAGAAGATGGAGGTAGAAGCAAAGGCAGCACTAAAAAACTCGAACGCAGCAGCTCCAAGCTCAGAACAGAGGCACAGAGAGAGAGAAGATGAACAGAGTAAGGTGTGATTCAGAAATGAGGAGTTCTTTTGGTGAAAAGGGCCAAAAGGGTGGGAACTGTTTAATTTTTTCGGAGTACGAGGGCGGCGCGGCAGCTGTAAGGAGCCACTCAGAGGCTGCCACGTGTCCCCAGAAGAAGAAGCGTTTCAGTTGCTGTCACTGAAGAGACGTTTTGACTGGACGTTCATAGTACGGCCCAAGTTTAGCTCGGTTGGATAAGCTAAATGGTTTTTAGCTTGACCGGGTAAGTTAAATGGGTTTTAGCTCGGCTGGAGAGGCTTAAAGTTTTAGCTCGGCTGGAGTGATTGAAACTGTAGCTCGGCCGATAGACAGGTAATCCCAAATCATGTTTTGCAGATGGAATTAAGGGGCAATTGAGAGGGGAATTTATACTTGAATTGGGCCGAGCTGCGATTATGGACCGTATACGTTACTCCGGTCCGAAGAAGAGACTTAGTAGTTAGTCCGGTCATGGCCGTTGTGATTAGTCCGGCCGAAGTAAGATCTTGTTTGTACTTCGGTTGGGTAATGTATTATGGGCGATTCGGTCTTCGACAGTTAGTTCGGTCGTAACATGTGGAAACCGAAGTGTGCTAGGTACTCTTAAGTAGTAGTTCGGTTCCACTCTTATGGATAGCTCGGTCTTAGCATGAGAAAGCCGAGGTAAGGGAGATTAAGGTAAGGGCCGAACTGACAGCTACTTCGGTCCTATTGGAGTTCGGCCATGGAAACCATCTCACTTGGTTTAAGCAGTAAGGGGGGTGTTGGAGGATAAGCATTATCTTCCAGGAGTATGAATCCTAGGAGGACTCTACATGGAGGAGTAAAGAGTCCTACTAGGATTGTGCCACATGAAACCTATAAAAGCTCACCCACACCGCCTATGAAGAGGTAATGCAATTTTGCTCCCTGAATACATAGAGCTTTTGCCTATTTGTCTTGTTGACTGACTTAGGCATCGGAGAGGTTTCCGGCACACACCCGCCGGCTAGCTCACGTTTGTGTTTTCAGGTAGTGGAACGACGTCGTATGGAGGAGCGCAGACTTGATCAACAGGATTATACTAGAAGGTGTATTTCTTTCCCGTATAGCGATCACGCAAGACAACATCAAATATTCAATATTTTCATCAAAATGAAAAACAAAAATATAGATTCATGCAATCAAAGTAGTGTTGTTATGATACCAGTGAAAGTTTGCGGAACAAAAATTTTATTTGAACACAATTTTTCAAAAAGATACCACCTAATTACATAATCTAAAATACCTCGATCCAAGTGTGTTGTTGTTAATACCTCACCAATTTTTGTATCAAATACGTCTGATATATACACAACAAATGATAGAGTTTGGATGTAGGTGAGATCTTTAAAGATCTCTATCTTTTAGTTGTGGGGATAAAATAAAAGATGTATCTTTTTTTTTAGTATGCAGGATACAACTTATCCAATTTTTCATTAATTATCTTTTAAATAGATAACATAAAACTTCCACTAATTGCAATAATGTTCATCAACATATTACAATTAACCCCTAAAAGTAGAGAATTACTAGTGCGGCCCATTTTTATAATTGGTCACAAATTTCCTTCTACCAAATTATATTCCACATGAGCTACTAGGTATGGACAAATTTATGACTATAAAAAACCCTAGCTCATGTAACCAAATTCTAAATTTTTCATTCTTTTAATTGGACCACAAAAGCATTTTTCAAAAATAATATTTTTGTAATTATAGATGTATAAATAAAATATTTTTATGAAAAAGTTACTGGCCAGTTTTCTTTTGATCCAATGTTAATAGGAAAAATTGCTTGAATATACTTTCTCACTTTGAGAATGGTGGATTCTATGTTAAGCACCTATATAAATCAATTACCACTCACATAACCCAACATGTCCATGCATAGCCTATGGTTCGGCGTCACCAATTGACAATATCAAAGTTAAATAAATACTTAATTAATTTAAACAAGCCTCTCAAGTCTAAGGAAAATAAGTGCATTATAATAAAACTACCTTTTAAATTGACAATAATCATTCCATAGGTATTCTCAAAATTGTCGCATGCCCAGGGGTTACCTGAGCGCACTAAATAGTTCAGACCCTCGATTTCTTCGATCTAGTCTCATGAGTGCAATGTGAAACATAGATGAGAGTCCAAATCCGACAACTTTTATTAAAAAATCCATTTTAGTGCAAAACTGTTGCTAGAAATGGACTGCATCACCAGATCTCAATGTAGCTACCCAATATTTTGAAAAAATTAGAAAACTCGTGACTTGTGCCAAGGCCACTGTTCATCATAACGAAAGATGTCTCGGTTTGAAACCTTAGGAATAAGGGGAGAAGGTCATTAATTGAGCACTCCATGCTCACCCGATCATAAGAGTGGTCTCTACTAAACCATGATATGAGTTTTATTAACTTTATATGTTTATATTCTGATTATTAATATTGCTAAAAATTACTATATGAGGCAAAGAAGTATAGACTATGTCATTCATTTTGGAATGTTTGGTTTCATGTATTTTTGAACATGTTTTGAATAATGCACAACTCAAAAGAAATTGAGTTCAGAAGCATAAAAATCAATATCATTCCAAAATAAGTGACATGACTTCCATCCACCGACAATCATAAAGTTATATCAATTAAGCAAGTAGTTGCATGGTATGATGCCAGACATAATAAGAAAAATACATACAGGCGGGATGATAAAACATAAACACTTGTATTTTTTGACGTCCCACAAGAGGCTGCAAAACAAAGTTAGAAAATATACATGATCCTAGATGCAAAATTCTAATACAATATATACATGTACAAAATGCGACTAAAAATTCGGCTATTAACACATGACATGTGAATCATTTCAAAACAAAGGCGTAGCACACAAACTCACATAAAAATTGTTTAAACCCACACATACAAATGAGTTGAATTTTAATGCATGAAATATGAGTGCAAAACATGGATATGGTGAAAAATAAAACATGATACTTGTTTACAGATATGAAAAACAAATAAATGAAAAGGGATAGAAAGAAGTGGGGGTGGGAAATTATTACAACACTAAATAATTTACAATATCGAATAAAAGACATGGGGTTCCGAAATTATTATAACAAACAACTATCTAACTCAAACCTAAGATGAATCTAACAAATCAAATATGGCAAATATAATAATATAATATAAACAAACATAATAATAAATATATACAAATATTTATTATTATATTATTATTAAAATAAAGAAACTACATATTTAAAACAATAAAGAAAACGCAATAAAATAAATGAGAAAGTTGCGAACACTCACTTTTGGAGAAAATGACAAATTTTTTGATTACCAAACTTTCTTCATAACACCCTCACGATTATAGAGTATGCTTTGAGATTTGAACAAGAAATTGCAAGTTTAAGCTTTAATGAAATTTTTGGGTCCAAATATCAGTGGATAGAAAGGCAGAAGATTTGTTAAACCAAAATTCTTTTAACCAAAATTTTCTCTTTTTTTTGGAACAAAGTTTTCTCTTTCATTTTTTTTTTCTCTTGAAACAAAATTTTTTCTTCCAAAATTCTCTCTTATCTTTTATTTTTTATTTTTATTTTTAATAACAAAATGATGGAGTATTTATAGAATTTCAAAACATCCAAAACACATGGCTAGCCATATGGTATTTCCAAAAACACATGGCTTTCCATGTGGTATGAGAGCCGATTTTTCCAAAACTGCTAAATTTTCTGGACAAGAAAAAATTCAGAAAAATATTTTTGAACAGGTCTAAAATTGTAATGCCCCAATTTCTACTCTAAGGGTTAGGGTAACGTCACTAAAGAGTTCTTTAGTCAATAGCCAAGTAAGATCCCAGGAAGGTTAGAGGAATCAATATAGCCTCCCTTCTAAGTCCAACCACCTTAGATAGCAAGGTATCTTTTTGACAGATCTTAAGAGGTATTAATACAAGGTCTCATAAGGAAAGCAGAGATAGACATAGGATTACAAAAAAATATATAAGCAAATAATAATTACAGTGTTTTAAATCTTAAATTACAAAACAAGTACCATTACTATTACAATCCAAAAAAAAAAAAAAAAAACACAAATAGACTTATAAGCAAAATGGCTTCTAGCTTTCTCTAAAACAGACACAAGTTTTCAAATGTCTCCGGCTCTTCGTCGGCCTCGTATGTTTCTTCGATACCTGGCATGAAACGCCATGAGCTTTGAATGCCCAGTAAATGCACATACACCCCATCCCTTTTTTCCAATCTAATACACAATAACAATTACAACAATAGGGGGAAGAAACATGATATTCAAGTAAATAATAAACGTTACAAGGTTAGTTGTTAGTAGTCTAGAAATCCTCCAAAGAGAGTTCATCCTCCCAACCACAAGAATCGGATATGGATTATATGGTATGCCCCATCTTTTGCTGCTTTGCAGACCTTACCCCGGATGCCTACCAACCGTTACATACCGCATAGAGCCAACTGAGGACCTCAAAAGAGATGGTAATATAAGGGCCTTGCCCATTCTCTCCTCACACCAAAACCACCTAGGGTCCGAATACAACCGCTTTGTTTAAGGGTTCCAAAACAGCCACTTGCGCAAGACTTTAGCTTTCAAAAGGGAACACGTCCCGCTAACCAACTCAACTTAAACATAACCTTATCTCATGACAAAACTCATGTGATCGAAACCCAATTAAGTTTTCCGTTTAGATTAATGTTTTAAGTTAGTTAGCATAAGCAAATAAAATAAAATAAAATAAATTTGCATTAGTATGAGCATCATCGAAGGACTAAAATAAAAGGTATATAACCATGATATATGTAATATCATACGAAGATGTCACGCCCTCAAAATAATAACATTAAATCCATCCATAGAGACATGCGTCGATACATAAAAGGTCCACATTCATCTATTCATCAGAGTATTTTATTACAAAAATATTACATATTAACAACAACAGCAGATGCCCTACGGGCTTATAGTTTTCCAAAATTAACACTTGGTTACAAAAGAGAGTGCTAACTCAATTACACATTAATACTTGGCTTGAATTTATATATAATATAATCAAGGAAAATAAGACAACAAAAAGTATGTCCGCTTCTAGCCTCCCAAGCTATGTCCTTAGAGATGGCATGCTACCTGTACCTGAAACTGATGTTCCCATATAGGGTGAGCCACAGCCCAATAGAAATATACTAAACCAACTATGAAAAATGCCTAAAAGGTTAGCAACTGATAGATGGTCAACACTTACACTTCCATTTACATCTTATTACAACTCCATGACGGTCAAGTCTATGTTACAATTCATTTTCCATTTCTTATTCAACTTTGAGTTTGAAAACAAGGCTCAGTATTCTAGCCAAAACATTTGATGAGATTATAGTTCATCACTAGAACACTTTCGAAGTTCAAGGTGGATACACGTTTTGGTGTTGTATCAATAACCCATAAACCACTTCCATACTTCACAAACGATGATGATATACATTTTAGTGCTATATCAAATCAAACAAACATTTCAATAGATATGCATATGAGCTATATCACAACTACAATAGATAAGCACATGAGCTGTATCATCACTACAATGGGAGAGCATATGAGCTGCATCCCCGAGTCCATCCCCCATCTTCCCTTAACCATTAACCGGTTTAGAGGTACATCCCCTATCTTCCCCTAAACCGTGGAGTACATCCCCCATCTCTTCCCATACACAAGCAATGCATATAACCACAGAATCATATACGCAATCAATCAATACATAAAGTTAATGTATTCTAGCAACCGTCTACACATAATGCATATAAACACATTCATATGCACAATCAATCAATACATAAAGTTAATGTATTCTACAAACCGTCATACTTTATGACACATCCAATTGATTAGTTTTAGTTTGCCTAATCATCATGCATTGTCTATAACAATCAATACTACCCTCCACCGGTAGCCCAAAGCAATTATTTCTAAACAGGAAATAAATACACAAATGGATAATATATCAACATTTCAACTAGGTGAGCAATCAATGATTCAACTACACACTTTAGTCCCATACATTCCAACTTCAACATTCTCAACTCAATTCCTCATTTTCTTTAATTAATTATATACATTAATTAATTAAACCAATTAGGGCAAACTACCAAAATTCACAAACAAGGACAACCCTAAGGTTCCATTTCCATCAATGTTCCAACATTAATCTCACTCTCTATGCCTAACATGCATGTAGGTTTATTACAAACAAAACCCAACTCTTTGTAAAAATTACACAAATGGCCCAAACTTTCTCAAAATCACCCAACAACACCCAACATATCAAATGCTAAAATTTAAAGACAAAATCCATAAGAAGGAGTAGGATATCCCTACCTTCAAATTCGGAGCCCAAAGGAAGAAGATGACGAAACCCAACGTGCTCCAAAAATCGAAATTTCGGATCAAAGTAAAGCCCTCGTCGATCAACCCAACTTTTGTGAAGACCAAAGGTGAGAAAAACACCCTAGCTAGATCAATACTTAGAGAGAAGTTATGGTTTTAGAGGGAGGAGCTCTCAAATGGCTTTTTGGAAAAGTAAGAAAGAGAAATGGGTGTGAAAAAGTGAGCCAAAAAGCTGAAGCTCGGATTTAAATAACAGACGCCCCGCTCAAGCGGCAGAAGCCCCGCTCGAGCGTCACTCACAGATCCCCGCTCGAGCGTCCAATCCCCCGCTCGAGCGGCGGATGCACACTCCCAGAATTTATGCAGAGCAGGTCCTCGCTCGAGCGCCAAAACTCCCGCTCGAGCGGACAACAAACAAAAGGGTCCCCGCTCGAGCGGGAAAAGCCCCGCTCGAGCGGCCAAGCCAAAAACTGGACAACTAGACTAGGTTCCTAAGCTCAACCAACCTGTTCCAAATCTTCCCAACACAACCCAAGACTCATATATAAAGAGTAAAGGATGCAAACGACATAGATACAATAACCAGCTCCACGAAACTGAGTCCGGAATACAACTGAACAGAAAAGAAAGAAAAAAAAAATGGGATTGCTATAGTACAACAAGGGGTAAGACCCGGAATCGCTATAAAGACATGATCATAAACTAATAAGTACATTCATGAAGATAAGAGCATAGAACACCAGTGCAAAAATAAATTTCCAGATTCAATACCATTTAAGGATTAAAATCAAAAGAACCATTTCAGATTTTTCCCGAGCTTGGCCTTCCTATGGTTCATAGAAAATTTTATCTAGTTTTTAAAATATTTTTCGGAAGTGGGATAGATTTTCTAGATTTTTAGTTATTTAAGAAACACTCCAGCACTGTCTAGATTTGTTGATCGTTACAAAAATCGAATTTTCTTTCAAACCACTCATTCTTTTTCAATGAAACCAATTTTGATTGAAACTAACCCTTTAAGGAAGTTTTTGACATAAAAATGAGGTCAAGGAAATATTTCTACATTTTTCTATAATTTTCACAAGTGGGTTGAAAAACTGGTTCTTTGAGCCCAAAGATTGAGATAAGAGAGAATGTAAGAAAAGAGGGTAACCAAGGATAATTTTTCACTTGTTTAATAATAAAAACATGCTAACTAGTATATATTAAACTCAGAAATTTAGATTGAAGGTGTTCCTTTAGAAATTATGAGAGATAGGTGTAGAAAAAGATAGTTTTGCACCGATTTAGAGAAAACACAAGGGTGGAATAAGGCTCAATTCTTTTCATTTTTAACACAAGAACACCATTACAACACATCTGAAATTATTTTAAACCTCTAATAACATGTATTTGAAAAAGGAAAATAAAAGAGAGAGTTGTATTGTGGCTTACTTGAAGTTAGGTGAAGTGCATGCATAAGTTTCTCCTCTTTTCCTCTCCTTTCCTTCACCAAGCTCACTCTCTTGCCCTCTTTTTCCTCTCAACCATGTGGTGTTGTTTGAGTGTGTGTTCTTGTGTGCAAAATGCCAAGGGAGAGGTTTTATTTATAATAAAATTGGTGCAAAAGGTCCAATTTGCCCATTGGTTGGAAATGGATTAGATATTTTGGATTTAGTTTGAACTTAAGAGAATAGTGGATGATTGGAGGCCTTAATTATGCAATTAATCATGATTTAGTTAGGCTTTAGTTAGGATGGAACTTGAGGTGGAAACAAGGTTCCATGTTTTGGGGTGTGCTACAACACTTTTTCATGAATTCATGGATTTCGTTTGAAAAAGATAAATACATTTCCTTTCCCTAGGGTGGTTGGCCAAAGATGATGATTTGGGAGATTATTTTTTATTTATTTTTATTTATTTTTTGTGTACAATTTGATGGAAATTTCAAAATATAGTTACAATTTATTTAAATAGGTTTAAATGTACAAGTATATATATATATATATATATAATAGTATTAACATGGGGTCAATTTGTAATTTAGTCAAAATGTGAGGGCTTTGGCTTTAATTTATAAATTTAAACGTTTAATTAAGTGTAGTTTTTAATTTATTTAGAATTTAGAATTTAATTCAGTTAAGGTTTCTTTGTTTTGAATTAAACGACGAATTGTACTAAGAACCGGAAACCTAGGGTTTCTGTGTGAAAAATATACTTAGAAAATTAATTTAATTATTATTGGGGTTTTAGAAATAGTTTCTGAGTTCTCGGATTCAATTTAGGGTTTACGAGTTTTTGGTTGGCGCATGTTTTTTATTCTAGGGTTAAAATTGTAATTAATTAAGAAATTGAGAGACTACAAAGAAATAATTAAAAAGTAAGGCTTAAAGAAAATATTGCAAAGATTAGGGGCCTCACAAAAATAATTTGGCCAAAACGGGTGTAAGGTTGGAATTAAAGCTCAAACCTAGCTTTTCTGCTGAGAAATTCGTAAAACATTCCAATTTTCATCATTGGGTGTTTGGAAGAAAGCGCCTAAGTCTTAAAACCGGTCAAAATGGGGTGTTTACATGAACCGATCATGTTCAGTGCATGTACTTATTGCATAGCACCCACCTATTTGCCTAAGGTCACTACTTCAGTGATGGAGTAAATCATTCTATCATATAGTAGCAAAACAGGTGCAAGCCATAGCAGTGCAGTGCCCAATCAACACCCATAACCTAGAACATTAATTGGGTCTACAAGGCACTAAAAAATCATAACTCCCAGTTTTTGGTTCATTAACCATTGCATGTTTTTTTACAATAGTACCCGAGGGACCTTATGTTCACATCATATGTAACATTAAATATAACATTACCTAGAATAATAATATACAGAAGTGCAAAAAAAAAAAAAAGAAAAAGAAAAAAGGCAAGCAATTTATTTAATCAGTTAATTAAGTCAACAAATTGGTTTTTGAGGGCACAAAGGCTAATAGTATGAAGCTTAATTATGGAAAATTTACCCATAAATTCCATATGGGGGAATGTTGATCTATATAGTCCTAAGAGTTTTCTTATGAACCAATTAGTCTTTTTTGTTTTGAAAAGTTGTATTTATTTGATTTGGTGCCATTTAAGTTTAAGTGAATGCCCTTTTATGATTCATTATTTTAATTTCTGATTCATTTTTGGAATGTGAACGGAAATGTGAGGTGTGAAAGATTTTTTTTTGAGGAATTAGTGGCTGAAGTGTTGGTTGTCAAGCGTGAAAATCTACATTTCTATTAGTGTGATTTTCTGGTGTTACATTGAAGTATTACATTAGAGTGCTATGTTTGGAAAAAGTATACTAATAAGTTTTTGTGTGCTACATTGATTAGAGTGTTATTTGGAAAAAATATACTAAGATTTTTTTTTTGGAATGCTACGTTGTTATGTTTGAGAAAAGTGCTCTAAGGAGTTGTTTTAAAATGTTACGTTGTTATGTTTGAGAAAAGTATACTAAGGAGTTTTTTAATGTATTACATTGGAGTGTTACATTTATAAAAAGTACACTAAGGAGTTTTTTTAGTGTGTTACATTGGAGTGTTATGTTTTTGGAGTGTTATATTAGAGTATTACGTTTGAAAAAAATATATTAAAGAGTTTTTTTTTTTGAAGTGATACGTTAGTAATTTTAACATTATGAAAAAATCCACATTTATCACTCAACACATAACACACATGTGTTTATGCTTAGCCCTTTATGTAATTTATACTAGAATGAGACTTTTGGATCCATAAGAAAAAAGACAAGACCAAACAGTTCATATAAAATCACTATTTGAAATTTATTGATGCTTCACCCTTCAATTAAGGTGAATATTCTAAGATAAAACAAAATTTGAACAATATTCCTAACAAATATGCGACATGCATCTTTATCTCATTGTAGTTTAATCTCTTGATTTGATGGGCATTTAGGGATTGTTTGACGTGTTATTTTAGGGGTAAATTACTAATAGGTTCTAGTAGTTGGATTTAATTCCCATTAATTCCTATTGAAAGTTAGTCCTAGTGAAATCGTCGTTAAAAATAATTTTTTGTGATGCTTTTTTGCATGTCTCTAAAAATTAACAATTAGTGACTTTTTTTTTATCACGATTACTATTAATGTTTTGTTAAAACTTACAATTAGTGACGTTTTTATGTGATGAATTTTTAAAATTGTTGTTGAAAGTTAAAAATTAGTGACTTTTTTGTGACGATTTTTTAAAAAATCATTAAAACTTATAATTAGTAATGTTTTTTGTGAAATTTTTTTTAAACTGTCGTTGAAAATTAACAACCAGTAACGTTTTTTAATAGTGTTTGATGAAAAATACCATTAACTATCATAGGACCTATTACACAATAAATCCAGGGTAAAATACACTTTTCGCCCTTTAAGTTTTATCATTTTCCTACTTTGATCCTTAAAGTATTTTTTGTTCCCACTTTAATCCTTAATGTTTATGATTATTCCAAATTTACTCCAAACACTAACAGCCATCCAATTTTTAACGAAAGATGCCATGTTGGCTGCCATATGGCACCACATAACATAAATGGGGATTTGGTGATAGACCCCTCACTGTCTCATTTGTCCTTTAAAATGACAACAATTATATGGATCCTTTCAAAACCTCCTAATATTTTAAAACTTATTTCTTTTACTATATTACCCATATATATATAACTCTCTTTAATCTCAATCTCCCTTCTCACTGTCTCGTTCTCTTTACCACCGTTGCTTTCCATCGGCATCACCGTCGCTCTCCATGGAACTCTTTCCCCACTGTCTTCATCGCCACCATCGCTTGTTGCATGACCTCAGATCTGAGATCATTTATCGTTGTCGTCACCGGAAAATGACGGTTTACGATTCGCGAACCTTAGATCTAATATCCTACACTCTCTCTCCCTCTGGCTCTAACAGTTCGTGTTCTGTGTGTGTGTGTGTGTGTGTGTGACCCACCATTTATGCTCTCTCTCTCTCTCTCTTCTTATTTTTCTTATTATTATTCTTCTTCTTCTTCTCATGATGCTTTATTTTCGAACTATGTCTCCTTATCTCTTTCTCTCTTCTTTTCATGATGCTATATTCTTCGAACAATAAAATTTTACTCCAGTTCATGTTGTAGTCCTGTCCTGTAAAGCCATCATCATAGTGTGTTTCAGAGTAAAATTTACTATCATTAACCAAATTAGCATGTCGTTAACCATAGTAAAATTTTACTATTATAAAAAACTGAGTACATAATGAACGAACTAGAGTCAAATTTTACTTTTAGATCTATGAACAAAAAAACAAAAAAACTCTTGATTTTTCATTGTAATCTCTCAATTTCTCAATTTTTTTTTTTAAATTTCAAATCTAAGTTCATTTATCTCAGATCTGAAGTTATTGATCTCAAATCTAAGTTTGCAACTATCAAATCTGAGATGGTAGTGGTTTGATGGTAAAAATGGTAGTCACCGACCGATGACGAGGATAATCAATGTTGGCAGATGATATGGTGGAGGCAATGAACAACCATCGAATTGGTGAAAAAAGAGAGCATTGTAAAAGAAAGAAAAGAAAGAGAGGGTATAATGATCAAATAACAAATTTTGTCCTTCACATAGGGCTTTATAAGTATGAGCGGATTTTGAAAATACTAATTTTTTTGGTCCTTTTAACAAGAAAAAGAAGCTAAGAGGGCTTTATGACTAAATTTCCCTAACATAAAAATATTATTATACAAATTGTAACCCAAAACCCATACCTAATATCCAAACCCAAACCCATAAACTAAAACCAAAACCCTAAATTAACCCTCTCTCTCTTTGTCTCTCTTTTCTCTCAAACCCTTCAAACCTATTTCCATCGACCGAACTTCCATTTCCACCACCCACCTCCACTGCCCCCAACCTCCATTGCCATAATCTCACGTACTCCTTCCGTCTCCCTCTTCACGGCCCACCAACCCATCATTGAACACCTACCCACTACTCAGATTGGAGATCCCCCATGGAGGAAGAAGTTGGGACAACATTAGTAGGTGGTGAAAGTGAAACTTGGGTCTTTGAATTTGAAGAACTTGTGTGTGTGTGAAAAACACATCAACACACTGATATCAATCTACTATCTAGCTTTAAGCTTAGAAATATAACAAATTGTATGGACAATGGAAACAACAGAAGCTCAGACTACGGTCCAATGCCTTTCGGTGGTTGGGGGTTTAATGGTGACTAATTTGGGTGTGCCAAAAGTCTTCTCAGTTTTCTTTTTATTCCAAATAGCATTTTTGACCGGGTGTGTTATTCTCACAAAAGAAATCTTGTTTGGTGTTTGGAAAAAGTATAGCTGGTTTGGGTTTTGATTTTTAATTTTAGTTTTTGGGTTTTGGTTTTGAGTTTTTGGGTTTGGGTTTGGATATTGGGTATGAATTTTGGGTTAAATTTTATATAATAACTTTTTTTATGTCACGTGGCAATTAACGTGGCACTTTTTGTTAAAAATTAGATGAATAAAACTATACGCATCAATCGGTATATCAGTTACTGTATTAACGGATGATGTGGCATAAATTTAGAGGTTTAGATGTTTGTAGTTTGTATAATGAGTGAGATTTATAATTTTGAAGTTGCAAAGTTATAACATATATTAGTATACTATTTGGTATACCAATTGCTGCATGTAGCACCACTGAAATTGGATGGTTTTTAGTGTTTAGAGTAAATTGGAAAGAATTATAAACATTAAGGATCAAAGTGAAAAAATGAGAAAACTTAAAAGAGCAAAGTGTAATTTACCTATAAATCCACTTATTAGAACCTATACATAAGTCCATCTTATTTTAGCACATCTTTTTATCTTATTTGGGTCATATCATTTCTTATTTGAGTTACATCACCTTTCTATCACATTACACATCTTTTTTGTAAAAAGTTAAAAACTATTCTTATTTAAATCATCCCAAATAATCCCTTAGGGGATCCTACTAGTGTGTGTTTTGGTGGGTTTTTTTTTTTTTTTTTGATAATTCAAATCGTTCATATTGTAAAATTTGTTGAATATATCATCTATGCAAAAAATCAAGTCAAGTGAATATTCACAATCCCATGCTCAGATTTTAATTGTTTTAAAAAAATTATGAAAATCATGTTAACCGTTTATTTTAAAAAAATAAATGTGCTCTTGTTACAAAGCTATAGACGTCCAATTAAGAAACCCTATAATATAAACAATTCGAATTATTATCCCAAAAAAAGAAAAAAGAAAAAAACATCCATCAGAACACCACAATAGGATCGTGAATATGTAGTGTGTAATAAGGTTTAATCATATTTGATTTCTTTGATTTCATGTGGAGTTATTTTTTATTTTTAGAGAGATTGAATTTTTTTGAATTTTTAATTCTATTGCTGCCATTGTATATGGTTTTCTGTCAATCAGTGTGAATGTTCACATTTCATATTGTTTGAAATTCTGAGAAATGAGTGTTGAAATTGTGAGGAGTGAGGTCTTTGGTACAGTAATGGGGCTTTCTTTGCAAAGAGATGAGGTAGGTTTGGCTTGATTTGGATTGCTGTAATGGTGGAATTGTAGGAGGTGTTAACAATAGTGATAATGATGAAGATAAAGACGGAAATTAAGAGGATACAGAGGAGGATGTGTGTGATGGTTTTTTATTTTTTATTTTTTGAGAGATTAATATTTTTGGATTTATGATTCTGTTATTGTCATTAATTTTGATTTTTTGTTATTGGATTTCAATGTAGCAATGATTTTTTGAGATTGGTAATGTGTTTGATTTAAAAATGATGTAAATGTTCATATCATTAATCAGTGTTAATATTCACATTAATTTGAAATGAAAATTTGTCATTGTGTTGTCAATTGGTGTTAATATTATTCACACACCCATATAATATTGAATGATGAATATGATTTCATTGTGTTCATCACCACTGTGACAAGGTGATGTTAAGGTTCAAATCAGTATTGCATCAAATTACACAACCGCAAGCCTCAACTTTTATTTTGAATACAAACATGATGTGAATGTTCAAACTAAAACACACTAATGTGAAGGTTCACATGAATTCTGGAATATAGATAAAGACATTATGGTTTCAAAGTGTTAATTACTAATATGGAATGGTGATATTAAAGTTCACATCATAATTGCATTGCTCACAAATCACATTAAGCCAATGATTATGTATATACAATTGTAAAGCAGTTGACAACAATGTGAAGGTTCACATTGATTTTTTAATCTCTAAAAACATGACTACATCAACATTGCATTAACCACAAACCATCATTTTTGTGTGTACACAAACATGAAATGTATGTTTATGCACAATCAGATTATCGATGTGAATATCACGAATAAAATATCAAATAAATTAATTTAGTCACATTAAGCCAATGGTTATGTATACATAATTATAAAACAACATAAGCCAATATGAATATTTGTTATTGTTGGACAATCTTCACTGTATTTGAAAAATAAATTATGTTGTGTACTTAACAACAAACATAATATATAAGAAATAAAGGAAATGAGAGAATTTGTTTGATTACAAAAATCAAACCAGAAAAATCAAATAAAATAAATAAAAACAGATTTTTATTTTGTTACAAAAACCAAATCAAAAATCTGATTTAAATAAATAAATAAAACAGAAAATAAATAACCAACATACTTGATTAATTTCTTGAATAATATTATGTTCAAGTCCAGTGTTAGACACTGTGTCCTTAAGACAGATTCATTCTCGCTACGGTGCTTTCAGAATGTGGACGTCTATCTCCTAGGATGAAATGATCAACAATGAATAAATGCAGCACTACAATTTATTCGTACAACGAACACACTAAGTGTTTACACTCTTTCTCACAAAAATTAAATGCAGCAAAATGCAGAATATATTAGTAGAAGAGAAGTACGAATTTTCTGAATAAAAACATCAAATGAGGGCTGCCTATTTATAGATGCAGTGGTGGCTATTGGTTTTGAATTAAATAGGTGCAAACATGTTTTGAACAGGTATGAAACCTGTTCGGCTTTGAATGAACAGATTTAAATATGTTAGGTTCAAAATTCAAACAGATAAAAACCGTAGGGACCTGTTTGGGTGTAGAGAAAAATCGGAACATATTAATTCCGGAATTAATTTCAATTTTAGACAGTTGGACATATTTTATTTTGAAAAATAAAATTAAATCCAAATGTTTTTGGCCCAAAAAGATTAGTATTGGGCCGAACAAGCCCAACCCAACCACACACCATGCACCCGCGCCCAAGCCCATCTTGCCCGACCGACCAGACAAACGGCGGCGGCTGCGGCCCCCGCGCGCGCGCATGTGGTGATTTTTGGGTCCAATGGGTTTAGCATATTTTGCCCATAACCTCCCTCTCTACAAAACTTGGGTACCCCTTGGGGGACATCCCAAGTACCAATCCCATGCCTTATAAACCCACTCAAAACTTCCCACCAAATCAATGTGGGACAAGCCATTATACACACCTTAAGGATTTTCCACCAAAACTCCATTTCCATGGAGCATACTTTGGCTTCAATTTCCCATTCACCCGATAATGGTTTTGAGCAACCAAATATACCACGTGATTCACAACGTGGCATAGAATGTGTTACCACTTAGACCCGTCAACTTTGGCGTACGGGTCCCACCTAAATAATAGACCAAATTTAGGAAAAAATTCTGTTTTTACGTAGAATTTCCAAACCATTTCTAATAATCTCCCACATGAATGGAATTTGATGACAACGGAAATGCAACAATATGCAGACTTTGTCGAAAGAGTATAAGTCAAAAATATCTTGCATCAGGATAGGTAGCTTTCAGCCTTGAACCTTCCCTAGTGATAACCTATCGGACTTACTAGCTAACCAATGGATGCGATGCGTTGAATTGTTCAGCCGTTTGTGTAAGCTAAGACAATAGATTTCACACAAAATATCTTCTAACACATCGTGGTTCTCATTGTTGTGTTCATTTTGGCCTTGAACGCTCTTGGTTTTCATGAGTGTTTCTAGAGAATTTAGCCTCTTCATTCTCATAGAACCGGCCCCAGTTCAACACTCATATAGGTGATTCTTATTGTGAGTATCTCCTTATACTCGTCTTGATTTTATGCCTTAATCAAGATATAAGTAATCATTAAAAGTAATGCTTATCCTTATACCCCTGCAGACAACACATGTTGCGGATATCACTCTCACCATAGGAATGGGTAAGGAATTTTAATCTCTTGGTGATTTCTGGTGAGCCATACATAACTTAGTTGTCCCTTTGAACTTAGTTCTTGGGATCTCCAGTCATATAAGTAGGGTTACCATTATGATGACTCTTATGTAATAAGCTTTAATCTCATCCCCTTCGATGAACTATACACTTGCTCTTTAGTCAAACCTTTTGTTAATGGATCCGCAATATTCTCTTTAAATTTTATATAATCTATTGAGATTATTCCATTTGAGAGCAATTGTCTTACGGTATTATGTCGACGACGAATATGTCAAGACTTACCATTATACATATGATTCTGTGCCCTACCTATTGCAGATTGACTATCACAATGAAGGCAAATAGCTGGCACAAGTTTTGGCCACATTGAAATGTCTTCTAAGAAGTGACGAAGCCATTCTGCTTCTTCTCCTGCTTTGTCTAAAACAATGAACTCGGATTCCATTGTGGATCGTGCGATGCATGTTTGTTTCGTGGATTTCCAAGAAACAGCAGCACCTCCTAGAGTAAAGACATATCCACTAGTGGATTTTGAATCTTTAGTATCCGATATCCATTTAGCATCACAATAACCTTTGAGTACTGCTGGATATCGAGTAAAGTTCAAACTATGATCACGGGTAAATCTTAGATATCTAAGAACCCAAATGATCGCTTTCCAATGATCTTCTCCGGGGTTACTAGTGTACCTACTCAATTTACTGACATTATAAGCTATATCAGGACGAGTACAATTCATTAGGTACATTAGGCTTCCAATGATTTGGGAGTATTTTAACTGAGACGCCGCATCACCTTTATTTTTCGATAAATAAAGATTGATGTCTACAGGTGTTCTAGCTAAATTCATATCATCCTTGATAAATTTACCAAGAATTTTCTCAATATAATGTGATTGAGATAATGCATATCCGTTAGATGTTTTAGTACTTTTCATTCCTAATATAACATCTGCGACCCCCATATCTTTCATATCAAATCTTTTGTTAAGCATTTGCTTAGTTGATTTGATCATGTTTTGACTGCTTCCAATGATAAGTATGTCATCCACATATATGACATATCCTTGGTCAGTGTTTTTAATACAAACGCATTTGTCACATTCATTTATCTTAAACCCATTAGTAAGTATTGCATGATCAAATTTTGCATGCCATTGCTTAGGTGCTTATTTTAATCCATAAAGTGATTTTACAAGCCGATAAATTTTCTTTTCTTGCCGTGGCACTACAAACCCCTCGGGTTGCTCCATATAAATCTCTTCATTTAGATCACCGCTTAAGAAAGTTGTCTTAACATCCATTTGATGTATTTCTAAATTAAACAACGTTGCTATAGCAATAAGCATGCGAATGGATGTTATTCTTGTCACAGGGGAATATGTGTTAAAATAATCCAGACCTTCCTTTTGTCTGTAACCTTTTACTACAAGTCTAGCTTTATACTTGTCTATTGAACCATCTGCTTATATTTTTCTCTTGAATATCTACTTATATCCAAGAGGTTTAGAACCAGGTGGAAGATCCACCAATTCCCAAGTATGATTTTGCATAATGGATTCAATTTTATTATTAACAGCCTCTTTCCACAAAGGTGCTTCAGGACCTGTCATTGCTTCCTTAAAGCTTTGAGGTTCATTTTCTAACAGGTATGTCAGAAAATCTGGACCAAAGGATTTTGATGTTCTCGCTCTCTTACTTCGTCTTGGTTCATCATCAGTTAAATCCTACTGGTCGAGACCATTACTAGTCTCTTTTGTTTGATTGTCATTAGTCTCTTGACTTTGTGTATAATCATTAGTTCTTTTCTGTGAACTTAATTCCTGTTCTTTCTTGTAAGGAAAGATATGTTCAAAAAACAAAGCATTCCTCGACTCTATAATAGTGTTCATATTTATATCAGGTATTTCTGATTTATAAGTCAGAAACCGATATGCACTACTATTTTGAGCATAACCAATAAACACACAATCTATTGTTTTTGGTCCAATTTTAGTCTTTTTAGGATTAGGAATAGGAACTTCAACTTTTGCCAAACACTCCCATACTTTTAAGTATTTGTAAGAAGGTGGTTGACCTTTCCACAATTCATAAAGAGTGCTGTTGGTTTTCTTGTTGGGGTATTCTGTTTAGAACATAATTAGCAGACAATATTGCTTCCCTCCACAGGTTCTGTGGTAAGCCTGAACTTAGTAACATAGCATTCATAATTTCTTTTAGGGTTCTATTCTTCCTTTCAGCAATTTTATTTTGTTGAGGAGAATAGGGTGCTGTAGTTTGGTGAATAATGCCATATTGTGCACAAAATTCATTTAATGGTGCATCATATTCACCACCCCTATCACTTCTAACCATTTTAATGGTTTTACCAAGTTGATTTTCAACTTCTGTTTTGTAGAGTTTAAACATTTCTAAGGCTTCATCTTTACTTCTAAGTAAATAAACATAATAATATCTTGTGCAATCATCGATAAATGTTATGAAATATTTTTTTCCTTCTCTAGTTTGAACAAATTTAAGATCACATACATCTGTATGAATTAATTCTAGAGGTTTAGTTTTTCTTTCAATCGATTTAAATGGAGCCTTAGTTAGTTTCGCTACTACACAAATTTGAAATTCATGATTAGGATCAATTTCAAACTTTGGTATATAATCCAAACCAATTAATCTACGCAAAGCATTAAAATTCACATGTCTTAATCTATCATGCCATAAATTCAACTCAAGAATATAAGCAAAAGATGTGTTATTCTTATTCATAGCAACTTTTGGTACAACTGTCATTACATTTAATTTGAAAAGACCATCACTCATGTATCCCTTACCAACATACATACCACTCTTTGATAATACAAATTTATCAGACTCAAGTACAAGCCTAAAACCATTTTTACTTAACAAAGAGCCAGAAACCAAATTCTTCCGGATGTCAGGTACATGCAGTACGTTGTTGAGGGTCAGTTCTTTCCCTGATGTCATCTTCAAGATCACTTTTCCTTGTCCAGCCACAGTAGAAGTAGAAGAATTTCTCATGAAAAGTTGTTCACCATTTGCAGCCTCATTGTAGGTAGTGAACATCTTCTTGTCCACACATATGTGACGAGTTACTCTAGTGTCAACCTACCACTCCTTGGGATTTCCAACCAAATTAGCCTTAGACACCATAGCAGAGAGGTTGATGTCATTCACCCTGTTAGAGATGTAATCTAGTTCAGTTACATTGGCCTGATTGGTAGTCTTCTTGCTTGTACTTCCGCGATCCTTCTTAGGGCGGCGGCAGTCAGAAGCTCGATGTCCAGTCTTGCCACAGTTATAGCATTTTCCTTTGAACTTCTTATTGCCATTGTTGTCGCTTTGTTTAGGACCATCTTCAATAAACTTCCTCTTTTTGTTATGTGGTTTGTGAGCGTGTTTAAACACATTAGCCTTGGACTCAATAGGATTTTTTCCATTCCTCTTTTCAGCCGTTCGGTTATCTTCCTTAATTCTCAATCTTACAATCAATTCATCCATGGTCATCTCCTTGTGTTTATGTTTTAAATAATTTTTGAAATCTTTCCAAGCCGGTGGTAACTTTTCCACTAGAGCAGCGACTTGGAAAGACTCGCTAAGAGACATACCTTTTGAATGAATATCATGCAAAATTATTTGAAAATTTTGAACTTGAGAAATTAACCATTTGGGAGTCTACCATAACAAAGTCCAGAAATTTACCGACAACAAATTTCTTCGTGCCGGCATCCTCTATCTTGTATTTCTTCTCCAAAGAATCCCATAATTCTTTTGCTGACTTTAGAGGGCTGCAAACATTATACAACATGTTGTCAAGGCCATTAAGGATGTAGTTTATGCATAGGAAATCTGAATGTTTCCAAGCATCTACAGCGGCAACAATTTGTCGATCACTTTTATCCTCTTTAAGTGCTGGAGCCTCTTCACGGAGAAATCAGACCAAATTTAGAGTTGTAAGATAGAACAGCATCTTCTGCTGCTATCTTTTAAACTCAATACCGTTAAATTTTTCCCATTTTTCTCCATGATTTATTGGTACTTAAACATTGTTCTGGATAGGGATCGGAGTTGGTGTAACAATTGGAGTACCACTTCCAGTTGCAGATTCAGTTGTAGTAGCCATAATATCTGATTACAAAAATAAAAAAAACAAACCACAAATTAATTTTCTAATTACTAAAACCAGAAAATAAATTATAACACAAAAAAATTTTATTTTCCTTGTTACTAAAACCAGAAAAATAAAATACCACAATAATTTTCTGTAACACCAAATAATATTCTGCAATTGTTAATGACACAGATATATTACTACTAGTTGTCAAAAAAAATAGACAGTATATTATTACTATTTGTCAAATAGTTTATAATTACTATTTGTATTTTCCAACCAGAATATCACTTTGTGAAAACATAGAAAATTAAATTCAATAAAGATACAAAAAATATCTCTGTCTTAAGATTGTTATTGTTGGACAATCTTCACTGTATTTGAAAAATAAATTATATTGTGTACTTAACAACAAACAGAATATATAAGAAATAAAGGAAATGAGAGAATTTGTTTGATTACAAAAATCAAACCAGAAAAATGAAATAAAATAAATAAAAATAGATTTTTATTTTGTTACAAAAACAAAATCAAAAATCTGATTTAAATAAATAACTAACTTACTTGATCAATTTCTTGAATAATATTCTGTTCAAGTCCAGTGTTAGACACTGTGTCCTTAAGACAGATTCGTTCTCTCCACGGTGCTTTCAGAATGTGGATGTCTATCTCCCAGGATGAAATGATCAACAACCAATAAATGCAGCACTACAATTTATTCGTACAATGAACACACTAAGTGTTTACACTCTTTCTCACAAAAATTAAATGTAGTAAAATGCAGAATATATTAGCAGAAGGGAAGTACGAATTTTCTAAATAAAAACATCAAATGAGGGCTTCTTATTTATAGATGCAGTGGTGGCTATTGGTTTTGAATTAAACAGGTGCAAACCTGTTTTGAACAGGTATGAAACCTGTTCGGTTTTGAATGAACAGATTTAAATATGTTAGGTTCAAAATTCAAACAGATAAAAACCGTAGGGACCTGTTTGGGTGTAGAGAAAAATCGGAACAGATTAATTCCGGAATTAATTTCAATTCTAGACAGTTGGACATATTTTATTTCAAAAAATAAAATTAAATCCAAATGTTTTTGGCCCAAAAAGATTAGTATTGGGTCGAACAAGCCCAACCCAACCACACACCATGCACCCGCGCCCAAGCCCATCCCGCCCGACTGACCAGAAGAACGGCGGCAGCGGCGCGCGCGCGCGTGTGGTGATTTTTGGGTCCAATGGGTTTAGCCTATTTTGCCCATAACCTCCCTCTCTACAAAACTTGGGTACCCCTTGGGGGACATCCCAAGTACCAATCCCATGCCTTATAAACCCACTCAAAACTTCCCACCAAATCAATGTAGGACAAGCCATTATACACACCTTAAGGATTTTCCACCAAAACTCCATTTCCATGGAGCATACTTTGGCTTCAATTTCCCATTCACCCGATAATGGTTTTGAGCAACCAAATATACCACGTGATTCACAACGCGGCATAGAACGCGTTACCACTTAGACCCGCCAACTTTGGCATACGGGTCCCACCTAAATAATAGACCAAAGTTAGGAAAAAAATTCTGTTTTTGCCTAGAATTTCCAAACCATTTCTAACAATATTAACAATTACTTTGTAGTAGCAAACATTATGACAACATACCATTGTATCTTATTAAGTACAATCAAAACAACCAATTATGGTTCTTTTGTCCAATGTATTCTAATATTTACAAAATCACAAAAGATGTGGAATTCATATTCATATTTTTCTTGCCAATGTAAAATGTATCTTTAGATGCCTTGTAAGTCTCTAGCACGCATACGACGACATCATTGAACTTCATGCATTTGTCGAGGTCAACTTTACTGATCCTCAACACATCAAACAACTGCCAAAATGGCGTTTCCTTCAAACAATCCAACTGAGGATCCGAGAACTTGGTGCTCATCATCAGTTTCACTAACTGAATGATGTTAGATCGGTAATTGACCTTTTTCATGTTCACTTTTCGAGGGGCTAGCTATTTGTTCAAGTATGTCTTTGACGTGGAGCTATTCTCTTTTTATTTTTCCATGAAATCTATGAGCAACATCTGTTTGTACAATTAAAAACAAATTTATTGTTAATGGTCACAATTGGTAAATAGTGACCATGGTTTAATGGTTACAAGTGCAAACTATATATGCTGTGAATAGTGGAATGATGTGACTATGATTGCATTGAGGAAAACCATGATGTGAATATTCACATGAACTTAGTACAACACAGGACAAAACAATAAAAGTCAAATACATGGTGTGAACATTCACATTGATCATATATCATGTCACTAGTTCATGTGTTTGAATAATGAACAAAATTTTAGGAGTTCAAATCATTTGATCATAATCAACAATGCCAACAAGGACGACAACCAAAAAAGGAGAGGAAAATAATAGATGAAATATGGAATAATAACATATTACAACTATTAAACTAATACGATGTATACATGATGTTAATATTCACATCATTACATTATATATTTGATTGTGAATGTTCATAGTCATATGTATGGTGTGAACATTTGCATAGACTGTATTTCATGCCATTTTTTATTTTTTATGAAAAATAATCAAAAATTGAGACTTCAAATTATTTGATCATCATTAACAATCAACAACATCAATAAGGCCAACATTCGCAAAATGGGGAAAAATAACTGCAATATTACGAAATAATAGCACATTACAACCAATCAACTAGAATGATGACTACACGATGTAAATGTTCACATCAGTTCATTACAATCAAACATAAAGGGGAAACACAACAATGATAATATCAAATAATTGTTTTGGAATTCACATTAAACCAAAGGGGGCGGGGAAGATAGTGTGAATATTCACAAGGACCATATTTCATGCCACTTTCATGGAAAATAATAAAAAATTGGAGATTCAAATTATTGGATCACCATTAACAATCAACAACACCAACAAGGCCAACATTCACAAAATGGAGAAAAATAACTACAATATTACAAAATAATATCATATTACAACCAATTAACAAGAATGATGACCACATGATGTAAATGTTCACATTAGTTCATTATAATCAGACATAAAGGGGGGAACACAACGACGATATTTATCAAATAGTTGTTTTGGAATTTAGATTGAACCAAAAAGAGGGGGGAATGATGGGTGCTTACATATGTTTCTCATTTTGGTTGATTATACACATCGATTGATGTGAACTTTCTCAGAGCTGTGTCTTCAAATCATTGGTAACGAACAAACGACGGTTGGATGATGGGGTGTTGGTGAGATCGAATCGATGTAAACTTCCGCAACAGTGAATCTTTACTTTGGCCTACGTTTCCAGTCGCCGACAATGACTCGATGACAGTGGAATGACGCTAGGATGGTGGACAGCACGATGTGAACCTAGGGTTTGGAAGAGACGACTAAGCCTAGGGTTTGGGAGAGATGATAGTGAGGGTTTTGGGAAGGAGAGATTTTCTATGTGAAATATGAAATGATGAAAGTTGAGTGTTTTGATAGGGTTTGATTTCAGGAATGGAAATGCGTATGTGAGGGCTTGGGACTATTTGGTATTATTACATCAAATAGGACCTAATAGAATACTCAAAAACATTTTGGGTTAGATAGAATAGAACTCTTAGAAAGGAGATTTACTAAAAAAGCTCCTTATTTCATTATTTCATTTCATATCATAATAGTGAAGTGAGGTTCATTACAACAACAATTTGGGACAAATTTGACAAAGTGGTCGCTTTGGATCCTAAAAATCAATTTCAAAAAAAATTTACAAAATATTAGCTATTATATTAGTTCATATACAAAACTCATCAGAATTTAAAAGTTCTGAAGGAAATTCAGTGACAAAATTAATAAATAGTTGATGTGATAAATTATCTAAAATTAATGGATGATTTATCAAAAGAAATGAAAAGGTCGATTGATGCGGTAAATTATGTAAAACTAATGAATAATTGTTTTCCAAATGTATAAATTGTTTATAGAATACTATTGATTATACTTGTTACAATTGCTTATAGGGGGGAAAACTTTTCAAATTTTAAATTCAGTCAATTATGTCACAAGAAATATTGAATGAATTAACAATTTATATATATAAAAAGATTTAGTTGATAAGTTGAATTATATAAGCTTTATTAATAATTTTGTAGCTAAAAATGTAGCAAAGCAAGTTTATCTATAAAAAATGATTTAGTTGGTAAGTTAGATTATGTAAGCTTGATTAATAATTTTGCAACTAAAAATGTAGCAATTGTGATGTTTAAGTAGTATTTTGTTACAGGTTGTTCACTTTTTATTTTGTACTTCTGTTTGGATTATTTTTGTCATTTTTTAAAAATATTTAAATAAATTTTCATGAAGTTATATATGAAAGTAATCTTTTTATGAGTTTGGTCAAATAGAAAAAAAGAAAAAGAAAAAAGAAAAGAATGATGTATGATCCTTTGATCATAATTTTTTTATTATTTAAAATACATATAAAATAAAGAGTAATACTACAAACCCACTCTTACCTACTCTCAATTTACCTAGAATTATTATCTTGTAGTTCATATTTATTCTACATATGAACCCCATACTACACAAATTCAATCACAACCACACAATCTAATTCGGGATAAATTTAGGTGAGTACCTAGAATTATTCTAAAATAAATGGCTCTATATTAAGAGTTCACTTTGGGCTTTGGAAAAGCCAAACCTAGCCTTGGTTCATCCCTTAGTCTTTCTATTTGGCGAGAGGCCTATTTTGGTAATTGGGTTAAAAGTTAGTTTTTTGACTTTTTGGCTTTTTTGGGTCACATCACCTCTCTACTTTTTTGCACTTTTTTTCAAAAAAAGCCAAAAAATGTTAAAAAGTTAGCTTTTAACATTATCCTACTTTGATGATTCGAAACATTAATTTTGTAGCTGTTTGTACTTTTTTGACAAAAATTATCACGTGGCAATTTGTCAAATTATTGATGTCACGTAGTGATGAAAGATGAAGAGTCAAAGTTTTTTTGGAACCCACTACCAAGGTCAAGTGAAATAGAGTTGGAAAGTGATTGATTTATTTTAATTAATTAAATTAACCAAGTCATTGGATTAATTAATTAATTAATTAATTAATTTAGATTTGATGGATAAGGTGAGCCTAACCGTTCCTAAGATTTAGGAGGTTTTTTAGGATCATATCCTATTTTGGTGCCTTATCTCCTAATTAGTTGTTAAGCGATTGCTATGGATGAAGATTGCATGAGATTTAAAAGATTGAGCAAATCAACAATATGACTACTAAAGTGGAACTAATTTTCCCAACTCAAGGCGAGTAGAGTTTTTATAGAACACGTGTCTACTTGGAAAGAGATATGAGATCAACAATATATTACAAATAAGGAACCTTTTTTTCCCAAATAATGCAAGATTGGGTTTTTTGGGTTTCTTGTGAATAAACATACATGGAAAATGAAGAGGCTTTGAGGATCAATCCAAATGAGCCGTTTCCCTAAATCATGCAAATAAATTTAAATTTGATACTTGAGGGACACATGGTTGCTTCAAGGAGGTTTTTTTTTTTTTTTTTCCCCTCCATTTTTTCATTTTTTTGTTTTGTTTTGTTTTTGGGATCAGGGAGCTTGATGGACCAAGTCAAAGCTATAAAGATAGGCATTATCCATGGAGGTCAAAACTGTTCCTATTCTTGGGGGTCAAGTTAATGATCAAGGATGCATGTCACCAAGAGAGGCTGCCACGTTCCTAGCAGTTGAGCAGAAATAGGGGCTTCCCCAATACTATATAAAGGGCTCTAAGTGCAATATTCAAAGGGTCCCCGACCAAACAACTCGACAAAAATTCTTTTAATACATTTATCTTAACTTTATAACTTTAATTTTCATAGCTTCATAGCTGTAACTTAACTTAGCTTCTTAACTAAATATAGATCAATTAGATTAGTCAATTGTACTTCATTTGTCAATCAATGAAAGTTCAATTCTAATTTAGCCTATCTTTAGCACCTAGCAAATTTAGTAAAAGTCCTATTCATTGAGGCAAGATCTGAACTAGTGACGGTTCCTCTAAGCTGCACACAGTTATTTCTCTGTGTTAAAAGTTAGAAATGGTCAAACATTTCTACACCTTGAACTAGATTCACAAGTTCTGGCATGCCTGCAATCAAACATATAAACACAAGCCTATGCGTTTGCACCCCTAGAAGTTTTTGAGCGGTAAACAAGAGTTTTTGAGGAGATAAACAATAGCTCGTTGTATGCACATCACCTACAAAAACAAATAAGATAAAATAAAATAAATAAATAAAATTATTTTGATAATTGTTATCATGTTTTGGATTTATGAGATTTGAACCCATGAGAATAATACAAGAACCCAACAATAATAAGGAGAAATAAGGAGAAGTCATGAGTCTCCATACACGGGACAAAGAAGTGTTCGTGAGAAAAAAATGTAAGCGAAAAATAGAAAACATAAACCCACTCTCATATATATATATACACTAGCATATTATCCATACTATGCACAAAATTTTATAATATAAAATGTGGGGAAAGCCTATGGAGTGCACCCCCTTAAAGGTGCATACCATATGCACTCAATCACAAATTGGCGTAACTTTACTATAAATTGCATAATATCAACCATAAAATGCGTAACCTCGTTACAAATTAGCATAACAAAATGTCCAAAATTTTGTAGTTCATGTTACAAAAGTTTGTGGATTGGTTATGACATTTTTTGTTACGCTAATTTGTGACAATATTACACATTTTGTGATTAATGTTACAAAATTTTGTGGTAAAATTACGTCAATTTATGGTAAGGTGCATATGGTAAAGGAGTGTACACCCTAGCGTTTCCCTAAAAAGAGTCATTATTGTTAAATTTGTAATAGGTTGTCCTTATCAAATGATTCTATATATAACCATCTTATACGTTGATCTCTAGACTTGTCAACCATCCTTTGTCACTATCTGCTCTCCATCAATCATCATCTCTTCCATTTTCATCCCCTCTCCTTCAACTACATTGGCTCTTATTTAAAACACTTCTACTACATGAACCTCCCTTCCCTACTTTTTCCCCCAAATCGACCTCTACTCTATACGCAACCTTTCTTATCTAATCCCACATTGTCTTCACCCTTCTTTCCATACTGCCTGCTTGTTTGGCCCATTCAAATTATGGTTTGTTAGGAAAAATAGATGATTTCCCACAAGTGTAAATTGATCAAAGGAAATAAAAATATTTCAGAAAAATTAAATAAATGACACAAGAATTTTTACGTGGTTCCCTCATTATGAGGTACATCCACAGGACAGTAATCCGACTTCGCTATCAACTAAGAGTTTTCAAACGATTACAAACAAGACACAAAGGTCTCACAACTACCCTAAATAATCATAAATAAATAGAGGAAAGACATCACCAAAATGGATGAAAAAATGTCTTCAAAACTGTAGACACCCCATTTTTGACGGGCCTTGAGACTTGGGCGCCATTAAAGGATCACCCGATGATGAATGTATACGCTTGTCAAATGCTTGATTTCCTCAGCAGGAAACCTCAGTGTTGAACCTACAACCTTTGCGCCTTGTTTTTGGACCAAAACAACAGTTTTTTAAGCCTAACTATCTGGGTGCTTGCAGACCCACTTGTGACTCTAGCCACCCACTATTAATGGCCGGCCACTTATGCCTGCAAACCCACTTTTGTAGCCTACCACCCACTTTTGGTGGCATGCCGCCCACTATTTGTGGCCTGTCGGCCACTAGTGTAAAAACCAGATATTTTCTGCCAATTGTTCCCACAGATACATGCATCATTCCAACTGTGTTTGCAGGGATATTTTCGAGGGTCTCTCATATATTTCTATATATAGATGGCCCTTTCTTATGTTTTAGAGGTTAGAAAAATTTTGGAGTGAGAAAATATTTTTGAAGAGCAAAAGTTTGGAAAAATTTCTCTCTCTACAATTCTCCCTCTCTCTTACAACTTAAACCAAAGTTTGAGAGTTCTTTACTGAAGTGATTTGAGCTTGTATTTTAGTTCTTGAGGGTGTGAAATTAGTGGTTTGTAACTCAAGGGATCATTCATCTTCAAGAGTTATACATTCTAGTGCTTTTGTACCATCTCTTTCTTATCTTTTCTTGCTGTTTTTGAGTTGTTTATAACCTGTATTTTTGGGTTAAAACTTGTGGTTTAAGGCCATTAAAAATAGAGGGGTTGGCACCCCTTCTTTGAACCTTGCTTCTTAGGCCTTGAACCTTGTTTCTTAGGCCTTTGCCCTTGTGTTTCCCATCTTCTCATCAATTGTTTTCGAACTTTTTTACCCCTGAATTTCAGAGTTTTTCAGAAGCCAAAATCATGTTTTGAAGTCCCAAAAATGGAGGGGTTAGCCTCATCTCCTTGTGCTTGTGTGTTAGCTTTAATTCCTCAATATTTTAGCTTGTTGTTGTAGTTGTTTTTGTCTTCATTCCAGCACTTTTTTGGACTATTTTGGGACTATTTTATGACTATTTTTATGTTTTAGTGTCATTCATGCTTTGTATAGCATGCTTGTAGTGTAATGGTCCTTATAGGCTTGGTGGTTTAGGCCTTAGCCACTAACCTATTTGAGTTGATAGCATTTATTTCTTATTTTCCATACTTGTGTTCACCTCTAAGCATCTTTGCAACGTCCCTCATTTCTTGGCTTTCCGTTGCTTTGAGAGTTGTTTTAAACCTATTGCTTGTTTAAGCTTGAGATAGAGGTATTGTGCTTAATGGTTTAATCCCTTTGGGGGTTCATTACCAACGGCATGGTGTCTCTCTCATGCCTAAAACAACACTTGGTTTGATACTCCCCTCCTTTAGTGGACTTACAGCTCATTATTGGACTTAATTGACTAATGAATAGATGGTAATTAAAATGAAGTAATAAAATTGGAGCAAAATGAAGCAAGATAATAAAATAATTTGGTGTTCAATCGGACATTAATTAAACACATGGAGACTTGAGTCATTTCATACTTGCTAGTGATGAAATGGTTCAAGTTTTCAAGGTTAACCACTTCCCTTGATCAAATCATGATAGGGTGGGGGTTTATGAGTCTTTAGTTGGGCATTTATTGAAATTGTATCCCCTGGTTCATAAGTCATCACGCAATAAATTTGTACCAATTGATAGCTTGAGAATCAAGCCTACCACTCCTTTGAGCTGTTTGATGATAAGGAAGGGTAGGGTGGCAAATATCCCCTGAGGATGCTCTGTTTGTGCTCTGTTACAGCAGGAGAAACCCAACATTAGTGGCCGGCATGCCACTTTTATTGGGAAGTCGGCCAGCATTAGTGGGCGGCCGGCCACCACTTTTGGCCTGCCGGACACTTTTTCCAACCAGGCAATGTCTCTTTTTCAGCAGAATAGAGCAGAGGCTGAGGCAAAACAATGTAAGTTTCTGGCTGACAAGCAGAAACATTCTGGTAGCAAAACGGAGAGCATTTTTAGGTGAAGATCCACATCCATGCATGGACCATCTCTCAATTCTCGGGATCCGTTAAAATAATGTTGTAATGATAGTATGTTGTACTTAAAATAGCGGACTCGTAACTAATTAGTTAGAATAACTAGTTAGTTTTATATTGTATTTAATTAAATTAGCTAATGTAGGTAGTTAATTTACGGTGTTGTAATAATTGGCTAGTATAGTTAATTTATTTCATTTGGTTTGTAATAATTAGTTAAGTAACTTAGCTAGTTCATTCATTCGGACCCTCCTACGTGAGGGCAAAGTGTAATAATGTGTATGTCTTCCAACCCCACATTTTTCTCCCTTTTATTTGTCTGCTTATGATAGATAGCTTAGAACATCATGTTTATTTTAGCATATTCCATGATTTGCATCCACTTGTCTTGCATGAATCGAGGCTCGGTTCATCATTCTAGCAAGCATTGTCATTTATTACTTCATTGAATACGTGTTTAAAACCGCATGTTATCAAATTGATTCATATGTCATAATTAGTAGCTGAGCCTATTAATTATATTTTTGCATGTGTTGCATTAGTCATATTGCATTAATTAGGAGCATGCATGTTTTCTAATTAGTTAGCTTGTTTTGGCTCGCCTCGGAGTACTAGGTGAGCATTTTTATTGCTTTAGCATATTTGCATGAGTGTGATTGTTGCCATGTCTAGCATGCTTGCCATGAGACTAATTGCTTAATTGATATATCTGCTTGAATGCCTGTGGATGAAGGCTAATTACTTGAATTGGAATAATTTGAGTAATGTACATATGAGATCACTTTTTCAAGTGGTACATATTTAAAACAATTTTCAAAAACAAATATGAAATCAAAATGTTCCAATTTTTGCAAATTAGTCTATACTTGTATGCAACACATAGTAAAGTTAGTCTAAATAATCATAACAAGAGCATATAATGTAAATAAAAATCACGTCTTGATTAGTAGAGGCCAATATTTGATCGGGCAAGTGGGGTGCTCAATTCATGACCTTCCCCTCTCGTACCTAAGTTCCCGAGCCGAGACAATCTTGGTGATGACGGACATGTGGCCTTTGGCACGAGTCATGGGTTTCCTAAATTTTCCAAAAATATTTAGGTGGCAACTATGTATCTAGTAAAGCAGTCCATTTTTGGCATTTTGATTCAAAGTCGATTTTCCAAAAGAATTGTCAGATTTGGACTCATTTGTGTTTATCTATTTCACATTGCACTTGTGGAATCAGATTCAGAGCCGCGGGAGTCCGAACTGTAGGGCTATTGTATTCAAAAGGAGCATGAAAAGCGAGCCACAGAAACAGAGTTAAATAAGCCCACAAATCTGAACCAAAATAGCTTCCACTAACATTGCAGAGTGCAGCCCAAAATAGTCCTTTGAAGCAGACAAATCGAAGCAAAACTTTGAAGTTTTAGCCAAAGTGAGTGGTGTACAAAGACAAATACACATAGTACTATTGTTTAACTCACTGAATTGGATGTTTCACACCAAGATGCTCTCCATCGAAATTGATATATATAAAATATATCAATATTATATTAGCAGTACACATAATAAACCTTTTGGACTTCACAAAACCCCAGTTGTCACCAAACATATTTTAAATACCCATTGGGCCTCCAAAAAAGTTAGATATAATATACAAAGAATATATTATAACCAACACTAAACCAAATTTAATATTCTTTAAATAAATTATTGGGTCTCATATTCTACTAAGGAGGTATACTCAACAATTCTTCCCCTACCAACTGAGGTGGAAGGTTCGACACTTCAAATGTTTGTTTGATAGAGCCTTAGTCAACATATCTAAAACATTATCATCCGCGTAAACCTTTTCAAGTTGCAACAACTTCGAATGTAACACATCACAAATTCAATGGTATCTCACATCAATGTGTTTCGATCTTGAATGAAATGTGAAATTTTTACTCAAATGAATACCACTTTGACTATCACAATAAAGCACATACCTCTTTTGCTTCAAACCCAACTCTTGTAGAAATTTCTTCAACCATAACTCTTCTTTGCAAGCTTCCGTAATGGTGATTAATTTAGCTTTGGTAGTTGAGAGAGCAACACATTTTTTGATTTAGACTGCCATGCCATAACTCCCTCTGCAAATTTCATCAAAGTAGATTTCCTAGAATCAATACACCGGCCATGTCGGAATTCGTGAACCTATCAAGTATTGGTTTACCATTCCTAAAACACAAACACACATTTGAAATCCCTTAAAGATACTTTAGAATCTATTTCACCACTGCCCAATGTTCTTTACCCGAATTAAAGAGAAAACAACTCACCACACCAACAGTGTGAGCAATATCTGGCCTTGTACAACCATGATGTAAATCAAAGAACCAATCGTTGAAACATAAGGAATTTTCAACATCTCTTTCTTGTCTTTTTCACTTGTTGGACATTGATTTGAACTAAGTTTGAAGTGACTCGCAAGTGGAGAACCAACTGAATTTGCTTTATCTATATTGAACCTTCTCAATGTTGCTTTCTTGAAACCAAATCAGTCCCCTTTTGCAATCACGAACAATTTTCATACCAAGTATTTGCTTCATCAGTCCCAAATCTTTTATAGCAAATGACTTTCTCAACTCCAACTTCAACTTGTTAATCATGAAAGAATTTTGACCCACAATTAACATATCATCAACATAAAGCAAAAGAATAATAAATTTACCATTCGGAAATTTTTTCACAAACACACGATGGTCCGAAGTGGTTTTACAAAACTCATTATCCATTATGAAAGAGTCAATTTTTGTGTATCATTGCCACAACGCTTGCTTGAGGCCATATAATTTTTTTTTTTAAATTTGCAAACCATATGCTCTCGTATTTTCTCCACAAAACCCTCTAGTTGCTCCATGTAAATTTCTTCTTCAAGGTCACCACGAAGAAATGCGGTCTTCACATCAAGTTACTTAACTTCAAGATTCATACTTGCGGCCATGGCAAGTATAACCTAAATTGAAGACGTCTTTACAACAAGCGACAAAATCTCATCAACGTCAACACCTTTTTTTTGCCCAAAACCTTTCACAACAAGGCGTGCCTTGTATCTTGGATTCATTCTATCATTCTTCAATTTGAAAACCTATTTATTTTTCAGAATTTTCCTCCCTTAGGTAACTTCACCAAATCATAAATGTGACTTTTAAGCAAGGACTTCATTTCCTCTTCCATGACCTTTTTCTAATTAGCTCTCGGGCTCCCCTTGATCGGATATCAACACAAACTCATTGGGAGGATATTTTTTAGACGGTTACCGATCCCTTGTAGATTTCCTCAACTCAAGTTGTGGTGGCAGTTCTTTCTCAATTTTCGGCTCAATTTCTTTTGGAGTAGGACCATCATCAACATCTGCAAGAGGGGGTTGCACATCTCCCCAATTTTTTATCATCCACTGAAAATGAAGGAGATGAGTCCATGTCAACGAGATCACTAGATTGGCTTTGGTTGATCACCTTTGCCAAAATTTTCAATTGTTTAGTTTTCAAGGAACACAACATCACAGCTTCTGAAAAACCAAAGTGATTCGTGATTAGATCAAGATTTAATAGTTCTAATTCCCAACCAATTAAAACTTACAATCTAAATCATCAAGCACGTACGAAAGAGATTTAGATTGTTGTTTCAGAAAACAATAAATTGCCACAAACAATTTTTACGTGAAAAAACCACAATTGAAGCACCTTCAATTGTGACAAAAAAACCACGGGCGAAATGTCACAAATCAATCCACTACTGAAGAAAAAAAGATTACAAAGATACCAAACAAATTACCTAAACGCTTCCAATTTGTCTTCAAATCTTCTGTATATCTTTCACCGCAACCTTCGTCTCGAAATTGATTAGATTGATGTTGAATCCACAACATCCATTGTCGAATCAATGACTGCACACAGCATCAAACTCTTTTGATTGCTCTGTGCTTGAATCTTCGGATTCCACCGAAAAAGAATACTCTCAAAGAAGATCAAACAAACTCCTTGATATGTGCTTATAAGAACATGAGTTCAAACTCAATCAAACATCAAGGAAAACCAAAAAAATATCCCTAAAAGAAAACCCTAAAACCCTTAAAGAAGATCTAGAAGACGTAACCCTAGATTTGGAGCAACTTGAGGTTTTATAGAAGTTGAGATCGCGAGGTCCGCTCGAGCATGGGAATGGACACTCGAGCAGGGACTCTGTATCGCGTGTTCCAAACCAGGGTTCATGCTCGAGCGTAAAAACACACCACTCAGTATATTTTGCAGACAAGCCAAAATACTATGGGGGTGGAATCTCCGCTCGAGCACCACTTTCCCCGCTCGAGCGGGAAGACTAAAAACATAAGAAAATTACAACTCAATGAAACTCAAGTTTGTCCACGGAATTTGACAACAAGAAGGGTCCTAACAATCTCCCCTTCGTCAAATCCTGAACAAAACTGTTCTAACAATTTTCCTAACAAACAAACCCAAAACACATTAACTAACACAATCAACAACCTTGACTTTAACGGGAAAAAAAAAAAAAAAAAACCACTACAAAAACCACAAGAACTGAATGCGAACATGAAACACTTAATCCTTGAACAATCCACCCGTGGAAACAGCCATACCAACCAAAATAGTGGAACTGGATAAATAGCCAAATATATATATCTAAACAAAAGTCAAATATATATCTAAGCAAATGTCAAAAGTATCCCAATATCCATGAAACACTAATATCTCAATATCCATGCCCAAAAATATCAATAACCATGCATTAAGTATATCCATGAAACAAAAGTATATCCAATATCCATGCATGCATCAAGTATAATCCATGCATCAAGTATATCCAATATCCACTCCTATTTTTTGTCCAAGAGGAAAACACAAGTGAAAAAGAAACAAAAATCAAGAGATAAAACTGTGTAACAAAAATCAAGAGATAATAGTGTGCAAAAAGTATACTAGCCAATAAAATAGATATCATTAAGCTGGTGGTTGTTGAGGTGGTTGCATCTGTAGAAGAGACAAAATCTGGGACAGATGAGAAGAGGACTAAGCAACTGACTCGTCAATGCGCCTGGATGAGGCCTCCAATGCTGTGAGCCGAGCATCGGCGGTAGTCTCAAGATCAGTAAGCTTGGCCTCGAAGATATCCATCCGGCCCTCCAGACGATCAAAATGTGAGACCATAGACTGCTCGAACTAACGTAGCTAGCCTCGGATAGTACAAACTAGAGGAAGCTGCTCCCCCCTCACCGGCAGCCTTACCTACAGCAGCCATATCATACTCGACCTCCTTGTCTACAGCAGCATCCCCTGCACCTGCACCAGAACTACCCACTCTAGAAAGAACCCCCCTGACATGAGACTAACTCTGAGAGACAATCTTTTTGGTGAAAGGTCGGGAAGGAGAGGCAAAGTCATCCTCATCAAAAGAGGAAACCTCAAACTTGGCGAGAAACCGATTAATGAGGCAACTGTGAGAAAGACCAAGGTTATTGTGCTCAAATGCAGCAACCATTTTTTGAATGATCAAGGTGGCAAGGTTGATAAATCAGTGATGAGCAATGCAATAAAGGACAAAACCTTGTTCTTGATTTATCTTGGAGCTGTGGGTGGTCACAATGATGTTGGCACAAACAATAAGATTGAGTAAGTGAAACTGGAGAAGGAGCTCATTTTGTTTGATTAAAGAGCCCGGGAGCCACAAACGAGATGTACCACATAAAGCAGTGGCCACCTCGTTGAAATCACAGGTGGGTCGAATAGGGAAAGGATAGAAAATATGAAAGACTTTACCAATACCTAAAAGCTCACGTATAAGGTCAGAAGTAACTGTGATAGACTTAGACCTGACCCAAGTCTTGAACGAAGGACCAACATCGTCAATCCCTTCCATATTACAGTAAAATTCCCGCACCCAATCAAGATTTTGACGGCTCAAGAAGGAAAGAACTAAATCCCCACCCCAAAGGATCAAACAAAGGATGAATGTGGATGGACTCAAAAGTGTTTGGCAGAACATTGCGTTTAAGATGAACAGTCCTAGAAGGGTAGGACTCTCTAAGCAACTTGGCTTTTTCAGTCGAGGGAAACCGATCTGTATTAAAAGAAGGGTAAGTGGTAGTTCACTTCTTTTGTTTAGAAGTGGACATGACTAAACCAAGGATACCCAAATGAGACAGCCACAAACCCCCAAACCCAAGACAAGAACCAAATAAAAAACACAAACCAAACATTAGTAGAAAAGTCCAAATATAGAAGAACCAAACAGTCAGGAGCAATATAAAAATCAGTATGATCAACCCTCACATAATCACAATAGAATAGGATCCAATATTAATGGCCAGTGAGATCATAGTTACCATGAAGAGCAAAATAAAATCCAAAGACATATAGTGAAAATCACAAGAGAACATAAGGCAGTGATCATACCAAATACAGCAACTCAATATCCCATAACTCATGAGAGCTCACAACCACAGATTCAAGAGAATGATAATCGATAATCACATTACAACCAAAAATATCTAAACCAACAGACCATAAACAGGAATAGTCAAGACACGTAAAACTCAAACAATACGAACAAGTATGGATGATGAAGGTGAGAGGAACAAGAAACAACCAAAAAACAAATAAAGAAAAGGAAATTGACAAAAAATGAGAGAAGCATACCTGAGACGACCAAGGAGTACGAGAAACAAAGTACTGAAAGGAGCACACCAATCAACAGCCCAAGGGGGGATCACAGAGTCACCAAAGGAACCCTAGGAGAGAGAGAGAGATAGAATTGGGGGAAAAATGGACTGAAGAGTCAAGGAAAGGATTTTTAAATCAAAGCAATCCGCTCGAGCATGGGTTTGTACACTCGAGCGCATGCCAGAAAACACATGGCTACACTCGAGCAAGGAATAGGACACGCGAGCTCCAAAAAAAACCTCTCAGAAGTTTGAACAACTCTGCAAAAATGCTGGGGGGATGAAATCTACGCTCGAGCATGAGAGTTTCCGCTCAAGCGGGACAAAAAACACCAATGACCAAAACACCTTTTCTGAGCAAATAAAACCAACTCATATTGAGAAGTGTGACCTGTAACAAAACAAAAGTGAGCATAACCGCAAGAATATGACACAAAGATGGGAAAATCTACAAACCATGAAGCCTGCAAACTTGCAAATTTTGAAATTATAAACCACAAAATCATGTGCAAATGAAATAAAATTTAATCAATGATCATAAGCTACATGAGAATGCACAACTCAAAAGCAAACATGAGAGCTCACATAATGAATGTGTGTGTGTGCAATCCTTGAGAAGCCACAGAGTTAGAGTTAATCCTCGTAGTGATCGGATGGCTGGACCTCCGGCAACAGTAGCAAAACATCATAGAGAAAAGTCAAACCACTAGGAATCAAGGGTATTTGTTGGTTAAGCGCGAAGGCTCCCCCTCAATCAATGAGTCCTCCCCTCCTCCCCTCCCTCCAATTTTTATTTTATATTTTGTGACTTTTCTTTTCTGTGGGCACTCACTGGTGGCTTGCACGCTCAAGAGTATGGAGACCAAACCAAAGAAGTATGAAATCAGAAAGGATGGCTTGATTGGTGCCTCTGAGGTAGCCTTTTCCTAATGCCCAGACTTCAGTGAACTGAGGGAGGAACCGTGAAAGTGTAAAACGATGGTAGATGGTTAAGAGACTCAACATCACCCATGATATACCAGTATAGGTCAATTCCTCCAATAATGTAAAAGATATACTATTAGTGGTCCATAGAGAACTTTGATCACTTGTGCGGAAACCCCTGCAACGGTTATCTCAAGAATGTGTACAGAATGAGATCATGAAGTCAATGAGCATGGGCATGCAAAATGACCTATGAGCAATGAAAAATGAAATCTAGCAAGCAACATAAAATGTGTTCATATGAGTCTAAATGCAGGGATGACAGGAATCAATGAGAATGAGATTATAGCGCCTAAGTACACATAAAAGCATACACTCACACCCACTCAAGTAACAGGTAACACCCTAGTAATTGAGCATTACACCCAAGGTCTTTCTAAGGAACTCAAACCTAAGAAGCTCAAGGGGTTTTGTAAAAATATCAGCTTTTTGATGCTCAGTAGGTACATGTTCAAGAACAACAAGGCCTTCTTCCACTAACTCTCGGATAAAATGATGATGAATGTCAATGTGTTTGGTGCGAGAGTGTTGGACAGGATTTTTAGAAATGTTAATGGCACTTGTGTTATCATAGAAATGAGTGAGAGTGTTTTGGTCAATTCCATAATCATGAATCATTTGCTTCATCCATAGCATTTGCGCACAACAACTCCCTGCAGCAATGTACTCAGCCTCAGCTGTCGAAAGAGAAATGGCATTTTGCTTTTTACTATGCTAGGCAACCAAATTATTCCCAAGGTAAAAACACCCCCCAAATGTGCTCTTACGATCATCAGCACACCCTGCCCAGTCGGTATCAGAAAAGCCAATGATTTTAGCTGTAGTGTCGGTCGAGAACCAAATCCTATAACCTAATGTCCCATTCACATACTTAATGATGCGTTTGACAGCAATCAGATGAGACTCTTTAGGACAGGCTTGGTAATTGGCACAAACACCTACACTAAATGCAATGTCAGGACGACTAACTATGAGGTACAAGAGACTCTCTATCATACTCCTATGCATGGTAGGATCAACATCAGTACCAGAGGAATCTTTGGAAATGTGAAGACTGGTGCTCATGGGAGTGCGAGCATGTTTGGCCGACTAAAGACCGAACTTAGACATAAGGTTTTTGGCACACGTAGTCTGAGAAATAAACATACCTGAAGGAGACTGTTTAATTTGAAGACCTAAGGAATAAGACAACTCTCCCACCATGCTCATCTCAAACTCATGTGTCATGCAATCTGAAAAGTATTTAACAAGATGATCAGCAGTGGATCCAAACACAATATCATCAACATAAATCTGTGCAACAAGTATATGAGACTTAGTATGTTTCACAAATAAAGTCTTGTCCATACTACCCCTTTGAAAATTATTATCAAGAAGAAAGGTAGTAAGTTTATCATACCAAGCCCGAGGGGCTTGTTTCAACCCATACAAAGCCTTGTCTAACTTGTAGACATGGTTTGGACATTTAGGGTCCTCAAACCTTTTTGGTTGCTAAACATAAGCCTCTTCTTTTAAGTACCCATTCAGAAAGGCATTTTTCACATCCATTTGAAATAGTTTGAAACCAAGAAAGCATGCAACACCAAGTAAAATACGAATAGATTTGAGATGTGCAACTGGGGCAAACGTCTTATCATAGTCAACACCCTCTACTTGTGTATAGCCTTGAGCAACCAACCTAACTTTATTTCTAACCACAGTACCATTCTCATCAGATTTATTCTTAAAGATCCACTTGGTACCTATCACATTCATGTCTCTAGGTTTGGGAACAAGAATCCAAACATTGTTACGTTCAAATTGACCTAATTCTTCATGCATAGCATTGACCCAACTATCATCTAGTAAGGCCTCTTTGATATTCTGAGGTTCAATTAATGAAATATAACACATATGAGATACCTCCTTCCGAATTTGTCTTCTGGTTTTCATTCGATCCGAGACACTTCCAATCACTGGTTGAGATGGATGATTCAATTTCACCCTTGCTGATGGTTTGAACTCTAGATTTGTGGTGATAGAAGCATCATAAGTGGTGTCTCTTTGTGTACTCTTTAGACTCTAACTTACTTGAGAAGTTGGTGCTGTCTCAACTTCTTATGCTTGGACCTCAGCTTCTCTTTGACTTTGTGGTTCAGTATCCAGGATTGGAGACTCACCATTTTCTTCCTTATTTATTGCTGAAGTAGGAGAACCTGTGTCATCTATAACCACATTGATCGATTCCATTAAAGCTAAAGTTCGCAGGTTATAGACATGAAAAGCTCTACTAGCTGTTAAATATCCTAGAAAAATACCATCATCACTTCCGGAGTCAAATTTGCCCAAAGGCTCTCTATCTTTGAAAATGTAACATTTACTCCCAAAAGTTTTGTAGTATTTTACATTAGGTTTCAATCCCTTCCACAATTCATATGGAGCTTGTAAAGTGCCAGGCCTTCAATACACACGCTTCATGACATAAACAGCAGTATTTAAGGCTTCAGCCCAAAACTTTGGAGGAACTTTCTTACTAAGGAGCATGACCCTAGCCATCTCTTGAACAACTCTGTTCTTCCTCTTAACAACTCCATTTTTTTGTGGAGTAATCGGTGCAGAAAATTCATGCTTAATTCCATGCATATCACAAAAATTCGAGAACGAACTATTTTCAAACTCACGACCATGATCAGTTCGGATTCTTATGATATGCCCAATAGAAACACCTTGTTCATCTTAGATTTTAAGGACTAAGGCCTGGAAAGCATCAAACGTATCAGATTTTTCTCTTAAAAATTTACCCATGAAAAACAAGTAAAATCATCAACGGTTAAAAAAATGTATCTTTTACTTTCAATGCTTTTAGTGCGAATGGGTCTCATAAGATCCATATGAACCAATTCAAGAGGACGTTTTGTTGTAAAGTTGTTCACCTTTTTATAAGGAGCATGGGTTTGCTTCCCAAGTTGACATGGTCTACACACATGGTTCAGATTCTTACTCAGTTTAGGTACTCCCCTCACAAGCTCTTTGTTGGCTATCTTAGTTACGTCTTTGAAATTTATATGACCTAATCTTTGATGCCACAAATCAATATTACTTATGATGGCTGAGTGGCAAGTGAGATCATTACGGGTAACAATCCCATAGCAGTTATCGGATGTGCAAACCCCATGCATGACAGTATTTCCCTTTTTATCTAAAATTTCACATTTATTTTTTGAAAATAATACTTCATGGTGGGAATCACACATTTGACTGATGCTCAAAAGATTTTCTTTGAGGCTTTCAACAAGTATTGTATTTTCGAGCTTGGAAGACCAGCCACACTTATAGAGACCTTACCAATGACTCTAGAAGTGCCACCATCTCCAAAGGTAACAATTCCTCCTTCAAATTTTTCAAGGGAGGTGAAATAGGATTTGTCACCTAACATGTGCCGAGAACACCCATTGTCAAGGTACCACAAGTGTGAGTCACGTGCTTTTAGAGTAGTGTGAACAACAAACAAGTCAAGTCATCCTTTATCACCTATATCTTTTTGGGCTTGACAAAATCAGGATTGGCAATCTTGGTAAATGTCTTAGCGTTGTGAACACCCTCATGAATCTTGGTATTCGGCCTAAACATGTAAGGTTGTCTCTTAACCGAAAAAGTATTAGAATTTCTACCCTTTTGAGACACTTTACCAAACAATTCAAAGCAATAAGGACGAATGTGGCCATACCTACCACAATGATGACAAACAAAAATAGGTTTTACCTCCATTTTGTTGATCTTACCCCCGTTAGGCATATGAAGAGAGGGATCACCCTGGTGCATCTTCAGCTTTCCCTTTGCTTGAGTCTTTAGGTCATGCGATATAGAGGCCTGTCCCTTGTGAGCTGTCGCATTACCATAGCCTAGCCCACTTTTGTCACAACCCATTTGTTGAGACCCAATGATGTCTTCTAATGACTTGGAACCTTTGTTCCACATGGCAATTGTGGCTCTAGCATCTCTGAGTTCTTCATCTTTTTGACCAACCATCTCTTCCAATGTAGCTTGTGACATCTCAAGGCTTTCAGTCGTCTCTTCATGCGTGGCATATATTTTCAGAAGTTCATTCCTTTTGGTCTCACAAGATAGAAGTTTCCTACAAAGGTCTTGCCTGTCATTAGAGATCTTGATGAAATTCTGCTTGGTTGTTACAATTTTTTCTCTTAGCTTGACATTCTTTCTTTCACATACTTTGAGCTTGAGAGTGAGTTTGTCATTAATTTTGGACAGATTCAGAGATTCATCGTAAAGCTTTTCGTAAGCTTGTTGTAGATCATCACCGTCAATCTCATCATTGTCTTCAAATGTTTCATCATCTTTTTTTTGCTCCTCTTTCTCCTGGACTTTATCCAGTCGAGCAACAAAGGCAGGAAAGGAGATAGATGGTGGTGAAGATGACTCTCCTCTTTCATGAAATTGACTCAGGATGTCCCTGCATCTTTGGCCTTTGTGCAATGAGCAACCCGTTACTGTTCTTCATCAAAAATTGCTCCACGAATGGTAGTTAGAACTCTCTGATTGCTCAGATTGTCAGTGCTTTCAATATCCTCTTTAATGGCTTGCCATCCCTCAAGGTCGTAAGCTCTCAGAAATGCCCTCATTCTGATCTTCCAGTACAAGTAATTACTCCTATCAAAGGTAGGATGTAAATTCTGACCACGAGCAAATTCCAATGGCTTTAGAGGAGGTTACGTGAAAGTGGACCAGAATGCCATGAAAGCACTATCTCCATCTTCACCAGATTCAGTTTCTTTGGGTTCTTGCTTGACCTGCTTTTATCATCCCAAGTCACTGTATAGACTTTCTTTCGATTCTTTTTCGATGGACATTCAAGAGCAATATGTCGAAACCCTTGACATTCATAACACTTGACCCCTTGCCCCTTCACAATCTTCTTTCAGTTTTTGGAGCAAGCTTTGGTGGAAAAGTTTTAGGTTTTTCATTACTCTTATCTTTTGAAATAGGGTCCCTAAAATTAGGTTTCTTTTTCTTTAATTTTTTTTGAACTGTTTAGTAAACATAGCCGTCATCTCGGACTCTAGATCAAACTCAATCTCAAGAGTTTTTGTAGTCTCATGAGCACTAGTGAAAGCCACACTATCTTTTTGTTTTTTCTTAGAAATCTAGTGGGCTTCATAAGTCTGCAAGTTTCCAACCAACTGATCAAGCTTGAGGGTGTCAACATTCTGAGCTTCCTCAATAGCTGTCACTTTGATTGGAACCTCTCGAGTAAAGACCTCAAAATTTTTCCAACAACCTTAGCTTTAGGGATTTTTTCACCGAGTGTGAAACAGGAATTCACGATGTCACTAAGTTTAGTATAAAAATCATCAAACGTCTCATCATCAAGCATAAAAAGAGTTTCAAAGGCAGATGTGAGACGTTGAAGTTTTGACCTTTTAACAAAAGTAGTACCCTCGTGAGTTGTTTCAAGAATGTCCCAAGCCTCTTTTGCTACCTCACACGTGCAAATACGACAAAACTCTTCAGGTGTGACGGAGCAAAAAAGGAAATTGAGACCCTTACTATTCTAACTCGAGTTTTGATAGGCGAATGCGTCCCATTTATCAAGGGGTTTGGAATATCAACACCATCAATGGTGACAATAGGTTCACACCACCTATAGATCACACAGTGCCAAACTTTCTCATTGATTGATTTTTAAAAACACTCTCATACAAGCTTCTAATAAGAATAGTTTGCACCATCTAGTAAGGGAGGTCCATGGGTCGAGTTACCTTCGCGGATTGAATCCATATCACCAATCACACAAAATCACACTCCTATAGTTTTGATAAAAACAAAGAGTGACCTACTTTGATACCAATTAAAAACCTAAGTGATTCGTGATTAGATCAAGATTTAATAGTTCCAATTCTTAACCAATTAAAACTCATAATCTAAATCATCAAGCACATACAAAAGTGATTTAGATTGTTGTTCAGAAAAAAAAATAAATCGACACAAACAATTTTACACGAAAAAATCACAATTGAAGCACCTTCAATTGTGATAAAAAAAACCACGAGTGAAACGCCACAAATCAATCCACTATTGAAGAAAGAAATATTACAAAGATACCAAACAAATTACCCAAATGCTTCAATTTGTCTTCAAATCTTCTGTATATCTTTCACCGTAACCTTTGTCTCGGAATTGATTAGATTGATGTTGAATCCATAACATCCATTGTCGAATCAACGACTGCACATAGCATCAAACTCCTTTGAGTACTTTGTGCTTGAATCTTCGGATTCCGTCGAAGAAGAATACTCTCAAAGGAAGATTAAACAAACTCCTTGATGTGTGCTTATAAGAACATGAGTTCAAACTCAATCAAACATCAAGGAAACCAGAAAAATATCCCCAAAAGAAAACCTCTAAAACCCTTAAGAAGATCTAAAAAACATAACCCTAGATTTGGAGCAACTTGAGGTTTTATAGAAGCTGAGATCGCGAGATCCGCTCAAGCGTGGGAATGAATGCTCGAGCGGGGACTGACTCTATATTGCGTGTTTCAAACCAGGGTTCACGCTCGAGCGTAAGATCCCACGCTCGAGCGTAAAAACACACCACTCAGTATATTTTGCAAACAAGCCAAAATACTGTGATGGTGGAATCTCCGCTCGAGCGCCACTTTCCCTGCTCGAGCGGGAAGACAAAAAAACATAAGAAAATTACAACTTAATGAAACTCAAGTTTGTCCACATAATTTGACAACAAAAATGATCCTAACAGCTTCGAATAACTTTCTTGTAGACCAGATCCCACAATTTATAATCAAATTCATCACGCCCATAGCCAAGAAAAATACATTGTCTTGACTTGCTATCAAGCTTTGACCTCTTATCCTTTGGAATGTGAACAAAAGCTCGGCAACCAAACACTCTTAAATGATCATAAGACACATCTTTGTTAATCCAAACTTTTTATGGAACATCACCATTCAAAGGATACAAAGAAGACAAATTGATCAAGTCAACCGCTGTTTTCATTACCTCGCTCCAAAAAGATCTTTGCAATTTAGCATGTGAAAGCAAACACCTTGTTCTTTCCATAATTATATGGTTCATCCTCTCAGCAACACCATTTTGTTGAAGAACCTTCTTGATTGTCATTTGGTACTGAATACCTTCGTTGCGACAATTCTCATCAAATGGCCCAATGTATTCACCACCACTGTTCGTCCAAATACACTTCAATTTCTGTCTAGTTTCTCTTTCAACCATGGCTTGAAAATGTTTCAACACATTTAGAACTTGATCTTTAGTTTTTAGTGCAAAAGCCCAAACTTTCTTTGAATAATTAACAATGAAAGTAACAAAATAAAGTGCACCATTATGTGTTTTAACTTTCAAAGGACCACACAAATCTGAATGTACCAACTCTAAAACATTTTCTTTTCTAAAAGAAACATTTTTATGAAAAGAAACTCTATGTTGTTTACCTGCAAAAACAATGAACACAAGTCTTAAGATGTGTATCTTTCAAACTGGGGTAAAAGTTCTTTCTTGAACAAAACTTGCAGCCATTTTTCACTCATGTGCCCAAGCTGCTTGTGCCATAATTCGGTAGAAGCATCACCATCAAGTGCATTGACAACACCTTTGCAAATTTTTCTTACATCGAATAAAGTGTACAAGTCTTCTTGCACTTGGCCACCACCAAAGAACCCTTTGTGAGCTTCTATTTTCCATTACCAAATTTGTCATTGTAGTCTTCATCATCTGCCTTTCTGATAGAGATTAAATTGAGGTGAATGTCGAGAAACAACCTGCAGCCCAAATTTGTTTCCAAGCAAAACATCACCCATGCCAACAATGTTGGACAAACCTTCATTTCCTATTCGAACATAATCTCCTTTGGTGTAGGAAGTGAAAAAATCAACTCAAGAAGTCACATGAAAAGAAGCACCGGAATCAATCACCCAATTACTCTCTTGACCCACAAAATTGACATAATCATTTTCACAAACAACCAAGAGGTCACCATCGGTAGTAACCTCCATTGTGTGTTTTGATTTTTATCCACACTTTTGTCACGCTTTTTCTCCTTATTCTTGAGCTTTTGGTAGTCTCGCTTCATGTGCTCTTTCTCATGGCAATAATGACATTCAGTGTCCCTATTTGAAAAAGAACCATCTCTTGATTTGTCACGACTTTAATCATGGCCATGAGGAGTCTTGCTTCTCTCCTTTGTTTTGCTTCGGCCTCTCACAATAAATGCCTCCAAATGAGAAGAACCTGTTGATTTTCTTCTAGTTCTTTCATTCAACAAGCTACTAGTGATTTGACTCATTATAACAACTCCATTGGGAGCCAAATTACTAACCGTCATAACAAAGTCTCCTAACTTTCAGGTAAGGAACTAAGTAGTATCAAAACCTACAACTCATCATCAAAAATAATTTTCACAAAAGCAAGTTGGTTAACAATAATTTTCATTTCATTCAAATGTTTCGGAATGAGGCTGTCTTTTTTATATTTTAAACTAACCAACTTTTGAACTAGATAAACTTTATTTGTGGCTAATTTTCTATCATAAAGACCTTCTAATTTTTTCCATAAATCATGTGCTGAAATTTCGGTAGCAACATGATGAAACACACTGTCATCAATCCATTGACAGATAACACCAATAACTTTTCGACTAAGCCATTTTCATTTATCATCTTTCATACCCTCAGATTTGTCACTAGCACACTCAATGGGTCTATACAAATCCTTATAAAATAATAGGATCTCCATTTCAGTTTTCAAAGTTACCTAATTATTTCCATTGAAGCTAGGCATACAGTCCACATTCCCCTCTATTGATTTACATAGATAAACAAACCCAAATAAACTGTAAACTCTGATACCAATTGTTAGATAAAATATATAATTTTCCACACAAGTGTAAATCAATCGAAGTAAATAAAATGTTGCAAAAAAAATTAAATCAATAACAACACAAGAATTTTATGTTGTTCCCTCAATGTAAGGTATGTTCACGGGACTATAGTTTGATTCTGCTATCAACCAAGAGTTTTCAAATGATTACAAATGAGACACGAAGGTTTCACAACCACCCTTAGGTAAATTCCAAACAATCATAAATACAAGAAAGACCTTACCAAAATGGATGAACAAATGTTTTCAAAATAGAGTTGAAGAATACCACAAATTTGAACCAAAATAGCTTCCACTAACATTGTAGAGTACAACCCAAAATAGTGCTTTGAACTGAAGCAGAACTTTGAAACTTTAGCCAAAGTGAGTGGAGCACAAAGATAATAAACCTTTAGACAATACACACAGAACTATTGTTCAACTCACCAAATTGGGTCCCCACCAAAATTGATATATATAAAATATATCAATATTAGCAGCACACACAATAAACCTTTTGGACTTTACAAAACCCTAGCTGCCACCAAATAGATTTTAAATATCTATTAAGCCTCCAAAAAAGTCAGATATAATATATAAAAAAATATAATCAACTCCAAACCAAATTAAACATTCTTTAAATAAATTATTGGCTCTCATACTCTACTAAGGAGGTATCCCAACATGGTTAACTACTAATTGACAATAAATTGGTTGAGTTAGCAGAGATTCTCAAGTAAACTCAAACTCGACTAGTATATAATGAATAATTTTATATGTGATGTATGTACAAATAATAATAAATAAAAATGAAGAAAAAAATGAACGGAATTGACCCTTTATATAATAAATAGGGTGATGCACCAATAAATCCTAAATTGTGAACTTGTGAACTGTTTGGTCATGAAAGATTTCTTATAGACTTTAAGGTCCCATTATATCCAAGATTACCAATAAGGGTTGTTGTAATGCGCACACGTGTAACAAAGTAATGGATGTAAATGGTATTTTTCACAGTGCGAAATTACAAAATAGGAGCATGTGCATTTCCTTCGTGGTCGATGTTGAAACTACAGAAATGGAAAGATTCTGGGGATCAGTGTTAAGTCGAAAAATGTCGGAGTAGTTGAAATGGAATGGTAACATTTACATTCCGAGAGTGAAGCTAGAAAACCTTAAATTCGAAGAACCCTAATATATTACCTCCAAATGTAACATTGATTTTGTCGCTATGCATGTGATTATGGGTGCATGAAGCTCAAATTGAATGATCCTAATTATGGATGCGTTAACATTAGTTGCTAGATAAACATTGTTGATTGCGACAACATAGCGTGAAGGTTTGTAGTTTAGGGACATCGTAACATGACGAAAACACAAGAAGGTATGCATTTTGCTAAATGTTTTGTGTTTTCGTTGGTGGTGTTGTTTGGTTTATGTTTACATTTAGCATTTGGTGATTGTTGTGATGATATTGATACGTATGTGAAATTGGTTTGGGATTGTCAGTTGTAGAGTGAAGTTGAGTGTAGTGTTATGATTAGGTTATTTGTCATATAATGTTGTAACATTTGAACATTGACAAATCACATAAATAAGCCATTTGTATGTAAAGAGTAACTATAATGTATGTGCGCGAAGATATGATTTATCTGATAATGTGTGTACATATGTTAACCCAGATGAGAAATGTTAGTGATATGGTGAGGATGCGTTTATGTGAATGTTGCGTGTAATGGTTGGCAAGAGTGTGCGTCGGTGGTTCCTTTGGGAATGGATTGTAGATGTTTGTGTTTCGGTCTACTAGTTGAATGCACTTGCGTTGATGTTGGAACACTTTGTCCGTCCTCAAGAAAGTGGAATAACATTAAGAGACTTTCCACTAGAGTGCGTTTGTGTGTGGTGTCGATTTTGTTATGTGATGTGGTTTATGACAGGTAACCCCCTAGTTGTGGAATTATTCTCTAAACTGGGTTTTAACTGATTTAAATTAGGATGGGACGTTGTGTACGATGATTTACATTTAGTGGTTTTGAGAATGGGTGTGCAGTGTCCATCGTGTTGAACAAATGTAATGAATATTGCTACGTACATGGTTAACGTTAGAGTACCCTTTACTGATGTGTTGGATGATATTGAATGACTAATGATATGGTGGTTGGAGTGTCTCTCTGTTGATGTTGGCAATGGATTGTTAGTATTTTGTTGATGTTACATTTGTTGTATTTGTTGTTTTGGAAATCCATGTAATTCAAATTGATTGTGACACCCGCGGTTGTTGGTTTATGTTCAATGATGTTTATGTTGGTGTTCTGTTTTAGAATGTATGAAATTGGACTTGTTGTCCTTGTTGCTGTTCCTTCTTGAATGTTGTTTCCTGCGTTTGGATAAAAGTACACATCCCTCACTTACCACCCACTATGATTCATTTTACCATAAAGTTCCAAAAAAAAGTAAAAGTTCCATTTGTTGGAGCATGGATCTAGTGTTTGAAAAAGAAAAACAATTTCTTCGCAATACCATACCAAAAATAGAATGGCTACATTTTCGATAGCATCCACTTATTTGCGGTATAAAACTGGAATCCATCACATAGGTTTACATACTCATGCAAAACTGTGTATTTGTTCTCCTGTTAGTGACAATCGTAATTGAATCGCATTAATGTGTTATTTACAATTGTGTGGAACAAGGTGTGTAATTGTTGACATTTAGTTTGGGGTAATTGGAGTGTATAGTAAGTAACATACATATTCATGTGGTCTGGCATGTGGGTATGATATGTTGTCATTGGTTTTTAGTTATTACTGATACATTAAAAACAAAAGGAGTATATTGTGAAATTACATGTTATGTATCCATGATCCCAACTGAAAACTGGTGTATTCATATTCTGTGCCCCTTGATACAGGTATGGCGCAGAGGCAGGCACCCCGTAAAAGGTCTGGCAATGCATCACGTGATGTTGGGGATTTTGATTTCACGTCAACAAATATTGTAGTGAAGAGGTAAAGTAAACTACCATTTAAAATCAAAAAGCCGAATGTTGTGATGGTGAAAAAATCGGTAGTTGACTCTGGAAGGCTTATGTACTGCTCTAACATTAATGGGGTTATTAAAACCGTGCTTAAGGTCAATTTGGGAGATGGACACAAACGACATTTACAAAGAACCCTCTTTTGGCCCATGATTGATGCAATTTGCAAGCACAACCTAACACCGAATGATTTCAAAAAATGCGATGACACAATATTCCACATAATACAGACATATAACCATACAGATGAGAAGTTCTACATCAGTGGGAAAGGCGTGCCACTTAGCAACAACATCTGTCTCATTTTCGGTATCCAAAGCGGAACAAACTAATTGGATTTGGCTCATCCATCACATAGGTTTACAGACTAATTGGATTTGACTAATCCAATTTCATACAGTGACGGTGCGACATTGTTGGACAAATATCTTGCAAAAAGATAAAGGAGTTGTTGGAGAGGCAATTGGGTGGGCATTTGTCCGAGTTATCGACAAACTGACGACGCCAAATTGTATGACTAGTCGTCAGTGATACGCAATGCGTTAATCGCATCATTAAACGAGTTCCACAATAGGCCAGAAAGGGTTACCGGATGTGTCGTTGCTTTGCTTGTAAGTCCTTGAAAAGCATTTCGTACGCAATTACACATGTCAATAATTTTTCAATTTGTTTTTATCTAATATTCTTTTGTTTGTAATAGCGTACTAAATAGTTTGCAAGTGTTATGTAGTTTTTTATTTGTGAACACACAAATCTTATTACCTTTTCACGATGAAACGTATTGCCAAGGTTCTGTAGATGAAACGTAGCGATGCTTATAATAAAATTAAAAGAGCTTAATGTGAAATGTGAAGGTCCATTTAAGGTGAGACGGTCAGTTAGTATTTGATTGCCATTGGTTATCAATCCAGCAGCGACATCGTTGACATTTTGTTATTTCGTTTTGCAAGTTACATGTGACAAATTAAAGGGTACGATAAGTGAACGGTACAAAATTGGTATGCCACCAGTTGAGGATGGCCTTGTGCCGAAACATGACAACATTTTAGACATAGAACCAGTAACGATGTGCGATGGTAATAAAAAGTAGGGTGGCGATGTGGATGTCGTTGAGGCAAGCTTTGACTACTGGAAACCAGACTCACCAGCTGGGGACCATATCGAACTGGACACAGAGACGGATGCCCCAAATAGCCACACTGAAAGCGTTGACGAGCCTTCAAAGAAGGATGTAAACATGATTGTCGGGGGTGAAGGGTGGCCAGTACTGTTTCCTAACATGTTGGATTTGTCAATCACACAAGTGACAGATCTGGAAGAACCCAAAACATTTAGTGACAATTGGCAGATTAATAAATACATAGAAAGAATTGTCGAGCTAGAGGTCAAAATAAGACATAAATATGTACTTGTACGTGAGTTGGAAAGGAAAACAACAACCATGAAACACGCGCTAGGTGCACAAGCTACCAATTTGTTCATGGGATTTGACAGGATCATCAGTGCGAAAGATACTGAAATTATATGACTAAACGGGGTTGTGAGTGAGTTGAAAAACACAGTCGCCCAATTGGAAGACCAAGTTGATGACTACAAGGCACATGAAGTGATGCAGGGTGAGGAATATATTTTCAAGTCAGAGTACATCATCTGACCATGTTGCTGGCACTAACTCCTAACTGTGTGACAGTAGTGGTACTGGTAGTTCGCACCGTACGGCCTCCTCGAAGTCTGCAACACTTCCAGGTGCTAACGACACTAATAAAAGTGGGCTTTTAGGGGGTGATGTTGACGTTGGAGAATGGTACGTTGCGTTAGAGAGCATCATGAAGCTAACCCCTGATTCACATTCAAATCAAAAATATGCGTCTAGCTCCAATATATATTTGGGAACTGGTAATCGCAGTCTACACCGTGCAACCTCCCTAATGAATGTAGTCTATGTGGCTGCAAAAAGCACCGTAGATTGTGTCACCATAAGTCGCAATGGGAAGGTTGATGAGCGTTATGTTGACTTCGTTAGCAATGAGAAACCGATAATTACATCTTTGGTGCGACGTGTCAAAAACAAAACGAGACGGGAGTGGAGACTACAAGATTACGAATATCTTGATTTGGTTAGGCGTTCGAAACAAGAAAGTGTGGGTAACCCCATGGGCACAATTGCAAAAATCGTATCAAAATTGAAGATGATGAGGCCCTGTGCAAAACATGGGCAAGGTTTGAAATGACCAACCGACACCCGGTGTGGAAAATGCCTGCTGAAGATAAGCATAAACTTTTGTAAGTCCTGTACAGTTTTGACGGTGATAGGTATAGGGTTCATTAGAAAGTATTTGTAATGTGTTTGTGTAGACACCCCATTTTTGACCGACCTTAAGACTCAGACGTCACTAATTGAGCGCTTGGTGATGTCGCATATTGTGCTCGTTCTGAGGTTGCGGGGTCACGGCTACGAGCCTTGCCTCCGGACTTCCGGACTCTTTTATGCCTCGCATCGGTTTGCGAACTAGGCCCTTTTTTCTTTGTTTTCTCTTCCTGAAGGGAGGGAGAGGTCTCGTAGATCATCTCTTAGTGGCCGTAGGCTACGCTTCATGGTCGTACGCCATTTTTCCCGTTTGGAGCCCGGTTTTCGATTTTTGGAGCCGTCGGCCGTGTGCCTCGGTTCGGGACCACTTAACTACCTCCGTTTATTCCAGTTTTTGGCACACACCTTGTTTCCTCTCTTTTTAGGGACACTGTGGTCCGAGAGACCAACTTCGTGGTCGAATGCCACTTCCGGTGCCTAACAGTCTGTTTTCGGGGCCCCGAACTGCGTGTTTCGGCCCCCGAACCTCCGTTTTGCATCCGTCTTGGTTCATTTTTGGTGGAGACCTTATTTTCATTGTTAGGAAGGTTGTAGGAAGGTGGGAGGCCAGCAATTGTTCTGACTACCAGCTTTATTCCTTCATCGCTCTTCATCGCCCGTTTTTCCCACTAGAAAGCTGACTTTTCCCATTCCCGGGCCACTTTTTCTGACTTTCCTCCACACCATTGTGTTGTACACACCTGGGAGGCCACCAATATGGATAGGCCGGCCATCAACTCTTCCTGACCCTTTTGAACCCCTCTAGAAAGTTGGTTTTTCTCTCTCTTGGGTTATATTTCCTAGTTTTTCTCCACATAGCTGTGTTGCACACACATGGGAGGCCATCTTTTTGGGGTGGCTGGCCACTAATTGAGCTTGACCCTTTTGACCCTGGCCGGCCGGCCACCTGAACCTCTTGAACCTGGCCGGCCAAATTCCTCTCTCTTGGTTCCTTACAGCTGTGCCAGCTGTTTTGACCCAGACCCCTGCCCGGGGATCTGCCCTTTTGGGGGGGAAATTTGAATTTGGTTTTCCCCCCCTTTTCCCTTGGCCTCTCCTCTATAAAGCCAGCCCCCTAGCTCCATTTTGAAGGGTTAGAAAAAATCCTCTTGGAGCTTTTGTATACAACTTTCCCTCTCCCTCTCATCCAAGCCTCCAAATACCTTGGTTCTTCACCATTTACACACCAACCCATAGCACAACACCTCCATCACTCATTCCAGCACCTTGGAGGACATTTGAAGAGGTTTAAAGCTCAGAAATTTGGTCCAAAAGCTGCTGGTTTGCTGCTTTTCAAGGGTAAGCACCTATTTCCCTTAAACTTGCTTTTTTTTGCTTCATTTATAAGCCACACTTGCAAGCATTTTTGGATTTTGTCATGAACTGAAAAAGATCATATTTTGAGTTCCTCTGCATGTTTGATTAAGAACTCTTTGCTGTTTGATGTCTTCTACTACCTCTTGTCTCCTATCTCTCTTTTAGGGCTATTTCTTGCATGATATATTATCCCTGTTTGTAAGCATTTCTGGGCTTCGAGCCAAACTGTAAAGTGCTTTATTTTGAGCCCTTATTAAACTTTGTTGAAGGGCTCTTCACCGTTTGATGCCAGCTACTGCCTCTTGCTCTCTATCTCTCTTTTAGGGCCATTTTTGCATCATATTTTAGCCTTACTTGTGAGCATATTTGAGATTTTCCATAAACTGTAAAGTATCTTTTTTTGAGCCTCTCTTCAACTTTGTTGAAGGGCTCTTTGCTGTTTGAGGTCTTTTTCTGCCCTGTTTGTTCATCCTCTCTTTTAGGGCTGTTTTTGCATGATATATTAGCCCTATTTGTGAGCCTTTTTGGACCTTGACCTAAACTGAAAAAATTCTTGTTTTGACATCATCTTCATGTTTGATTAAGGTCTATTCTCTGTTTAGGGTCATCTTCCCCTATGCATGCTTCATTCTTTCATGATTAGGGCTATGCATTAGAGCACTTGCATTGGCCATGGTTTGGCCTCTTAGCCACTGAAATCTAGTGGATTTTTAGTGGCTTTGATGCATTTTTGAGCCTCACAATCAGAGGGGGGTGAGCCCTCTCACCTTGTTTTGTTTGATGGTCTTTTTGGCCTTCCAAAGAGGCCCTATCTTGCATGCTTTGTTGACTGATTTTAGGGAAAATTTGATGAGTTTTAGGACTATCATATTTGATTTCCAGAGTTTATTTTTCCATGCTAAGTGTCCATATTGTATGTGCTTAATAACCCCTTGTATGCCCTTCCAAAAGAACCCATCATTTGTGCATGTGTTGGCTGCATTTCAGAGGTTATTTGGGCATGTTTTGGCATATTTTATTCATTGATTTTTGCTGGTTTGATGAGTTCTCACCTGCTTCATATACATGCCATGTAAACTATGTTTGCTAGTTAAAGTTGCATGCTATTTTAGTCCATCTTGCTAGCATCTTTTGGCCATGCTTTGAACTAGAAATGTTCATGTTTTAGGACTACCTTGGTTCTGTCTTCATGCTTCATGATCAAATAATGCATGCTTTGTATAGCTATAGGTCAATGCATGTGCCTAGTTTTGTGTTTCGGGACCATTCCATGCATCGAGTGCCATGTTTCCATGTTTCGGGATAATTTGCATCACCTTTCAGTGTTGGAACTTGCATGTTTGTATGCCATATTTCATGCCTTGCCATGCCTTGTTAGAGTGGCATTTGGTGCCTTAGGTTCGGTCCTCGGGTTGCGTGCATGTGTGCACGCATTTCGGTTGTCTCGTTTTCATCTTATGGCCACTAATGTGAGTGTGGCTGAGGTCCAATCATGTTGGTGTAAGTCCATTGTGCATTGTGTATGCCATTTCATTTCATAGCATTGCGTATGCTAGGTTGTATGTTAGAGCATTGTGTATGCCTTGTTACATCGTGCATTGTGTATGCCATTTCATAGCATTGCGTATGTTAGGTTGCATGTTAGGATTGCATTCATGCATGTCATGCATATTGCATTGTGCTTGGGATAGGAGTTAGCCCAAGCACGAGAAATGAGGGACGTTTCGTACTCCGAGTGACGGAACGTGTCTCAATTCCCGGTCGCCGACACTCCGGATTAACCATGATGGAGTCTCGGTCTTGTGGTGTTTTCATGTGCATTCATTTCATATTGAGTTGTGCAATTCGCCTCCTCGGCCATCATGCATCGAAATGCGTGATTGGTGGTACGAGGATCGAGGCATGCATACATATGTGAAAATACATTGCCATGCCCCTTTTTTGCTCTCTGTTGCAGCAAATTAGAAATCGGCGGTCTTTTAGAGCTTCGTGCAAAATTCTGGGCTTAATTGTAAACAGAGGCTAATTGGGGCATCGCAGTGGATTTTCGCGCAAGGCAACTCAAGCATGCATCATTCATCATTCGGAACAGAACTGAGGCGGTCCATGAGCTTGCGCGCTGATTTACTGTTTTCCTAGTTAAATTTGTTAATTAATTAGGATTTTGTATTTATTCAGACTGTACTATTTATTTGGATTGTATATTATTTGTTCGGACCCTCCGAGCGAGGACACAATTATAATAAGTGTGCGTGCGTGTGATGTATGTCTTCCAACCCCACGTCTTTCTCCCTTTTATTTACCAGCTTATGATGGTTAGATTAGAGCATGTTTCAATTAGCATACAGTATGATAGCATGTTTGCATTCATTCATCTGTTTTGCATGCATCGGGCTCGGCACATCATACTAATTGCATTTGTATTTCAATTCCAAGTTGAATACATGTTAGTTGTAACATTTCACATGCCATCTTTAGAATAGCCGAGCCTGCTTATAGTTGCATTTTTGCATGTGTTGCATTAGGCACTTCTGTATATTTAGGATCATGCATGGATTTCTAACATAGTTTCTATTTTGGCTTGGAGTACTCGGTAAGTTTTTGTGCTTTAGCATCCTTGCATGCGTGTGAGTGACTGCCATGATAGCATGCTTACCATGAGGCTATGTGCTTATGTGATATACCTGCCTGTATGCCTGTGGGTGAAGGTCGGGTTATTTGGATTGGAACAATTCATTCACTGTGAGTTTTAAGCCCACTAAATAGTGGCAAAACCATCTTTTCTAAAGCCCACCTGAGGGTCGCAAAATCTGCATTTTAAGCCTACTTGCGAGTAGCAAACCACTTTAAAAAATAAACAGGAAATGTTTCATTCCAATTCAGGCGACCCAGTCTATACTTGTATGCTGTGCGCATCACATAGTAAATCTAGGCTAATAACCGGAATAAGAACGCATAATGTTTTCAAAACTAGATATCATGGTTAGTAGAGGCCGATCTTTGATCGGGCGAGCGGGGGTGCTTACGAAGGGACTTTCCCCAATCGTACCCAAGTTCCCGAGCAGAGGCAACTTTGGTGATGACGGACACGTGGCCTTAGGCAACGAGTCAGGGTTTCCTAAATTTCCCAAAATAAAATATTTAGGTGGCGACTCTGTATCTGGCAAAGCAGTCCATGTTTGGCACTTCTTTCAAAAATCTGTTTTCTCAAAACGATTTGCCGGATTTGGACTCTTTGGTTCAGATTGAGAACCATGACAATTTGAGTCCGAACTGTAGTAAGCCCAAAATGAACAAAACGGGATTTCCCTCCCAGGACGTTCGGGGACGTCTACAGTTTGTATAACAATTTTTGGTTAGACTCATTGTGCATCTATGTTTGTGTAGAGCTATAGTATGCAGCGCGACTGATCATGGTATATACGTTGATTTCAAAAATATTCAGTTGCTCGTGCAGGAAGGGACCACCACCGGGAATGTTAGTGGCATATAGCATGGAACTTCTCGTACTCAGTCCATAATTTTTTTTTTTTTGGTATGGCATGCAACGTGGATACAACATTAGTATATCGAAAATGAAATGAATTGTGTGTAAACAAGCTATTGATGCATATGCTAAATATTGTCGGATCTGCATAATGTGTCGACTGCTAGTACAGTGAATTTCCGAAAATCTTATTTCCACAGTAGCGTTTGTTCAGTACGTAGTAAGACTCACCTATTCCACACCAATCATGCATGTTTCTTTGTTTTTGTAATGTGGTAATGGGTGTGTGTTTTTGTTTTGTTTGAACGGTTGTAGGACATGATGCGAAACCCAAGTGTGACGTCCAAGGATCGATACTTGAATGTACATGTGACAATCGTTTCCGAGTACAAATATGTCCACTTCCCGATATACCACGCAAATCACTAGACGATCATGGTGTATGATTTAGATTGTGGTACATGGACACACTACAATTCTATTAAGCAATGTAGAGGCTGCTGAGATGATCATTTTACCGAGGGATTAAAAGTGGTAATTTAAATTTGTTGATTGGTTTATGTTATTGTATAACTGTGTACGATTGGCACTTTGTGGCATACGTGTGTACAATGTAATTGTGTTAATCGAATATAATTTGTTAGTCTGATTGGTTGCTGTTGTTTTCGCATAAACAATGGGTGGTTGATTATATACAATGTGTAGTGAATTCAGTGCCAAAGTCTGGTGGTTTGACATCCCAAAATGTTGACAGACCATTGGAGGCCTTCGTCAATTACCCCTAACAACACCCGAACTCGTAAGTGACTGTTTGAATGCATCAAGTAAATATGTTTCGTAAGCACTGTATTAATATTAATGCTGACATAGGGTGATACGTGTGTGGTATTTGCAAACCTAATTATGTGATTATGGTATGCTTCATCATGAGGCAGTATGCCAACAATGTAGAAATTGAAAGTTCAATGGATGGATTATTGCCTAGTGTGTTCAAAGTAGAAATGGTGAAAATATTCATCAACAATTCGAAAAGCAGGCTTCAGAATTGGCCTTTGCCTTGAATGCATTTAGTTGATATATATATTTAATATTTTTTTTAGTAGCGTATACACTGAATGTAATATATTCCTGTCTTAGTTGACATTGATTTTTGATGGCGCCATGATCTTGTGGCCCATTGTGCGTCATACAATTTTTGAAGTGGCAAAATTATATGTTTTTTGTTTAGTGAAACGACATTGTGGATTTGGTGATTCCTGAATTTGGGTGTCATATATTTATTTGCAATTACATTGTGTAACCTTACGAATTTGTGATTTTTATCTTGGAGTTTCGTGTGGTTAACATCAATGTGGAAATATGTTTGTGCAACTATTGATATTATTGTCATGGTTGTTAACATTGAGAACATGTTGTAATCATTTTGCGTGGGGGTGCTACATCTTGTGTTGTTAGCGAATGTCATAACATTTGTCAACTTTATTGACATAGTCTCATTACCTAACATCGGTCATTGCCCCAAATGTGCATCAACATCTTGTGCTTCTATGTGTCTACAAACATTGAAATTTTTGATGATTTTGGTTTCAATGCTAGTATGTTTGTTATACCAATAGTAGTGGTTGTAAGTGTTAGTCAACTTCAGTTGGGCAATATTAAATCCATTATGAAATAAGCATAGCAACCAGAATTTCACAGTTAGCTACGAAAATGTTATGTGTGACATAAAGATAAATAGCGTAGATCAGTATTATTGGAATATCAAAAAAATGAACACAACCAAAACACAAAGGGAACCCATGTCGCACCCAAACATCATCGCAGAACAGTTTTTAAAAAAATGCAAAATGTAATAGTTGAGCAATGTTTTGCAATACGACAATGTGGACTAAATGGTTTTTCAAGTAGAACTCAAGTCATAACGCATCAATAATACAGATAAAACATAATATCTCGCGAGCAAAAATAACATAAGCAAATATAAAGATGGAAAGTGTGTTTATGACGATACGATAAATAAAAACAAGCTCACTATCCGGAAAACAAAATTTAATCATATTGTTGCATGTCTATATCGGCTCCTTACAAGTCTTCCTATTGTGGTTGCTAAACTTGCCACAATGATCACACCGAATACGCTGCACTACCTCGCCTTTTAATGGAATCCTCTTGCGTTTGGGCTTTCCAGGAGGACGCTTCACCTTTGGCTGCGCGATCATGTAATCATTGAGTGTGAATGTCGATTTCCCCACAGTCGGAATAGGATATATTGCTCCGCTATACGAAGCTCGAAACTTCTCAATAAGGTATAACCCTTCAATTGAATCGTATATGTTTCTCTCGTTATTACGAAGTGCGACAACATTTGAACATGGAAACCCATTTATCTACCACTAAAAACAAGAACACGAACATCTAACCATGTCAACCAAAACTGACGGATGAGAATGAAACTCATACACATTGTCATTGGCCTGACTAACGCTCCAAGCCCTACTATCATTGTATGCCTTTACCAATTTTTTTTCCCATCTTCAGGCATATTACGTTGGCCTATGTGCTAGATTTGACTCCGCGCTTTGCCATCTGCTCCATTATTTGACCCATTATCATATTAACCAACTTAGTAATCAGAAGATAACAGACCTCATGTATCCAATTGTTGAAAGACTCGGTGCAGTTCGAGCACATATCGCCATAACGCTGTCCACTGAAAAAATCCAATGTGAACAAAAAAAATATCAATAAAATTGAATAGCACAGCCCCCTTTATACCATGCTACTACAACCGATATACAAAGAAAGAAAGAAAGAAAGAAAAAAAAAAAAAAAAAAAAGGTGGAACCGTAAACCTTCCATTCCCATTGGGCATATTGTCACTTACCTGAAGTACGCGTTAGCCCAGTGTTTAGGATGCAACTCTTTCAAAAACTCTTCAATCATTACTGGGCTACACTTCTTTAATTCCTCCAATTTTTAATTAAAACATGTTACAGTGGATGCGTAAGCACATTCCCGAAGGTTGCGCATCAAACCAATTTTGTGCGATGCATTCACATATTTTATCTAGTCCCTCAAATTCATTTGAAGATGCAACAAACAAAATACATGATGTGCCAATAGGAATATACTTGACATAGATTGCAATAAGCCAACATGACAGTCAAAGATAATGTTAACGTTTGCTCGCCACCAACAACCTCTTTCAGATGCTGTAAAAACCACTCCCAATTGGCAGAATTCTTGGAATCAACAATTGCGAACGCCACGGGGAACAAACCAGTGAACATAACATATATAGTCAAGTGAAGCAAAGAAAAATGTGTAAATGGAAATGTTGATGCATCCTCTCATATGAAACAAATTTGTGCACAGTGCATAAATGTGTAATAAGTTCACAAAATTCAAATGGAAATGTTCATACAAATTACATAACACAATTAAGCATGATACACTCTTACCTTGATTGCCATCCTTCGCAATAGCAACGAGCAAATTCCCCTTGAATCTGCCTTTTAAGAACGCACCATCCAAAAACAACAAAGGCCGACAATAATTAAACCCATCTATACATGCACAGAATGATACGAAATACCGAACAAACCTCCCAAATTTTTGATCAAATTCAAGGTTAATGTAACTATGTGGGTTTTTTTCGCTATACCACCTAAGTTGGTTGTACGACATTGCGTGATCTCCATATACGTCACCCCTAGCTTTCTACACCCCCAACCATGGGAACTAGTAACTAATCTCCAAACCATAATCATTTTTCAAAAAAAAAATTATGTCCGTAGGGCGCGTGAGTGGTTGATCAAGCACCCAATCTGCAACAACACTAGGCACCAACTCAGACCCCATATGTGGGTTCCTATAAGTTCATACAGCAGCACCACGAGTGTGCACACTATCAAACCTCTTAACACGTAGAATCCCATTCGATGGTAACACTCTCGCGTGAACCGACCATGTGCACCCCATAGACACTGCGAACTTACATACTGTTGTAATACAGACTGAATCATTTTTTACGTACTTGAATTGAAATTCACGTTCCACAGCATACTTACATAATACTTCCCGGAATTCATTAGCCCCCCCCCCCCCTTTCGAAACATTACCCAACATGGGTAATCCCATACTCCCATCCAGTAGACAAAAACTTCTTCGATTTGTTCAGGCAATATGATGGTAACAAATCCACCTAGTCGTTATCACCAAAAAGCCCGATTCACAATACGCGAATTTCTAACCTCCCTAGTGCAATCCACCACCCCACAAGTACCACCCGCCCTTGCACTCCGTGACTAAATAAGGACGTCAATGTGATTTAGCCCGAACGCCTTAGCAAGGCACAGCATGTTTTTTGGGAACATCAAACAACATACACACTACGCCAGGGACCAACCCATCAAATTTTTGACACATAATATCGACCAGTTGCGCAAATGTCAGCTCGTGATACAACTGAATAACAGCATTGATTTGTAAGTAGGTACACAGCAACAAAATAACATCACCCATACCTATGACGTAACACATATACGACCCCCATTACACCGACAAATATACATGAAAAATGGAACAATAAAAACCACATTAGACGTGTCAATCATCTTACACAATAAGAATAGACCACCAATAACATCAACAATCCCAACAAAAACAAACAAACAACACCAGGCACAAAAACACAACATACATTAAAACCCAAAAAAATCTGTAACGCACTTGTTATAGTCCGGCCAGCCGGCCACCAATAAACAAAATCAAACCCAATAACAAGATGCCACGAAATTCACATCACCGGAAAAATAAAGCACAACACAATCAACAACCCAACACTCACTCCCCAAACGCTCCAGCCAATATTAAACACTATAAACCCTTGCAGACGTTACCCACACTCCCAACCAATGTTACACAATCAAAACCCTTGCACACGTTAACATGCCATCCCAACACAAAAACCGAATCACCCAAATAGGGAAATGAATCACACTAAGGGTATTAATCTAAACTAAAATGGAACAAAAAATCAACTAATAAAACTTACCAAAAAAATAGGACCTATTAGTTTATAAGAAAACTCGTAGAACTAAATGGTTCAACTTTCCCTCACATAGGATTTATAAGTAAATTTTCCTAATAAATAACTAATTATTTTGAGTCTGATGTGGACCTGAATAAAAAAATCCTCCTAGAAGCTATACTTTCAAACAAAAATAAATTGCATTTATCAATGCAAAGATTAGCCATACCTGTTTATGGAGTTAGCATGCTTTTGAATGTTACTGGTCCAGCAGTCATGCACAATTTGAAATGTCATTTTTTTTACATGTAAATATTAATTTAAATAATATTTGTTATCTTTCTACATTGTAAAATTTGTTATTTAAAAATTAATTTTCTTGCATATTTATTCTTGTGATTAAGATAGATTTTACCAACTTTACTATTGAGAGCATTTCAACAATGAGAGTTTTAATTCACCCAAAAAAACAATGATAGTTTTATTTTGTTTGAGTTTTAGATTTTTTTTGCCTTGCTGCTGAACCTTTGGGTAAGGAATGTATTATTGATAGTTTATTATTAAGGATCGATGAAGAGGTTTCATTTTGGTGCCCTTTGATAAGGGGTCTTTCTCATATTTTATTTTATTTTTTTTCTTGGTGTTGGGCCTTAAAACAAAGATGATTTATTATTTTGTCACGATTTTAGACAATATTTAAGAGGCCTAAAACAAATGCTTCATTAACTTCATGATAGAACAGCCTTTGGAAAATGGACCAAAACAAATTTGTGGAATAGTTTAGACTTGATAGATCAACATTGTATCTCCCCTAACTCAAAACCCAAACAACCTAGATACTTTGGGCTTCAAAACTCTTTTCTCACAAGAAGAAAAGATCCCAAATATGTGAAACTATAAATCTTTATCATCTCTATTTTGCTTTGCTCGAGGTACTAGCAAACTTGAGGTATTTAAGCACGACACGGTGTAGTAAACAATCACTAAGCCCTTGGGATCAGCTAGTTCATTAAACATGAGATTTCTCCTCAAGCATTTTACTATAGACTTTCGTTTACCCTAGACTTGGGTTTAAAAACCACCCAATCTTGGCTTAGGAGGGTCGGGGCTAAGGCTCAAGCATTTAAAAAAAAAAAAAAAAAAAAAGATTGTTATGAATTATGGTCCAACTATATTGAATATTTCACCCAAACCAATGCATAACAAACTAGAAAAAATCTTCAGCCTTCCCTTAGATGAGTGGATTTGAATTGGAATTTTATAAAAATATAGGAAGATTAGCTATTGAAGTTAGATTGACAACCCTAAAGTAAATGATTGAATAGTGACATGAGACATGTACTTTGTTAAGATTATTGTTTGAGTATGATCTTTATGAACAAATTTCAAATAACTATTTTCACCAAATTATTTGAAATCAATCATTATAAAACTCTCAAATTCATTATTGATATCTAAATCTAAAAATATTACATTGAATTAAAGACCACACTCCTAAAAATATTGATCGGAAGTGCTAGGTAGCTCGAGAAATACGGGCTCGAATACGGCTCGACACCAAAACGTCGAGTTTTTTTTTTTTTTTTTTTTTCTTTTCTTTGTTGCAGATCGGGAAGAACAAAACGAAGGGAGAAGAAGAAGAAGAAGAAGAAGAAGAAGAAGAAGGGGGGGGGGGGAGGCTCTGCAGAACGGGAGGAGAAGGGGGGAGGACTGGAGGGGAGGGGGCCATAAAAATCGGGGGTGGGGGTGGGGGGGGGAGGAGGGGAGACGACCGACGAGCTGCTGAGGCGGCGGAGGAGACGAGCTGTGGTGCTGCGGGGCTGGGTCTCGGCGATGACGGCGGCGAGGCGAGGCGGCGACGGGCTTGGACGAAGCTGCGACGGCCGACGGCCTCCTCCCTTCTTCCTCTCCCTCCCTTCTCTTCTCTCCCTCCCTTCTCCTCTCTTTCGAGCCATTTCGAGCTCGAATTTTTCGAGCTCTGAGTCATTTTCGAATATTGATATTAAATCCATTCATTTCAAATCCAGAAATCCAAACGGTGCTTCAGTGAATTTGTCTACAACAAAACATAATGCAGTTTAGGGAGGTTTGGTTCAAGAAACTAATCCCAATCCTTTTCTTCCTAATCATGAAAGATCCATATTATTTGTATTCTATCCAGTTAATCAAAACGCCAAACCTGATTGCCATCCAAGCCCAGTGGCAAAGGCATCAGATCTACAGAAATAATGGGTTCAAATCTGTTTGGTTGCAAAGAAAAAATAGCGCTAATTGTTTCAAATATTATGCATTTGAAGACCCTATCCCATCCCATCCAATCCAATGAGAGGCCTTTTATATATTTAAATAATATTTTTTAATATATATATATTACATTAAAACTTATAATGTACATCTATTCTTATAATTAATAGCCTTTGCTATTAGGAACTTTTAGACAAATAGAGGCTTTTTTTAAGAAGAAAAAAAAAAGAAAGAAAAAAAGGAAAAAAAGAAAAAAAGAAAAGGTCTTTGTGTAAGAAATGTTTGGTTTGACTATGGAAGATAAGTTTTCAAAAAATATTTTGGGAAGAGAGTTTAGAAATTTTTGTAGTTTGTTTGATTGTATATTTTGAAAATAGTTTGAGTTTTAGAGTTTGGAATGATTTGATATTTTGTTGTAATTGATTAGATGTATGTGAGAGAAAAAGTGATTGAAAAATAGAGATGAGAGAGAAAAAGTGATTAATTGATGTGTTGGAAAGAGAAAGTGATTTTGAAAATTTTTTGAGAAAAATTACAAACCAAACAAAATTTTCAAAAAATTTCTCCAAAATCTTTTTCCCAAAGCCAAACCAAACAAGTCCTTTGTGTTTTACATTTTAGGGCTCTCAACAAGATAATTCCTTTCTGTTGTGCCTTTTGACAATGAATTTTTTTTTTTTTTTTTTTCTAATTAGCTTTTGGACAAGGAATTTGTTTTTTAATAACATTTTTTATGAAGTGTTTAGACAAATAACTTAAAAATTTCGAGCCTTCTAAAAATAAATTTGAAACTTTAGACAAAGGCCTTGATGGAATAATGGTTGGGCCGGCACTACAACACTTTGAATCGAAAAATTTCACACCATACACTGGGCAATAATTTTCATTGTCATCCACAAGCAAAATCTTAATTCCAAACTGATCATCTTATCACCCCGTAGTGTGTTAGTTTAACAACAATCATAGGAGAAATGCATTGTAAATAATTTATCCTTCTTATTTGTGAATTATTAAGTTGTTTATTGTAGGCCAGACCAATAAACCATTGATGGCCAATAAACTATAGATAAATTAAGTTTACACAACATTATGTATGATGAATCAGAAGTTTGCGAAAATAGTTCTCCGCATGAATTCTTGAGGTGCTGCGAGGAAAAAAAAAAAAAAGGGAAAAAAAACGCGAATCAGATCATTTCAATCGACTAGAAAATTAAGAAACTACAATATATGAGAGTCTGCGCTAGTGTAATAAAAGTGATCCATCAGCATCTGTGCCAGTGTCATAAAAGTGATCTTGTTTAGGAGCAAATTTCACTCACTGGTAGCTATTATGATTACAAGAACAAATGCAAAGTTTAAAAAAATAAAAGAAAAAAATGAAAACATTGTGCTAAAATAGTTTCACAAATGCATATAAAAATAAAAACATTTTGGTAAAAATAAGTTTTTTTTTTTTTTTTTTTAAATTTGATATTCGAATTGAAAATATAGTGTCTAATTTATTTCTTCTTTTTCCCTTCAAGTCAAAATTGCCCATAAAACCTGGTGGATTCAATTGCAAGCCCAATCTGTATACAAGAAAGACTTGAAGAGAAAGAGAAAAGAAATTGAAGGTACCTTTCCCACCAGTGAAGAGATTGAACTGTTCAATGGCTTGACGGAGGAACATTTCAACTCCACTGACAATGATGGCTCCAGCAGCCTCAGCTTCTTTCAACAGGGTGGTTTTTCTAGGCGTGTAAACAGCATCAAAGACAACTCTGTAATCACCCAAAGTCCCCTAAAAAATGAAATACCAAGTGTTAATTACAATGCCTGAGTCAAAAATGTTGTTTGGTTGGAATGAAACTATGGGGAGGGACCTTGGCCACAGGAATTCGATCTGTATTGGGATGCATTCCCAATGGTGTTGCATTAGCAAGGATTGCACCTTTCTCTGGCTGGAAAGATGCTAGATTTTCAAAAGGCTGAGCTTCACCCGACACAGCCAGAGCAAGTGACTTTGCTCTGTCTTTTGAGATAGAACAATCAGGGTTAGAAACAAGGGCTCAAGTGCTCTTTCATAAGGATGTCTCTACTTCATCAGGTCACCAATCATAGCACGACGCATCAATGTATAAGAAAGCAGTTTCAACATAGTGATTGGCAACCCAATGAAGTGGAGAGTCCAACAGGAGGGAGGACCTTGAGCCCTGGAACAAAATGTCAAAATATATGATAAAAGAAAAGGTGACCACAAAGCTTTAGATTACATACCAAAATCAATGTCAAAAATGACAACCCTCGCTCCTCTGCTTTTAGCACCAAATACCAGTGCTCTTCCAGCCCCTCCAGCGCCAACAAGCACAAACATTTTCCCAGTGAGCGGAGATGGGAGCGATACTTCCCCATTAGTGCATCCCCATACTGTGAAATTTCAAATATACAATATGAAATGGTCAATTTCTAAAATGATTGATTATTAACCAATCAAGGAGCTCTATCATATTTGCAAAAGATTGAAGCATTTTTGTGGGTTCACTACATAACTAACTTATGGGCACTTGATACTTCAAACTAGATTTATAGGCTATTTTCAAGGCACTTCAATCATGCAACAATGGCCAAGTTGTACAATATTAGCCTACAACTTATTTTCAAGAATGAGCATATCGAATTTAATTTTGCAATTTGCACCTCCAAGAAGATGTATTATCTAAAGATATTTAAGTGCTATTCTACAAGAAAATGTACTAATTTTTTTGGATAAATTACAAATACACCCCCTGAGACTTGTTTAAAGTATAGATTGCCCCTGTGGTTTAGAAAATTACAAATATCCCCTTATTAGAATTTTTTATTTAACAGAATTAATTAAAAAAATAAAATTTATAATTGTTCTCTTATACAATAATAAAATTATCTAAATTATTAATTGAAACATATTTCTAACATCATTAAAAACTATTAATTGACTTGATGATTTATTAATAAAAGGGGCGATTTGTTATGAAATTAGAAACCTCAGGGGGTGGAATGTAATTTTCAAACTACAGAGGCGATTTATATTTTAATTAAACCTCAGGGAGTGTATTTGTAATTTACCCTTTTTTTTGTGCAATGATGAACTAGTTTTAGGTATAGAACATGTAATTGGTTAGAGAAATTGTGGTCTCAACTTAATACCTTTCAGAGCATCCTCAATTGCAGTTATAGAAGCCTCACAGTCTGTGTTGTAACCAACCAGCTTCCCATCACTATGCCGCCTTATAATAGTATTTACAGCACCTATAGACTGGTGAAACACACAACCACTGATATATAAATATATATATATATGTGTGTGTGTGTTTGTGTGTTGATGAACAAGATTTTAAACCCTAATAAAGATGCAGTCATGCAGGCCCATTAAGGTGCTTTCAGCCTACTATTTCTTAAACAATGCACTAGAAATAGGATACACATAATGCACAAATTGAACATGCGTGTAGTAGCAAAATTTTAACAAAAAGTGGATATCTAAAAGAATATTGAGCAGACCTGAGCAAGTGGATCGACTTCATCACAGAATGTAGTTACAGTTTCCTTGTATGGAAATCCTACACTACAATTGCATAAATAAAAAAGAAAACACAATGTTAACATGAAAATAAAAAAGCTAAGAAAAGCATTTAAACAGTTGCGTAATTCCAAGAATGAAAATCCAAAAGGAAACAATCTCACATAAAATAAACTATGAAGAAGCCCAAAATGCAAGTAGATTCTCTGTTAGATGCCCTCTTCTAAATGAGTGAATACTCAAGTCAGACACTCAACATTTGAGTAAGCGTATGGGATATTTGTTTGACATTGACTTAGACATGCCCCCAACAACCACTCCTGTCTATTCAAGTTCACTGCATGATTGTACATAAAACTCCCTTGCTATCTTCTTCGAGGAAATGGTTGCTTCAAAATGATTATTTAGTCATGTTTCCATATTTGAACTTGTGAATTAGGTGAACCCCAAGCCTGGACACATACATACCCGTACCTGAGTCACATATCCAAGTCTGTGTAACATAGAGTATGTTCCATCCTATTCACTTTGTTAAGGCATAATCAAATAATATATTTAAGATGGACAGAAAATATTCTAGGGCTCCTCTGCTGCTACAAAAAACAAAATCAGGAAGCAGGGGTATTATAGCAAGTTAACAACGTTTCATTGTTCTGGTGAATAGGAATTATGAAAATATTGAGTAAAAACAGATGGCAAAATGTGTATAACCAGGATATAATCGAAAACTATTTTCCTAAAAAGACACACCAAAGTCATTACCCTTCAATTAGAGCATCACTTGCTTCTTTGAAAACTAATATACTACCGCATCCCAAATGAACATTTGGGGCCATTTTACATGTGTACTTTTCTGCAGTACTGGTATCAACTATAATTTGAGCTAGTATTTTTTTCCCCATTTTTGCACGTTGAGAGAGAGAGAGAGAGAGAATTAGTTGTAATCCTAATGAAAATAAGAAAAGCACAAAAGATAGCCAAGAAATATATCCTCTTGTAACAAGAAAGATGATATAGTTAATAAAAGAGAGATTATATTTCTCAAATAAGAGATGAATTTTTAATTAAGGATTTAATTTCCTTAACTTGAAGTGTAGGTGGTCCAAAATGGAGAATACAAAATATGTATCACTGGAGAGGTGAGAAATGTAGACAGTAAACTGGAGAGAAGAGAATTAGCCAATTAGTGAGCGTAAGGCATGCAGAACAGGAAAGGAAATAATGGCAGTACTCAAAATAGCAGGGTCACCGTTTCCCCAAAACTACTCTCTTATTAAGGGAATTGTGCCATATTTGTAGGCATTCCTTGGCTCACTTGAAGACCCCAAGTGGGCCGGCTAGGCGGGAGATATCCTGTATTAAAAAAATACATAAATATATATATATATAACCAATAGGGTGATGCCACATGCCTCTAGAATCACGCGGGAATATTCTTTTCCCTAACTGCTAGGTCAAGGTAAGTATGAAGTTCCTTTGGACACTTCCTTCGGGACTCCATAAGTCCCTCGAATATCCTTCTCAGGGAGACTACCTCGATGATCCCTTACACTTAGCTGCCAAGCCACATAATCCCAACCGTTCAGAATAGGTCATAGCATAGCCTTGTATAAACTACACTGCGGCCGCACACCAAGCCTTGAGGTACCTCCCAGGTCCTACCATTTAAATGGGGGCAAACTCACTTAGCTAGGGTGATTTTGTTTATGGGGAGGAGATTCTTCACTCTTGGATCTCATTCTTCCCATCTTGGAGGGAGTCATTATTCTGGCGTGCCTTGACACTTTTGGTTGTTTCAAGCCCTTTATCACTGGCTCTAGGAAAATTGAATTTTCCGAGGTATGTCATGGAGGTACAAGGGGATTTATCCTCTCTGTTTGGCCCACCTCAGTAACTTCACATTTCTATTAACCGACTTCCTTCAAAAATTTTATGTAGATTGGCTTCTTTTGATCATTTTTCCAAGTCTCTCTTTCAATTCTCAGGTCATCACCCTTGCTGTGACCCATAACCCAATTAATTTGCATTTCCTGTGGTAAATTCAATAAGGGTCTTGGATTCCAATAAGGTCTCATTTGATCGACTCCCTTTACGAATTTGCCCTTCCTGTTATTTTCAAAAATATTCTTCCCTCCAAGGCAAGTCTCATGGTTTTTGAATTTTCAAAATAGATCACTCTTACAGGAAGGAATTATAAGCTTACCTGAAACCTGCATAGTCAGGGCTTGAGTAAACACTAAAAAACTCCTTGAGATCATCTACAAGCATTGGGACATAAATTCCATTGTAGCCCACGTGTCTAAAGGTAGGATTATGGAGAAGGGGACCTTTGCTGTGGCCCACTGGTTTTGAGATCAGCCCAAAAACTTTAGTTTCTGCATTTAAATAATCAACTCCATAAGCTTGTCGAAGGTTATGCAAAGTAGGCAGACCAGGCACTGGATTTCCTTCAATAGACCCATAGATTAAAAAGCCATCAAATTTTGGGCCCAATAATTGACTTATAAGACCTCTATCCCCGATAGAGTATGTGATTAGCGGTATCTGCAGAGAGTTAAAAAGAGGTAACTTGTCAAATACACAAAAGATAGGCAGATAAAATTAAATTAAACTATCCTAACCATCCCTTGTCTACATTCAGTTACCACATTAGCCATATTTAGATAAGAGGAAAGATGAAAATTACATATAGTCACAGAATTTGTTCTTCACTCGAGTCCAGTCTCTTTTCTTTTTCATCGTTGCTTTGGGCATTCAATTTCTTTTAAATTTGCATCCACAAATAAACTAAAATTCACTAAAGATGTGTTTGGGTTCTCTTGTTCCTGATTTCTTTTATTTCAAAGAGAGGGATTGTTATCTCCAATATTTGATAATCAACTTTTAATCTAATCAGTCATTGACACACATATCTTATGGCCAACTCATGCATTTGAGTTATGATTTATAAGGATCATTAGTAGTGCTCACCTTCTCTAAGTGTATTATTTTTCTTTTATCATAGTCAAATATATCATTTTTCACAGAAGTGGCAAAAACATCATAATTTCATCAAACCTCATATACCTGACAATGTGAAAGCAAATGAAAAAATCTTGGTAGCTCTGTAATGCTACTTGATTTGGAGACAAGTTTGATGATATCTGCTCCAGTTGATTGCATGTGGGCAACAAGTTGACTGAGATCTTCTTCTGAAGGAGTTGTGCCATCTATATAGCGTGATACAATTATTTTGCTACTTCTATGCTTATTCGAATTGTGTTCCTCCATTAGATCAGAAGCTACCTGAATGATCACAGCATAATAAAAGTCATAAGAAGACAAAATTTAATGAATTCTTATTGGAAAATGAGAACTGTTGACAAATTTTTTTTTTTTTTTTGTATATTGACCTTTTTAGCAGCTAAAAACAAAGCCAGCTAGCAGTATTGCATATTCTACATAACAATGAATAGAACACAATACAGAGTTCACAAATATTATCATTTAATTTTCATAAATTCAACTACGGTGAGGGCACACAAAATTGTTTTATGGTCACCATTCCCCATCAACTCTATCAATTTTATCTTTTCATGAATAAGATGTAAAAGTTCAAATCAAAATTGAGATGCTCAATAATAAGCTTCACAGACATGATGAACTAGCATCATGCCATGAATCATGATAACTTTTATGTTGTGTTTGGTTTATTGGAATAAGTTGGAATGGAATGATCATTCATCAAGATATTCACATTTGATTCACTAAATAAATTATAAAAAATATATATTGCAAGTGGAATCATCATTTGTCATTGTAAGGCGATGGTCATTCAATAAGGAGACTAGGGAATGACCATTCCATTTCAATCCATCTTCATTCCAATGAACCAAACACTCCCTTAGGAGGACAAAATTTAACCCTTAATGACAAGCACTTAGCATGTACCCAAATCTTAGTTGATGTTGTAAACTTTCCATCCTTCATACTGTCGAGTGATTTCCATGCATCAATTATCAATCTATGATTAAAAAAATAACACTAGAGGAGCATATAGCAAAGAATTCATGAATATTTTATAATGTTCAACAAATAAATGCTAATTTCTGATTCCACACTTGATAGTGCAACACTGCAGGGGTTCTTCCATTTTTTCACTCTAGGAAATGAGTGGTGCCCAATCAGACAGGAAGAGGATTCAGTCAAATAAGACAAAACCATGTCCAAACATACTATAGCCCATGAGTTCAGGGAAAATGACATCAGATTGCAGTTTGTTTAAGTTGCTTTGAATATGATTAGACTTCTTGGCCTGTAATTAGTTCAAATGTGGTTGGAGAAAGCATGTAAAATTCCAAATAACTTGACATCATCTAACAGAATTCAATCTATTTTCCTGCAGATGAATTGATGTCAAATACAAATACCTTGAGCTCCAAATCAATATAATCTGCTTCCAGTTCTTTAGCTAAACGAAGTGTATCCAACCGCATGTTTTCATCACCCCCATACTGACCACCTTCCCATTGTGGCCTAGCAAAAAAAAAAAAAAAAAGAATAAAATATGATTCAACAGAAGTTGAACATTAAAAATTTTGTACTATTAAAGACACTATTTATCTAGTTTTCTTCTAAATTGATGAATTTTGACTTAATGGTCCACCAAACACTGAGTTCACAACAACAATATAATAGTGGGAAAAAAAATTCTTAGAAATATATATTATATACACATCATTCCCTTGTGAGTATATTCACCTACTACAACCACTGGAGTGATAGCGACAAAGATAGAGAAAGTTAACAAGTAAAGCTTCCAACAAAAAGATAATGAATATTTGCTTTTATGTCAAATCCAACTCTAAATTTTGTGCAGAACCAATGGGAAAAAAACCCTTTTTAAATTTTCCAAGCAAACCTTTACAATCTATTTCACCAAATAGAAGCCAAATCTATACAAATATACTTATTACCCCCCAAGTCCCCAGCTAACATAAGAGGATCCCATTATTATGCCTACTGTATAACAGACATATTAGAAAGGTTACATCACCATATTTAGTTCAAAAACTTATTTCTTTATGTACTTGAGTTTGAGAAACAAATTTGTGACACCATGAAACTACAGCGCTCTTTAATTTCTAAAACAAAATAATAATAATAATAATAATAATAATAATAAATAAATAAATAAAATCTACAAATTATGAAAACCCAACAATACTAAAAATTATAATTTCATAAAATAAATTACACCAATAATCACAATTTATCCTTCTTCGAACAATAAGAAATAAATAAAAAAAACCAAAAAACTTGAAATTCATCTGGATCAGTGAGAGAAAAGTTTCAGTTGATCTAGAATGGATCATACAAAATTTAGTTGAATAATGATCAAATTAGAATACCCTTTTACACTAACAAGCCAAAATCATTTTGCCTTTGATCATTAGAGTTGCTCTTAAATTGTCGGTTATAAAAAGCTCATGGTCCCCCACAACCAATTTGAGTGCATGCACAAAATTTCCATCAAGATACCTTGATTTAAATTAAAAGAAAAGCTCATAGTAACTATCTTTCTTATATCACATTCAATTCTGCAATTTTAGTACGACAATATTAAAAACAGCCTGTGAGCACTAAAAAGGAATCTTTATGCTGTTCACATGAAATCAAATCTTGCAAAACTTCAAAGTACAAAGTGTCCCAAATATTGGCTAAGTGATCAGTCACTTGTTGGCCCTGGGTGCCTCATGAAATATTAGGTCTAACCCACATGTGGAGGGGCGCTTTGCATGGGTCTCGAAATTAGCCGGGTTTACTTGGATACCCAATAATAAAAATATATATATATACATAGAAGCAGAACACAAGGTTAGCATTTTATACCTATAGACAATGAGAACAGGGAGTGGCTTATTGTTGAGGAGGATTTGGAGGTCTTGACTTGGCTGGAAGTCCTTTATACAATCCAGCCTGATCTCAACCACATCTGCACCTTGTGCCTTTGCCTGATTCATGTCACTCACCATTTGCTCCACAGATTGACTCATCAATGGAGCACAAATCATTGTTGAATTGGTCAACACCCCAACACTACCCATTTCAATAAAGATTAAAGAAACCCAACAAGAATTGAGAGATTAAAAAAATAGAAAACAAGCAATGTTGCTCCGAGAGCTTGAACAAAATGAATTTTACATTAAATTAGGGACAGTGCAGTGAGAAGAAAGAATTGTGGATTAAGGAAATCAAGCAAGGATTGCTTAAAAGACTGAACTATTATTGAGTATATATAAATATATAAATGTTTGGAAAAATTTGTGTATGCAACAGTGGAAAGGAAAAGGTGTTATTTGAATTCCACACCACCCATTTGGAGAAAATATCAGAAGCACCAACAATGGTGGAAGGTGTGGAAGATGAAGAGTACAGAGATGAATTAAGCATAGTGCATATATAGCAAGTTGGGTAGGCACGATACCGATCCTCTCCATCACATGGATGCCTACCTCTGTTTGGATGGTGAGGTGAGAAAATATAAGCGAAAATAACATGATACGGAATTATAAGAAAATGTCATAATTTTATAATTTTTAGTCATAACTAATTAAAAAGAAATTTTCATAATCAAATATAACATAAGACATAATTAAAAAATTTATTAGTCACAACTAAAATAATACTGTAACTAAAAAAGAAAATTTGATTATAATTAAAGAAGAAAATGACATAATTAAGGGTGTATATAATATACTCTTTTAAGGGTGCGTATGATAGAATTTCCCAAATAACAAATTAGTGCTAGTTTTGAAAAATAATTATAAATTTATGATAAATTTTCAATATTTTAATGATTAAATTCATAAATTTTTTCATGGAATTATAATTATTTTATAATAGTACCACTGATTTGTAAATTCTCCAAAATAAAACAACTCTTATATGTGAAAAGAAAATAAATAATTATGATTTCTCATAATATATTTGAGAATTGTCTTTTTTAATATTTTAGTTAAAAAATGAAATTAAAAAATTTAATATGTTTGAAAATGATTTTGTACTTTTTTACGGAAAAAAAAATTATAAAAATTAGAGTAAATGGAAAAATACTTTTTGACTTAGTTTGTATAAATTGAAATTTTTTAAACTTTTTTTTTTTAGTAACTTTATTGTTTTTACACATTTTATATAGGGTTTGTTGCACTTATATCTTTAAACTATCGTCAAATTATCTATTTAGTCTCTAAATTATTAATTGTCTCTATTAGGTTCCTAAAGTATATAAATCAAAATTTATTTAATCCCTAAATTATCGATTTAATCCATCAAATCCGTAAAATATTTAAATCAAATCTATTTAGTCTCTAAAAAAAATTCCAAAAATAAAATATAAATCCATAAGTATTACAAATTATTAAAATACCAAATCTAGTTAAAATTTTATTTCAAAAAAACTTAATTTTTTATTCTGTCTTTGAAAAGTAGGCATCAGTCCTTATAGTGAATTTCCTTTCTAAGGGTAAGTGTAATTATTTATAGTACTTTCTTACTTATCTTCTATAATTGTTATATGTTTGCCTTTATTTAGTATTATATGTCGGATTTCGTTTATAAATTCTAATTGATTATTTTTAAGTTTTCCGCAAAATTCTTTTTATTACTTAATTAATATATTATTTTGTTCTATTATTATTTGTTACGAAATATTATTATTTAAATTATCTAATTCTACTTCTTCAATATATGTAATATTCATATAATTTATTGATAAGACTGAGAAATCAAAGTCTAATACTAATTTAAACACAGAAAGAAATAAAAACACATTTTAAAAACAAAATAAAAATTTAATATTTTTATGTAATAAAATCTAATTGGGTATGTTTTTACTAATTTATAATACTTATGGGAATATAATTTATTTTTGTAATTTTCTTAGGAATTAAATAAGTTTGAATTAAATATTTTATGAACTTAATAGATTCAATCGATAGTTTAAGAGCTAAATAGACTTTGATTTATACAATTTAGGAATTAAATAGATTCAATCAATAGTTTAAGGACTAAGTAAACAATTTGACGATAGGTTAGGAATATAAATCGTAATAAATCCTTTTATGTATTTACTAATAGGCAGTGGTTCTCTCCAATTTGGAATCGGCCAGACTGGAACATACTGTTAGGCCTTCATGGGCCTACCACGGAGCCCATGTCGATGATTCGAACCATCAATGTGTAAATTTTGTTGAGTACTTCATCTTTATAAAAAATCATGTTAATCGAATATCAATAATTATTTGATCAAATTAAATTTATGTCAATAATTATTATGATTTTAATAATTTACTAATAGCTAGGGGCTTCTCTCTTATTCGAAATCGACCGGACTGGAACATGCTATTAGGCCTTTGTGAGCCCACCACGGAGGTCATATCAATGATTCGAACCATCAATGTGTAGAACTCGTCGAGTACTTCATCTTTATAAAAAATCACATTAATCGGATATCAATAGTCACTTAATCAGATCAAATTTGTATCAACAATAATTATGATTTTAAAATAAATTATTCACAAAAATATGATCGAATCAAGTGGCTATTTATATCCGATTAACGTCATTTTTTTACAAGAATGAATTACTCGATATGCCTTACATATTGATGGCTTGAATTATCAAGACAGGCCCAAAAGAAGCCTACAATAAGCCAAATTGAATCATCCAATTGACTAATCGAACTGGAGATAGTCCAAGTCCTCACTAATATTATTGACCCATTAGTATTTTTCAAAAATGAAAATCTACTTATAATCAAGAAAATAAATGTTTTGCTGTCAGGGATGAAGCTACGGTAGGTAGGGGTGTAAATTTTGCCTGTCCGACCCGGTTCACGAGCTAGAAAATTAGGCCGATGAGGTATTTGGGCCTTGGGCAGGCCGGGCTAGTGGGCCTAGGCTCAGGCCTGGGTAGGGCTTGAACATTTTTTATATTTTTTTCCGCCAAAAATGACAATGAGTCTCGGGCAGAGCGGGCCTTGGGTTGGACTTTAAGTGGGCTTTGAGTGGACCGATGGACTAGGCCATGGGTCGGCCTAGAGCGGGCCGAGTTGGGCTTCAAAATGATGACCTAGGCCCAGGCCCAGGCCCAGGGTTCCAGGTTGGGCTCAGGCCTAATTAGGCTGGGCCCACCCTAAGCAGCCCATGAGTCGCGGGCCATTTTTACACTCCTAACAATAAGATAGGTGGGTCACGTGGTCTTGAATTTTTGATAATTCTACCAGTATTTTAACATATATAAATTATATTTTATATATTCTTTATAATTTTTTTTGATAATTTTACCTATATTCTAACATATATAAATTATATCTTATATATCCTTTATTAAATTATAATAGCACTCTGCTTAAAATTGTAATAATATTTCTCTATTAACGATTTTCTTTCTAATTGCAAAGATTCTACTAAAATGAGTCTTTTACTATATACTCTCCAAAAGGGTATGTTATATATAAGTTATGATATTTTAGGATGTTAATACCAAAAAGTGTTAAAGACTAAATCATTTTCATCGATAACTAAAAGGACCATAATACATAATAATCACACACCACATTTTCGTTCATAATCTAAAAATAATCTCAATAGGTCATAATTATGTCATAATTAACATTACAATAAGTCACAACCAAGGGCCATAACCAAAATAATACCCACAAGAAATCATAACTAAGTTATAACCAATATCACAATGAATCATAATTAACACCATAATGTGTCATAACCAAAGACTACAAGGATCATAATTGCACATACAATATCCACTTTTTACGATGTGTTTTATAGATTTTTCCTATTACAATATATTATTTCTATCTCAACTTATTTTTTTTTTATATAATTTTCCAATCTACTTATAGTAATTACTCTCCAATATTTTTACAAAATTCAACCTTAAACTCCTTAATTTGAAATTCATATTTATCTAAATGGACTTATAATAATTAAGTTTAATAATATTTTATTGTTGTTTATTACCAAAAAAAAAAAAATAATATTATTAATTTGTGTCCCTCATGGCTCCACCACAATTAGGAAATAAAGTGATGATTCCCCATAACTTAGGGGTGTAAGTATAGTGAAAATTTTATTTTATTTGGCTGGTTCTTAAAATATAGAGTATTAATTAGAGATTTCAAAAGTTTTTTTAAAATTTTTATCAAATATTTTATATGGGTGTCAGACCCATATTATGTAAGATATTTGATAGAAATTGTAATAAAACTTTTAGAATCTCTAGAATTTATTTTTTATTTATTTTTGGGGTGTAAAATATCAGTTGGTGGGTCTTATTTGAATTCAAACAACAAACGCAACCCATACCAAGAAAGCGCCGACAAAACCATTACATGTCAACGTTAACACGTCAGATATATATCAAGGAACAGTCGTGTTGTATAAATTAATTATTATTTTTTAAAGAAAAAATTATTGAAAAATCTAAACTAAAAAAAATAAGATATTAGATTCAGTAGATATATATATATATTTTTAATGATAGATTCACTCTTTGTGAAATAGTTTGGTGAGAAATTCTTTTGTTGGCTTTGGATGACATTTTGGCCTCTTTTAGGAAGATGGCTAAAAGCCAAAAGTTAGCTTTTAACCTATTTTGGTTCAAAAATGATAAAGATTCTAAAAATTTTATCAAAATTTTTATCAAATATCTCATATGAGTGTGGAACTCACATAGAACCCACATGGTGTGGAACTCATATGGTGTAGGTCCTACGCTCATGTAAGACATTTGGTAGTACTTTTGGGGTTTGTAACATTACTCATTTTGGATCACATAATCTTTTTACATTTTTACACGTTTTTTTTCAAAAAAAAAGTCAAAAAGTCAGCTTTTAACCAATTTTTCAAAGCATTTATTTTTAATTTTGCCTCTTAATTTATCTGTCGACATTTTTTTATCTGTTGACTTTCGTTGACTATCTGTTCAAATTTTTCTCTATATGTTCAAATTGTTTCCTATCTGTTTAGTTTTTTTACCCTATCTGTTTAATTTTTTTAATATTTTCAATTCAAATTTCCCTTATCTGTTTAAATATTTGTTAAAATAAAATTCTATCCGTTCAAATTTTTTAATTTTTTGTTTAATTTTTTGTCTTATTTGCTCAAATATCTTACCAAATTTGATTATCTGTTGAAATTCCTTATCTATTCAATTTTATTTTTATTTTTTCTATCTTTTAAAATAAACTCCACCTGGCTATTAACAACTCCGTCGGTCCTAAGCCCGGGTTAAGGAAGAGGGTTGTATGTTAGGTAACCGACAGCCAACATGTAAAAAATTCGCTTGGATCCCTTATGACTATGAATCCTACTTTGAATCGTTTAAATGCTAGGTCGTTCCCCTCAAGTGATGCGTTGTGCCTATCTCCAGGTGTTTCGAAAAGTGAGCAAGGGGCGCCGCATCGACACCTGGGTGCGGTGAAATATGGGCAAAGGTTTCCACGTTTTTCTAGACGAACGCGGGTAAAGAAGCTAGTCTAAGACTACAGGTTTAAAGTAGCCACTTGGAATATAGAAACCTTAACTAGTAAGACGATAGAGTTGGTAGATGTTATGATTACGAGGAAAGTTAGTATAGCTTGCGTACAAGAAACTAAGTGGACGGGTGAGAAAGCTAAGGAAATTGAGGATACCGATTTTAAACTGTATTATAGTGGTAAGGATAGACGCAGAAATGAGGTAGGAATCTTAATTGTCAAGGGTCTTGTAGAGAATGTAGTGGCGGTCATTAAGAAAGGGGATAGGATTATGTTTGTTAAACTAATTATTGAAAGGAATATAATGAACGTTATATCAAGTCAAAAAAATCCTATTTGTTAAAATATTTCTTCTCTCTATCTATGTGAGTCTCTTTCTGTTTTACTCATTTGTTCAAAATCATTATCAACAACAACAAATCCTATATGTTCATCAACAACAACAAATCCTATCTGTTCATCATCATCATTATCAAAAAAATAAAAAAAATAAACAAATTTGCATCTGTAGTATACAACATGATTAAACCTATCCAAAATCACAATCAACCAAAGAAAATTAAAACAAGAAAGAGTTTAGAGCTTAGAACATCCAAAGAAACTTTTATTCAAACTGAGTGAAAGTGGGAATAGGTTGCAAAACCTACAAGCGCAAAGGCTTTGGAGAGAGAATGTTGATTGCATGAAAAAACTTTTATAGAAGTGAAAAATTGAGAAATTTAACATTAACATCAACATCAAACATCCACGGGGCTAACATCAGCATAAAGCAGATTGGATTTCAAGGATGATGATGAAATCCAGATCTATAGATTGTCTGGCCTTAAAAACAATCTGGATTTCAAAAATTTAACATCAGCATAAAGAAGATTGTTTTAACCCTAAAACACTACCATAGGTTAGAGAATGGTTTTGTATAATCAGTCACACAGTAAATAACCTTATCAGTTGGGCATGAGTGAGTGGCAGCGTCTACTCTTGGATCTAGATCTAGATTTACATCTCATAGCGGTGCTGGTCGATCTGGATTTCAAGGCCGGCAGCAGTGAAGCCATGGATCTAGATCTCATGATCTGGATTTCACGGTAGAGCAGCGGCAAAGGAAGAATAGCGATGGAGAGAGAAAGAGCGACGGACCTCTTGCTTTCAGTACTCCATCACCGAAAGTTAAAACACTTTGGTTTTTGCCAGAGGCAACCATTGTTTTCAGCAAAGGGAGGCGACGGCAGCAGAGCGAGGTAGATGGAGGAAGGAGTGGACGACGCCCGTAGCTAAAGAAAGCAGAGGGAGATCGGTGGAGAAGTGGTCATGTCGGGAAGAGAGAGAGAGAGAGAAGCAATGTGATGCTGAGAAGAGAAGCAACATAATGCTTCTAACTCTAGGTATTATATGTATAGCATAGGTATTTCGATCATTTCATCTAAGCTTGTCCTTTTAGACAAAGTATTCCAACATTTGGACCTTTGGCCAAAGAAAATTCAAAATTGAATTTTTGGACCGAATGTCCTTTTTTAAATTATCAATATGATACTTATCACAACATTAATGTAAATCCTCATTCAAATTTGAGTTATCTTAAGGCGGAAGATATTAATTTATTAATTCATATGTAGTAATATTTTTCATCAAACACATTACGGTTGGAAAAATTATTATGCAATTTTCAAGTATTTTATGGCTTTGTATAGATAATATTTTTAATAAATGACAAATTACAAAACATATGGAATTGAAAAATGATTCATTCACTTAATTTTTCCTCCACAAACCCCCTAATAACATGGTAAGAAAAAGACAAATTAATGGCCCATGTTTTTATACTCCTTTCTTCTCTCAAAACTTTTAAGCCAATCTTGCCACATCATTAAGAGGATTTGGGGAGAGGATTTTGTGTAGATGTAGCATTGTTGTATTGAATAAGTTGTCTTTTATCTTCTAGCTATTTAGCAAAATATATCAATATTGTCATTATGCTTTACATGACTAAATAATATATTTGATTGCCAGAAGTCTAGAAGGTACATCAATTAGTTAAATTTTACTCTTTTAGTATTTGTTTTTTAATATTCCATCCATTATGAACTAGTATCATTATTTGTACTAATCAAGTTACCATCACTTCTCTTTCAAACTTACTCCCTTTTTTCTATATTTTTTTTTCGTGACGAAAATCAATTATTAATAGTTAGATTAGCTTTTAAGAAAATTGAACTTCCTACCTCTCTTTTAATATTTTAAATAGCAATAATTCTACATTTAAAAAAAAAAAATGTGAACACTTCACTCAAAATAAATATGTAAACAATTGATTCTAACGTAAAGCACCAATAAATGCCAAGATAAGAACTTGTGAACCAATTAGTCTTGTATTTTATCTTTCAAACCCACAAGTCTCATTTCAATGTTAATGACCTATTTGTCCACAATTTGAGTACGTGTCACCCAAATGGTAGGGGTATATGGGGCATTTTGGTGATGTGGAAATTATGGATGTGTCCCAACAACATACTGTAGAGGTTTTTTGTTTCCCTTCCACCGATCGAAACGGAATGGACGAAGATGGAAGGTTTTGTGTGTTGCAATGTTTGTGTGATTTGATTTTAGTAATGGTGGAGCCTCAAATTTACATTCAAATTTAACATCCATAGTCGTCCCAAACCCTAGAAATAGGAGAAACCCTTTCTGGGCATTACATTTCCGTTGTCAACTCAAAGCGAGCACTGAATCCTTTAACGTTAGGGAAGGACAGCCGGCGAGTTCACATACGACCTTTGACGGTAAACGCCGATTGTGTTTGGTCACCCATGGCCTCAGGTATGTTTGTGACGATGTTGTTTTGAGGGTTTTCTACAACTGTAATGATGTTAAATTGGAATTGTATGTGTGGCATTTATGATTGTGCGTCGGGGGTGAAGTCATGTAATGGGCCATCTCTATTTGTGCTTGTATTTATAGTAATGTGGAATAATGTTGTGAGAAATGAGTGTGTCTTGCAATATGGTATTTCCTATTGCAATATTTGTGTAAATTATGTTGGGTTCGTCGAAAGACGCTCAGTCTATAATGCGAAACGTTCGAAATGGTTATGGATGTTAGGGTCTTGAATTGTGTGTTGAATGTTAATGAGTTAGTGTTATTAGTTTAGGATGGAATACATATGTTGATGTTATTGTATTGATGTATAATTAGAAAATTGCCCTGTTTGGATGTAGGATATGCCTTGTGTTGTGATAATTTCGACATGTGGGTTTTGTTGTTAACATCATTCATCCATGTGGGCAATGGATTTTGCGTCCTAAAAATGGTTGTGTATGTTGGTTTATAGACACACTGTAGATTAACATTATGTGAAATAAGTGTGTGTCTTGTAGTATGGTATTTCTTGTTGCAATATTTGTGAAATTATGTTGGGTACGTTGCCATGGCACTTAGTTTATACTATGAAACGCTGTAATGGTTACTTCTTGTTAACGTTTTCGTAATTATCCGAGTAATGTGGCGTACATGTAATTCCTTGATGAAAATATGGGGTTACAATATAACACGTGTTCATCCACTCATGTAGTATTTTTTTTCCCCTAAAAAAATCAATGTGCCATATTTTGGATGGACGTAGGCTTAATGGTTTACACCGGATCAATTGTGGAGTGAACGTGAATGAGATCGTGACATTGTGTTCGCTGAAATGTTAGCCATTAGTGCCAAGTTAAACAGTAAACGTAGAAAAACAAATAGGGTGTTACATGATTTTGGTTGACACGTCCGATGGAAAACACTGACTGACATATTAGTATTTTGTTGCATCAGACCATGAAGCTTGTTGCCATTTGTGTCAGTTTGTTGTTTTTTTTTCTTTGTTGGTGTGACATTAATTGATTATGCATTGTCCATTTCATTCCAATTGATTTCAAATCATTGTTATCATGTTTATTTTTGTTAATGTTCACACTATTTTTGTCACGACTTTATTTCGTTCCAATGTAATGAACACTTCATAATATTTGTTTCGGGTAACTCTTCGCAGTGGATCCCCCCCAAAGTGTCTGTTATTAGGACATGCGGTCTAATATGAAGGCATTCATGTTGACAAGGTTGGCAGTCAGAAAATAGGCAAAATTACCTTTTTAAGTCTAAAAGACCTACATTATGCTGGTATGCTTCATCATGCGACAGTATGCACACATGGTCGATATTGACACGACAATGGATGGGCTAACCCCCGCTGTTTACCGGACGACAATGGTGAAAACATTCATAAATGACCATATGAGAGGGCTGCGATCTAGGCCACTATGATGCACCTCCAACACCCTCTCCCCCAAAAGCATCTACATACTTATTTCAATTTTTTTTTTTTTTTTTGGGTTTATCTGGACGAAGAGAGTTTGAGTGACAAACAATGTTAGTATTTAATGTTACGTATGTTTTTGTGATACATTTTTTGATGGGTTGACACTAAAAATGTTTGGTGGTTTTTACAAAATGTGATCTTAGTTTAGTGACACATAATTTTGTTGGTTCATATTTTTTGTGTGGTTAATACATAATGTTGTTTTGTCAACACTGTCATGAACACTGTTGCATGGACATTTCTTGGATATCATTGAATGGAAAATGTTAAATTGCACACCGCACTTGCTAATTACCAAACTACGTCTAAGTAGGGAATGACTCGGATGTTAGTAACCGATCATCATGTAAAAGTGTCACGTCGTATTATTGAAACGTTATTCACATTCCATGAATGTTTGTTCATGTTATTCCGTATACCGAAATTGTATTGTTCGCTTATAATTTTTTATGAACATTGGGTAGTCTGACAAAACTACACCAAACACATACTGTGGACAGGGGAAAAAAAAACAATTGTACAGTAAATGCCATCCAATTAACACCTTACAGTAAACGCCATCCAAAAAAATGGTTACCACGTTACAAGATAAGAATCACACACAAATGGAAATGTAAAACATTACCCTCTACATCATTACATACACATCAGCAAAAAGAATCCCACCAAATCCCACCAAAGGGTAAATATGTAAACTCCATACATGCTAAATCAAAGGAAAATATTCCTCACGAATTAAATAGGATCAAATGGTTCATAAGAAGAAAAAAAAACAAGACTAAATGAATCAACATTCTCCAATTTAGGATTTGCCGGTAATTTTTCCTTGATTCTAAGTATGACTCATACTATAATTTGAATTTATACCATATACTTTATTTTTTAAATATTTATCAATATATTTTTTTTTGAAGTATACAAATTTTCCATAATTCAAATTGGATTAAAGGTGGCTGGTTATAAATAATTTGGTATCAAATTTTAAATGTCATCACTTATACACCTCATAGTTCTAGTCTTATATTAATCCATTGATAACATATCAAATAATATGTAAATTTGGTACCTCAATTTAGTCACCATAGTATTATGGTATAGAAATTTCAATTTATGTCTACTTAATTGACGTCCTATTTTTATTTTTTTATTTTTATTATAAAAAGTGTTAGTGCATTTAGGGACATGTATGAAAGCGTAGCGGCCACGATTAGATCACCGATTGGAGAGACAAGTGAATTTTTAATTACTGTAGAGTTACATCAATTATCAACCTTAAATACTTATCATTTTGTTTTAGTTATAAATAAGTTGACGAAAAATATTTAGGATGATGTGCCATGGTGTATACTTTTGCGGATGATATTATATTAGTGGATAAGACTACAGAAGGAGTTAGCACTAAGTTAGAGATTTGCAAGAATCACTTGAATCTAAAAGATTTAGAATAAGTAGAATTAAGACAGAGCACATGTAGTGTAATTTTAGTAATAAACAATGGTAATAGAGGAGAAGTGAAGATTGAGAATTAAGAATTACCTAAGAGTGAACATTTTATTTAAGATCGATTATCACAACGAATGGGGAGGTTGGAGAATATATGGCCCATAAAGTTAAGGTAGGGTAGCTTAAGTAGAGGAATGGGGAACTGTGCGATAAATGAGTACTCAATTGATTAAAAGGAAAGTTCTACAGAACAACTATTAGGCCAGTGATATTGTATGAGACAGAATGTTGGGTAATTAAAAAACAACATGTGGATAAGATAAGTGTTGCAGGGATAAAGATGCTAAGGTGGATATGTATGGTAAGATTAAAAAAAACAGAGTTAGGAATGAGTATATTCGTGAATGAGTAAGAGTAGTATTGATAGAAGATAAGCTGGGAGAGAATAGATTGATATAGTTTGGTCATATACAATGGAAATCAACAGAAATAGTAGAGAAGAGATGCGATACAGTAATGATTGAGTGTTAGGGGGAGGGTCATATCTAAATTGTCGTGGTTTAGTGTAGTAAATAGATATATGAATCTCTTTAATTTGACTAATCAAATAACCTCTGATAGAGTCAAATAAAAAAGAATGATTTATATAATTGACTCTATTTGATAATATTTAAAACATAGTTTGATTTGATTGAGTAAAGTGTTAGTGCATTCACTCTCACATATTTTCCTTTTGTATCTACTTATTTGATCCTTTTTTCTGGGAAAACTATCAATCGATCCTAATAGTTGGACTTAATTTTCATAAAGTCCTATTAAAAATAAGTTTTAATAAAATTATTATAAAAATAATTTTTTTGTGACAATTTCTTATATATGTCATTAAAAATTGACAATTAGTAACTTTTTTTTATCATAATTTTTATAAATTGTCGCTAAAACTTATAATTAGTGACATTTTTTATGATAAATTTTTCTTATAGAACCTATTAGACAATAAATTTACTTATTAAGCTTACACGTAAGGACCTTTTTTTTGGCAAGTGGAAGTGCATTCATACTCACATCTGAATAATACCTAACAATTGGAGAGGTAGAGAAACTTATCTACCCTTTGCTTACAGGGCACACAACCAATATGCTACGAATGCCAAGTGTTACGATTGTGTGACGTCTAAAATGAGTTATTATTTTAAAGGTCAAATTCATTTTACCTCATTATAATTTAAGATTAGAACCCTTTATTCCTTACGATTTAAATATAACCGTTAAGTCTTTATGTAATTTTAAACTAAAGTGTTACTGTTAAATTTTTCATCTAAACTATCACACACACCATTTTTTTCAAATTTAAAATTAGATTATAATTTTAAATATAATTAAGGATTAATCTAAAACATAAAATATAATTAAAATTTTATTTAAAATATAATTAAATAAAATAATTTAAATAAATAATAATTAAGAATGGATCTAAAATATAACTAAATTAAAATTAGATTGAAAAGTTAGAAATTACAATAAATAACTAAGTATTTAAGAATAATTTTGATTTAAAATATAATTAAATTAAAATTAGAATAAAAAGTTAAAAATTACAATAAATAATTAAAATTTTATAATTAATTGTGATTTAATTGAATTGATGTTAGACATTATAAATTATGTGCATGAGAGATGTGAGAGAATTAAAATAACAAAAAATGTATAGGGTTTTAAAATAACAAAAAATGTATAGGGTTTGAGGGTATTACTATTTCACATCTATAGTTAACGGTTGCACTTTTGTCCAAAATCACATGATAACTCTGTGACTATATTTGAATCACATGGGGGACTTTCTAGCTTTTTGCACTCTTCCTTTTCTTTTTGTTTAATTACCTTAGACACATGCTAAATTAAAAGAAAATATTCCTTACAAATTAAATAGGAACAAATGGTTCACAAGAAAAAAATATAAGACTAAATGAATCAACAATCTCAATTTGGAATTTACCAGTAATTTTTCCTTGATTCTAAGTATGACTCATACTATAATTTGAATTTATACCATATACTTTATTTTTTTAGTATTTATCAATGTTTTTTTTTTAGTATACAATTTTTCCATAATTCAAATTGGATTAAAAGTGGCCGGTTATAAAAATTTTGGTATCAAATTTTAAATGTCATCACTTATACTCCTCACAATTCTAGCCTTATATTAATCCATTGATAACATATCAAATAATATGTAAATTTGGTACTTCAATTTAGTCACCATAGTATTATGGTATAGAAATTTCAATTTATGTCTACTTAATTGACGGCCTATTTTTATTTTTTTATTTTTATTATAAAAAGTGTTAGTGCATTTAGGGACATGTATGAAAGTGTAGTGGCCACGATTAGATCACTGATTGGAGAGACAAGTGAATTTTTAATTATTGTGGGGTTACATCAATTATCAACCTTAAATTCTTATCTTTTTGTTTTAGTTATAGATGAGTTGACAAAAAATATTTAAGATGATGTGTCATGGTGTATACTTTTGCGGATGATATCGTATTAGTGGACAAGACTAGAGAAGAAGTTAGCACTAGTTAGAGATTTACAAGAAGCACTTGAATCTGAAAGATTTAGAATAAGTAGAATTAAGACAGAGCACATATAGTGTAATTTTAGTAATAGTAACAATGGTAATAGAGGAAAAGTGAAGATTAGGAATTAAGAATTACCTAAGAGTGAACATTTTCGTTATTTAAGATCGATTATCACAACGAATGGGGAGGTTGGAGAAAATGTGGTCCATAAAGTTAAGGCGGAGTGGCTTAAGTGGAGGAGTGTGTCTGGGGAACTGTGCAATAAATGAGTACCCAATCAATTAAAAGGAAAGTTCTATAGAACAGCTATTGGCCAGTGATATTGTATAAGAAAGAATGTTGGGTAACTAAGAAACAACATATAGATAAGATGAGTGTTGTAGAGATAAAGATGCTAAAAGTGGATATGTGATAAGACTAGAAAAGAAAGAGTTAAGAATGAATATATTCGTGAATGAGTAAGCATAGTATCGATAGAAGATAAACTGGTAGAGAATAAATTGAGATAGTTTGGTCATATGTAATGGAAATCAACAGAAGCAGTAGAGAAGAAATGTGATACAGTAATGGTTGAGGGAAGTGTTAGGGGGGAGGATCATACCTAAATTGCCATGCTTAGTGTAGTAAATAGAGATATGAATCTCTTTAATTTGACTAATTAAATGACCTTTGATAGAGTCAAATAAAAAGGAATGATTTATATAACTGACTCTATTTGATAAAATTCAAAACTTAGTTTGATTTGATTTAGTAAAGTGTTAGTGCATTCACTCTCCCATATTTTCCTTTTGTATCTACTTATTTGATCCTTTTTTTTGGCAAGTGGAAGTGCATTCATACCCACATCTGAATAATACCTAACAATTGGAGAGAGAGAAACTCATCCACCCCTTGCTTACAGGGCACACAACCAATATGCTACGAATGCCAAGTGTTACGATTGTGTGACGTCTAAAATGAGTTATTATTTTAAAGGTCAAATTTATTTTACCTTTTTATAATTTAAGATTAGTACACTTTATCCCTTACGATTTAAATATAATCATAAAGTCTCTATGTAATTTTAAACTAAAGTGTTATTGTTAAATTTTTCATCTAAACTATCACACACTATTTTTTCAAATTTAAAATTAGATTAATATACTAATTAAAATAAAATAAAATAATTTTAAATATAATTAAGGATTGATCTAAAACATAAAATATAATTAAATAAAAAAATTTAAATAAATAATATTTAAGAATGGATCTAAAATATAATTAAATTAAAATTAGATTAAAAGTTAGGAATTACAATAAATAACTAAATATTTAAGACTAATTTTGATTTAAAATATAATTAAATTAAAATTAGAATAAAAAGTTAAAAATTACATTAAATAATTTAAATTTTATAATTAATTGTGATTTAATTGAATTGATGTTAGACATTATAAATTATGTGTAAGAGAGATGTCAGAAAATTAAAATAACAAAAAATGTATAGGGTTTGAGGGTATTACTATTTCACATCTATAGTTAACGGTCGCACTTTAATCCAAAATCACATGAGAACTCTGTGACTATATCTGAATCACATAGGGATTTTCTGGTTTTTTTCACTCTTCCTTTTCTTTTTGTTTAATTACCTTAGGCACATGTTTGGTTTCAAAAAATTAAGTTCACTTTTCAAAAAATTAATTTTTTTTATTTTTCGGATTTTTTTTATACTTTTAGTGAAGTTTTTAAATATTTTATGCATTTTTTTTAAATTTTTTTTAGATACACCTAATCTAAATATGCTTAAAAAGTATAATATTTGTGAAAAAAAAAACTAAAAAAAAATCATCAAATACAAAAAATACAAAAAAAATATAAAAATTCAATATATTTTCGTATGTTATTATTCAATGAAGTTTTTAAGGATTTCTGTACAATTTTTTTTTTTTAACTTTTACGTATATTAGGATTAAAAATTAAGATATTTTAAAAAAATCATTAAAAATATAAAAATATGAATTGAAAATTTTGAAAATTGATTTTGAAAATTAAAAACTAAATTATTTCTTTGATATTCATTAATAAAGTTTTCCTTTTTGCTCATCGAAACAAAAAAAATGGATAAAGTGCTCTAATCTCAAACCATAATGATGTAAAATAAATTTTGTCCTTATTTTAATAACACTAAATAACTTTTTAACAAATATTTATGTTATTATATAAAAAGAAATATCAGACAATTTTAGCATGGATGTGGTTTTAGTTTGACATAATCAAATTGATACTCCGTTTGGCAAGTTGGTTTGTGGCTATTTTAGCCACAAAAGACCAAATAGGTTATTTTAGTCACAACAAACAAAACATCACATCCAATCCATAATTATTATACTCTTCTCTCACAAAAAAAGTCAAAAAAGTCAAAAAGCCAAAAAATCATTCCCAAACCAAGCTTTTTAGTCCAGGCTAAAATAGCCAAAAAAGTCAAAAATCCAAAAAACTAACCCACTTTCCAAACGGAGGCATATGAGAGATAAATTATCAAAATAATTGGCATAAGTAAGATGTAATATATACCATCCCGAAATAACAAGTCCAACAACCCATCCATATGCACATTAACTAGTGTTAGGGATTGTTTGAGATGATTTAAATAAGTGTATTTTTTAATTTTTTATGAAATATAAGTTGGGTTTGGGTTAGATTTGAAGTGATATGCTAGAGAAGTGATGTGACTTAAATAAGATGATATAACTTAAATAAAATAGTAACTTTTTAATTTTTTGACTTTTTTCAAATATGTCAAACCAACTCTTAATGTAACCAAAAAAAAAAAAAAGAAGTTAGCCCTTCACATTGTATTTTTAGTCCTTCCCATACAGCGTAAGACTCGTCCATTTAATTGGTGGGAGTTGTCCATGCATTAAAGCAGTGAATTTTGGACACGAGTTTTAACTTGAGGCGTTTCAAATTCAACATATATTGTTATTTTTCACACTTAATTGATATATTGATTTGTGAGTAATTATAAGTAAAATTTGCTTTGTAGGAATTAATTCAAATATCCTATCTCAGGGAAATTACTCCTCATAAAAAATAAAAAAAATAAAAAACCACAATTTAAAATTAATTATGAGGTTCTAAGGGCTCATTTGACAACTTTTAGTTTTAGTCAAAAAGTCAAGTTGTTACATCACTCTCTCTATTTTTCTGTAAAATATCAAAAACTTAGGCCTCGTTTGGGAGCATGCTATTTTAGTAACTTTTTTACTTTTTGAATAAAATATGAGGTAAAAAACTAGTATGTTTGGGATAGTTTTTTAATTTTTTACGAAAAAATATGCAAAAAGTAGAGAGAAAAGAAAATTTTTGACTTTTTAATATAAGTTATAGATTTTTTGGCTTTTTTAGTAATTTTTTAGTTTTTTAGTCAAAATGTTAACTTGCCAAACGAGACCTTACTAAAAAAGCCTGTTCCCAAACGAAGGCTTCGTTTGAGAACAGATTTTTTTAGTAACGTTTTGACTAAAATATGATGTAAAAAAAATTAGTATGTTTGAGATAACTTTTTGATTTTTTAAGAAAAAATGTCAAAAAGTAGAGAGAAAATGAAATCTTTGACTTTTTATTATAAATTGTTGACTTTTTAATTTTTTTTAATAATTTTTTAATTTTTAAACTAAAAATTAATGTTACCAAAGGAGACTTAATTTTAAAAATCTATGGCCATATTGTGCATACATAATCAATATGGAACAATTCTATTTTTGGACTACACAAAGGTGAAAATTGTTTGATGAAATATTCTTAAAAAATTGAACACAACGTGTAGTGATGTGGCAGGTGGGAGTAGATAAGGAATGGTTGGCGGGTCTTATTATAAAAAATTGAAGGTGGCCTAACAACTTCGAGAATAAGCAAGGAAAGATCGTCAAGCGTGCGTGAGCAAGCAAAACACTACAATGAGTGGGCCTAGTTTTAAGGAGAGTCGTAAGCCAATTCACTACTTGTTTGTTGAATAAAGCCGCGTTTGGAAGAAAAATTATTCAGTAATTTTAGAATAATATTTATTTTATTTATAAGTTGATATTTATAATTTGATTTTTTAAAATTTTAACATAAAAATAGTACATTTTATAATTTAAATCAATAATTATTACTTTAAAACGCTACATAAATTTATTTAAGCCTCCGTTTGGGAAGTGGGTTGGCTTTTTGACTTTTTGGCTTTTTTGGCTATTTTAGCCTGGGCTTAAAAGTTTGGTTTGGGAAGGGCTTTTTGGCTTTTTTGACTTTTTTTGTGAGAGAGGAGTGTAATGATTATGGGTTGGATGTGATGTTTTGTTTTTTGTGGCTAAAAAAGCCTATTTTGTCTTTTGTAGCTAAAATAGCCAAAAAAACCCAAAAAAGTTCTTGCCAAACACTACCTAAAAAGTATTGAATAATTTATGTCTTGTGAGGGTGAAGTGATTTTGTCGGTTAGAACGTACCCTAAATAAAAGGTAGTGTGGGGGGTTGGTGGGAGAAAGGTTTGGTGAGACATAAGGGTCTTTTGGAAAGTTTTTAAAAAAAAAAAAAAAAGTCAGTTTTTAATTTTATTTATTTATTTTAGATTACATCACTTTTTTATATTTTTTATTTATAAAAAGACAAAATAAATTAAAAAAGTCTAAAAATTAATTTTTTACTAACTTTTCAAAACACCACATTAGCAGAAGATTTATGAGAGGAGTATAGAAAAATTTTTATTACAAAAATATGGAGGAACATAAGTCACAACTTTGCATTTATACTCCATTAAAGATTTATTCTCAAGATTAGCCTTCGTTTAGTTAATGTAATTGAATAAAAAAAATATAAAAAATAAAATAGACTAAATAAATCAATAACATAAAATATCACATTCAAATAATAATAATTATTTTTTTTATAAAAATTAAAAAATTAAAGAAGTCAAATCAAACGAACTTTTTAATCCCAAATTAAAAAAATCTCAATTTAAAAAAATCAACTAAAAAAAACTAATGCCAAATGGCAACTTATCCACATGCTCACTGCCTGAGAAAACTCATCTCTCTGGGCAAGGTATCATCTATCTTTAGCTTTTTTTTAAAAAATAAAATAAAATAAAATAATAATTTCACAACATATTCTCAATTATTAAGAAGTTATATAAAAATTTAAAGACATGAGATTTTCACTAGGCAATGTTTGGGAAGTGGGTTTGGCGCTAAAATAGTCACAAAAAATAAAATAAGTTATTTTAGCCACAACAAACAAAACATCACATTCAATTCATAATCCTTACACTCTTCTCTCACAAAAAAAATCAAAAAAGTCAAAAAGTCAAAAAGTCTTTCCCAAACTAAGCTTTTTAGCCCAAGTTAAAATAGCTAAAAAAATCAAAAAGCTAAAAAACCAAACCACTTCCCAAACAACACCTAATATTTAATGGTTGGAAAATACATTAACATAAACGGACAGAAATATTTGGCTCACCATAATATTTATGGTTGGAATTACATTAACACAAACGGACAGAGATGTTTGGAAAAAATCATGTGCGCCCTCTCTCTATAAATCAATTAGCATATTACCTATGCTATGTATAGAATTAAACAATAATTAATAAACTTATCTTAAATTAATTAAAAATTAATTTAAAAATCAAAAATAAAATAATGTTAGATAAGTTTTAACTTTTTTTTAACAAAAAGAGTATTTGAAATTAACCTTTTAGGTGTCTTTTTGGATTTTATTTAATTTTTTCGTTTTATCTTTTCAAAGGTACAAACAGCTATGCACTTACTCACAAGAATTGTTTAGTCTTTTTAAACTGGCATAAAGATTTTCTATTTTTTGTTTTGTGTGGGAGTTGGTGGGAGAAAGGTTTGGTGAGACATAAGGGTCTTTTGGGAAGTGAAAAAAGAGTCAATTTTTATTTATTTATTTATTTTAGGTCACATCATCTTTCACATTTTTTATTCATAAAAAGAAAAGATAGATTAAAAAATCAAAAAAAATAATTTTTTACTAACTTTGTAAAACATCACATAGCAGAAGATTTATGAGAGAAGGATAGAAAAAATTTTATTACAAAAATATGGAGGAATATAAGTCACAACTTTTCATTTATACTCCATTAAAGATTTATTTACACCTCATATATTTTTAGAAATTTTTTTTTTTTTTTTTTGGATGTCCACTAGTGGTGTAATTCTCTCAAGATTTAGCCTTTGTTCAACTAATGTAATTGGGTTAAAAAAAGTATAAAAAATAAAATAGACTAAATAAGTTAATAAAATAAAATATTACATTTAAATCATAATTATTTTATTTTTCTTTTCACAAAAATTAAAAAATCAAATTAAACGAACTTTTTAATTCCAAATTAAAAAAAAAAACAGAAATGTTTTTTGCCCACAAAATACATGCCCTTAATGCCCATAATGTCCAAAACGACGTCGTTTTGGGTATTTCCCTTTGATTTTTTTTTTCTTTTTTCCTTGTGCCTTGTTTTTTTTTTTAGGGGCATTTGGGGCCTCCATTTTCGGGGCCCCAATCACTGCTGAAAAAAAAAATCTCAAGTTAAAAAAATCAACTTAAAAAAAACTAATGCCAAATGGCAACTTACCCACATGCTGATTGCCCGAGAAAACCCATCTCTCTAGGCAAGGTATCATCTATCTTTAACTTTTTTAAAAAATAAAATAAAATTACATAATAATTTCACAATACATTCTCAATTATTAACAAGTTATATAAAAATTTAAAGACATGAGATTTTCACTAGTGTATAATGGTTGGAAAATACATTAACATAAACGAACAGAAATATTTGGTTCACCATGATATTTAATGGTTGGAATTACATTAACACAAACAGACAGATATTTGGAAAAAATCATGTGCGCCCTCTCTCGATAAATCAATTAGCATATTACTTGTACTATGTACAGGATTAAACAATAATTGATAAATTTATTTTAAATTAATTAAAAATTTATTTAAAAATCAAAAATAAAATAATATTAAATAAGTTTTAACTTTTTTTTTTTTTTTTAACAAAAAGAGTGTTTGAAAGTAAGTTTTTTAGGTGTCATTTTAGATTTTTTAAGAGATAAAAAGGGTTAATGTAGTTAGCAATGAGTTTTTTTAATTCTATGGAAAAATTTAAATTTTTTTGTTTGCTATTTAAATTGTTCGTTTTACCCTTTTAAAGATATAAACACCTATGCACTCACTCACAAGAATTGTTCAGTCCTTTAAAACTGACACAAATAGTTTCTATTTTTGTTTTGTACATGTCAAACACATTTTGAAACTCTTTAGTTTCTTAACTTTTTAATTAAAAAGATAACATCCCAAACATGGCATGAGTTATACATTTTTTTTTAATTTTTTTTTTTGTTGCTATTAATGTTTTATCCTAGGTATTATTTTACAAATAGATATATAATAATTCAATTGGTAAAATTAAAACAAATTAATTTTCTAAAATTACAAAATTTATACTTTCGGTCAAGTATAATTGCATTATCAACGAAATTCGTAATTATAATTCATCGTACTACAACTTGTCAAGTGATATAACAGTCTTATCTTTTTTTTGTCTCTGTTCCTCTCTCACACTCATCTTTTGTCTCTCTTTATTTTTAAGATGATGTGGCAAAAAAATTGAAATGAAATATTTAAATATTTATATTTATTTCAATTAGTATATTAGGAAAAATATTCTCGTATTAGTAAAATTTAGTTTGTTAATTAATAGAGTATGATAAATTTAAGTTGACTGTAAAATGTAAGGTTATTTTAATTTTTTTTTTTAAATTTAACTTTATTTCTAAGCCATATTAGATTTATGTCAATCAATACAAATTGAAAAGTCACTTAACCAATTTATTTATGTGAATATTTTTTTAAATTGGTAAACATGCATCATTAGTAAATTTTTTTCATAATAAGGTGTACATATTTATGCATATCTAATAGCTTTGAAAAAATAGATTGGATGTAATATATATTTTTTTATTGTTGTAATTATGACCGGGAAAATGCCCCAGACCCCACTGTTTTTTGATTGGTCCAAATTATTTTTATTTTTTTTCAGCCTTGCTCTCACAGCCCCCTACGTGGAGGTGGGGGTGCTGGGGTCACCCCCACCGGGGGTCCCCAGCAGAAATCTTATGATCGTAACTTCACTTTAAAGTAGACAACTATAAATATCTTTATAATATTTTTTAACAGAATTAAACAAAAATCAATTCAAACAAAATTAAACAGATATTTGTTTATGTAAATATTTTTTGAATTGATATTTTTAAACAAAATTAACTGTAGATAAAAATATTAAAGCGAAGTTATAAAAGTATTAAAGAAAAAACTATTAGGTAATGTTATCATGATATCACGAAATATTAAAAGTAAAAAAATAAAAAAGAGTAGTGATATATAAATATAAAATCAATATAAAAAAATTGTTAATAATAATATAGTTGGATTTTGATCTATCACTTTATAATAAAGAGTCCATTGACATGTATTTTATTATACAAATGACATTATCACATCATTTTAGAGTAAAATTTTGCATACAAATTCTAGTGAAATTATATTTTTCAAAAAAAAAAAAAAAAAAGAAGAGAAAAAGAGCAGAAGTTATAAGCAAAAAAACAAATAATAGTCAGCAGAGAGTAGATGGACAAATGATACATAAAATATGAAATGTCAAAAACAAAAAAAATGGCCAGAAATAATAATTAAAAAACAAGATGTATTTAAAAGATGAAAGAGACTGTTTAAAGAATACAAGAAACTAAATATTAACTAATCTCCAATTGTCTTATAAAGATAGAAAAAATAATGAGTTGCATCATTGCATAAATGTAATATTTATAGGATGAGAAGGACGTGAATGACTTGGAGAAGGTGTAATGTATAACGGCTCGAGTTTTGGGGTAGGAGAAAGAATTGGTTAGAGAAAGAGTGCACAAAATGGTTTCTTTTTCTAAATCATAAATCATGAATTTTTTTATTTTTGAATTATTTTTTAAACTTAAAAATTCACAAATTTAGTGTGGGAAATAGCCAAATCAGTTAATTTACGAGAAAATTGGTGATAAATCCAATCTAAGGAATGTATAAAATGTTAAGTCCAATGGATATTTTTTGTTAGTGAGAGGTCCACCCAAGTTTAGTAAAGTCATTTTGTTTGGTTTCAAGGATATTTTGTTTCCAATTTTACTTCTTAATTTATCTGTTGACTTTTTTTTCTTTTTTCTTTTTTTTTTCTTTTTATCTATTGACTTGCATTGACTATATGTTCAATTTTTTTTTCCTATTTGTTCAAAAATTTTACCTGTCTGTTCAAATTGTTTTCCCTATTTGTTTAATTTTTTCATATATGTTCAATTTTTTAACCCTATCTGTTTATTTTTTTTTAATATTTTCGATTCAAATTTTCATTTATCTTTTCTACCTATTCAAATATTTTCTTCTCTCTACCTCTCTCTCCCTATCTGTTGCAATCAATTTCCTCATTATCATCACCAACAACCAAAAACAAAAATAACAAAAAAAAATAATAATAATAAAGAGAGAAAAAAAATCAGATAGAAATTACAACAGCAACAATAACAATAATCATCAACTACAAAAAAAAAAAAAAAAAAAAAAAATTTCTCAGATCTAGATCTATACTCAGATCTATACTCAAATCACACAGATCTGTCATAGAGCTACAAATCCATCTGCCACATCGCCCATGGGTTATTGTAGACACATCATTTTGACCGCCCTTAAGACTTGGGTGCTTCATTCCGAACACTTGATGATGAAACGTTATGTTGTGCAATTTTTCGAATATTCAGCAAAGGAATTCAGTTTTGAGCTTCAAACCCAAACCTTGCACGCCATTTGGACCAAAACCTATTTTTCTAGTCTGACCACTCAAAGAGCAGCAAGACCAAAAGTTAACCGGTAGGCAACATTTAAAAAGTCGGTTGTACATCCTCTTGGCCGGTTGGCCATGTTCAATACATAAGATATTTTTGCAATAGCAGGCTGTTCCCATGCACGGGATTTGGACCAGCTGTCTTTTTTGGAGATATTTCCGACATGAGATGTTGAAATTCTATAAATGCAGTACCTCCCTTTAGAGTTTAGGGTTAGAAATCTTAGTGAGCAAGCATTTTCAAAGGCATACAAAGCATTTTCTACCCTCTTGAATATAGATACACTACAGATACACCATTGAAGCTTTGAAGCTTTTGGCTAAAGTTTTGATACTGATTTCAGATACTTAAGAGTGTTTGGATTGAAGTTTGTGAATCAAGAAGTTCTTCATCTTTTCAAGAAGTTGATCTTTAAACTCTTTTCATTACCTATTCTTTTATTCCTTTATTCTTCATTCTTTGTTTTAAATACTGATTAATACATGTGCTTTGGATTATACATGTATGCTTATACACTCTGGTTGATTTGAATTGCATGATTGGTTGTTCTTGCTCTTGACTTTATTCTGTACTTGTAATAATAGAGTGTCGTTGAGTTACCTTTCTTGGTGTTTTTCAGTTGCATTTCAATAAGTTGTGGCAAGTTGCCCTGCACTCATTTCATAAGCCACATGATGCACTACTCTACGTACTGCTTATTTCACCCTACACATGATGCACTATCCTGTGCACCCACATCGCATTATCTTGTGCACCTCACATCGCACTGTCTTGTGTACTTGCATCGCAATGTCTTGTGTACCGATATCGCACTATCTTGTGCATCTGCATCGCACTATCTTGTGTACTTGCATCACATTATCTTGTGCATTCACCCTGCATCACACTGTCTTATGCACCCTATATTGCACTATCTTGTGCACCTTGTATTGCACTATCTTGTGCACCTACACAACACTGTCTTGTGCACCCATATCGCACTATCTTGTGCACCTTGTATCGCACTATCTTGTGCACCTACACAACATTATCTTGTGCACTTGCATCACACTGTCTTGTGCACCTGCATTACACTATCTTGTGTATGCACCCTGTATTGCACTATCTTGTGCACATACACAACACTATTTTGTGCACCTACATCACATTATCTTGTGCATTCACTCTGCATCGCACTGCCTTGTGCGCCCACATTGTACTGTCTTGTGCACTCACTCACACTATCTTGTGCACCTCCACCCACATATTTTTCCATCCGTATCTCTATCATCATCCCATTGCATAGTGTTGCATATCATCATTTGCACAACCACTTTTCAAACTTTTCGACAGCTTGGTATGCGTAAGTCCAATTTCAAATCAATATCAAACCCCAGCACAAGATGGCTCCAAGCAACGAGTTCTAAAAACCCGTTTGCCCCTTTAATGTTCGAAGAGCTTTAATCTCCAGTGTGGGTTTAGGAGACCTTAAATCCTCTAAAGGTGCAATTCCTTTGGTATTTCGTGCTCGAACGACTTTAGGCGGTCCAGTATAGCCACCTAACAGTATTTGTAGTAAATTCCTAAGAGACCAATTGAGACGGTGGAAACTAGAGTTTGAATGCCTGAGGTCTAGAACACAAAGGTTTGAAATTTCTGAGACTAAAGTCTGGTTTAAATACCCAGAGGTATGGATATTATTTTAAAACATCCTCGGCTTGAAATCTGTGTGGAAGCCCCATAGGTTGAGGTACCTTGTAGGTGCCTCAATTTTGGATACTGAACCAACCTAGCCTGTCACCCTGTTGGAGAATAGGAAAAGTTGCAAACATAGCTAGGGAGAAAAGTAGTACACGTGATTTTCACGTGAAGATTATACTTTTATTGAGCGTTTGAGGTCCTTGAGATTGTTTTCTTTGTTTGGAAGCGTAAGATGATGGAAGAAGTCTTAAAACCAAGAAAAAGAGAAAGATCCCCCAACAAAATAGTGTGAGACATCACCAATTACCCCTGTAAGGTGCTTTCTAAAGCGCCGCTTCCTAGCTGCTACATCACATCTATTACCTCTATCGCATTGCATATAGCATCTATCACATGCATCTATTACACTATCCATTACATCCATTACATCATACCATCTCATTCCCTACATCCTTTCCATATTAAGCTTAGTTTGGCATGTGCTCATACTTTTCACGTTAAAACATAACTCTGCATGTGTGTGCACCTATTCTACAAAAATTATGGTCTGAGGGTTCGGTACCCTTTCTGTGTTTGATGTGGTTGGGCTTGTGTCCATGTATTTTTTAGGTAAGATGTAGTTCGGCTTGTGCCCCCTATCCATTGCATCCATTGCATCGTACTCTATCTTGTTGCATTCATCCTTTTCGTGTAAACCTATTTAGGATCATTATCATCCGATTGCATTGTTATTTCCTAGTTGATCATTACCCAGCAGATCATTCCTCACCTATATCGTACTACCCAATCACTTGTACTCTTTCTACGAAAGGCATAGTTTTGCATATGCTCGCACCCTTTTCACATTAAAACATGGTTTTGTTATGTATAAGCACCCATGTTGCGCTGAGGCCAGTATTGAGGGTGTAGGCACTTAGCCTGTGTTAGGCCTCGTTTGGCTCGTGCCCATTTCTTTTCTAAAGTGTTGATTGATTTGCATTCTCATTTCTTTATGATATTTGTGTGATAAGCATTGCTTGTGGTTTGATTATTTCATTACATTGTGTATCATTTGCATTCTGCCACTGAAATATGCTAGTTTGATTCCTTACAAAGGGATACATAGGTAACTTTCGAGTTCAATCAATTGCATTTTCATTTTGTTTGTTTACCCAAGTCTTATGACCTTGTCAAATGGGTCATCCTCCGGTTTTGACATTCACTCACGCCATGAAATGACTTTAAGCTCTGCCAAATAGGGGAAACTATAGACACCCCATTTTGACCGCCCTTAAGATTTGGGCATTTCATTCTGAACACTTGATGATGAAATGTTATGTTGTGCAATTTTTTGAATCTTCAGCAAAGGAATTCAGTTTTGAGCTTCAAACCCAAACCTTGCACCCCATTTAGACCAAAACCTATTTTGCTAGCCTGACCACTCAAAGAGTAGCAAGACCAAAAGTTGATCGGCAAGCCACGCTTATAGGGCCGACCGTACATCCTTTTGGACGACCAACCACGTTTAGCATATAAGATATTTATGCAGCAGCAGGCTGCTCCCATGCACAGGACTTGGACCAACTGTCTTTTTTGGAGATATTCCCGACATGAGACGGTGAAATTCTATAAATACAGCACATTCCCTCAGAGTTTAGGGTCAGAAAACTTAGCGAGCAAGCATTTCCAAAGGAATACAAAGCATTCTCTACCCTCTTGAATATAGATACACTATAGATACACCATTGAAGCTTGAATTTGAAGCTTTTGGCTGAAGTTTTGATACTGATTTAAGATACTTGAGAGTGTTTGGATAGAAGTTTATGAATCAAGAAGCTCTTACTCTTTTCAAGAAGTTGATCTTTGAACTCTTTTCATTACCTATTCTTTTATTCCCTTGTTCTTCATCCTTTATTTTAAATATTGATTTTTAGAGTGTTTTTAGGCTTTAAAATGTGATGTAAACCTTGTTGAAGGTGGAAGGGCTAGCCATCCTTCCATAGGCTTATCCATTAGTGATGTTCTCTCAATGTTCTTCATGCTTTGTTTCTTTTTCTTCAATTTCAGCATTGTTTTAGATAGTTTTGTATGAATATGGACCGTATATATGTGTGTTCAAAGCTTTAAATAGTTAGTTTGATTCATGTTTCTCTCTCTCTTCTTCAAAGTTATTGAGAGCTCTTTTCTAGTTCCATCTTTGAAGCATTGATATAGATGTTTCATCATTATTCCATGAATAGGAAGATGAGCTTACAACAATTTTTTTATTTTTTTATAGCTTTCATTAATTTGCTTAGTCTTCTTTTGATTTTTCTTTGAAACCATATGAGAACTCTTTCATCAGAAGTATTAGAAACTCTCTTCTAGTTCCTTTTGAAGTATGGAAATGGATTTCAATCCACGTTCCATGAGTAGGAAGAAGAGTCTCTTTGCTTTCCTCAATGATGTAATCTCTTATTTGTAAGCTTTATTTTCAAGAATGGCTTTGTCTAAATCTATTCTCTCTAAATTTTACTCTTATTTTCCATGAGATATAGTAAGTTTCATGCCAGCTCTTTGAATGCTTCCTCATCTTAATTTGCCTTAGCTTTGTATTCATTGATTTTTGTCCCGTCACTTCATTAATCATTATCTAAATACTCTTGGGATGTTTGATGATTTGTGAATCAAACCTACTCCCTTCTTGAAAATCTTCATGACAGGAGGGAACAAGAGGGATGAACATCCTTTGGAAACCCTCTGTTTTTGCTCTGTTATAGTTATATTGCAACAAGTCTTTCTCCTTAAGCAGTGGCCAGCCGGCTACCATCTTGTATGGTCGACCACCTTGTTTGTACGGCAGTGGTGGTTTTTCAACAAAATAGAGTAGATCTTGAGATCCAAAATAGAACTGTTTTTTTGACTGTGAATAGGGCAGTTTCTAGCAGTAAGCAGAGGGGTTTCTGGAGGATGTTCTTACTTGCGCATATGCGATTTTAGATTAGTCACTTTGAAATTTGTATTTGTAATAATTAGTTAATTCATTTGTGTTTGTAATAATTAGTTAATTAGGACATTTGGACCCTCTTGTGAAGAGGGAAAATTTGTGACAGTTGATGTATGTCTTCCAACCTCCATTTCTTTCTCCTTTTTATTTACATGCTTACCATGGTTGTACAAAACATCATGTTTTTTGTTTCATATCATTTCCCTGCTTTGTAGTCATTTTGGCATGCATTAAGGTTCGGCTTATCATACTTGATGACTTTATCATTTCCTACTTGATTATGTGCGCTACCTCATGCTTTGAGTTGATTCACATGTCATGTTAATAGCCGAATCTAGTAATTACATTTTTGTGTGTGTGTATGTGTGTTACATTAGCCATTTTGCATATTAGGATCATGCATTTTTGCTAAGTATCTTTTTTTCTTTGGCTTGCCTTAGTTGAGTACTAGGTGAGCATTTTTGCCTTTAGCATATCATATGTGTGTTTGTGTTACCATGTTGAGTATACTACCATGAGGATACGTGCTTACTTGAAATATCTCTATGAATGCCTATGGATGGAGGTTATTTCGCTTAGATTGAAATGACTTTGATTATTATAAATATGAGCTCGCTTTTCCTCTGAGTTGCACATATGCAAAAACTTTTTTCAAGAAAACATGAAATCAAAGCATTCCAAAGTAAGTGACGTGGTCTATACTTATTTGCTTCACATAGTAATAGTAGTATATTAATAATCAGAACGTGAGCATATAATGTCTATAAGATTCACATCATGATTTAGTAGAGGCCGATCTTTGATCGGGTGAGTGGGGTGCTCAATTCATGACCTTTCCCTCTCATATCTAAGTTCTTGAGTCGAGATAACTTTGGTTATGACAAACAAGTGGCCTTTGGTACGAGTCACGAGTTTCCTAATGTTCTCAATAATATTAGGTGGTGACTTTGAAATCTGGCAATGTAGTCTATTTTTGACATCTCTGATAATTAATGGATTTTCTAAGATTTATCGGATTTGGACTCTCATTCGTTTTTCTATTTCACATTGCACTTGTGAAACCAGATTTAGAACCACGGGAGTTCGAACTGTAGGGAATCGCATCCGAGGAGACTGAACCCCCCCCCAAGGAGCGCGAAAAACTAGCTACAGTTACCCGTGCGCGCTAAACAGTTCAGACCCTCGATTTTTCTTTGATCTAATCTCACAAATGCAATGTAAAATATAGATGAGAGTTGAAATTTGGCAACTTTTATAGAAAATCCATTTTAGTGTGAAATCGTTGCTAGAAATAGGCTGCATCATCAAATCTCAAAGTTGCCATCTAATATTTTGAGTAAATTAGGAAGCACGAGACTCTTGCCAGGGCCACTGTTCGCCGTAACAAGAGATGTCTCGGTTCAAAACCTTAGGTATGAGCAGGAAAGGTCATTAATTGAGCACCATCGCTCATCTGATCAAAGATCGAAGACCTCTATTAAACCATGATATGAGTTTTATTGACTATATATATTCATGTTCTAATTTATTTAATAAATCCTAAAATTTACTATGTAAAATAAACAATTATAGACTATGTCATTTATTTGGGAACAATTTGATTTCATGTATTTTGAAAAAAGTTTTAAAGATATACAACTCAAAGAAATTGTGTTTACAAACATGAAAATCAATACCATTCTAAATTAAGCGACACAACCTCTATCCACCAGCATTCATACAATTATATTAAGTAAGCAAGTAGTCTCATGGTAAGATGCTTAAACATAGTAGAAAAAAAAACATACAGAAGCGGGATGCTAGAGCATAAAAATTTACACATTTACCGATGTCGCACTAATAACTACAAAACAAAGTTAGAAAATATACATGATCTTTGATGCAAAATTCTAATGCATACATACACAAAAAATGCAACTAAAAATTCGATTACTAATACATGACATGTGAATCATCTCAAGACATGGGGTAGCGCATAAAATCATATAAAAATTGATTAAACCCACAGATGCAAATGAGCCGAATCTAAATGCATGAAATATGGATGCAAAGCATGGATATGATGAAAAACAAAATATGATGCATATTTATAAATAAGAAAAGCAAGTAAAAGAATATGATAGAAAGAAGCGGGACGGAGAATTATTACAACACTGAATAAAAGACGTGTTTAGAAATTATTAACAAATCAAATTTAGTAATAATAATAAGGGCAAATTACACTTACGATCCCTATAGTTTAGGCCTTGTGTCACTTTGGTTCCTGACTTTTCAATTGTGACACATTTAACCTTGAATTTTGAATCTTGTTCCAAATAAGGACAATTGAAGATACCATTACTCAATTTCAAGGGTAAAGTCGTCAATTTGATAAAATATAAACTAATTTGACAAAACTAAATTTCAAAAAAAATATTTTTAAATTTTTAAAAATTATTTCTACCCACTAAAGATAAAATTATGTAAAATTGATAAACCTTTTAGACATTTATTTATTTATTTATTTACCAAATTAATTTTTATTATGTGTTTGGATGATAATCATGTACTGGGTGGCTGTTTTATTTTCATTAAATTAGTTTCTATTTTTCAAAAGTCAAATATGACGACAACTTTGATATCATTATTAAACCAATCCATTAAATCAAAAAATTCAAAACTAAAAACATTTTATATATTAAATATATAGATTACACATTAAAAGCCTAACAACCACCCATTATATAATTATCATCCAAACACATAATAAAAATTAATTTGGTAAAAAAAAAATGTCTAAATGATTTATCAATTTTACAGAATTTTATCTTTGGGGATTGAAAATATTTTTAAAAATTTAACAATATTTTTTGACATTTATTTTTGTTAAATTAGTTTATGTCGAATTGATGACTTTTTCCTTGAAATTGAGCAATGGTATTTTCAATTGTCCTTATTTGAAACAAGATTCAAAATTCAAGGTTAAATGTGTCACAATTGAAAAATTAAGGACCAAAGTGACACCAGCCCCAAACTATAGGAACTGTTAGTGTAATTAGCCCTAATAATAATATAATATAATATAACATAGACAACAACAATAATAATAATAATAATAATAATAATAATAATACATATATTTGGGAGAAGTGTGTGTGGCGGTTTCATCCACCACCGCACGAAAAAAAACATATATTATTATTATTATAGTATAATAATATACAATGTAATATAATTAATATATTATTATATTATTTACATTATTATTAAAATAAAAAAAATTACATATTTAAACAATAAAATAAATGCAAGAAAATAAAGAAATTACATCAGATAAATCAGCTAACCATTTTTACCATGTTGTATTATATATTTAAAGACAAAAGAGATAAAATAAATAAATAAATGAGAACAGTGCGAAAACTCACATTTGGAGGAAAAGATGAATTTTTCGATTACCAAACTTTCTTCCTAACAGCCTCATGACTATGAAGTACGCTTTGAGCTCTCAGCAAGAAATTGAAAGTTTAAGCTTTAATGGAATTTTTGGGCAGTATATATCAGTGGATAGAAATGTTTAAGATTTGTTGAATAAAAATTATTTTTTTTTCAAAAATTTCACTTCTTAAGACTTTGTGAAATTTTTTTTTTCAAAATTTTGTCTCTTTTTTTTTTTTTTGCCCTTTTCTCCCTCTCCCATTTTCAAACAACAAAATGAGAAGATATTTATAAATTTCCAAAAAACCCAAAAACATGGCTAGCCATGTGGTATCTCCAAACCATGTGGCTTGCCATGTGGTATGAGAGTTGATTTTTCAAAATTGCAAAATTTTTTGGATAAGAAAAAATTTAGAAAAATAATTTTGAATAGGTCTAGAATAATTTGGCCAAAATGAGAAATTCGTAAAATAGTACATTCCAATTTTCATCATCGGGTGTTCGGAAGAAAGTGCCCAAGTCTGAAGGCCAGTCAAAATGGGGTATCTGCAGTTGCCCCTCTTTAACAGAGCTCGAAGTCATTTAATGACATGAGTGAATGTCAAAACCCGAAGACAACCCTTTTGACAAGGCCGTAAGACTTGGGCAAACAAACAAAATGCAAATGCAATTGGTTGAATTCGAAGGTTGCTTATGTATCCCTTTGTAAGGAATCAAACTAGCGTAGTTCAGGGGTATGATGCAAATGATATGCTCAAAATACAATTGAAAGTTGGACTTACACGCTTTGGGAAATCATTTTTGTTTTTTTTTGAACATTCAGGATTACGCAATGCAATGCAATGGAATGATGATAAAGATAGGGAGGTGGCAACATGAGAGGCAAGCCTCGTGCAAATTATATGAAGCATAAAAGGGGGTGCATAACATACAAATGTGCCAGAATACAAATGATAGAGAGGGTTCATTACATACAAATGTTACAAAGCACAAATAATAGAAATAATGCATTGCATACAAATGTGCCAAAGCACAAATGATAGAGGGGGTGTATCGCATACAAATGTGCATACCGCACAAATGATAGAGGAGACATATCGTATACAAATGTGCCACAACACAAATGAAAGAGAGGGATGCATCGCATACAAATGTGCATACCGCACAAATAATAGAAAGGGTGTATCGCATACAAATGTGCCACAACACAAATGATAAAGGGGGGTGCATCGCATACAAGCATACCACACAAATGATAGAGGGGGTGCATCACATACAAATATGCATACGACACAAATGATAGGAGGAGGTGCATTGCACACAAATGTGCATACCACACAAATGATAAAGGAAAGTGCATCGCATACAAATGTGCATACTACATAAATGATAGACAGGGTGCATCGCATACAAATGTGCATACTGCACAAATGATATAAGGGAGGAAAGGTGAGGTTGAGATCCAAACGCATCTCACGCGAGAGGAGGAATAGTGAACTCAAAATCCAAACCCATCTCATGCGAGAGGAGAAATAGTGAACTCGAAATCTAAACGCGTCTCACGTGAAAGGAAGAATAGTGAACTCGAAATCCTAATGCGTCTCATGCGAGAGGAGAAAAAGTGAACTTGAAATCCAAATGTGTCTCATGCTAGAGGGAGAGTAGTGAATTCGAAATCCAAACGCATCTCTCGCGAGAGGAGGAAAAGTGAACTCGAAATCTAAACGCGTCTCATGTGAGAGGAGGAATAACAAACTTGAAATCCAAACGTGTCTAACGCGAGAGGAGGAAAAGAGGGTTTTAATCAACTAGTGAGACCTAAATTGTACCTCGATACGAAATAAGGGATTGATTTCAATCGGGAAAGGGTCTTAACCAACAAGCGAGACCTAGTCTATACCTCAATACGAAAGAAGGGATTGGTTTCAACTGGGTAAAGAAGAAAAGAGTCTTAATCAACAAGTGAGACCTAGACTGTACCTCAATACGAAATAGGAGATGGTTTCAACAGGGTAAAAGAGAAATGTTATAACCAAATGATAGAACAATTGTAGCTAAGTGATGTGAATGGATTGTAGCAAAGTGATGCAACAATGTGACAATTGTTACCATGCATGATAGATGTAATAGTTAGTGCAAGTGTGATAGTGAATACAAAAACATGAAAGGTGTGATGTGAGACATAAAATATGCAATGTGATATGATGGATGCACAATAGATAAATACACAAATTGTTTGTTTGTTTGTTATTTATTTATTTATTTATTTATTTATGTTTTGCTTCTTCTTTTTTTTCAAAATTTTTTTGTGAATTTTTTTTTCTTTTTTGTTTTTGATTTTTTTTTTTGTATTTTGTATTTTGCATTTTGATTTTTTTTTTGTGGGTATTTATATGCATATCATATACGTATAAACAATATACAAAATATGTATTACATACATATACATATACATATACACATATTATATATAGACATATACAAATACATCATATACATATACATATACATATACACACATATATATATACACACACAGACAAACTATTTACATATATACATGTTATATACATATCTCTCTCCCCTTTCCTATTTTTGTCTTCCTCTCCTTCTACCATCTTCTTTGAGTATCGCGTCTGGCGTGTGATTTCAATAATCATGGCACTTGACTGACATAGCCAAACTAACCCTGATTCTTTAACGATTGCCTCGACCTTCTCCCTTATTTAGCTTCTTCTTCTCATTCGTTCTCTTTTTAATTTGAGACATGCAAGAGTGACAGAGTAGAAAACATCTCTCTTTGCTATTACTCTGCAACTTCCTTCTTTGGCATTATTTTCCTCTGGCATGGCCTTTTCTCGCCGTACTCTTGCCCTTTTCCCAAATCTTAATGATACACCCATACCGATAGAGATTGATGACACTGGCTCTTCTGAGCTTTAGCAGAGCACCCTTGCCCCTATTTTTCGTCTTCCTATAATGCCAATAGAACAAATGCTGGTAGTACAAATATGACATTGATGCCAACTTTCATACTTTGAACTCATGTATGGAGACCGCAGCTGCGGTATCCAATATGACTCGTCAACTACAAAGTAGAGAAAACAAATTACAGCGCTTGACATTACAACTCTCCTCATACCAACATATGTATCAAGAAGCGTGGCGAGAGATTAGTCAGTTAAGGAAGCAGAACAAGGAGTTGAAACGTCGGACAACAAACATAGAAAGATTTGGGATGCCTTAGTGTTCCTCATTTGGTGGCCAACAGGGGATGATTTCCTTTGGAGGCCCTGCAAATCTTGAGGCAGGGCCTTCAAAGCATTCTCTGGAATTAATCCCAATGCAAGGTGATCGGCGATAGAGTTGAGTGATAAAGCTATCTGCAACTGCCTTTGACATTTGTTGCTGGGTTGTTGCTGGAATCCAAGAAATTCCCTCCCATTTTTTTTTTCTATATTTTTTCACTTTGAATTTCTCTCTCTCTTTTTTTTTTTTTTTTTTTTTGCTTGGGAGTTGGGCACCTATAGTTTCAACTCTCTTTTGTACAACTGTGATCGGGATTTGATCTCTGAAGTTAATAAAAAGAGTTTTCTTTTGCAAATGGCATGGATGACACAATTAAGCATGAAAAACATTTTGTTTTGAAATTGAAATTGACAATGGTTGCATTTGAATGAGTTCTAAACTAGATATTGAGCCAACAACTGATCAGAACACAAAATACAACTCAATGAAACAAAAACAAAGCAAGAAGAACCTAAGCACACCTATTGACACTTGTCGGAATGGAAAGGACACAAAACATCATAGCAGGTGCGGTTATAAACACTGCAGGCGTGACGAAGTAAAACAATCGTGGGCGCGATTCAGCATATCACAGGCGCGACGTCGTAAAACAAAATTCAAAACAAAAACCATAGTCGATCAACCCCCGGATGGCTGGCCGACTAAAGGGTTCTGAAATGACACATGTTACTATGACCTTGGTAACAAAGACTTTCGAGAGTGCAGGGAAAGAAAGAAGACCTGACTTGACTATGCCCTTAGTACATTGCTTTGACTTTTTCTCTTGATTTTTTGTAAAAATGTTTTGATCAACATAAGAGTTAGATTAGCATGCTTGTTCCACTCTCTATTTTGAAATCATGTAAGCCAAGTTATGAGTACTAAAAAAATTTCCTTTTTGGTCCAAAGAATGTCTGGTTTTGCAAAAATGAAATAATTTTCGAGAAGATCAGTCAACTTCATTAAAAATCATCAAAACTTATTTTCGCAAATGGTCACTACCTGACCAACATGAAATCAACCCTTGATATGTTCAACCTCAAAATCAGATAACCCAAGCATGATACACTACATTGCCACTGGATCTGTCGTGCAACTGAACCTTCAATGAAGAAGGATTAGGACAATTGAACTGAATGAAGATAACCTAATTGAACTTCGATAGGATAGTTGAGTCGAATACAGATGCACCAATCAAACATGGATGGGATGAGTGAACTGAAAATGGTTGTGGCCAAACTTCAGGATGAAGTTGCGTACGTATCCTAAAGATAGGAATCAGGCCTTATGTAGTTCACGGGGATAAGGCTCACTCGGGTATTTTCACTCTCCTTTTGAGCTCTAACTTTTGCTAAAGCCGTCCTTCCGGGTTTTCAACCTTGCGAGCTTTTTTTCATTTTCTCTTTTTCTTCATTTTTCCCTTTATTTTTCATTTATTTTTTTTTTTGGTTTTTCTACTCTAACTTTTGCTTGCGTCGCCTTTTTGGATTTTCGACCCAGCGAGCCTCTCAAGGGTAGCACTTTTTCAGTCTGTCCATGTTGATTGGTTGTAAGAATTCCAAGCCATCTAAATCCATGAGAACAACCGCTCTTCTTGACTAAATAGTCTTGATGATGATGTAGGGACCCGTCCAATTGGGCATGAATTTGCCCCTAGGGTCAAGGATAGGATTTTGATTGTCCTTTAGCACTAACTCTCCTTCTCTCAAATCTCAAGATTTGACTTTGTTTCCGATCTCCATTGGCTTGAGAAACAACCAAGTTGGAATCTCCAATCACATCCAACTTCATTGCCCCTAGTTCTAGGACAACTTCCAATTCGGCTATACAACTCTCATACTCTGGTTGATTAGTGGATACTCAGAATCAAAGTTTGAAAGCTAAGGTGGTCAGGCCTCAGGTCGAGAGGGATTCTATGTTGTACAATCTCAGGATCAATTCCATGCATGTCTTTGTATGACCATGCAAAAACATTTTTTGAAATCTTTTAATAAAATGACTAATCATTTGTGCTCTTTTGAAGACAATATAAAACCAATCTGGGCCAAGCAAGGATCCTTCTCAGTACCCACATTAACTGGGATAATCTTATCTATCAATGGCTTAACACGCCTCTCTTCCTCCTAGTCGATCAAATTTTCCAAAGCCCGAGGAAATTTCTTCCCCTCTTTTTTCATCAAAGTTTTGAAAAAAAAGTTTCAAAAATTTTGATCAATGTAATGAACTAAAGGCACAGAGAAGTAGGTAGAATCTACAACACTTTCATTCAAAAGAAACTCCGACTCAATGATGACAACAGACTCAAAACAAAACGACAAATAATACCTGGATAGGACTGAGATGTCTAGATTAACATTCCCGAAATCAACAGACTTTGACTAGCTAGATTGACTTAAGTTTGACTCTGACTCCACAGACTTGATAGAATCAAACTTGAACTCAATATCCGATTCAGAACTTGAAATGAAACCTTTCTCGAATTGCTAGTTTAAGTGCGGGCCATCTACTGTGTTCAAAATAAAGCTTGTGCAATTAACAAGTGATCATTCCCCGATCCTAGAAAAGGTCTCATATCCCACAAGTTCTATGGATTCATGCTGGTATGCTTTGTGGGATATCAAATTTTTCTAAAACTATGGTGCTTCAAGGACTTAGCAAAAAGAAAACCAAAAATAATACCCCCAATCATAATTCCAGTAGTATTTCGGCTCAATTCACATAACTGATCACTGTTTGCCCCACTAAAAAACTGAAATCAATGTCACAAATTGATACACCTGAACCACTGATCTGAATTTGAGAACCTCTTTACAGATTTCCATACATAGCACATACCAGGAAAGAGAACAAACACCCTTATGTGGATAGGGTTACCCTATCCTAACTTTGAAATGATCTAGAGCTTCACTATTCAAACAAGTGGTTTCATACATCCTAGAAATGAGAGAGCATCATGTCCTAAGTTGGGAAGGTACTATAGCTCACTATATGTACAAGGTTAACTCTATTCTAGGAGTTGAAGTCAAGGTGATGTCGCTAAAGAGTCATTTGGTTAATAACCAGTTAAGATCCCAAGAAGTTGGAAGAGTCAATATAGTCTCTCTTCTAAGTTCGATAACCTTAGATAGCAGAGCTACTTTTTCGATAGATCTTATAACACAAGGTCTCAAAAGTAACGCGGAGATAGGTATAGTGTTACAAAAAGCTTGCCTGTGCTCCCACCAGAGTTTGGGCAACACAGGGACTTTGAGTGCACCAATGCATGTAATGCAATAAACATATAATTGAAAATAAAATTCATATCATGGAGTTCGAGTCAAGGTTTCTTAATATATCTAGCAGAGTCGCTAGAAACTGTTGCATTGCCCAGGGTTACCCGTACGCGTTAAATAGTTCGAACCCTCGATTTCTTTGATCTAGTCTCACGATTGCAATGTGAAATATAGATGAGAGTTCAAAATTTTCAACTTTTATATCAATTTTCAAAATTTTCAGTGCAAAATCATTGCCAAAAATGGATTGCATCACCAGATCTTAGAGTCACCACCTAATATTTTGAGAAAATTAGGAAACCCATGACTCTTGCCAAGGCTACTGTTCATCGTAACTAGAGATGTCTCAGTTCAGAACCTTAAGGATAAGAGGGGAAGGTCATTAATTGAGCACCTCTGCTCACCCAATCAAAGATCGACCTCTACTAAACCATGATACGAGTTTTATTGACTATATATGTTCATGTTCTAATTTATTTAATAAATCCTAAAATTTATTATATGAAGAAAACAAGTATGGACTATATCATTTATTTTGGAACAATTTGATTTCATGTATTTTGAAAGAGTTTTACAGATGTATAACTCAAAGAAATTGAGTTTACAAACATGAAAATCAACATAATTCCAAATTAAGTGACACAACCTCCATCCACTGGCAAGTAAGTAACCTCATGGTAGGATGCTTAAATATAGTAAAAAAAAAAAAAAACATAAGAGGGGTGCTAAAGCATAAAAATTTACACATTTACCGATGTCCCGCAAACAACTACAAAACAAAGTTAGAAAATATGCATGATCTCAGATGCAAAATTCTAATGCAATACATACACAAAAAATGCAACTAAAAACTCAGCTACTAATACATGACATGTGAATCATCTCAAGACATGGGGTAGCGCATCAAATTATATAGAAATTGATTAAACCCATAGATGCAAATGAGCCGATCTGAATGCATGAAATATAGATTCAAAATATAGATATAATGGAAAACAAAATATGATGAATATTTACAAATAAGAAAAGCAAGTAAAAGAATGGGATAGAAAGAAGTGGGTGCGGGAAATTATTACAATATCGAATATTTACAACACCTAATAAAAGACGTGGGGTTTGGAAATTATTAACAAATCAAATATAGCAATAATAATAATATAATATAATATAACATAGACAATAATAATAATAATAATAATAATAATAATAATAATAATAATAATAATAATAATAATAATATTTGGGCGAATTGTGTGTGTGGCGGTTTCATCCACCACCGCACGAAAAAAAACGTATATTATTATATTATTTACATTATTATTAAATTTAAAAAAATTACATATTTAAAAATGTAAAATAAATGCAAGAAAATAAAGATTACAACAGATAAATCAGCTAACCAGTTCTATCATGTTATATTATATATTTAAAGATGAGAGAAAAAAGAAAAGAAAAGAAAAGTGCGAAAACTCACATTTGGAGGAAAAGATGAATCTTCCGATTACCAAATTTTCTTCCTAACACCCTCACGATTATGGAGTACACTTTGAGCTCTCAGCAAGAAATTGCAAGTTTAAGCTTTAATGGAATTTTCGGATGGTATACATTAATGGATAGAAATGTTTAAGATTTGTTAAAATAAAATTTTTTTTTTTCAAAATTTTCACTTCTTAAGACTTTGTGAAACAAATTTTTTTTAAAATTTTCTCTCCTTTTTTTTTTCCCTCATTTTTTTTTTCAAACAACAAAATGAGGTGGTATTTATAGACTTTCAAAACACCCAAAAATAAGGTGGTATTTATAGACTTTCAAAACACCCAAAATATATGGCTAACCATGTGGTATTTCCAAAAACACATGGCTTGCCACGTGGTATCTTTAAACCATGTGGCTTTCCATGTGATGTGAGAGCCGATTTTTCAAAACTGCTAAATTTTTCGGATAAGAAAAAATTCAGAAGAATATTTTTGAATAGATCTAAAATAATTTGGCCAAAATGGGTGAAGATTTGGATTAAAGCTTAAACCCGACTTTTCTACTGAGAAATTCAAAAAATAGTACATTTCAATTTTCATTATCGGGTGTTCAGAAGAAAGCGCCTAAGTCTTAAGGCCGGTCAGCATGGGTTGTCTACACCATTGCAAATGCAAATATAAAACTAAACAAATGAGTTAAGACTATGTTTGAAAACACCAAACCAAACTAAATCTAGGATCTTCTCTCTCACCAGACTATCTGTTAAAAAAAAATTTCGAATCAGCTAAGGTGTGTGCGCTATTTCTGACACTATTTGGGTATAGTGTGTAGTGTCAACAGAGTGAAGAAGCAGACCCTGTAAACCATCTTCACGCCAGAGCCTCACAAGAGACCTCCATTAACACATATCATTGCTAGAGGAAGAAGAGCGAAGAGAGAGAGAGAGATGAAGAGGAGAGGCCTCACCGGTGATAGTTGTGCTACCAGATTTGTGCGCTCGGAGAAGGTCGTCACTGATATGATTGTCGAAGACCTGGCTGGAGTAGAAGAGATAGGAACTGAGTGTTGAGAGAGAGAGAGAGAGAGAGAGAGAGAGAGAGAGAAGATTGGACTGAGTTGAGAGAGAGACGGTGGCCTATATTGATTTGGACTCGGCCGCTGACGGCGTTAGAGGCATCGAGAAAGAGGTCTAGTTGCGGCGGTGGGTAGGAGGTGGACATCGATGATCAAACGTGAGAGAGAGAGAGAGAGAGAGAGAGAGAGAGAGAGAGAGAGACAGAGAGAGACAGAGACAGAGACAGAGACAGAGAGTAGAGAGGGACGAAAAGCAGAAGAAAAAGAGAAAGAGGAGTTGTGAGGAGGTTAGGGTTTGGTTTGGGTATAGAGTATATATACATGGGGTATTTTGGTCATTTTATCTGAGCTTGTCCTTATGGACAAAGTATTTGAGCGTTTTGGGCAAACAAAATTCAAAATTGGATTTATGAACAGAATACCCTTTATTTAATTCATTTATAGGGAAACAATTTAATTATAGGGAAATAAGCAAATCAGTTTTGCAAATTAATTATCTACCGAATCACTTACGCGTATAGGAATAAAATGCGCCAACTTAGTCAACTGGTCAACTACCACCTAAATGGTATCACTACCCTGTTGAGTCCTCGAAAGGCCCACAACAAAATCCATTGTGACATGCTCCCACTTTCACTCTGCTATAGGCAGGGGTTGCAAGAAACCCGCTGGCCTCTGATGTTCAGCCTTCACTTGCTGACAAGTAAGGCATTTCGATACAAACACAACTACATCCTTCTTCATACCCCTTTACCAAAACTGGCGACCAAGGTCGTGATACATCTTTGTGCCCCTTGGATGCACTGCAATGCGTGAATGGTGAAACTCTCGGAGTACTTCCTCTCGGCAAGACTCCGTTATGAACAAACGGTCACGGTATCTCATACTCTGGTTGGGATACACAGTCAAGCCTTTTTCTACCTTCCCTTTGGAAATCTTCTCCCAGAGGGATTCTACGTCAAGGTCACCCCTCTGTGCTTCTATCACTCAGTTCACAAGTGTGGGTTGTGCAACTACTAAAAATAAGGCTGTAGACTCAACAAACTCACCCAGATACAAGTCAAACTTACCAAGAGTACCCAATATCTCCCATTCTCGGATGGCGATACAAGCCACACTGCTAATTAATTTCCTACTCAAAGCATTGGCCACAACGTTGGCTTTCCCTAGATGATAATGCAACTCGAAATCATAATCCTCTATGAACTCCATCTACCTTCTTTGCCTTAAGTTCAAGTCCTTCTGTGTAAACAGATATTTCAGACTCTTGTGATTAGAAAACACCTCAAATCTCTCACCAGATAGATAGTGCCTCCAAATCTTCAAGGCAAAAATCACCACTGCTAACTCTAGGTTATGGGTAGGATAATTCGTCTCATGCGTCTTCAATTGCCGTAAGTCATAGGCTACTACCTTTCCCTCTTGCATCACTACACAACCTAAACCTTCTCGTGAGGCATCACAATATACTGAACAGCCCAAACCTCTCTCCGGAATAATCAAGATTGGAGCTATGGTAAGTCTAACCTTAAGCTCTTGAAATGACTTCTCACAAGTCTCGCTCCACATAAATTTGATTCCTTTCCTCATCAACCTAGTCAAAGGTGAGGACAACCTAGAGAAATCCTCCACAAATCGACGGTAATACCCGGCCAACCCCATGAAACTATGAATTTCAAAAGCATTGCAAGGTTGTGCCCAATCTTGCACTGCTTCTATCTTGGATGAATTTACAGTCACCCCTTCCCCTGATACCACATGGCCTAAGAATTTAACTTCCCTCAACCAAAACTCACACTTCCCAAACTGAGCATACAATTTATGGGCCTTAAGCAACTCAAGCACCACTTACAAGTGTTCCTCGTGCTCCTCCTCAGAGGGTGAGTAAATCAAGATATCGTCCACAAAGACGACCACAAAGTGGTTTAGAAACTCATGAAAGATCTGGTTCATCAAATCCATAAACACAGCTGGAGCATTGGTTAGCCCAAAAGGCATCACTAGAAACTCGTAATGGCCATACTGCGTACGAAATGCTGTCTTCGGGATATCCTCCTCCCTTATGCTCAACTGATGATAACCCGATCTCAGGTCTATCTTAGAGAAGCAATAAGCCCCCTTCAACTAATCAAACAGATCATCTATACGATGCATTGGGTACTTGTTCTTAACAGTTACCCGGTTCAACTTCCGGTAGTCTATACAAAGTCACAACACTCCATCTTTCTTCTTAGCAAAGAGAGTCGCCGCTGCCCAAGGTGAAGTACTAGGGCAGATGAAACCCTTATCTAATAATTCATGGAGTTGAATCTTCAACTCACTCAATTTAGCAGGTGCAAACCTATACGGGGCCATAGAAACCGGTGCCGTGCCAGGCACTAAATCAATAAAGAACTCGATCTCTAGGTGAGGTAGTAAACTAGTAAGGTCCTCGGGAAAGACATCGGGGTATTCACAAACCACCCTTGGCAACTCAGCCCAGACTTCATTACACTCACTACTCAAGAAGCTAGCAAGGAGGCAACTAAGTGTACTTCGCCCACGCGGATCATATACCGGCGATAAGACTCTATTCACCTAATCCCCCAAGAAATAAAAACAATCACCGCTTAGGGTAAATACAGTAACTCTCTGATGGTAGCAATCTATAACAGCCCGGTATGACGATAGCCAATCCATACCCAAAATAACATCAACAATAGACATATCAAGCAATACGAATGTAAATGGAAGTCGACAACTGGCAACCTCTATGTCACAACCCCGACACCCCTGCTTCAAAATAACTTCACCATCGATAAGTGACTCTACACAGATAGGAGATGCTAACTGAGCCAACACTAACCCCAAAACTAATGCAAATGCAAACGAGATAAAAGAATAGGATGCACTCGTATCAATCAACACATTAGCAACTAAATTGTAAAACAAGAAGGTACCTCTCACTACAGAAGGAGCAGGTACAAGATCTGGCGCTGTAACAGCATACACACGCCCCATAGGTCTTTGCTCAATCTGCTCACCCCTCGGAGGCCTGTGCTGACTGTGCAGGCTGGTGGCTCTGTGCCTACCTCGAACCAAATGCACCAGATGTGCCACCAAATTGTGAGAAAAATCTCTTCATGTGCCCTACCTGCCCACACTGATAACAAGTGGACGGCTGTCTCCTTCTCTGACTCTGGCCCTGAGAACGAGACAAAGATGATGTTGCTCGCTACCCTCCTCCTTTCTACGGGCAAGCTGGAGACTTGTGGCCCGACTGACCACACTTAAAACAAGTAAAATCTCCCTGGCCACCCCTCCCAGAACCCAAACTTGGCATTGGAAAGGTAGACCTCGACTATGCTCGCTGGGACAACTGGGGGTTAGAACCCCTCTACCTCTTGCTGTCCTACCAATTATCCTGACTCCTCCTATAGCCCCTCATCCTCTCTTCCTCTGCTTGCATAATGGTCTCAAGATGGGCCGCCCCCTCCATAAGGCGCCTAAAATCCCTAATCATGGACTCGACCACCCGAAACATGAGCCCGGTCCTTAACTGCTTCTCAAACTCCAGACAACGACGTTCCTCAGCCGCCACAAGCTCAAGAGCAAACCTAAAGAAACTAGTGAATGTGACCTCAAATTCAGCCACTGGTGTGTTCAGCTGTACTAGCTTGGAAAACTGGTCTCTCAACTTCTCCCTAATTGTGGGAGGTAGAAACTTATCCTGGAAGGCATTGATGAATGCCTCTCAAGTCACCCCAATGCGCCCATGCGCATACTTCCACCACTGACCCATATCCCTCTTCAGCTGGAAAAATGCCAAGGTTACCCTCAACTGGTCATCCTTGATGCCAAGTATCTTGAACGTCTTCACTATTTGTTCTAGCCACTCATCTGCCTTCGGTGGATCCTTGGGATCACCCAAAAACTCGTCCAGATTCGACCGGAAGAACTCTCTTTTCAAGAAAGATGGCCCTGCTTGAGCTACTTGGGCCTGGACTTGATTCTCAGCACTGAAAATGTCCATGGATTCTCGCAATGCTCTGGCCATCTCGTGGGCTAAGACGCCCACGGCCTATTGACCCCACTGGTTTGACCACATTGGCCTGACCAACTTCCTCCTCTTGTGCCGGAATATCATCCGATATGGGCACTTCGTGCCTTCTAGGCCTACCATGCCTACCACCACCACGTCCTGACATCCAAAAGAAGGTAACAAAAAAGGTTAGCACATTTACAAATATACGAATCTAACTCACTCGCGTCCTAAGGTGTTGGACGACAGTAATTCACTCCATATAAGCACATAGTCACATAAACACATACGAATTTCATTTTTAGATAGTGACCATCTCGCGGCTTTGCCAGAGTTCCAATTAGAAACGGCAGTGATCAGGTGCCTTTCCAGTAGGACTCCTAGAAACTCATAGACTCGATCAACATCCTAGAAATAAAATCCCATGCCCGTATAATCACATAAGCATACAATATATACTAATGTCTCAACTAAGCGAGACAAACCCATCATAGTAATAACCACTTCCCACGTACCCAAAGTATTCAAACCCGATATGCTCTGATACCGAGTTGTAATGCCCCAAAAATTTATGCAATAAATACAACTCATAAGTAGAAGAATAATAGAAATAAGATACATTCATCCATCAGACTTTAGAGTTCATTTACAAAGGTTAACATATGTGATATACATTCACCAATGTTCATCCTGAATCTATAGCTTGTATGACAATGTTGATAGAAATGAAACTAAACATATAGTCAGATGCCCTATAGGCTTACATCTTTCCAAGTCATTGCTTGGTTACACAAAAGTAAGCTTAGCTCAATACAATTAAAGCCCTTGGCTATAAAAAAGAATAAAAACAAAATAATGAAGCTCTTACTTCCCAAAAGTCCCTTCAAACTATTGCCTTGGCAGAGGCATGTCACCAGCACTTGAAAATGGTTTTCCCAAATAGGGTGAGCCAAAGCCCAGTGGGAATAATCTAACACAATATATGAGGTTTAACAAAGATTTAAGTACAATGTGCATATACGATGCCTGTGACAAAACATTCACATTTTTAATAATCATAAAAGTACCATGTTCATATCTTATTCCATTTTCCTTCAATTCATTTCAATCCACGAGCCAATTTCATTATCTTTCAACAACCCAATTGAGACTACAACTCAGTGGTTATCTAATCAACACAATTACCACACAAACACTTCAATCTGCCATTTTATGAAAATTTCATTTGCGGATCGGCACCCATGTATACACAAGGTTTCGGGACTTTCACCTTGGACACTTCGGCCAACTTAATTTCAATGGAGTCCATCCCCTATCTCCTCTCAAACAATAGAGTACGTCTCATTTCTCCTCCCAAACATCATACATATACAATGAATTTAAACATAGTCATATCTAATGATAACCAATAATAGATTAGTTTCAATTTACCTAATCCTCATGCAATTTCTACAACAATCATAGCTATCCTCCACTAATAGCCTAACACAGATATTTTCTAAATAGATATATAATCTTCTCAATAGATAAATTAATCACGTTTCCATAGGTGAGAGACAACACGTGTCCAACGCCACCATTTATATCAATAATTCTCCAATTTCACATTTACCAATGTCAATTTCTATTAATTATACAAAATAACAAATCCGACCCATTTAGGGCAAAACTTTCCATTTTTTCCGAATATCAACCCAAGTACCAAAATCAACAATTTTCACACAATACTACCTTATTTTCAAATCCATAACCATTTATTTTCTATTCATCAAAAACCCTCTTTTCATTTCACACCCAAACCTTAGGTTTTGTTCAAACTACTCCCAAATCCCACCATTGTTACAACAACGACAAATATCTAAGCTAAAGACACATATGAAAGTGTAGAAAATCCCTACTCAAAGAAGAGAAGATGAGCAAAGCCAGGTTGAAACTCCAAAGACATCGAAACCCTCTTTTGTTCGGATGTAAAGAGAGCCCACGATGTGCTCTACCTTTTTCTCAAAGGCACTAGCGTGAAGAACCCAATGGATCTAGGTGACATAAAGAGAGAAGATGAGCTTTAGAGAGAGCAACTCAAGATCATTAGAGAGTTTTAGAGAGAGAGGAGTGAAAAAAGCGATGAAAAAAAATCATCCCTTGCGATCTGTTATACACGCAGTCCGCTCGAGTGTGAAAGTTCCGCCCGAGTAGGGCTGAGCAAGAAATCTGTGAAATTCATAATCCGATCTAGTCCAGTCCAATCCAGTAGATTTGGATTGGTTTTTGAATTCGTGGTTCGGTTCCGGATTGAAAAATTAAAAATCCGTAATTCACGGATTGGTTCCGGATTGAACCCCATGGTTCCGGATTGGAACCGATCCGTACCGTATACAAATAGTCTTATATTTTTATTATACACCCTCCTGCATAGTATCTTCTCTTATTTCATATAAAACTTAAATCCAAACCTATAACTTGCATAGTATCTTCTTTATTACTTTTGTTTGCTAGCTTTTAGTGTTAATTTGTAATGGTCTAAATACTTATGGTGGAACTAGTTTTTTTATGGTTGTTTAAACTTCTAGAACAGTTTGTCGCTATTATGAAAAGACATGTTGCTATTGCGAAACTAATATGGTGCTATATTTATATTTTTATGAAATTAAAGTGTTATATATATATTTTTGTTATTCTAATTATGTAATTCCGTGGTCCTAAACCGATCCAATCCGTGTTTAAATGGATTGGTTCGGATTGGTTCCACGATTTAAACGGATTGGATTGGTTCCAATTTTTCAGGATCCGTAGATAACGGATTGGTCCTGGTTTTACTCCAATCCGGTCCAATCCAGACTATGCTCACCCTTACGCTCGAGCGTCAAACACAATGTTCTTCTTGAGCGTCAAATATACACTTTCAAAAGTTTTGCGGATGAATGACATCGCTCGAGCGCAAGATTGGATGCTTGAGCATAGGAAATGCCGCTCGAGCGTAAAATACACTCTTCCAGTATTTGTTGGTTTGCAAAAAATACTAAGAGTTTGCAAAGCTCGCTCGAGCACAAGAATGGCCGCTCGAGCGAAGGAGCAAAAATCTAGGCAACAAAGGTTTGGAAAAACAAGCAACCAACTGTTCCAAACACACAACTACAATCCAAATAACCAATCCAAGGAACAACAAGGGGAATAAAATATGAACAACAACATTGAACCATGAAGCCTGAGTCCGGAACATAACAAAATGTCTGGTTAAAACCGGAGTCGCTATAATCTATTACTAATCTCATATCATTTCTATGTTGCTCAATCGTTCTAGAAATTATTAAGACATCATTTGTATATACAAGACAAATATTACTTAATTCCTTAAATATATTATCCATTCTTTTTTGAAATATTTGTGAAGCATTTTTTAATCCGAATGGTAGTACTATCAATTCATAGTGACCTTGTGGTGCACTAAAGGCTGTCCAAGGGATGCTTTCTTCGTCCATTTTTATTTGATGATAACCCCTTTTGCTATCCATTTTCGAAAATCAAGAGGCACCTTGTATTCTATTAAAAAGACTTGTTTATTAGGAATAAAATAACTATCCTTTTTTGGAATTATCATTTAGTTTTTTATAATTTATTATCATTCTACATTCTCCTCTTTTTATTTCAACATGATTTCTTACTATAAAGGCTGGATTACTATGAGGGCTATAGCTATCTCTAATTAACCCTTTTGTTTTAAGATCTTCTATTTTAGTTTTAAACTCTTTTATATCATTATAAGTATATATCATTTGTTTACTCAAATTATCATATTGGGATCTTCTAACTCTAATTTATTTAGCTATACCTTTATCTTTATACCAATATTTTAGTAGATTATTGCCATATAATTCCTTGCACCTTTCTTTTTGAATTTCCTCTGTAATAGTGAGTTCTTTAATACTAAGCTCATTAATAATTATTGCAATTTCTTGATCGGTTGGAGAGGCTAATACCTCCTCACTACACTTGCTGCGGACGAAGTCTATTGTTTGTTGTGTTACAACAGTTTTTAACTTTTGGACTTCGACTTGTTGATTATTTATTGTAAATATAACAGAATGTAAGGTTTATGTACAATGACTATATAATCGTTGGAAATTATTTCCTATGACTAAATCATGTGATGGTTGATCGGTTGCTCATAGTTTTGGAATGACAAATCTTATCGATTGAATTTCGACTACTAAATTCTCTATGGCTTCTTTATGAACCATTGCACTATTATTTGTTATTATAATTGTTAATGATTAATTTTTCGATGTCCACATGTATTTGGAAAAGAGTTTCCTTTTTTCAAAGCATATGGAACAACCACTATCTAAATATGCACATAATTCATAATTATTAAATCCTTCGATACATATTGTAATAGGAATATATATACTATTTAAATTTGTGTACGCAATTGTCATTTTATTTTGCTAATTTCTTTTCTTCTTGCATCTATTGACAAATTCATCATATTCTCTTTGTGCCTCTTCCTTATCTTCTTTAGTCCATGCCATTAAATTTTCTTCATCTTTATATACTTGCATACTAGTAGTTCTATAACTTATTATTTTTCTGCTCGTTAAATTTCTTCTAAATAATATACTAGAATTGTCAATTGACTGTCTTTTAGGTATTATAGGTATATTGTCTATTAGATGACTACCAGAAGTTACACTTGTGTTATCACTATCTTCATTATTTTCAGAAGCAGATGCACTTGGAGCTTCTATTTTAATATGTCCTTCATTATCAATTTTTATTATATTTTTTTTCTTTTTGTAATACCCTTTGGATTATTAAAGCTTGCTATCCAGTTTTTGTTTTAATTTGATTTCACTAGGATTTGTTCTTTTAGGCATAATTCTATCAATGGATATTCCATTTATTGGTTCGAATTTATCTACCTCTATTATTCTATGTTGCATTTTTGGATCTATTGTATTGTATAACTTATATATTATCTTTCAAAATATTCTTGGTGGATAGATTGTTTCATGCATGTCTATTCCTATAGTTTTTATTTTTAAAGTTAAAAATCTATTAACATACCCATCTTTTAAACTAACGTAATATCCAAGTCTACAATAAATCCTATTGGTCCTCCACACATGTTACTTTTTATTCCACTAATTATTAATCTTCCAAAATTTCTGTCTAATATCACATACAAATGCATATATATATATATATATCTATGTTTTCTCCTTTATCGAATAATGGCATAATTTGTATTTGTACACTACCTATATGTAGATATCGATATTTACCTTCTTTATTATGTCTTAATATATTTTCATAATTTATTAAATTTATTTCTCTTACATCATATTCGCAATCCCTAATTTCTAAATCTCCTTTCATTCTTTCACTCTTTTTAAAATGAAAAATTGATTTTTGATATATTTCTTCTTTATGTATTATTAGTAATATCCAATCTTTACTTATTTCTTTTTCCTAAGAATCTTCTATTTCGAATTGTTCTCTTAATTCTCATACGCTTATTTCTTCAGTCATCATAAAATTTATTTCTTCATTAGAATTACTACAATCTTCACTTCCAATTTCATCATCTACTCCTATTTCTTCCTCAATTATTTTTACTATTCCTTTATTATTTTCTAATGCTAAATTTAATACTTCTTCTTCTAGTTCAATATAATTTAAACTTCCTAAGGCTTCTATGATTTTATTATTCTTTACCTTCTGGGCAATTACTATTTTTCTTGAAAAATCTTCTTCGTTTATTAAAATTAAAAGGTTTTTTTATAATATTTTTATAATATATTTTTTCTCTTTGTTGTTTATTAAAACTTTTCTTTTTGAAGAATGTTTTATTTTTCTTATAATACGTTTTCTTTCTAGAAGGTTCACAACCTCATGAGTTAGTTGATTGCCAACAATGTAAAGATTGTTTTTTCATTTTTCTTCCTTGTTTTATTTTTGAACATTCTTACTCTATTCATTCTCTAATATACCTAATTCTATGACCTAAAGTCTTGCGCATTGTCACCCAATTCCTTAAACCATTTTTCATATTTTTCTTCTACATTAATATTTATAGGATATGGTAACTTATGGAAAAACATATATAAAATGGCTTTTATTTTGTCCTATTTGATAATAAAGTATGAAAATTCGCATACGATAATTTTCTATATATTTCATATTACTTATTTCTATATTATTTAATTTTCTAATCTATTCTCTTACTCATTTTTCTTCATTCCAATCTCTTTCTACAAACTCTTGCTAGATATATTTTACAAATGTATTTAACATACTCTCAGAAGTTGGTTCAGCTGATAATGCATCTTTATCACTTGCTTTTAGGTTGTCATACCAACTTGCTACTATGCCTATGAAGTTGCATTCAATATAATTTAAAAAGTTTTGTACGCTCCAACTGCTACTATGAATATTTAGAACATGGTCCATGCCTCTTTTCCATTGTTTTAATACTTTATTAATATTTGTCGCACAATCAATATCTAATAAGTAACTGGTATTACTAATTAGTTATTGTAATGACTCAGATTTTAATTCACATTGGATTGATGTAAAGTGGTGCCCGTCACATTAAAACTTGTATGGTTGTCGGACTCTTGATATTGATGGGTTGGCAAGTGAACTTTAAATATTATAATTGAGGACCCTTGGGTGATGTTTGGAACCTTGATTGAAGCCTTAACAAGGTATTTAGGTAAGATTAGATAAAAAGCCCCAAGTTTGAGTTTGAGTTTGAGTTTTTGACCAACCTTCACTCTTTTTCCCTTTTCTCTTTCCATACTTTGAATTTTAATGTGAGGCAAAACCATTGGAAAGCTTGTTTTCGGGGCTTCAATTTGGACACAAGAACGACCTAAAACGGAGTTCGAATGAGAAAGTTACACCTGTTCGAATTTTTAGTTTATGTGTTAGAAGCATGCTCGCTCGAGCGAATAGTGCGTTTTTCAGAAAACCTGAGAGCTTCTTTTCCATGCTCGAGCCGAGCTTCCTTCACTCGAGCGAATAGTATGTTTTTCAGAAAACCTGAGAGCTTCTTTTCCACGCTTGAGCCAAGCTTCCTTCACTCGAGCGACTAGGTCACTAACAGACATTATAAAGTGATATTTTGGCCTAAAAACTTTACTTTTTCATCCTCTCTTCCTCTCCCCTCCTCCATGTCTAAAAACCTAGCCCCCAAAACTTTGATTTCATCCATTCTTACCAACAAATCCACCATGGATCTTGCATCAAGGTTGAAGAACAAGCAAGGATCAAGACTTTGACCGATTATTTTGGGGATTTCATTGTAGTTTGAAGATGGGTCTTCACTCTTAGCTTCCAATCTTGAGGTAGGGGTCCTAGTCCTTCTTCAATGATTGCATTAATAGATAGATTTGTGGTATTTTGATTATATAAATGCAAAATCTACATTTTGAGCATATAGAGTTATATCATGGCAATTGGGGATTTAGGGTTTGAAGTGTTGGGGTTCTATTGTTGGGTTTAGATTATGGATTATAAACCTTAGGTGTATAATCAATGGGAAAATTGGAATAAAAAGTAAAGGTTTAAGAAGTTTGAATTTTTCTTGAAATTCTTGATTTTTCTTGAAAAATCCTAAGTTGATTCATGATGATAATTAATGATTTTGCCCAAATTGAAAGTAGAATCATGAAATTGAGGTATTGAATTATACTTATACAAGTTTAATTGAATTTTGGAAGTGTTTGAAAATTATGTTAAAAATTAGCGATTGAATCTTTATTATGGGCATTGTAAATCATGCTACAATATGAAATGAATTTGGGGGAAAAGATGTGTTAATGATATGGATGACATAAAATTGGTTATGGAATGTTGAAGTGGGATTCAAGAATTTATCTTGAATTATGTTGAATTGCAAATAGTGTTGTTGAATTAAGTTGTATTGAGTAATGTTGAATTGAATTGTGTTGAACTATGATGAATTGTGTTTGAATCAAGTTGAATTGTGTTGAGTTGAGTTGTGTTGGGTGTGTTGAGTTTGAGTTGAGTTGTGTTGGGTTGTGTTGAGTTTGGGTTGAGTTGTGTTGGGTGGTGTTGTGTTGGTACCCGCGCAGGGAGTTGAAAATGGTTTTTCGGTGCACACGACCGTCCGTATAATAGCCGGTAAATATGGATGATGGTTTTGAAAATTGAAGAAAAAGGTTTTTGGGGGCCCACGTCCCGCCGTATAGTAGCTGGCAAATGTGGGGGTGGTTTTGGATTAAAGTTGCCCAATTGCCCTGTCTAGGCTTATCGCTGGACGAATGTGGGAAAATGCTTTTGGGTGTCCACACAGTCCCGCCATATAGTAGCTGGCGAAAGTGGAAAAATGATTTTTGGGTGTTCACACAGTCCTGCCGTATGGTAGCCGGCAAAAGTGGAAAAATGGATGGTTTTCAAAAATGTTTTGGGTGCCCACATCCCGCCGTATAGTAGCCGGCAAATGTGGGGAATGGTTTTAAAAAGTCGAAAAATGGCTTTTGGAGAAATATGGTTTTTGAAAGAAAGTAGCTTTTGGGAAAATGGTTTTTGGGAGTTCACTTCTCGCCGTATAGTAGTCGGCGAAAGGTGGAAAGTGTTATAAATTGGGTGCCCGCTATCCCGCTGTAGTAAGTTGGCAAAAGGTGGATTGTGTTGAGATATGTATTGACAAATGTGTTGAGTTGACGATGTTATTTGTGACTTGTGATGAATCTGTGAAATTGCAAATTGACGTATAATTTGGTATAAAGAGGAAACGTACATAGACATTATTTGTAAAGAATGGAACTCAAAAATAGGTAAGGGGATTATGGATTGGTGATGGTGAATTTAATGAATTAGTTATGGCAATAAAAGTAAATTATGAGTGTTATTCTATAAATAAAGGAGAGGTTGAATTGAAAGGGGTTTATTAATCTTATGTTATCTTGAGATGAAATTTAAGAGGGTAAATAATGAAGTGAATTGAGTATAGGAGAATTGTTATTAAATTAAGAAGGGGACTTGAAGTTGAAGTAATGGAGTTCTAATCAAATAAAATGAGAAGAAAAGAAAAAGGAAAGAAAAAGAGGAACATTAAAAATGGAAATTAAATGAGAAATATTTTGGGAATTGGTTAATAACTTTTAGATTATGTTGTTTCTTAAATATGTTTGTTCCACAAAGATCTATGGATTTTCTAAAGTTAAGGGATGATTTTAATGGCGGAAGGTTTTTCTTAAAAGTGTTTTAAATAGTCTTTTGAGAAAAAGATACTTTGCTTACGATATTTTGAAATTATAAAATGTCACCCTACTATATGGTATCACCTGGCATGCATGATCATTTCTATCTATGTGTTAGTTATTGATTGAGAACTATGAGATTCCTACTGGGCATTAGTGCTCACCTCGTTGTTGTTTTATCCTTTTACAAGAAGAAAGTTTGGATTATTTGAGTGAAGATTTATGGAGTTCTTGAGTCCCTTTGTATAACTTCATAGTAGATATAAAGGAAATGGATTTTGTATTTGTATTTATTTATTTGTAGCACAGTAGGAAATTGGCATGTATTGTTGTCATTGTAATATTCATTTAGAGAGAGAGAACATGTATCATTGTATTCCTATTACTCAAGTGTAATAGATATTTGTATATATATATAAAAAAAAAATAGATCTAAATTACAGGCTTTGGTAATGTTTCCGAGTAATTAAAAATTAGGGCGTGACAACTTGGTATCAGAGCTAACCGGGTTTGAATACCTGGAGCTCGTGGGAAGTAGTTTTTACCATAATGGGTTGGCTTCGCTCGATGAGGATATTTGCATATAGAATTAGGAGGTGTAGAACATTTTGTGTTGCATTGTGTGAACATGGGTTGAGCTTCATGAATAGTGCTTGTGGTCGGCTAACTTGCTTTGAGATCTCATTGGAAACGTGCCTGATCAACGTGGTTTCTAGTGAGAATTCCTTGGAAGTTCCGGGACAAGTGATCATCCTTGTTGCCTTGACTTGATTGTGTGGTTTGTTACTTAACAATATTTATGTGTTGTTTGATTATATGTTAGGTTGGTTTCGTGTTGAGGTAGGAAGGGTAAGTGTCTCAGGAAAGGGGTTAGAGTTCGGTCATTGAGATAATGAGAGTTGTAAGACAAGTATTAATCTGCAATGAGGGAGACATTAAGTATTGGTAGAAATGTATATGGACTTATGAGTCTTAAATGGAATGGGAGTGTTTGTGGATTGAGGAACGTGCGACTTGTATGGTTTACGAGGAGTATAGTTGAGATAAGGTGAGATCTTAGAATGGTATGAGGTTAGTTTGAAGTTACATAGAATGTTCTGAGGGATTTGGTATGGGGTGAGAATTGTGTTTTGTGATGATGAGGGTAGCGTTGGTGAAGTGTTACCGTAGGCTAGTAGTTATGTATGAGGGGGTTTGTGGTGTTTGAGAATTGAGTGACATGATTAAGGTTTGTATAGAGTTCGTGAGTATGAAAGTGTAGACCCGACTTTCTTTGCGCACCCCCCTTTCGGAGGAGGCGCGAATTGGTCTTACTACAGTTCGGACTCCTGTCATGGTTCTGAATCTAATCTCACAAAGTGCAATGTGAGGCTGACAAACTCCAAAGAGTCCAAATCTGGCAAATCGTTTTGGAAAATCGATTTTGAATAAAAAGCGCCAAACATGGACTACTTTGCCAGATTATAGAGTCGCCACCTAAATATTTTATTTTTGTGAAATTTAGGAAACCCTGACTCGTGCCAAAGGCCACGTGTCCGTCATCACCAAAGTTGCCTCGGCTCGGGAACTTGGGTACGAGAGGGGAAGGTCCTGAAATGAGCACCCCTGCTCGCCCGATCAAAGATCGGCCTCTACTAAGCATGATATGTTGTTTTTATAAACACACGTGTTCTTATTCTGATTATTAGCCTACTTTACTATGTGATATGCACAACATACAAGTATGGACTCAATCGCAAGAATTGGAACAAAACAACTCATGTTTATTTTTTAAAATGATTTGAAAGTGCTACTTGCAAGTAGGCTAAAGCGCGGATTTGCCACCCTCAAGTGGGCTTTAGAAAACATGATTTTGCCACTTCGCAAAAGTGGGCTTAAAACTCATAATCATCGAGTTATTCTAATTCAGGAAATTAAGCCTTCACCTACAAGCATTCATGCAGTTAATCACTTAAGCAAATAGCCTCATGGCAAGCATGCTATCATGGCAACACTCACACTCACACTCACGCAAGTATGCTAAAGCGTAAAATTTACAGTGTACTCCAAGCCAAAACAAAAGCAAGTTAGAAAATAATGCATGATCCTAACTATACAAAATGCCAAATGTAACACATGCAAAAATGCAATTAAATAGGCTCGGCTATCTAAGATGGTATATGAATGCAACAATTTGATAATATGCTTTAGAACACGTATCCAAATAAGTATTGAAATACAATGCAGTTTGAATGATGCGCCAATCCCGGTGCATGCAATACAAATGAATGAATGCAAACATGCAAAGCATAAGGTATGCTAATTGAAAAATGTCCTAAAACTAATCATTGAAAGCGATTAAGTAAAAGGGAGAAAGACGTGGGGTTGGAAGACATGCACACACACACACGCACCCTTATTACAACAATACGCCCTCGCGAAGAAGGGTCCGAATGAGCTAAGCTAATCTAACTAATCTAATTAAACTAATTAGACTAATTATTACACAACAAATAAATAACTAGCAAACTACTTACTAATTATTACAACACTTTAACTAATCAAGAAATTAATTAAATTACAAATCAAATGCTAGCTAGCAAGTAAAGCACTAAACTACGCTGCCTTAGCTCTGTTTGAAAAAGATGCATGCATGTATTCGGTTTCTCACCCCAAAACGCCTTCCGATTTGCTCTTGAGAGGCTCTGTTTGTAGGGTGTCTCCAAGACCTTTGTGTTCTAACTTACCAAATCACTGTTGGGGAGTGCACCAATGGCTTGCTGGCCATGGGAAGCTACTACCGGCCAAGGATGTGTACTGCCGGCCAAGGATGAAGCAGTGCCGGCCATCAGTGAGGCACTGTGGGCCACTGGTGTGCTGCATCACCATTCTGCAACAGAGCACAAACTAGAGGAAAATGGAGGGTCTCCCAAGGGTATGTATGTATTGTGCCACTCCTTATCATCTCAAAATATCAAGGGAGAGGCACCATTGAATCCAAGACCACCAATTAAGCATTTTGAATGCATGATGGCCAAAGATCCAACTTGTACACATTCAGTAAATGCAAAACAAACAAGACTCTAAGACCACTACCTTATCATGGATGATCAAAGATAATGGAGACAAACGGGATTGGCTCATTTTCATCACTTTGAGTATGAAATGGCCAATCCACCTAGTGTTCAATATAACGTCCGATTGAACACAATGCAATACAAACAACAATGCTTATCTTGCCATGTTTTGCTTGGTTCATTTTAATTACTTATTTTAGCATTACCAAGCCATTCATTAACCAATTTGTCCAATGTGAAAGTCCTCTAATGAGAAAGAGGTCAATCAAAAAGATGATTTAAGACATGAGAGAAACCATGCCTTTGACTAGGAGGAACCCTCAAAAGAGGGTTAAAGCCATTTAAGCAAAAGCCTCAATCTCAAGCTTAAACACAACTTTAAGACTAACCAACCCTCAAAGCAAATCAAAAGTGAAGAAATGAGGGAGATGGTAGATATTTCAGTGCTAATATGGCATGAAAAACAAGACTCTAACATACAAACAACTCATGTACAACATGTTAGGAGACTTAAGCATTAAAGCTAGTGAAGAGCTTTGCACTAGAACCATGCGACATCAAACTCAAATAGCCAAACCAGCCCTAGACAGACCTCAAACATGCCAAAATAGAGGCCAAAATATGCTGAGAAGGTAGCATGAAAAGCAAGAAATGCATGCTCATGTATTGGCTCACAAACAAGGCACAAAGCACACCTCTCAAGAGTGATGAAAGAGTGGAATATGTAAGAGTGTAACAAGGTCACATGCACTGAAATCATGTGTGAAATGATGCTATGACATGCAAACAACTCAAGCATAGCATGTTAAAGACCTTAAAACTCAAAGCTAGTCAAGGCCATTTACACTATAGCTATACAAAGCAAGCCTTTTATGATCAAGACCACCCAAAACAGAGTTAAAGCATGCTAAAACATGAGCAAAAACATGTTGAGATGGAGCTAACACCAGCTAAAATGATAGGCTAACATATTAAGCAAGTTAAGCTAGTAAGCATGATTACACTACAAGTGTAAGGAGCAAGCAAGGAGTGACTCAACTAGCCAAAAATAGAGTTAAATTAGGTCAAAAAAGTCACAAAAACATGCTGAGATCAAGTCATGAGATGGTAGAAAAACATGCTCAACTAGTAGGCTGATGACACATGCAAACAAGACACAAGGAGGAGAGGCCACCCCCTCCTATTTGGGACCTCAAAACCAAGTTTCTACCACTGAAATTCCTCTGGAATTCAGTGGTTAAAGGGCCAAAAGAGAATTGTTTTGAAGGCTTTAAAAGATGGCACAAAGCTTAGCAAATAAGCCTCAAAAGAGGGGGAACACCCCTAACCCCACAAGGGCCTCAAACTACCATTTTCAACACTTAAAAATAGAGGTTTTTGTAGTTGACAACTAGGCCAAAAACAGCATACAAGGGTAGCCAAACCAATGTACAAAAAATAAGCTTAAAAGAGGGTAACTCCTCACCCTTGAAGCACAGTAGCAAATCAGCAACAAAGACAAGCCAAAACCAATCTAAAACCCTCTTCTAGGACTCAAACAAGATCTCAAGAAACCTCCACACCAAGATGATCAAGTTTGATGAAGAACACCCAAGCAAAAGTGTAGAGAATTCAAGCTTCAAGGCAATATATTTAGAGAGAGAGAATTCTAGAGAGAGAGAGAGAGAGAAAAATTTGCTCACAAATTTTTGTAACCCCCTCCATGCAAGAGGGGGGCTTCTATATATAGAGGATGCAAAATCCTCTTGAAGAGATCCAGCCATCCATGTGGGTGCAGATGGTCCATCCTACAAACAGCTGGTTCAAAAATATCAGAAAAATATCTGTTGAAATATTGATGGCCGACAGCGGCTCATTGATAGCCGGCTGTCCCATTTCATGGCCGAAAGTGCACAAAGAGAAGTATTCTAGAGGGACCAAAGCATGGTCCAAAATGGGGCAGAAAGAATACAGGGTTTGGAAAGCTCAAACCTGTGACGTTCCGCTGCGAAATTCGAGTAGTCGACGAGCCCCGAAACTTGTCACTGGATGTACCTGCAAGAACATCCAAATCTTGAGGACGGTAAAAAATGGGGTGCCTACAGTTGCCCCTCTTTGACAGAACTCGGAAGTCATGAAATGACGGGAGTGAATGTCAAAGCCCAGAGATGACCCATTTTTGACAAGGACGAAGACTTAGACAAACATTCAAGATGACAATATAGATGCGCCCGTAGGCTGGGGCAAAATGCAAATGATATGCATGATGCAAGAACATAACTTATGATTATGCAAAGAGGGCTGTAATGAAGCATTTATGCAAAATAAATACAACATTTTAAGCAAACCGACAAGTTACAGCAGTCTCACACATGAGAAAACAAAAGCAAACACACAAGCACGCCATGCACGAGACTTACAAATCAAACCACATTTCATATAGAAAGGATGTACGAAAATTATGCAATCTTCACTGTGCCTCACACAGGGAAGGCCCAAAGTGACTGTCGGGCGTACCCGAAGTCTCAAACGAAGCACCTCTTAGCATGTTGCATGCGAGAGGAGAAAAGGAAGTGGTGCTAGCACTGAAGAGTGGTATAAACATCGGAGCATGTCCCAATGCTGCTAACCAAAGCAAAGTGGCATAAGCATCGGACACACGTCCCAAACACTTCTTACCAAAGGAGAAGGTACAAGCATCGAGCACACGACCCAAACGCTTTCAACAAAGGGTTAGGGTAAACACCGGGAGTACCCGGGTGTCTCTAACCAACAAAATGTCAGTGTAGACATCGGGCGTACCCGAATGTCTCTAACCAACGAGATGTCGGTGTAGACATCAGGCGTACCCGAATGTCTCTAACCACGGAATGTCAGTATAGACATCGGGCGTACTTGAATGTCTCTAACTAACGAGATGTCGGTGTAGACATCGGGCGTACCTGAATGTCTCTAACCAACGAGATGTCAATGTAGACATCGGGCGTACTCGAATGTCTCTAACCAACGAGATATCGGTGTAGACATCGGGCGTACCCGAATGCCTCTAACCAACGGAATGTCAGTGTAGACATCGGGCGTACTCGAATGTCTCTAACCAACGAGATGTCAGTGTAGACATCGGGCGTACTCGAATGTCTCTAACCAACGAGATGTCGTTGTAGACATCGGGCGTACCCGAATGTCTCTAACCAACGGAATGTCAATGTAGACATCGGGCGTACCCAAATGTCTCTAACTAACGAGATGTCGGTGTAGACATCGGGCGTACCCGGATGTCTCTAATCAACGCAATGTCAGTGTAGACATCGGGCATACCTAAATGTCTCTAACTAACAAGATGTCGGTGAAGACATCAGGCGTACCCGAATGTCTCTAACCAACGGAATGTCGGTGTAGACATCGGGCGTACCCGAATGTCTCTAACCAACGAGATGAGGGAGAGGAATGGTTTTACCCAGAATTCCTCTAAATGAACCGTTCATACAATATCGTGCATGTATGAGAAAGAAACTTGATAGGTGCAATGCATAACAATGCGCATCTCATGCAAGACGAATGACCGTAACACAATATTTAAAGATATGTTTCATGTAAGAAATGAAACAGAGGCATATTCCATGCAAGATAATCAATGATGCATATTCAATGCAAGATAATCAACGATGCATATTCAATGCAAGATAATCAACGATGCATATTCAATGCAAGCATGGTAATGCATGCTCTATGCGACAATTCAAAATGCATGTTCAATGCAACGTGCAAATTCTATGTGACGACAAAAGCATGCTTGATAAAGATGACTCGAAGAAAACTTTCGATTTACCTCCCGGAAAGAGTTGCAACATGTTAAAAAGGATACACCCTGTTCGTGTTGATGAGCAATGAAATGAGATTCTGAGTTTTCGCGGAGGCATTTTGAATCAAACTTTGAGCAAACCTTGCACTTCTCGGAATCCAAGGACACCAATTGAAGAAAAAGAGGCATAGAAAGCTGATGGAAAAATGCCGACCATGGGGGGAGGCTGCCGGCCCCCTGCCGGCCATCAGTGGCCACTGCCGGCCATCAATAAAGCAGTGCCGGCCATCGATGTGCCACTGTCAGCCATCGATGGCAAATTTGGGCAATTTGGTCTTTTGAGCCGTGGGTCTTTAAGTATAAGTGGAGACACTTCATTTCCTTACAAACCCTTGCACAAAACCTTCCTCCCTTGCTCTCTAGGTGTGCCTTCTCCCTAGATCCACGCATTCTACGCGTTTTCCAACAGCCTAAACAAACTTTATTCGCAAAAACCCTCTAGTTCTCTTCACTTTGAACCGATCAGAATTTGATTTCGACGCTTCTTTCCTCATTTCCACCGTTCTAGGTTGATTCCCCTCGAGTTTCTCCCAAGGTTAGTACACTTTGCCCAGATTTTGACTTTTTTTGACTTTTCCTCTCTCCTAGGGTTTGACTTTTGCAAAGTTTCATCATTTTCTTCATGTTTTCTCATTTTTGCTTCCCTTGCACCTATTTCAGATGGCTGATGATGTTCCACATGACGGGGCCCTCCCCGCGCTTCCTCCGATGGAGTTTGAGGCATACTTTGCGGCCGAGCTCGAGGCCGAGCCTGAGCCTTTACCACCGAGCATACGCCTCTTTGACCCAGCGAGGTACCATCCGGAGACTCACATAGTGCCCGCAGCGGGAGGCATCAAAGCCTTCACTGACTTCGCTAAGGATACAACAGACGACCTTCTATTGAGAGAGCCGGCATCTCATTTGTCGGTCGTTGCCGTGGAGGTACAAACACTATTTCTCGCAGTATTGCCCTTATATGTTGGCATTTCTTGCACTGTTTTGATCTGATTGCATAGACTGCATTGATCTGACTGCATCTCATACATTACTGCTTCATATTCAACTGTAGTTTCATACATTAATGCTTCATATTCAACAGTAGTTTCATCTATACTTTCAGTACTTGATCAAATTGCATTTCATACATTGCCACAAGATGGATCTTGCTCCTTTAGAGGCTATGGCACGACGACCGCTCGTGACTGGTATGGCGAACTCCCAGCCAGGGTCCGCGACATTATCGACAAGACAGGCTTCAGTCTATTCTGCTCCAGCTTGATGCGGGTTGTAGTGAGCCGCCTTCTCCTAGGGGCTTTGGTGGAGAGGTGGTGGGATACCACCAACTCCTTCCATTTCTCCACCACGGGGGAGATGACGATGACTCGTTACGACTTCGCCATGATTACTGGCTTAGGCGTAAGGGGTGATCCGATCCCTTTCGACCATGACATGGGAGAGTGTGAGGCAATATGGACCGCATTGCTTGGGGCACACCCACCGACACCACAGGCAGGCATGGTCCGATATAGTTGGTTCGAGGAGCAGTACAGGGGGGCTGAGCCTGAGACATTCGAGGAGGCGGAGCAGTATGCGAGGGGCTTCCTCATGTTCCTTTTCAGTACCACCTTGTTCTCGAACAGGTGGAATACCGTAGGCCTATACTTTCTGAGCGCATTGGTAGTACTCTAGCGAGTTCAGTTCTACGACTGGGGAGGAGCCGACCTTACCACTCTGTATGGATACATGAGCTCGACCTCTCACATGTGTGGGACCTTGATCAGTAGCTACTGGCGGGCCTGGGAGGTTCACAGCTTAGTTCTCCCTTTTGCTTTACATTTCCCGCTTAGCATTTCTTGCTTTACATTGGTTCAACGCATGTACTTTCTATTTTGCATTTTGTGTCTGCTCATACACTGTATGCTTTCTGCTTTACATTTTCTACATTTGCTCATACACTGTATTGATCACATTTTCCTTGTAGCTGTGGATGTATGCATACTTTCTAGCTCTTGCTCCAGAGCCTGTAGAGGAGACCGCAGTGATAGTCCCGTTTTCTCGGGTATATGACGGCCAGCTCCGCCGTAGGACCCGGGAGAACTTCATGTTTTTCCGTCAGTACTTTGACACGGTCACAGCGCACGAGGTAACCCAAAACATAGTCATTTCACTTTTTAATCAACTTGATACACACATTCATCAACACATTCATTAATTGACAATGATTGATCATCTGTTCATTCCCATATTTCAGATCACGTGGCAGCTGTGGGATGTGATACCCTCGGGGCTCCGAGCCCAGTATGACACAGCCAAGGTCGTCACCCGCTATCATATTCCCCCCGAGGGCCCGATTTGTCGTGCTTGGTTCTTGAGCGAGCGTTTCACACACCAGACTCTGGGATTGCCTACCCCGTTCATACCGACGGCATCTCTAGTATCGATGAGGGAGACGCACAGACTCTCTATCAACCAGGTGATCCAGTTCATGGTAGGGTTGGAGGCAGATTACTTTCGTGCAGAGGGTGACTACGCGACCTTCATCCAGACTCATCTGATGCCACCTCTGACCGGCGTCCATGGAGGTGAGGGAGTAAGAGCTCCAGCTGCTAGAGAGAGAGGCAGATGGGCCAGAGCGACCAGGTCCCGCGGTAGGAGAGATTCTGGGGAGAGGTAGAGAGCAGGATGGCCGGACCTGCCTACTACACTGACTTGCTGGGGCCGCTCTGGAGAGACCTTTCAGATTCCCATAGAGCCTGCACCTGCTGGTCACGAGCTTGTCGGAGTTCGAGGCTCGACCCCGGTATGTTCTACACTTTTCATTTTGCACATTCAATTCATTTTGATTATGCTTTATAGACCACTGATCATCTCAACACATTTACAAGCATCCATTGAGTATATCGGGCAGGCTCTCAAGCTAGCGGCTTCTCTGATGGGGATGGTTCAGAGGAGCATGAACCTGCTCAGCCTCTATAGGATTCCGGTAAGTTTCTTTAGTTTGCACCTCATGCCATGAAAGTCTCTGCCACTACATCAGTATTGCAACTGTTCCATACTTCTCTGATCCGATTCATCACATCAAAAACACAACATAGATACACTGCTCCCATACACTGTATCGATACATTGCATCTGATATACACCACAACTAACACATTTTGGCAAACTGCCCTTTTTCAGATCCCTTTCTAGACCCCAGCTCCACTGGATACCTGAGCAGGAGCCATGGTAAGACCTTCAGTTCGTCCTCCAGCAGCAAAGAGGAGAGGGAGGCAGGCTCAAACACATAGCCGAGGTAGAGCTAGAGGCATCCACAGCGAGAGTGGCCCTTCAAAGCCCATTATGGACGATGATGATGACGAGACGAATGAGGAGGCTGAGGCAGCGAGTCCACAGTCCGAGTCATTAGAGGGTGGAGACGACGATGCTGGCTCGGATTCTGCCAGTAGAGAGGCTAAAGAGGCTGAGGAGGGTTCCGGTTCAAGCTCTGATCTAGCTTCAGACAGCGGTGCCGATGGCAATAGTGCTCCAGAGTCCGCTTCGCCGAGGAAGAGGACGAAGAGGGCCTCTTGAGCTTGAGATAGCCAGCACCAATCCAGATGCTTTTGCTTTGTTTTCTTTTTACTAGTAATGTTAGCTCATTGTATAGCCTTAGGTAGTTTTATTTCTTAAAACTTGTACTCTTTTGCAAAAAGAAACCATGATGGAAATGAAAAACTCAGCTTTGGTTTACAAAGTGTTGCATTTGATATTCTGAGCATCACATAACATTGCACAGCATGAAAATGAGATTGATCTTTTTGAAAATTGCACAGTCAAATTGCATTGTCTTAATCAGGTAGTGAACCAACTAACAACTGAAAAGAACAAAACAACTCAATACACAACACGAAGCGTTGACAGGCTTCAACTCGATAAGCAAATTGCAACAACTCGATAAACAAAACGAAGATGATTACAACTCGATAATCAAACGAAGACGATTACCACTCGATAAACCAAACGAAGACTATTACGTCTTAAACAAAACATACTCAAGTCCAAAAGGACCAAAACAAGACCTCACAAGGTACAAATAACAAGACTCCACTGCAGCAAACAACTGAATCTTCACAAAGAAGGTCAGTGAGCCTGAGGGAGAGGCTGCTAGCCATGGAAGATGGCCTGTCGGCCATCACTTCCCTTTACCTGCCATCAATGTGCCCCTGCCGGCCATTGATGAGCCCCTGCCAGCCATCAATGAGCCAATGCCGACCATCGATGGCAGAACCTCCGAAACGTTGACACTTGGCCTCCACTCACTGCCTTATCTTCCACAAAAGCTCTAGCTTCGTCATTGCTTCATTTCAGTTTCATTTTTGCCCCAAATGGAACCATTCTTCGCTGAAAAACTCTCCAATTGGATTGTGACTTTGGATGGCTCGGAAAAGTTAAATTTTCGGGGTTTCGGGCTAAACGCACTATTCTTGCTGAGCCGTACTCCGCTATGTTTTCCGTTCCTCCATGCCGTGGCTAGGTGTTGGAACCCGATTACACATGTTTTTAGCTTTGGGGGACAAGAGGTATGCCCCACAATCGAAGAATTCCAAGCTTTGATGGAATCTCGGCGTGACAAAGAGATCTTGCCTCAGTCTCGTTTTGGTCACATCCAAGCTTTAGGAAGGATGTGTGGACTCACTTTGCATGATACCCGAGCTTTGGTTCACAACGGGAAGTTGGACATCCCCAATCTTATTTATCGGTTTTCCAACACTGGCAACCGCGATGACCACTTTTGGCAAAGTTTTCGGCAACATGCCCTCTGCTTGTGTATGTTGGCCCATTTTCTACTCACCCCTAGCTTCGGAGGGTCTAGCATTCGCTTGATCGAAGTTGCCCAAGGCTTGAAAGAAGGCAAAAGCTGCATCGGGTTGACACTTGCCGAAATTTTGATGGGCTTGGATACTTTCCATCGTTGGGAGACAACCAAGTTTGCAGGAAGTCCACTACTACTGCAGGTAATGTTTCCCACCCTTCTCACATGTGTTTCTCACATCACTCGGCCCTCAGGCTCTGTTTTTCTCTCAAAACCCTTTTCTTACTTTTCTCTCCACGTACACCTCTCTATTCTTTAGTCTCTCTTATTTTTCATCCCTTCCCAGGTATGGTTGATGGATAAGTTGAAAGTAGTGGACGTTTGTCCTGCATATTTAGCGCACGGCTTTTTTTTTTCTCCCTCGGCTAGTTGACTTCCCAAACGAGGCATGGTGATGCCACTGGATGTGCGGCAGGTCTGCTGTTGACATCGCTTGGCGTTGCCCCTGGTTTGATCTGCTGGAGATGAGCTATAGCATGTCTCGCCAACCTAGCATTCAGTTAGTTGGCTTGACACGCTGTGTCTTTTGCTTTCCATTTCGGTTCCAGCGTCAGTTCGGCCACGACCAGACTTGCCCGGAAGAGGGGATAGAATACCCAGCTTCATTTCTGATCTGAGGCCCACAGCTAGCTCGGTATACCACAGCATGGAGAACAAGAGAACTTCTGGCCCCCGCTCCCACTTTCAGTTATGCCCTTTCTGGCGAATGCTTAGCTTGGCTTGAAGATGAGGCGCAAACTGGGCCTACCTTGGCATCTGAAGCTTCCACAAGCTCTGGGAAGGGACGCATGAGCACCTAACTTAGCCATGCCCCAAGTTTATTACTTTAATCTTGTACTTTCAAATTTTCTTTTTGAATGTAATAAAAAGCAACTTCAATTTGTATCAAGAGTTGAAGAACTCTGTAGTGAAATCAATGAAATTGAAGGTTGTGGGTACTGAAAATTTTCCATTTTGGTCCAAAAATGGTCTAAGTTGTAAAAAGATTAATTTGAACAAAATCAACTTTTATTAAAACTTTTCAAAACCATTTTCGATATGGGTTACAACTGGACACGCCCGAGATCTATCACTGAGATGTACAACCCCAGATGCCACGACTGGAAAGTTGCCCCTTATCTGAATAGCACTGCACTGGAGATCATAACCGAACTCTTGAATGCAACAAAGATGGCCAAAACAATCACACGGACACAGTTGATTTGGAAGTGTTTATGGCTGGACTTCAGAATGAAGTTGCCTACATATCCCGAAGATGGGAATCAAGCCTTACGTAGTTCAGTTTAGGTTCACTCGTGTATTAACACTCTCCTTTTGCACTCTAACTTTTGCCAAGGCCGCCCTTTTTGGGTTTTCAACCTTACAAGCTCAGTTTTTCTTATTTCAAATTTTTTTTGTGCTCTAACTTTTGCCTAGGTCGCCTTTTCGGGTTTTCGGCCTAGCGAGCCACTCAGGAATAGTATTTCTTCAACTTGTCCATGTTGATCGGTTGGGAGAACTTAAGGCCATCTAAATCCATCAGAATGACAGCTCCACCCGACCAGATAGATTTAATGATGCAAGGACTAGTCCAATTGGGTCTAAACTTGCCCCTAGGGTCGTGGATGGGAGCTCGGTTGTCTTTGAGCACCAAATCCCCTTCTTTCAGATTTCTAGACTTAACATTCTTGTTGAAAGCCCTGGCAATCCTTCGTTGATAACCTTGAATGTGGTACAGTGCTTTCAGCCTTCTTTCATCAAATAACATGAGTTCTTCAAACCTACTCTGCTGCCAATCTGTTTCCGCTATCTGGCATTCGGCCATAACCCCGCAATGACGAAACCTCAACTTCGATCGGCAGAACAGCCTCCATCCCATAAACCAAGGAATACGGAGTTGCCCCAGTAGAAGTCCGAATCGCTGTTCTGTAGCCCCAGAGAGCAAATGGTAGCTTATCTGGCCAGTCCCTGTATGTTTCCACCATCTTCTGCAGAATGTGCTTGATGTTCTTATTGGCGGCCTTAACTGCTCTGTTGGTTTGTGGCCTATATGTGGATGACTTATAAAAATCCACATTGTACTTCTCCAACAAGTCGACCACTTCCTTCTTGAAGTGGGAACCATTATCCGAAATAATCTCATTCAGGACCCCATACCGGCAGATAATGTTATTCCTGATGAACTTAGTTACGTGTGACGCTTTCAACACTGCGTAGGATTGGGCCTCGACCCACTTTATAAAATAGTCTATAGCCACCAGGATGTACTCATGCCTATTCGATCCCTTCGGAGTAACTGCCCCAATCACATCAATCCCCCAGACTGAAAATGGCCATTGCAAAGTCATGTTGTACAGTTTCGATGGTGGAATGTTCATGCGATTTGCATGGATCTGGCATTTGTGGCATCGTCGAACAAAGCAATTACAATCCTCCTCCATGGTTGACTAGTAGTAACCCTGTCTGAGAATTTTCCGAGCTAGCATCACCCCGCTTATGTGTGCTCCGCACTCTCCTCCGTGGATGGCCTCCATCAGGCGTTTGGACTCTTCAGCATCAAAACACAGTTTAGGCATTCCCAGATGACCCCGTTTGTACAATTTACCCTCGCAGATGATAGACTAAGTAGCCATTCGCCGTATTGCCCTCTTGTCTTTGGCATTTGCCCCTGGTGGATAAGCCTCCTTTTCTAAGAAGTTCCAGATGTCATGATATCAGGGGTTCTGATCTTGTACTTCATCTATGGCGGCAATCAGCTCGTAGGCCGGTACATACCTCTATTCAATGATGATTGAACGCATTCGGACTCCCAAAGGGATGTTTATCATAGAAGATAGAGTTGATAAAGCGTCTGTGAACCTGTTGCTCTCTCTCAACAGATGGGTGAAGGTCAACTTCTCAAACCTGGGAATTAGAACGTCCAGGGTTTGGTGGTAGATTTTCACCCTTTCTTCCTTAACCTTCCAGTCTCCTTTCGCTTGAGATACAACAAGGTTCAAGTCCCCAATGACGTCCAACCGTTTTGCCCCTAGTTCTAGGGCGGCTTCCAAGCCAGCGATACATGCCTCATACTCTGCTTCATTGTTCGATACTTTGAATCGGAGTTTGAAAGCTAAGGGTATGTGGGAATTGTCGGGTGCTATCAACAATACCTCTATCCCATACCTGTACTGGTTTGACGCTCCATCAAAGTACATAGTCCAGACCTCTTCTTTAACCTGCAGAATGGCCTCATCTAGGAATAGATACTCAACTGTTTCATTTCCCTCCACTGGGTGACCGGCTAGGAACTCCGCTACCGCTCTCCCTTTCACAGACTTGCGAGTTATGTACTTCAAATCAAATTTGGAGAGAGTAGCAACCAACGGGCTAGCCTACCCATAAGTGCTGATTTCTCAAAGAGATAATTGATGGGATCTAATCTCAAAACTAGTATTACAGAGTGAGCTAACAGGTAGTGCCTCAACTTCCTGGTAGCCCATACCAAGGCCAAACAAGCCTTCTCAAGCGGAGTGTAACGGGTCTTATATTCCAGCATCTTCTTGCTCAGGTAATAGATAGCCTTCTCCACTTTGTCCTCAGACTCCTGTGCAAGCATGCAGCCCTTTGTCGTGTCGGTTACTGACAAGTACAATATCAACGGTTTCCCCGGCTCTGGCAGTGACAACATGGGTGGGTTCTGTAGATACTGCTTGATTTGCTCAAAAGTAACTTGGCATCGGTCATCCCACTGGAATTTCTTTCCTCTCTTCAGGAGACCAAACAGTGGTTCACAAGTTAAGGTTAATTGTGCAATAAACCGTCTTATGAATTGCACTTTACCAAGAAAACCCCGCACCTCCTTTTCAGTCCTTGGTGGTGGCATTTCTAAGATGGCCTTAATCTTGGAAGGGTCGACCTCAACACCCCTTTGTGTTATCAAGAACCCCAGCATTTTCCCTACTGTAACACCAAAAGTACATTTCTGAGGGTTCAATCGCAACCGATACTCTCTGATCCATTGGAAAAATTTCTCCAAGGTGGTGTAGTGGCCCTCTCTTTCCTTGGACTTGACAATCATGTCGTCCATGTACACCTCAACCTCTTTATAGATCATATCATGCAAGATCGTGGTTACAGCCCGTTGATAAGTAGCCCTAGCATTCTTTACACCGAACAACATCACCCTATAGTAGTAGGTCCCCCACGGGGTGGTGAAAGCAGTCTTCTCCATGTCTTCGGGGGCTATCAAAATCTGGTTTTACCAAAAAAATCAATCCATAAATGAGAGCAGCGCATGCCCCGCAGTGAAGTCCACCAATTCGTCGATATGCAGCAGAGGAAAGTCGTCATTCGGACTGGCTTTGTTCAGATCTCTGAAGTCCACACATACCCGAATTCTGCCATCTTTCTTTAGTACCGGAACGATGTTGGCCAACCAAGTAGGATACTAAGATACTAATAGGAACGCTGCATCAATTTGCTTGGTGACCTCTTCTTTGATTTTCAGAGCTCAATCCGGGCGGATCCTTCGAAGCTTCTGCTTAACAGGTCGGGCCTCTAGGTCAAGAGGGATCCGGTGCTATACAATCTCAAGATCAATTTCATGCATGTCTTCATAGGACCACACAAAAACATCTTTGAAATCTTTTAATAAAGCGACTAAGCACTCGCGTTCCTCCGAAGACAAAGTGGACCCGATCTGGACCAACCGTGGATCCTTCTCAGTACCAACATTAATTGAGGTGATTTTATCAACCAAAGGTTTTACAAACCTCTCCTGCTCTCAATCAATCAAATACTTTAAAATCGGAGGAATTTCTTCCTCGTCGTTTTCATCAAAATTTTAAAAGTCCTGATTAATGCAATAAACGAGCGGCATAGAAAAGTACTCAAAAGCCACAGCGGTACCATTCTCATTAATCACTTCCAGATCATCTGATTCTTCGATTACAACCGACTCAAAGGAAAATGAAAAAGACGACCTGGACAACACAACGGCATCCGGGTAATCACCCCTAGGAATACCAGACTTTGACTCAGAAGAACTGGAATCTGATTCCGACTCCACAGAATCTGTGGAATCAGATTCCGGTTCACTACCTGACCCATAACTGCTAGATAAAAAGCCTTCCTCGTATTGCCAGAAGAGGGAGGGTGCGATAGATGCATCTAGAATGCCGGAAGAAGGGCCCACAGCCGAGTTATCTCCAATCATGGAAACTGAGAAATCATCCCCCGAGCACTCTGGTATAATCTGAGGATCTAAGAGGAGACAGGCTAGCGCTGCTCCCAACTCAAAATCTGTGCCACTGGACGCATCCTCTTTACACTGCTCAGCCACAGCTGGTGGATCAGTCTGCTCTTCGGTAAGTTCATCCCCTGGCAACTATAAGTCAAAAAAGATCTCAAAACCTGGCAAGCGCCGCCTCTCTAAATTCAGCCATGGCTCTGGAAAGTTGCAAAACGGGAAATCTTCCCCCTCCTGGACAAAGCATCTGTTCAGGGTCCTTTGGATAGGTCTATGCACTAACTCATAGTGCTTCCTAGCTTGTTTAGCTTTGGCTCTTCTAACCATCTCCCTTCTTCTTCTTACCCAATCCTTTTTAGTAGGTGTATAACCTAGGCCAAAGATATGGGGGTTGTGTGGCACTTCGGCCAATGCAGTGACGCCGTTTCGGCCACTCCTTCCCAGTCCCATCCCGGGCACATGTTGAAGCTTGTTCATGAGGTAAACAGATTGCGCACTGACATACAGCCCCTCACCAACAGCTAGAATCCCTTGTACTAGCCGAGCCTCAGCCAAGGTGAACCTAGACAGGAAGACATCCTCCTCACCATGTGCAATTTCCAAGATTGGCGTAGTAATCTCTGGCGGCGGATGTATGGAAGAGTTCCCAAAAACAATTGCCACCTCCTTCCCGTGAGGGTACTTCAGCATCTGGTGTAGGGTGGAAGAGACAGCCTTCACTTGGTGCAGTCACGGTCATCCAAGAAGTAAGTTGAAGGTGGCTAGAACATCCAAAACATGAAATTCGATGTCCTGTTGGCCCGGGCCAACCTGAGTTTTGATTCACACTGTCCCCACCACCTCCCGGCTGGTGTTGTCATAAGCCCGTATCACCTGGGCTGTTGGTACAAAATCTGCGGGCTTCAACCCAATAGCATATGTCGTTCGCGACGGACACACATTAATTGCAGATCCCGTATGAACTAGGACAACCAGTATCCACTTATCCTTACACTCCACAGAGATGTATAACGTCTTATTGTGGTCGGAGCCCTCAGGCGGTAGTTCTTTGTCTGTGAAGGTCAGAGTCGGTGAAGCGCCACCGGGGAACACCAGTCCCACCAACTATTCGGGCGTTGTATCAATAGAAAGCTTAGCTTTGTCCATGGCTGAAAGGACAGCTTGTCTATGCACCCTTGAGGCCATGAGCAGTCCCCAGATAGAGATGTCTGCTTGAATTTGTTTTAGCTACTTCAGTACAGCTTCCTTTTCTAACAATTTGTCTTTCTGTCTTTCTGCTTCCTTGTCTTTCCCAAATGCCTCTGGTTGGTCCAAGTGTGGAGGCTTAAAGTATTGCCCACTCCAGGTCATATGGTCAACTTCTTCAGTGTACCACGTATCATCTGGGAGATTCTGCCCCCAGTCTTTATCAGTATGGGCCAGACGTAAATCATCGTCTTCCCACTACATGCCCTCAGTAACCGACCAAAATTGTCTGGTTCTACTGTAGTTATTTCTGTGCGCACAGCACATTCTGTCCCCACAGGACCCTTGGCTTTTCTAGCCCTGTCATCATTCTTGATCCTCTTTTGTTCAAACTACTTCAGCGCGGCTTCTTGTTCTGTGTCTGCTATACAAATGCTGCCTGATTCCCAAGCAAAATTCTTCGTATCGGTGTTCTCCGGCAATTTCTCCTCATTGTCGACCGTTCCGGCCACTGCAGATGTTCCTATTTCTAACTGTCCTTATTTCGGTTGGGATCCCTCATCAATATCTGGCTCATCACTAAACCACCCTATAGTGTATGTTGCTCTGTTCCCATCAAACCAACCAACCTGCACATCTCCCTGGTCCTGCTCATCAAAGAATTGTAGTTTGCTGAAATCCTCCTCAAGGTCGGCTAGGTCATCCAGCCCCTGACTCGGCCCGTCCTCCCGGACAATATGTACCTCTGCCTCAGTTGGCAACTCCACCATTGGCTTGGCCTGATCTGTTGACACAATATAACCACACGGGTTGTATGCTTCCTCAGTTAAGCTTGAAGATCCCTCAGGTTCTGAACCAACGTTCCCACTCTCCTCTAAGGTCACCCCAGCTCTGTCTTCGACAGTCACCACCACTGGCTTGGGTAGGGTTAATGACGTGCTCATCATACACAAGTCTATACATTCCGAGATGAACAACGCCAACTTAGGTAGGTGGGAAGGAGTGATGTATATGCTGGGGTCGTATAAGACGACCATTGTTTGGATCAGGTTTATTTTCCTGGGTGGAGGAGGGGGATTATTATGTGGTGGGAGAGGGTTAGTGGTGACATTTGGCTTCTCGGGAGGCGCAATCACCTTGTTGTCAATGAGATCCTAGATCTCATGACGTAGTCTGAAGCAGAGGCCGGTGTTGTGACCGTGCTGCTGGTGAAAGGCACAATACTTAGCCGGGTTATGTGAGGGAGGGAGGTTATTTGGTAGTGGGCGTGGTTCCAGGGGCTTCAGATGCCCCTTTCTGATTAGAACCCCCAAGGCTTTGGACAAGGGCATGTAAAGTGAGGTGAAGGTCCTCTGGCCCCTAGGTGGGTACTTTGTTGGTTGTATGGTGACTCCGGATGTGCCAATGAAGGGTGTGGCTGTTTTTGAGGTGGTGGTGGCGACCATGCCCACGTCAGAAGTCCTCGCAGCTGCATTGCTACTTGTAGCTACATTCGAACTGCGGGTAAAGGCCCTCTTGGGCTGTTCTTTCTCCTGGTCGATTAGACCTTACTTCGTAGCATTTTCTATCTGTACCCCAATCTCGTGAAGATTAGCAAAGGTGGGGAGGGGTAAGATAATCATTTTCTGCAGCAGCTTCGGTTGCAGATTCCGCACGACCATCCTTATTTGGTCTTTCTCGGCTGGCCTGGTTGTCATCATGGAGGCTTTAGCCCTCCACCGAGTAACAAAGTCAGAGAAGCCCTCCTTCGGCTCTTACCTGGTTGCCTCGAGATCACGAGTTGTGACCTCGATTTGAGTATTGTACGAATATTGAACAATGAAGGCCTCGGCCATCTCCTCCTAATTTCTCTTCATTGAATCTTCTAATTTGGCATACCAGATGGCCGTAATACCCGACAGGGTCCGACTAAAAAGGGATAGCTTCTGCATTCTAGTCAAGCCTATCGGACACAGAATATCTGAAAATAACCTCAAGTGGACCATAGGATCGTCCAAGCCGTCGAAGTGGTCTATGTGAGGTATTTTAAATCTGTCCGGCAATGTCACCGCTGAATCTGTGTAGCCGTCCTCTATGTCTGGGATCAAGTTAACTCCTTGAGCTCGCTTAAACAGTTTTTCGAGCTTGCTCACTTTCAAAGCAGTAGGATCGACCTCAAACTCAAACGGTGTGTCTGTTGGGTAGGCCGGTGCTTTAGAGGTCTGAGGTGGGACTGGCCCTGTTGGGATGTCCGTATTTTCCTGGACAGTTGCTGTATCCCCGGGTATCAGAACCCTAGGTGGGGGTGGGTGCGAAGCAGATGCTGCTGATTGTTGTGGTTATTGTTGTAGTTGAAGCCTGGAAATCAGCTCAGCTTGCTGGGCTACAACCTCTATTTGACGAGCGGTGACCTCCGCTTGGCAAACAGCGTCCCAGTGCATGCCCTCGATAGTTTGTTGGAGTTGACGCATCATTTCCTCTATACTGATTGAAAAATATTGATCGATCAGACTCTGTGTACCCTCTGAAGTGAAAGCAGAAAACTGATTTTCACTGAGCACAAGTGACTGGCAAACTGGTGAATTATGCCGAACTCTCCTCCGTCTTGTAACCGGTGGAAGTGAAGCAAACATTGGTTGTCCACTCACAAGATCCCCAGATCGACAAAGCCTTCTTACTTGGGTCCAGAGTGCTTGGGGGGTAACTGCCTTGTCGGAAGCAATGATGAAAACACTACCTTGCAAAACAGAAAATAAAGCAAAAGAAACAAAAATCAGAAAAAAGAACAGCACCTCGGCTTAGATAAAGACAACACACAGTTGGACTCATAAGCTAGACATTCTGTACTCAACCACTGATTTTTGCCCCCAAATTTTCTGCCACAATACTGATACCCTCAAACACTGATGTCCTCAGACTGATACCCAAACTTGCAACTGATACATACATTCCTGTAGAGGCACACCCTAACAGCACGTATCAAGCAAGTAAGAGCCAAAACACCCCTATGGTGGGGTAGGATTTCCCTGTCCTAGTTTCGTCAGGAGCTAGGGTTTCACTATGCACGCATACGGTTTCAAACAATCCTGCATTCGGGTGAGCAACTTGTCCTTGTTTGGAACAGTCTCTAAGGCTTCTGATATGCAACTAGGTCAAATGGTCAAAAAGGGTGCCTCAGCAAGACCACCTAATATACCTCTCGCTCCTAATATCGAGAAGTGAAAGGAGGATCCAATGGTACGGCAGTGATCTAGATCCATGGTTTGTGTTCCCATCGTGGTAGGGCCTGCAACTGATCAACCTTATGGCACAATTTTCCAAAAGAGCCTCCAGCAAACCGTTCAGGAATAGCAGATGGCAAACACTGTGACTTAGGCACCCCAATGCAAATGCAATGCAAAGAAACACATAAATGTAGATAAAACAACGTATCATGAGTTCGAGTCAAGTTCTCTAAATCCCCAGCAGAGTCGCCAGAAACTGTAGACCCGACTTTCTTCGTGCGCCCCCCTTTCGGAGGAGGCACGAATTGGTCTTACTACAATTCGGACTCCTGTCACGGTTCTAAATCTAATCTCACAAAGTGCAATGTGAGACTGACAAACACCAAAGAGTCCAAATCCGACAAATCATTTTGGAAAATTGATTTTGAATGAAAAGCGCCAAACATGGACTGCTTGCTAGATTACAGAGTCGCCATCTAAATATTTTATTTTTGGAAAATTTAGGAAACCTTGACTCATGCCAAAGGCCACGTGTCCGTCATCACCAAAGTTGCCTGGGCTCGGGAACTTGGGTATGAGAGGAGAAGGTCCTGAAATGAGCACCCTTGCTCACCCGATCAAAGATCGGCCTCTACTAAGCATGATATGTTGTTTTATAAACACAAATGTTCTTATTCTGATTATTAGCCTACTTTACTATGTGATTCGCACAGCATACAAGTATAGACTCAATCGCGAGAATTAGAACAAAACAACTCATGTTTGTTTTTGAAAATGGTTTGAAAATGCTACTCATAAGTAGGCTAAAGCGCAGATTTGCCACCCTCAAGTGGGCTTTACAAAACATGATTTTACCACTTAGCAAAGTGGGCTTAAAACTCACAATCATCGAGTTGTTCCAATTCAGGAAATCAAGCCTTCACCCACAGGCATTCATGCAGTTAATCACTTAAGCAAATAGCCTCATGGCAAGCATGCTCTCATGGCAGCACTCACACTCATGCAAGTATGCTAAAGCATAAAGCTTCCAGTGTACTCAAAGCCAAAACAAAAGCTAGTTAGAAAACAATGCATGATCCTAACTATACAAAATGCCTAATGCAACACATGCAAAATGCAATTAAATAGGCTCGACTATCTAAGATGGCATATGAATGCAACAATTTGATAATATGCTTTAGAACACGTATCCAAATAAGTATTGAAATACAATGCAGTTTGAATGATATGGCGAGCCCAGTGCATGCAATACAAATGAATGAATGCAAACATGCAAAGCATAAGGTATGCTAATTGAAAAATGCCCTAAAACTAACCATCGAAAGCAGTTAAGTAAAAGGGAGAAAGACGTGGGGTTGGAAGACATACACACACACGCACCCTTATTACAATAATACGCCCTCTCGAAGGGGGGTCCGAATGAGCTAGGCTAATCTAACTAATCTAATTAAACTAATTAGACTAATTATTACACAACAAACAAATAACTAGCAAACTACTTACTAATTATTACAACACTTTAACTAATCAACAAATTAATTAAATTACAAATCAAATGTTAGCTAGCAAGTAAAGCACTAAACTACGCTGCCTCAGCTCTGTTTGAAGAAGATGCATGCATGCATTCGGTTTCTCGCCCCAAAACGCCTTCCGGTTTGTTCTTGAGAGGCTCTGTTTGCAGGGTGTCTCCAAGACCTTTCTATTCCACCTTACCAAATCACTACTGGGGAGTGCACTAGTGGTCTGCTGGCAATGGGAAGCTGCTGCCGGCCACCTGCCAGCCAAGGATGTGTACTGCTAGCCAAGGATGAAGCAGTGCCGGCCATCAGTGAGGCACTGCCGGCCACTGGTGTGCTGCATCAACATTCTGCAACAGAGCACAAACTAGAGGAAAATAGAGGGTCTCCCAAGGTATGTATGTATTGTGCCACTCCTTATCATCTCAAAACATCAAGGGAGATGCACCATTGAATCCAAGACCACCAATCAGGCATTTTGAATGCATGATGGCCAAAGATCCAACTTTTACACATTCAATTAATGCAAAACAAACAAGACTCTAAGACCACTACCTTATCATGGATGATCAAAGATAATGGAGACAAAGGAGATTGGCTCATTTTCATCACTTTGAGTATGAAATGAGCTAATCCACCTTGTGTTCAATATAACATCCGATTGAACACAATGCAATGCAAACAACAATACTTATCTTGGCATGTTTTACTTGGTTCATTTTAATTACTCATTTTAGCATTACCAAGCCATTCATTAACCAATTTGTCCATTTTTCATGCATCTTGATTTGGTTAAGTTTTCATTTGTGGATTTAATCAATTCCTATGTGATTATGTGTGCTACCTCATGTTCTTGAGATAATTCACATGTCATATCTTAGAAGTCGAATCTTTAGTTGCATCTCATGTGTGAATTACATTAGGATTTTGTATATAAGATTAGGCATATTTTGCTAAACTTTATATTGTAGCTATTCGCGGGACGTGGGTAAACATGTAAGTTTTTATGCTTTAGCATCCCGCTTATGTGTGTGTGTGTGTGTGTTTTCTTATTATGTCTAGCATCCTACCATGAGGGTAGTTGCTTACTTAATATAACTGTATGAATGCTTGTGGATGGAGGTTGTGTCGCTTAATTTGGAATGATATTGATTTTTAATGTTTGTAAGCTCAATTTCTTTGAGTTATACATCTTCAAAAACTCTTTCAAACTACATGAAATCAAATTGTTCCAAAATAAATGGCATAGTCTATACTTGTACGCTTCGCATAGTAATTTTTAAGATTTATTTAATAAATCAAAATATGAACATATAAAGGAAATAAAACTCATATCATGGTTTAGTAGAGGCTGATCTTTGATCGAGTAAGCGGGGGGTGCTCATTAATGACCTTCCTCTCTCATACCTAAGGTTCCGAACCATTAAGGCATAAACTTATTTGTACGTCCTTTTGTTTCGATTCATTTACAAATGGGATATGCTATATATTCAAGATCTAGGATTTATAAATGTATACATGCATATGTCCTCTTTTGTACGATAAAGAAGTACCAATAAAGTATCAAATATATCACAAGTTATACTTTCTACAGAATATCATGTTATGAGTTGTTATTATTATTATTTTAGGGCGTTACAAAACCTATAATGCCAAAGCTTTGGCACAGCCTATTGAGGGACTTCTCTTAATCCTAGTGAGTTCGACCTCGCCATGCTGAAAGTAGCTAAACTTGAAAAGCTATTTGAAAAATCACAAGGAATCAACTCCATTCCAGACATTGAGGACGGATGTACAGAGGTTGCTATAAGTTTGCCAGAACAGTTCAAGATGTCACACATAGACAAGTTCGATGGGGCCGGAGACCCAATGGTTCATATCTGCCTCATCTCAGACATCCTGAAGCCTATGGGTTTGACTCGAACCCAAAAATTCTCCTTGTTCTGGAGAACTATGTCAGGAGTGGCTGCTACTTGGTACACTAAGTTAGATGACTCGATCAAACAGAACTGAGAGAAGTTGGCTAAAGTATTCATTGCATAGTACTCTTACAACACATAAATTGAGGTAACCACCCGAGAGCTAGAGGCAACTCACTAAGAGCCCAATGAAAGCTTCATGGCATTTATCACCAGATAGAGGACAAAAGCAGCCATAATGACAGACATGCCTCTAGAAAATATCAGATCCCTATGGTTGTAAGGACTCTGCATGGAAGATTGCTGCATAAATTGATAGTTGTCCCCCTCTTCAATTTCAAAGAATTACATGAGATTGGGGTCCAAATGGAAGATGTCATTAAGCAAGGAATCATTGTAGAGGGAAGTGAGCGTGCAAGGAAATCATTCACTCGCAATTCCAATGCTACTACCGGAGGTAGCATAGCCGCCAATCTGAGCCCTTAGAAATCGATATTGTCACCACCACTGCTTAAACAACTAATTTATTTGCCAATGTTGGCTCACAAACAACCCACTTAGCCTGAGCCCATAAAAGAGTCTACCATCATCTCCATATGTCCCCAACCCGTGCCATAAAGGTCTTGGTGGAAAAGGGATACCTCAAACCTCTTGACCTTTGATCTCTCCCAGATATTCTTCTAGCCTAGCATGACACTACCAAATACTGCTCATTTCATCATAACACTGTCATGACACCGATTGTTGCTATCACCTTTGTCATGTGATTCAAGATCTGATCAACAACAAAATAATAGCTCCATCTCAAAAGCCCAATGTCTGGCCAACCCATTGCCTCCCCATGACAAAATACTCCCCTTTCAACCTCAGCCTCATATATACATTGTTGTCCACCTACAACCTCATATATAACTCCGTCCCATCTACCCAAGCCTGAGGTGTTCATTCCAGAGGGCACCGACTTGTGCATGATGGACCCACCAGAACCCCAATCCTCTCAAACCCTAAAAAGTGAACTCTAGAAAAATCTAGTTCAGTCAATCCCTTTGGACCAATCCAGTTCAGATACACCAAGTGCACCAATAGCCGAACCCACTACTTCTAAGATGTAGAGAATGATAGAAGACCTTCAAAGAACTGTGGCAGATTTAACCTTCGACTTTTGGCCCCGTCATCTACTACATCCCATGCTGGGAATTTCATATCAAAGATCCCTCCAATCTTGGGGAAAGCTAAAAATGGAATGGACAAACCCAAAGTCAAAACTGTAATGAAGGGTAATGACAGTGATAGAAGGGTAGGCCCATTGGACACATTGTTCAAAGATATCTCTAGCCTAGGTGATACCATGTCAAAAACAAATGGGCATTGCCTAGATATAGCCATCCAAATCCTTGATAAGGCTAAAGCAAGTAATAAGAATGAGTCTGGGGTAGGCATTGATCCTTGTGTACATCTCTAATGGGTCATTGAGGCTCTGAAGATCAAATGACTAAACAAGCAGCAAATCCTTGTAGTCGTTGAGAAGGTTGTGGATGAAACTTTTACTACTCAATACCTCAGTGCCAAGGTTGGGCTTACCGTGAATTCAATGTGAGAAGCCAGGTTGAGGGCACTTTGAATTAGGAAACAACAAACAAAGGAAGGACAAGCCATGGAAAGATATGCCTTACCAGAAATACCCATCCTAGCTCTAACCCCAAACCTGTAAGAGTCCTTCCCCTGAATACCCAATCAATACCCGCCAGCCCTTTGCCAATGCTTCTAGAACTGGTGTTCACTACTATCAAAATCGCACCTTCAATCCCCTCTACATGGCCTTGACCAAAGCTCTTTAAATCCTCAAGAGGAAGTCCATATCAAACCTTTTGAACTAAAGTCACTCATATATCCACTCCAAACTAGACATAACCCCGCACAGTACTGTGTCTTCTATCAGCAACATGGCCATGATACTAACCATTGCATTTTCCTCCTCCATCAAATACAAGATTTGATTGACAACAAGGTCATCACCCCCACCTAAAAATCCCAACAGTCTTTTCCCTAGCCATAATAGATCACCACTCCACCACATAAATTCTATCCATGTCTGGCCTACAATCAACTAGGGGCAATTGTTGAGAGCGCTTGGGAAAGGCCTTTTGAACTAGGGGCATGTAGCGACCCTAATTTTCTCTAGTCATTATTTATTATTATTATGGTTATTATTATCTTATTTTATTTTTTGACATTATTAATTGGGTGGTTACATGAGATTTAATGTGATATTTAATGGATTTAATGATGGAATATTAATTGGGGTTTAGTCCTACTTTAATATTTAATTGTCCAAATTTTGGGGCGTGATAGTTTGGTATCAGAGCTCTAGGTTACCCTAGACTTGTGAGAGTTTAGGTGATCTTCGGATTGTGGAAACACGGGTTAGCTAGTTTATTTTGGTGGTTGAGTTTATTCTAAGCAGTTATGAATGAATTCTTTTTGGTGTGTTTAACTTGAAGGTGATGGCTAGAAGGTACCTTTAATCTTTTTCGAGAACCCATTAGAGTACTTTTTGATACTGGTGCCTCTCATTCTTTCATATCTAGGCAGTTTGTAGAAAGAGAACGTATTGTAACTACCTCATTATCTAGACCTATTCGTGTTGAGACCCCTTTAGGAGGGGCAGTTACTCTTTATCAGATGTGTAAAGATTTTGAGATTGACTTTGCGGGCAAAGTCTTGTATGCAGACCTAATTAAGTTAGGGTTTGAGGGGTTTGTAATTATTTTGTGTATGGCTTGGCTACGAAAACACTTTGCGACACTAGATTGTGCTGGAAGGACTATAAATATAGATATTCCTGGTATGCCACGGCTTACCCATACTTCTAACGATGGAGAAGAGTCGATGATGACGAGTTTTCTGTGCTCGGTAGAAATTCCTAAGCAGGATATTAGTGAGGTAGATACGGTACGTGAGTTGAGGATGTATTTCAGGAGATACCTAGACCTCCTCCTCGACGGATAGTAGAATTTCGCATTAACCTAGTGCCAGGAACTGCACCAATTTCTAAGGCGGCATACAGAATGGCGCCTAAAGAGCTTGTGGAAATGAAGAAGCAGCTGGAAGAGATGCTTCAGAAAGGGTTCATTCGTTCAAGTAACTCCCCGTGGGGAGCACCTGCGATCTTTGTCTCCAAGAAAGATGGCACTCTCCGCATGTGCATAGATTACAGAGAGCTAAACAAGGTGACTATCAAGAACAAGTATCCGCTACCTAGAATTGATGACTTGTTTGATCAGTTGAAGGGGGTAGCCATTTTCTCTCAGTTTGATCTCAGAACGGGTTACCATCAGATGGGTGTGTCAGAGGAAAGTATACCGCTTACTGCTTTTAGGACCCGATATGGGTTGTACGAATTTCCTGTAATGCCTTTTGGTTTGACCAATGCTCCTGCTTATTTCATGGACTTGATGAATAGAATTTTTCAACCATATCTAGATAAGTTTGTGTTTATCTTTATAAATGATATCCTGGTGTATTCTAAGAATGAGGAGGAACACAGAGAACACTTGAAAGTCGTGTTGCAAACTTTGAGGGAGCAACAGTTATACGCTAAGTTTAGTAAGTGTCACTTTTGGGAGAAAGAAGTTCAATTTTTGGGACATGTTGTGTTCAATTAGGGGATAGCGGTAGATCCTGAAAAAGGTTGTTGTGGTCAAAGAATGGAAGCAGCCCACGAACCCTACAGAGGTGAGAAGTTTTTTAGGACTAGCCGGTTATTATAGAAGATTTATAGAGAAGTTTTCCACTATTGCAGCACTCATGACCAAGTTGACCCGCAAGAATGTGAAGTTCATATGGACAGATGATTGTGAGAAAGCTTTCCAGGAGTTAAAGCAGCGGTTGACTACATCACCGGTGTTAACTATACCGGTACAAAGGGAAAAGTTAGTAGTGTTTACTGATGCGAATGGAACTGGGTTGGGATGTGTATTGATGCAGCTTCAGAAGGTTGTATCTTATGCTTCTCGACAACTAAAACCTCATGAGAGACGATACCCTACTCATGACTTAGAGTTGGCAGCGGTTGTTTTTGCGTTGAAAGTATGGCGACACTACTTGTTTGGGGAGCACTTTGAATTGTACACAGATCACAAGAGCCTTAAATATCTCTTTTCTCAAAAAGAGTTGAACATGAGGCAACAAAGGTGGGTTGAATTTATCAATAGTTATGATTTCGAGATCCTTTACCACCTAGGGAAAGGAAATGTAGTCGCTGATGCACTTAGTCGACAACATGAGATTATGGCTTCTTTGATGATTCAAGAATGGAAGTCCTTGGAGTTAATTTCGACGCATGATGTTCAACCAATTGAAGGCATACATTGGTAGTTTGACCCTGCAGCCGATGTTACGGGGTAAAGCTCGTCAGTTGCAGAATTTAGATGGGTTTCTCGTCAGCAAGCTCGATGACCTTGTAGTGGATTTGATCGATGATTGTCCTACTGATTGGTCTGTGGACTCAGATGGGGGATTGTGATTCAAGGGCAGGTTGTGTGTCCCTAACGTTGTTGAATTGAGGAAAGATATTATGGATGATGCCCATAGGTCCCGATATACCATTCACCCTGGTGGGACTAAGATGTATCATGACCTGAAGAGGACGTTTTGGTGGGAAGGTATGAATAAAGACGTAGGAGAGTATGTTTCTCGATGTTATATGTGCCAACAAGTTAAGGTAGAACACCAACGACCGTTTGGACTTTTGCAACCTCTTGAGATTCCTACTTGGAAATGGGAGTACATCTCTATGGACGTCGTGGATAGATTGCCGCGGTCTAAGCGAGGCAACGAATCTATTTGGGTGATAGTGGATCGACTCACCAAGTCTGCTCATTTTATTCCTATTAGTGTTCACCGAACTGCGGATAAACTAGCTAGGCTGTATATTCGGGAGGTGGTGCAACTTCATGGCGCACCAGTTTCTATAGTTTCGAATCGTGATCCGTTGTTTGTGGCAGAGTTTTAGGAGAGTTTTCAGCATGCTTTGGGTGCTAGGTTAGACTTGAGCACGGCTTATCATCCTCAGACGGATGGGCAAACTGAGCGGGTAAATCAGATCTTGGAGGATATGTTGAGAGCTTGTGTCCTCAATCTTGGTGGTAGTTGGGAAGAACACTTGCCATTGGTGGAGTTTGCTTATAATAATAGTTATCATTCCAGTATCGGGATGGCACCTTTTGAGGCTTTGTATGGGAGGCCATGTCGATCACCTGCTTGTTGGATAGAGGTAGGAGATGCGCTGTTGTTAGGGCTAGAGTTGGTGAGAGAGACCACAGAGAAAGTAAACATTATTCGGGAACGTATTACGACTGCATAGAGTTGTTAGAAGAGTTACGCTGATTGAAAACGTAAGGGGGTTGAGTTGAATGTTGGAGATTTTGCATTTTTGAAGGTCTCGCCGATGAAGGGTATTATGCGGTTTGGAAAGAAGGGAAAGTTAGCACCTAGATTTGTGGGACCATATGAGATCATTGAGAGGATTGGTAATGTGGCTTATAAATTAGCTCTACCGCCTGCTTTAGCTATGATTCACAATGTGTTCCATGTATCTTTATTGCGGAAGTGTGTACAAGACCCTTCCCAAGTAGTATCACCAGAAGTGTTGGAGATTAGTGATGATTTAACGTATGTGGTGCGATCGGTTACTATTCTAGATCGGGATGTAAAACAGTTGCGGCGCAAGAAAGTGAACTTGGTGAAAGTGCAATGGAGCGAAGATGAGAACGATATTACCTGGGAGTTAGAAGAGAAAGTTCGGCATATGCATCCGGAACTTTTTGTTTAGTACTCTTTTCTATCGAATCTCGGGACGAGATTCTTTTGAGGTGTGTATATTGTAGCGACCCTAATTTTCTTTAGTCATTATTTATTATTGTTATGGTTATTATTATCTTATTTTATTTTTGACATTATTAATTGGGTGGTTACATGAGATTTAATGTGATATTTAATGGATTTAATGATGGAATATTAATTGGGGTTTAGTCCTAATTTAATATTTAATTGTCCAAATTTTAGGGCGTGACAGGGCATGGTATGATAAATTTGAAAGGAAGTTGCTTTGGTCGAAGAGAAATCTAGAGGCTACCAGGCAAGTTTTGGATAGTGATATTGAAATAAAGACGAGTTTGGACCCATCAAAGGGCTATTTAAAGTTTATCATGAATTATGCCGATAGACTTGGAAAATGAAGAACTCTTTTATGTTAATTATGTGAATTTCGTTGGACTCTGAACTATGTTTTGTGGGTGGTTGAGTCATGTGCCGAGGTAGAGTCTTATTTTCATTGTTTTTTTCTTACGTCGTTGTGCCAGTTGAGTCTTTTCCTTTCAATTGCTCTCTTGTACCCTCGGGTCCTCATCTTGTCAATAAGAGAAAGAGAGTCAAGTTTTTAATCGTTTAATTGTGCCAACAATAATCCATGTGTGACCTAATGAAAATAAGAAAAGCTTTGAAAATTTTAATTAAACGAGGGAAAGGATTAAATTGCCCAATATGCTAATGAGAATGAGATTTCACTAATAAGCTCGAGTATTAAAAAGGATCCCCTAAATGGTTCGAATGAATTCTGAATTGTCGTCTCAATGCTTTTCATTATCGTTCCCAAGTATTATGTAGTTTTTTTCTTTGCAAACTCGCGAGGATATATCCAGAATCATGAATGTTGTTTTGCACTATTTTGGGAGTTCTCTTCACACTCTAGCAATCATTTTGGTGGGCACAAAATGGCTTTCAAACCACACAAATCCAAGAAATTCTCCTAATGGTATTTTCATCACTCAAAAAAAAAAAAAAAAAAAAAAAAAAAAAGAAGAAGAAGAAGAAGAAAGGAAAAGGAAATGAAAAAAAGAAAGAAAAATAAAGAAAAAAAAAAGAAAAAGAGAAAATAAAAACAAGAAAAGAAAAGTCAACCATCAAGCCAACGGCTTCCATGGAATGAAACCAACTATGAGGAAAATAATTTCTCTCTGAACTCAAAGAAGCCAATTCAAAAAGGTACCACATGGTGAGGAGAATTAACTTTGAAAGTAGTGTGAAAGTGAGGGAGATGGTATGCATTAGTCAAGGAAGAACCAAGCTCAAACCAAGGCGAAGGGAATTTCCTTGTCAGGGCAATGATAATTGTTGATCCACTTTACTGCGAATATTGTAACACTATCCTTGAGAGGCTCACTGGGTCGAAAACCCGAAAGGGCGGCTCAGGCAAAACTTAGAGCATGAAAAAGTAAAAAATGAAACAATGAGAACTCATAGGGTCGAAAACCCCAAAAAGGCAGCTTTGGCAAAAGTTGGAGCGCAAAAGAGGAGTGTCAATACCAGAGTGAACCTTAACCATGAACTATGTGAGGTCTGATTCTCATGTTGAGATGCGTAGGCAACCTCTTCCTGAGGTTCGACCTAATAGCCTTGCCCAATTCATATCTTTAGCTTCACATTCATCCATAAGCTACAATTACTATCACACATAACATATTCGTGTCGGATAAGGAAGAACTAGTTTGAATCAACAAGTGGAGAAATTTTCAATGTTTGAACATATTAGTGAAATCTTCAACTTTAGTCCAAAAGGAATTGAACCTGAACTTTTACAAAATTTCTAAACGTGATTCTTGAATAAATAAGTGAGCACAAGGAAAACTAGGGTCACAATGAATGATCAGTCACTTTGAGTTTGAGTCTTTTTCTCTCATTTTCTTTTTCTTTTCATATTTGGGGTCAGTTGAGAGTCTTGTCGTTTTCGTGTCAAGTGTATGTCTTGGTCTGCACTCATCAAGTCTCTCTCGTGTTTGTTAGTGTGTACAAGGCTTAATGTTCAATGGAGTGGCGTTGTCAAAATTTTATACATGAATCTTTGCTCCAAATTCAAAACAAGTCCATGTGCGGAAGTCATAAACAAGCTAAGAGTGCCCGTCCAAGTGGCATCAAGTCCAAGATCATTGCAAAGTGTATGTAAGAAATCCATCACTACTTCGGGGACTAGAATAAGTTTTCAACTCTCTAGGGCATGGGAGAAGTATAAGTTGGGTTGGTTGGCAACTGCTCTAGGATCTGATGATCCCCATCACAAGCGCCTGCATAATGTTGAAAAATGCAAACAGTGGTCGGACACTAGGGTCAAGAGTACATCTAACTAGGCTATCGGCTAAACAAAGGGCATGAACCATACTTTCCTTTTAATCTACTCAAGTTATCTGTTAAACACTTTTCCCTGGGTTAGGATGGGCTCACCCCTATAATGATTTTGATATGACCCAACCTTTGACAATTATCCCTGACTAATTCAAGACTCTCTTTGGTTACCCTTTTCCCTTGGACTAACATACATTCTTTGTTTGTGCATGCACGCTCACACATTCTGGTTTATTCAAACTATATGATTGGTTACTCTAGCTCTTGACTTTGTTCTGTACTTGTAAATATCAATAGCTAAGTTGCGTTGAGTTGCCTCGATTGGTGTTTAGGTTTAACCCATGGAATTGGTTTTACTTTAATAAGTTGTACAGGTTGTCATGTTTTCATTGCATAAATGTGGTATGACTTGCACACTGCATTGCATTCATTTTATGAGATATGTGATGCACCACTCACCATCATGCTCATCTCATAAAGTCCATCATGTATTGCTCCATATACTATGCATATCTCTCATCATTCATCATGAACTGCTTTCTATGCCATCCATGTTTCAAGAAATGCATCATGCATCTTTCTTTTACTTATAGAATTTTCAAATAAGGTGTGTCCCTTCGTAACGCCTGCACCATCCCTTTTTCTGTTGTGCTGAGGCACAGCTATATGCAATGCAACCCCTCTTCTTTCAGATGTGTGACAACATATCTATATACAATGTAACCCCTCTTCTTTCAAATGTGTGACAACACATCTGTATGTGATGCACACCACCCTCTCTTTCAGTTGTGCTGAGGCACATCTGTATGCAATACAACCCCTCTTCTTTCAAATGTGCAACAACACATTTGTATATCATACACACCACCATCTTTTTCAGTTGTTTAAGGCACATCTATATATGATGCACACCCCTCTCTTTCAATTGTGCTGAAGTACATCTGTATGAGATGCACCACCTCTCTTTCATTTGTGTTGTGGCATACTTCTATCCAACCCTTTCTTTCATTTGTATTGCAGCACATTTGTATGTGATGCACACACTCTCTTTCATTTGTGTAAAAGAACATTTATATGCGATGCACACATCCTCTCTTTCATTTGTGTGAAAGCACATTTGTATGCGACGCTCATATCATCTCTTTTATTTGTGTGAAAACACATTTGTATGAGATGCACACACTCTCTTTCATTTGTGCAAAAGCACATTTGTATGTGATGCACTTTCTTTTTCACTTTGTTCACCTCCTTGATTTATGGAAAACACAGAAAGGTTGCATTCTTTACTCCTGCATCTTTTGTTATGTTGCATGTCATTTGCATCCTACCTCTAAACTATGTTGCTTTGATTCCTTGCAAAAAGATACATTTCAAGTTCAACCAACTGCATCTATATTCTGTTTGTTTGCCCATGTCTTATCACCTCGTCAAAAGGGTCGCCTTCGGGCTTTGACATTCACTCACGTCACAAAATGATGCATCGAGTTCTGTCAAAGAGGAGCAACTGTAGACACCCCATTTTAACTGGTCCTAAGACTTGGGCGCTTTCTTCTGAACACTCGATGATGAAGTTGGAATGTGTTATTTTACAAATTCCTCAGCAGGAGAACCGAGTTCAAGCTTTAAACCTAACCTTACACCCATTTTGGCCAAAATATTTTGGACATTTTGTCTTTTAAAACTTTTGGTTGTGCAATTCCAAACATTTCTTCAAAGTTTTAAGGCTCACATTTTCAAACTCCAAATGTTGTCTTTTTCAGTAGACCGAGCAAGGAATATAGTGGAGATGAATGAAAATGGTGAAATCCTTTGAACTATATGTTTCTCTTTTCAAATCATGCTAGCTTTACCCTATTGATCTAACGATATTTTTTTTCTTCTTATCTACTTATCCAACAAATTATGGTTAGATGAAAAATGTAGTTGACCAGATGAATAATAGTGTGACCAGCTGAATTGTCCGGGTACAGAGTATTTTTGAGAATTTTGGCATTTTCTGCAAATATCTAAGATCTTTTCACATTTAGCTTCCTCTGCAAACTTCGTACAAATATCTAGATGTTTTTGCATTTGGCTTCCATGTACGTAAGATATTTTTTAGAGATATTTTGCCTCCACAAATATCTTAGATATTATTTTTGCCTCCAAAACTCTATAAATATAACTAGGGATGTAAGAAAAATTGAAAAAATTGACCAAACCAATTGAACCAAATCGAACCGGTCATATTTGGTCAGTATTTTAATATGAATCGGTCTATTCGGTATTGAAATTTTTTTTTATTTTCAATTTGGTACCGGTTTTGACATATTGTACAGTGATTTTTGCCGAAACCGACCCTAGATGTTTACATATACTAAAATTATTGTTTTAAGTTTTGGTTTTATTTTGATGTTAAGACTTTGGTTCTTAAATTATATTTTATTTCTAATTCTAATTTAGTAAAAGCTTCAAGCATTAGTATTTATTAATTTTTTTTTGTTCATATTTTTGTGAATAGCTGGATTGGATATGGTTAAAATTATGTACAAATGGCTAGTTTAATATTTTTATATAAATTATGTATTATACTACAAATTTAAGAAACAACTCATTTTGAAAGTACTTAAACTGATTAAACCACATTGAGCCGAACCGTTTGAATTGGTGCGGTTTGATAAAAATTTTGGTCTGTATTGGTTTTCAATATAATAAAACTGACATTATCGGTTCGGTGCAAAATTTCACCTAAATACCAACCGTCCCAAACTGATTACATCCCTAAATATAACCCTCCCTCTTCATTTTTCAAGGGTTACAAAATGTTTTCAAGAGTTAGGAAATTATTTTGGAAGAGCTAGAAAATCATTTCAAAAGCTTGAAAGCAAAAACCATCATCCACCTAAGAGTTTCTCATTGTTCCATCTTTTCCCTCCTACATACACCACCTAAACTCCATTAAAGCTTGATCTTGGAGCCCCTTGCTAAGTGTTCAAGCCATATCCAAGGACCTTGGGGGTGTTTGGAAGCAAGTTTGGTAATCAGAAACTCTTCCTTGCTTTGAAAAGGTAAGTGTTGTTTCTTTCATTTTATATGCTTTTTCATCACATATCTCATCATCTTGGCATATTGGCCCATATGCTTCAACCCACGCTCAATCTTAATGAGTGGTGGAGGTTGTTTCACGGGGTTAGTTGGGTGATTTTTGGGATTTGATGTTGAGAAAGTGGTTAGTTTTCATTTATTATTTTTTTTGGAAGTAAAGTAAGAGATTTTATGTCAAAGATGTTAAATACTCTCTTCTCAATTATTTGTGAACATGAAAACGGGTGGAAACACCCTTGTTTCATTGAATATGAGAGGAGTTATCAATATCTTTTGATGAATCTCTTATTTTGAAACAAAGTTTTCACTAAGAAATTATGTGCATTAATATAATCTCTCCAATTAATAGCATGGATTTGGGTACTAACTTGTCCTTATTCACAAAGAGATGATGTAGGTTCCCATTCATTTCTCATGCTTGAATTTGATCTTTCTTTAATATATTTAATTTGATAAATTGTTGCAAAATATCTGTTAAATATATCTGTTTATGATATTGTTAGGAATTGAAGGCCATCTTCCTCTTTCCTAAGTGATTTCTATGAACGGATGAGGTGAAAGGGATGAGCACCAGTAATAACCACGATCCGTAATTAGCTCATAATCCATGATTAAGAATGCTAATTAAGTTGTAAGAATGAGATTATATATTAATTGTGCATTTTGTATGTATTTTGCAATCCTATATGTTAGTCGTAAGGATATCTATTTAGAATTCTACTTTGTTCTGTTAGCTGAAGGCCTTATCGACATCTGAACATGAAATTGACTACATCAATGTGTTAATTTGAATTTTTAGAATTTTATGGTAAGTTTAATTACAATTCAATTCGGAATCAAATAATTAGAATAAGTTAATTATTTAGTTGAATTACCTTAACTCTAATCCCAATTAATTAGCTTAAGCTAATTGGATCTATATAAGGCCAATATAACTTCTAGAACACAATCTCATCTCCGTTTTGAGCTCAAAAACATGTTGAAGAAGGAAAAGTGAGGAAGAGAGTTCAATTCGAGGGAGAAAAGAGGAGATTGAAGGGAAAGATTTGGGAATTGGCTTGGAAACTCAAGGAATTTGCTACATAGAGTTCAATTAAGGAGTTTAGGTAAGAATTTAACTCATAAACTATGTTTCTCAAACATCAAATGTGGGAATTCAAGTGAAGTAAGAGACTAGCATGAGAAATAAGTTAAGAATGTAGAATTTGAGATCATCATAAGCTTGCATGCATAATTCATGAAGTTTGAGCTTGAATTCCACCTCAAATCTCACATGCATAGAGTTATTTTTGTTACATTTTGAGAAATCAACATGATTTTGTACAAAACATCTCATTTGTTCATGATTCAAAGAGTTTGAACTATAAACAATGCATCATGTGTTATATGTTGAGTTTAAGGTTTGGTTTTGAAGAATTGTCTAGCTTTTGGGCTTTGATTTTGTGAATTGGTTTTCATTTCATGTTTTATTACAAGTTTTCAAGTATTTCTTCAAGTTTTTGGACCAAATGACCAAGATTGAAGCTTTGAAAATTAAGTTTTGAACCTTGAAGAGCAATCTGGAAAATCCAGAATTCGAGCAGTTCCCTCGAGCGATAGAAGTTTTGCTCGAGCATACATTTCAAGCTCCTAGTAGTTTTGCAAACAATTGCACTGTGGCTCAAGCAACCGATTGTGCGCTCGAGTGAACATCTTTTTTCTCAGTACTTGGCTCGAGCGACTATTGAGCATAAAAATCGAGCATCCAGTACTTTTGCAGACTTTGCAGACCGCTCGAGTGAACAAAGCAGCGCTTGAGCGAACTGCCCTTTTTTCAGAAATATTACAAGTGTTTTCCAAATGCATAATTGCATCCTCATTCCATCTTAGGCACTGTTAAGTCATGGTTTAAAAGAAAGTGTTAAGTTAAGTGTTTACCGAGCGTGTGTTTCAATATGTATTTGTCACGTGTTTGTGTGTAGGTCACGTGCCATTATCCGACCGATCTATCTAAGTTATCTGTTCCGCTTCTGGAGCTATCTGTGATTAACAACTCTGTAAAGTTATGTTGGGCTATAAGTATTTTCTGAATGAAATGATATGACAAGCTTTGTTTTCTAAAAGGATATTTTCTATATAGATGAATAATTGTCTTATTTTCAAAATGTGTCGTGGTATCCTTAGCATCATGTGATATGTTATATGTGACATGGTACCAAGGTTTCAAGTGGGTTCTATTCATGGAACTGATTATGCATAATCCACTAGATGATCTGCAAGTGGGTCTTTATGACCATCTCATGTGTATATGGGTCTTTATGACCATCTCATATGTATATAGGTCTTTGTGACCAATCTGATCAATTAGCGTAATTGATGTATCACGTATGACTGTTTACAAGTCTGAATATGTATATGAATCTATTTCTAATCTAAATTCTGATTTCTGAATCTGTTATGGACATCATTCATCAAAACATTCACTCAGTTGTTATTCACTAGGCTTCAACTCACTATTTATATTACATATGTAGGTGATTAAGCGTGTGACTAGGCTTGAAACTTCCAGTCTGGATCGGTTTGTGTCAGCCAATTTGTGTGCCTCTCGAGGAGGTTCCGAAAGTCTTTTGTGGTCAAGTTCTGTGGCTTGTGTTCATGAACAAGTTTTAAGTTTTATTTTCTTTTCTTTTGTCTGGACAAGTTTTTGTATCTTCTATATGTACGACTGACGTCATTTTCTTTGTAAATATACGTTTAAATTTTCTATCCCATATAAGTCTGCACAACTATATAAACAATGCATATTGATATTTGCTTCTGCTAGCCCCCTTAGTTTGCTAATTAGTTTCAGAGGCCTTCGATAATCTTAGGATTGCTGGCCGGTTATGATGCTAAACCTATAGGGGTGGGTTTAGGTTGTGACAGCACCCCTCGGAAGATGTCTTTAGCTTCTGTTCTAGAATTCCTGTACTGACCTAAAACTTGACTGGAAGAAGAGTTCAGCCAGCCAATTTCCTGTTCAGCTGGCCCATTTTGTGTCTGGTCAGATGATCTTCCCAAAAACAGACCAAACAGCATCTAAGAAGTGCTCTCATGGGTGGTTCTGAAGCTGCTGAATGGTTTATTTTAATTATTTAGTATGATTTGTTAGATTCAGCAGTAACTTGGCTGAATTAATTCAATGTTGTAATAATTTCTTCAATCCCCCTTCTTTTCTTTTATTATTTATTCAAGTGTTGTAATAATCTCTCTATCCCCTCTTTTCTTATTTGAATTGTTGTAATAATCTTCTAATGCTACGTCATTTTAACCCTTTTATTTATACACTTTTTGTAGAGCATCATGTCTTATTTATCACATCCATGCTTTGCATCCATCTCTCATGCATTAAGATTCGGCTAATTCACATCTATGGATTTTTATCAATTCTTATGTGCCCTTCTGCGCTAATTCATGCCTTGAGATGATTCATGTATCAAATGTTAGTAGCTAGATCTTTAGTTGCATTTTGTGTATATATTGCATTAACTATTTGTATATAAGATCATGCATATGCATATAGCATATTATTTTTGGCTTGCCATAAATGAATGCTAAGTAAGCATTTATACTTTTAACATCCCGCTTGTGCATGATTTTCTTACTATGTCTAGCATCCTACAATGTGGCTACGTGCTTAAGTGATATATCTATTTGGCTGCCAATAGATGAAGGTTGTGTTGCTTGAGTTGGAATGATATTGATTGATATGCATGTGGGTTCAGTTTTCTTTGATTTGTACATTTATTCAAAAAAACCTTCCAAAATGCATAAAATCAAAGTATACCAAGATAAGTGACATAATCTATAAATTACTTGACTCACATAGTAATTTTAGCATTACTAAAATAACCGAAATATTGGCATATAATATTTATAAAACTCATATCATGGTTCAGTAGAGGACGATCTTTTAATCAGGTAAATGGGGGTGCTCAATTTATGACCTTCCCCCTTCATACCTAAGGTTCCGAACTGAAGAATCTTTAGTTATGACGAACAATGGCCTTTGGCACGAGTCATGGGTTTCCTAATTTTCTCAAAATATTAGGTGGCAACTCTGAGATCTGGTGATGTAGTCCATTTCTGGCATATTTTGCAATAAATGGATTTTTTGTAAAAATTGCCGAATTTGGAGTCTCATTTTCTGTTTTACGTTGCACTAGTGAGAGTAGATCAGGAGATCGGGGGTCTGAACTATTGGGCGCACTTGGTAACCCTAGTGAAAGTCAGAGCACAAAAGAAGAGTGTTAATACCCGAGTGAACCTTAACTGTAAACTACGTGAGGTCTGATTCTCATTTTTGAGATATTTAGGCAACCTCATCCTGAGGTTCGACCCAATTCTTGCCCAATTCATATCTTTAGCTTCGCATCCATCCATGAGCTATAATGGCTGCCGCATATAGCATATTTGCATTGGGTAAGCAAGAACTAGTTTGAATCAATAGGTGGAGAAATTTTCAATATTTTAACTCATTAGTAAAATCTTCAACTTGAGCCCAATAGGGATTGAAACTTGACTTTTGCAAAATCAAATTCTAAAGGCAATTCTTGAATAAATGATGAAACATAAGGAATACTAGGGGCACAATAAATGATTAATCACTTTGAGTCTTTTATCTTCTTCTCTGGTATTTGGGGTCAGTTGTGAGTCTTTTTATTTTCGTGTCGAGTGTTTGTCTCGATCTGCACTCATCGAGTCTCTCTTTTGTCAGTTAGTGTGTGCATGGCTCAAGGTTCAATAGAGTTGCATGATCAAAATTCCATACATGAATCTTTGCTCCAAATTCCAAACATGTCCATATGTGGAGGTAATAAACAAACTGAGAGTGCTCATGCAAGGGACATCAAGTCCATGATCATTGCAAATTGTATGTGAGAAATCTATCACTACTTTGGAGACTAGAATAACTTCTCAACACTCTGGGGCATGGGGGAAGCATGAGTTTGATTCGTTGGCAGTTCTATGATATGATGATCCCCATCACATACACTTGCATAATGTTGCAAAATGCGAACAGTGACTGGAAACTAGAGGCAAAAGTGCATCTGATCGGGCTATCAACTAAACAAAGTGCATGAACCATACTTTTCTTTCAGTCTACTCAAGTTATTTGTCAAGAACTTTTCCCTGGGTTAAGGTGAGCTCACCCCCATGATGATTTTGATATGATTCAGCCTTTCAAAATTATCCTCGGCCAATTCAAGACTTTCTTTGGTTGCCCTCTTCCCTCTAATTGATATATGTGTAGACACTCCATTTTGACAGGCTCTAAGACTTGGGTGCTTTCTTCCAAACACCCAATGATGAAAATTGGAATATGTAATTTTACGAATTTCTCAGCAGAAAAGATAGATTTAAGCTTTAATTCCAACCTTACACCCATTTTGGCCAAATTATTTTAGACCTAATCAAAAATATTTTTCTGAATTTTTTTATTTTTTTATTTGGAAAATTTAGCAATTTTTGAAAAATCAGCTCTCAGACCACAAGGCAAGCGACATGGTTTTGAGATACCACATGGCAAGCCATGTGTTTTTGGAAATACCACATGGCTAGTCATGTGTTTTGAGTGTTTGAGAATTCTATAAATACCCATTCATTTTGTTGTTTTAAAAAAGGGAAAAAAAAAAAAAAAGAAAGAAAAGAGAAAATTTTGGGAAAGAAAATTTTATTTCAAAAAGAGAAAAAATTTTGGAAAAAAAAAAATTCACAAAGTCTTGAGAAGAGAAAATTTTGGAAAAATAATTTTTGTTTCAACAAATCTTAAACATTTCTATCCACTGATATATACCGCCCAAAAATTCCATTAAAACTTAAATTTGCAGCTTCTTACTGAGTGCTCAAAGCATACCCCATAACCATGAGGGCGTTAGGAAGAAAGTTAGGTAATAAAAAAAATTCATCTTTTCCTCCAAAAGTGAGTTTTTGCACTTTTCTCATTTATTTTCTTTTTTATTTCTCTTGTCTTTAAATATATAATAACAAAATGATAGAAATAATTAGCTAATTTATCTAATGTAATTTCTTTATTTTCTTGCATTTTTTTACTGTTTTAAATATGTAGTTTTTTATTTTAATAATAATGTAAATAAATAATAATATAATAATAATATATGTTTTTCATACGATGATGGATGAAACCACCATGCACATTTCTAATGTATATATATGTTATTTATTAATTATATTATATTTATCATGAAATAAAAATAAAAATAAAAAAGAGAAAAGGAAAAGGAAAATGAAAAATATATATATATAAATGCTATGTAAGGCATCTATGTCTTTGTTGCTTCTTGTTAGTTTACAGTGCTTAAATATAATTTGAGGGGAAACACAACATAAGATGATGCTTTGGCAGAATGGTTAAGGTTTGTGGTAACTCCCAAGTCAAGGGTTCAAAACCTCTTCAACATTATTGAATTCATTTCTTGGGCAAGTTCAGCCAACGCCACATGTCAACCATGTCAACATCGTAGTTAGCACTGACGGAATATTCTCTGTCATGACAGAATATTCCTTTCTCTAATGGAATATTTAGGTTGTTTTTGAGATGAGAAGACTTGTTCCTAGCTAAACAAACCGTTCCGGACGTAACTGTGAGGTTAGAATGGAGAAATTTTGAATATGAAATTTTTGTTTTTCTTTTAATTTGAGAGATTTGTCAGATTTTATTTTGCTGTAAAATTTTCTTCCTCTCCCCCTTTATTCGGATATGTAATTATCCAAGTGATGTAATAATTCTTCACCGCGCTTCTTTCTATCTCGTTCTTTTACTTTCTTTCTTTATTTATACATAAACATCATATTTTACTTTTCATCATATCAATGCTTTACATCCATGTTTCATGCATCTTAATTCGGCTAAGTTTGCATCTATGGACTTAATCCATTCTTATGTAATTATGTGCACTACCTCATATTCTTAAGATGATTCACATATCATATATTAGAAGCCGAATCTTTAGTTGCATCTCATGAGTGAATTGCATTAGATTTTGTATATAGGATCATGCATATTTTACTAACTTTGTTTTGTAACTGTTTGCGGGACGTCAGTAAATATGTGAGTTTTTATGCTTTAGCATCCCGATTTGTGTGTTTTTCTTACTATGTTTAAGCATTCTACCATGTGGCTACTTGTTTACTTGATATAATTGTATGAATGCCAGTGGATGGAGGTTGTGTCCATTAAATTGGAATGATGTTGATTTTCATGTTTGTAAACTCAATTTCTGAGTTGTACATCTTCAAAAATCTTTCAAAAGACACGAAATCAGATTGTTCCAAAATAAATGGCATAGTCTACACTTATTTGCTTCACATAGTAAATTTTAACATTTATTAAAAAATCATATCATGGTTTAGTAGAGACAGATATTTTGATCGGGTGAGCGAGGGTGCTCAATTAATGACCTTTTCCCCTCAAACCTAAGGTTCCAAGGCAAGTATCCTTGGTTACAACGAACAATGGCCTTAGCACGAGTCAAGGGTTTCCAAATTTTTCCAAAATATTAGGTGGCAACTCTAAGATCTGATGACACAGTCCATTTCTAGCAAAGATTTTTCCAATAAAATCGATTTTCAATAAAAGTTACCAAATCTGGACTCTCATCTACGTTTCACATTGCACTCGTAAGACAAGATCGAAGAAATCGACGATCCAAACTATTCAACGCATGCGGGGTACCCCTCGGGCGATATAGCAGTTTCTAGTGACTTTGCTGGGGATATTAAGAAACCTTGACTCGAACTCCATGATATGATTTTTAATTTTAATTATATATTCATTGCATTGCATGTATTGGCCTAAGTCCCGTGCTTGTCACCTGTTATCCTGGACGGTTATTCGGCTTCAGACAGATAGACAGACACGGGCTCTAATATGGTGGGAGCACAAGCCTTGGAATCGGGATCACCACGTACCACTTGATCCGCCAGATTGAGTAGGTATATAGGTATCCTGCTGAGGTACCATTTTTTACCAAAGACTAACCTAGTGCATGTAGCAAGCTCTAGCAACTTCCAACATTAGGACAGGATGCTACATCATTTCAGGATGTATGATGCCACTTGTTTGAATAGAGAAACCTAGATATTTCAAAGCTAGGACAAGATAACCCTATCCTCCATAGGGGTGTTTGTTCTCTTTCCTGCTATGTGCAATGTATGGGATCTAGGGTTCTCAAATTCTGAACAGTGGTTTAGGCATATCAGTTTATGGGGTTTAGTTCTTTTCAGTGGGGGCATACAATGATTAGTTGTGCAAATTGAGTCGAAGTGCTGCCGGAATTCTAATTAGGGGTATTGTTTTTGGTTTTCTTTTTGCTAAGTCGTTGTAACACCATAGCTTCAGAAAATTCTGATATCCCACAAAGTCTAAGTTTGATTCCACCAAGTCTGTAGAGTTGAAATCAATCTCAAGTCTTTCTAGCACGTCTAAGTTTGGTGATTTTGGGGGTGATAACCCGGACATCACTGTCCTTTCTTTGTCTATCTTTTCTTTTGCTTTCGGGTCTGTTTCAACTATTGAGCTAGAAGTTTTAAATGAAAACGCAGTAATTTTTGCCTACTTCTCTGTGCCTGTAAATCATTGCATTGACCAAAAGTTTCAATTTTTTTCCCAAAACTTTGATAAACACGGAGAAAAAGAAATTCCTTGGGCTTTGTGAAATTTGATCGACTGGAAGAAGAGAGATGTGTTAAGCCCTAGATGGATGAGATTGTTTCAGTTAATGTGGGTACTGAGAAGGATCCTTGCTTGGTCCAGATTGGTTCCACACTGTCTTTAGAAGAACACGAGGGAAAAGATTTCAAAAAATGTTTTTGCATGGTCCTACCAAGACATGCCTGGAATTGATCATGAGATTGTGCAACAAAAAATTCCTCTCGACCTGAGGCCAGACCCCCTAACTTTCAAAATTTGATTCTGAGTGTCCACTAATCAATCGCAGTATGAGGCTTGGACAGCCAGATTTGAAGCACTATAAAACTAGAGGCAATAAGGCTGGATGTGATCAAAAACTCAAACTTAGTCACCCACCTAGTCAGAACGAATAATTGGTTTGTCGACTTTTTTGCAACCCTAGCTTCAATGGTGAATATATCGATCGGGGTCAAATGCATCTGATCCTCATAGAGCAGATGATAGCTGCAATAGAAGAGGTTCAAGATGAAAATCCTTGGTATCACGACATTTTGGAAAATGTCCTATCCCACAAGGGGGAAATGTTAAGAATAAGGTGTCAATGCAGAATTGCCAAGGCATTGAACGAAAAAAAGTTAAATTACAGGATCTGAGAGAAGAAGATTTGGTGCTTAAGGACAACTGAGCTCCTATCCATGACTCTAGGGGCAAGTTCAGACACAATTGGACAGGTCCCTACATCATCAAGACTATTTGGTTAGGAAGAGCAGTCGTTCTCATGGATTTGGATGGCTTCGAATTCTCATAATCAACATGGACAAGCTAAAAAATACTATCCTTGAGAGGCTCGCTGGGCCAAAAACCCGAAAGGGTGACCTAGGCAAAAGTTAGAGCAAGAAAAAAAAATATAGAAAATGAAAAATGAAAAAATGAAAAATGGAAAACTGAATAAAAGCTCGTAAGGTCAAAAACCCGGAAGGGCGACTTTGGCAAAAGTTAGAGCACAAAAGGAGAGTGTTAATACCCGAGTGAGCCTTACCCCGAAATTACGTAAGGGCTAATCCCTATCTTTGGGATACATAGGCAACTTCATCTTGAAGTTCAGCCCTAATCATTTTCGACTCACTCATCCCATCTATGTTTAATTGGTGTATTTGTACTTGACCCGGTGTAGACACTCCATTTTTTACCGCCCTTATGACTTAGGCACCGTCACTTGCACACCCAATGATGAATGTATATGCTTGTCAAGTGCTCGTAAGTCCTCAGCGGAATGCCACAGCTCTGAGCCTTAAAACCCTGCAAACCTTGTGCCTTGTTTTTGCACCAAAACCCCAGCCTTTCAAACTTGAAAAACCTGGGACCTACAGACCCCTTTTTGTGGGCTGCTGACTAGCCTTTTTGGATGCCGGCCACCCTTATGCCTTGCCGGCCAAGTGTGTGGCCTGCTAGCCACAAGTGTGTTTTGCAGATTTTTTTGCCAGCTTTACCAGCTGTTTGCACAGCTGTTTGCATCTACCTACACATGTATGAATGGATGTTTTTGAGGGAGTGTGATGTTTTTCTATAAATAGAGAACCTCCCCTTCCATTTTTGAAGGTTAGAAAAATTAGAGCAAAATTAATTTTCTCTCTCTATAATTCTCTCTTTTTTTTGAAATTTCTTGAGCTTTTGCCTATACACTCTTAACCAGACCTTGCCATCTTTGAGCTGAGGTATTTTTGAGCTTACTTTTGAGCTCTTGAGGGTGTGTATGTGTTGAATTGTTGCTTAAAAGTGTTCTTCTCTTGAAGAGGTATAAGGCTTAGCTTGTTTCATTGCTTTGGTTACTTCTTTTCCTACTATTTTTGGGCTGTATAAACTCTGTATTTTTGGGCTGAAACTTGTGGTGTAAGGCCTTAAAGGATGGAGGGGTGGTTCACCTTTCTTTCCACCTTGTTTCTCTAGCCTTTACCCTTATGTTTCCCACCTTTACAATATCTTTTTTTTTTTTTGAGCTTTTAAGTACTGAATTTCAGAGTTATTTTAGTGGCTAAAAACATGTTTTAAAGTCCAAAATTGGAGGGATTAGCCTCCCCTCCTTGTGTCTTGTTCAGTAGCTTACATAGCTCCATGTTGTAGCTTACTATTTTAGCTATTTTTGTCTTAATTTCAGCACTTCTTTTGCATGTTTTAAGACTGTTTTAGGTGTTTATTGCATTTATGTTTTGTTTTGCATGCTTGTAGTTAAGTTGTCCTCATAGGTTTGGTGTTTTGGGCCTTAGCCACCAACCTATTTAAGTTGATAGCATTTATTTCTTGCTTTTCTTACTTGTGATCACCTCTAATCATCTCTGCAACCTCCCTCATTTCTTGGGTTTTTATTCGTTTTGAGAGTTGTTTCAAATCGATTGTTCTTGTAAGCTTGAGATAGAGGTTGTCGTGCTTAATGGTTTAATCCCTTTTAGGGTTCATTATCAACGGCATGATATCTCTATCATGCCATAAACTAACCCTTGGTTTGACACTTCCCTCCTTTAGAGGACTTATTCTTCACCTTTGAACTTAATGAATTAAAGAATGGAAAGGTAATTAAAATGGAATAATAAAACTTGGACTAAATAATACAAGATAATAACTTGGTTTTACTTCAATCGAACATTAATTGAACCCTTGATTCTTGAGTCGTTTCATACTCATTAGTGATGAAAACGGCTCAAGAGTCATTGTCAACCATTTCCCTTGATCATTCATGATAGGGAGGAGGTTTGAGAGTCTTTATTTGAGCATTTATTGAAAGTGTACCCTTTGGTTCATAGGCCGTCATGCAATGAAATTTCTTGGATTGATGGCTTGTGAGTCAAGTTTACTAGTCCTTTGAGCTGTCTGATGATATAGTTCAATTAGTTAGTTAATTTGTTGTAATAATTAATTAGCTAGTTTAGTTGATTATTTCATTCAGTTTGTAATTCGTAGTAATTAGCCAAGCTAGTTAGTTTATTCAAATCCTCCTGCGTGAGGGCGCAAATGTTGTAATAACGTGTATGTCTTCCAACCCCACGCCTTTCTCCCTTTTATTTACCTACTTATGATGGTTAGTTTAGAAGCATCATGTTTCATTTAGCATCTCTCATGTTTGCATCCACTTGTATTGCATGCATTGAAGGTCGGCGCATCATTCTAACTTGCATCGTTAGTTGCTATCAAATTGATTTATATGCCATATTAGTAGTCGAGCATAGTAATTACATATTTCATGTGTTGCATTAGTCACATTGTATAGTTAGGATCATGCATTATTCTAAATCTGTCATCCTTTTTTTGGCTTGGAGTACTAGGTGAGCTTTTACTTGTTTTAACATATCGCATGAGTGTGGTTGTTACCATGTCAAAACATGTTCACCATGAGGCTAAGTGCTTAAGTGATATAACTATTTGAATACCTGTGGATGAAGGTTAGTTGCTTGACTTGGGATAATTTGATTAATGTCCATTTTGGCCCACTTTTTCGAGTGGCAAATTCATAAAACAATTTCAAATAAAACATGAAATCAAATGTTCCAATTCTCGCAAAAATTAGTCTATACTTGTGTGTGAGTCACATAGTAATATAGCTAATAATCGAAATAAGAGCATATAATGTAAATAAGAATCACATCATGAATAGTAGAGGCCAATCTTTGATCGGGCGAGGGGGGTGCTCAATTCATGACGTTCCCCTCTCGTACTTAAGTTCCCAAGTCGGGATAACTTTGTTGATAATGGACTAATGGCCTTTGGCACGAGTCTTGGGTTTCCTAAATTTTCTAAAAAATATTTGGGTGGCTACTCTAAATCTGGTAAAGTAGTCCATTTTTGGCATTTTATTCAAAACATCGATTTTCCAAAAAGAATTGCCGAATTTGGACTCTTTTTTGTGTTTTCACTATTTCACATTGCACTTGTGAAATCAGATTCAGAACCACAGGTAGAGTCCAAACTATAAGGCTTCTCAACTTCCGAAAAGAGCACAAAAAGTCGAGCTATAGTTTCTGGCAACTCTACTGGGGATTTAGAGAACTTGACTGGAACTTCATGATGTGAACTTTTATCTACATATATATGTTCTTTGCATCGCGTTTGCATTGGTGCACTTAAGTCACTGTGTTTGCCGACTGCTATTCCTGGACAATTTGCAGGAGGCTTTCCTAAAAGCTTGCTAAAAGGCTGACCGATCGTGGGCTCTGCCATGTTGGGAACACAACCCTTGGATCTGGACTACCTCTGTACCGTTTGATCCTCCTTTCACTTCTCAGTGTTAGGTGTGAGAGGTATATTAGGTAGTCTTGCTAAGGTACCCTCTTTGACCATTTGAACTAGCTACATGTAGTAAAACCATAGTGCTATTCCAAACTAGGACAAGATACTCACCCATGAGGATTGTGTGAAACCATTTGTTTGAAATAGCGAAACCCTAGTTCATGACAAAACTAGGACAGGGCAACCCTACCCCCTTATAGAGGTGTGTTGGCTCTTTTTACTTGATATGTGCCTTTTCAGTGAAAGTGTACAGGGTAGTTCATATCAATATGAGTTGGAGAATAGAGTTCAGTAGGGATTACAATTCAGCTATGTGTTATGACTGTTGTGAATTGGAGCCGAAGTACTATCCGAGTTTTGATCATGTTTTTCTTTCTTTCTTTTTGCTAGGTAGTTTACCATCATAGCTTCAGAAAGACCCGATATTTCCAAAGTTGTGTGGACTTGCTTTGACGGGCTTTGTAAAGCTCAAGACCTTATTGGTGGTTAGCCCGTGTTAGTCTCGCTTCCGCCAGTCACTCGATGAAGAAGGAACAGACAGTCAGCAGCATCAGTACAAAGAATTCTGCAAACACCTATTCATTCTTACTCAATTAGTTCACCAGCATCTAGTTCACCCAGACTAGCAATGGCATAGAATACAGCACAGAACGCAGAGGAATTTGTTGCCATGATGGCGGCTTTCCAAAGAACCATGGACACTATAAGCCAGAGGATGGCTGCACAAGATGAAATTATTGTTGATCGTACATCTAGGGCATCAGCATTAACCATGCATCTGATCCCGGCTGCTCAACCAAATCCTGATCCACCCCCACCGGTTGAAAATTTGCTAGTCCCAGATCTTTAGGTAATGTTTCCCCCGGATCCAGCTTATAGTCCTCCAGTTCAACCCCCCGCAGGAATTTTTCCATTTGACATCAATGAAATTGATTCGGCCTTAGTCAAGATTACTAGATTAGAGAAAACATTGAATAAATCCCAGGGCTTCAACTTCATTCCAAATATCTAAGATGGGTACACTGAGGCTTCAATCAGATTACCGAAGAAATTTAAAATGCTAGACATCGACAGATTCGATGGGAGTGGGGATCCGATTGTGCATGTCTGGTTATTCTCAGATGTATTGAGGCCCATAGGTTTGTCCAAGGCACAGAAGCTTTCCTTGTTTGGAAGAACCCTGTCTGATGTAACGACCATCTGGTACGCTAAATTAGAAGACTCAACAAAGCAGAATTAGGAGGAGCTATCGAGGCATTTGTCAATCAATATTCATATAACACCCAGATAGAAGTAACCATTAGTGAGCTGGAGGCTACTACCTAGAACCCCAATGAATCATTCATTGATTTTGTCACCCAGTGGAGAGCCAAGGTGGCCTGAATGACAAATAGACCTGTCGAAAGAGAACAAGTCTGACTAGTGGTTCAGAACCTTGAGCCAGGCATGTTGCAAGGGATGATAGTGGCACCGTTGTCCACATTTGCTTCCTTACATGAGCTGGGGGTCCAGATTGGGAGTGCATTCAAAAAAGGTATCATCTGTAGACCAAGTGAACCCGCAAGAAGGCCATTCTCCTGGAGTACCAATGCTAGCAATAGCACTATTCCACAGCTTGTGGATGTTAGTACTGTTCTTTCAACGACCAAGATGGCTGATCCCTTTGCTATTGCCACAACCTTACAACCTTCACGAAGTACTGGTCCACCCCAGAATCGAAGAGTTTTTACTCCCCTCCATATGAGCCTAGCCCATGCCCTCAAGCCATTAATCCAAAAGGGGCATCTCAAACCTCTCGATCCTCGTCTAATTCCAGACCCATTGCCACCCAAACATGACCCTAACCAGTATTGTATCTTCCACCAACAACATGGCCATCTCACGGACATGTGCTACCGTCTACGTCATGAGATCCAGGATCTCATTGGCAACAAAGTCATTGCTCAACCTTCCAAACCCAACGAAACAACCAACCCACTTCCTGCACACAACCAAGTCCCCCCGCCCAGAAACATTAACCACATCCATACGCTTCAACCCACCTTCAAACCCAGCACATACATTACCTCATCCCACCTACCAAAACTGGAGGTAGTTATTCCAAAAGGCATAGACATGTACATGATGGATCTAATACCACAAACCCAATCCAGGCCCGTGGCAGTAGAAATGGAAAGAGAGAAGAATGCACTAAAGACAGGGTCGTATGATACCTGTGTCATAGAGAAGGGGTTCTCGCTTGTGGAGGAGTACAATCCCAGTTTATACATTGTGGCCATCGATTATCCAAAGTCAGTAGTTATACTGCCGAACTTTCTCAGCATTAATGTTATCGGGGAAGACCAAATGGCGTAGAATCAGAATGAGTGGCCCGAACAAGGCCTGAATGACTTAGCAAACCTAGAGGGGGATCTAACAGAATTGGAAGAGGATTTGAAGGATCTTTACTTCTTCAAGGAAGAAGATACAAGCTGTGTGCAGATGAGATGGTGGGACCCGAGCCAGCTAGAAATAAGCAACGGATGGTTGAGTGAGAAAGAGTCAGATGTAGAGGAACAATAGGAGAGACTAGAAAGGAAAAAAAAATGGTGCTAGTGGCAAGGCTGAGACTACACCTCTGACTGAGAAAGAACAGGCATTGGAACAATTCCAACTGGAGAGAGTATAAGAGATCCAGAAAAAAATAGCTCTGGAATAGAAAAGGGAAAAAGAGAAAGAAGAGGCTGAGTCCACAACCGATAATGTTCAAAACGCCAAGAAAATCGAGTGGGAACCTAGTGATTGGAAGAAAATGTTAAGGAAACTCAAAAAGTACCGGGATGCTAAAACCCGAGCTGTAGTGGAGGAAGAATGGTATAATAATGGGGCACGTGATGTTAACATGCTCAAAATAGAACCTGATAGTAGCCCAGCCATGACCGTGGGGCAGTGGTGAGAAGATAGTGATCTAAACCATGCATACACGGATGAAAGGTGGAAGGATGACACCCCTGATGATACGTGGTATACTGATGAGATTGATCATCTGACCTGCAGTAGTAGGTACTTTAAACCCCTAACTTTAGATCAGCCAGAATCTTCCAACAGAGAGGCTGAGAAAGCAAAGGAGAAGGATGCTGAAGAAAACCTGGTCTTGAAACAACTAAAGAAGATCTAGGCCAACATATCCATCTAGGGACTAATACTGGCATCTCAGGAGCATAGACAAGCCCTGCTCGAAGCAATAAACCTAACCAAACTGCCCATTGACACCACTGCTGACCAATTGGTGTCGTTGGTCACCTCTGGGGACATTATGCCAGTAATATCCTTTACGGATAAAGAATTAACTCTCGAGGGTGCCAACCACAACCGTCCTTTATATGTAACCTTGGAAAGTCGAAAAAAATGGATTCCAGTGGTGTTAGTAGATATCGGATCAGCGATCAATGTATGTCCAGTGAGAACTACCTATGCCATCGGTTTAAGGCCGAATGACTTCACACCCACGACCCAAGCTGTCTGGGCTTATGACAATGCAAGTTGGGATGTTATGGGAACGTTCAAAAGCTATGTCTTAATCGGCCCATCCGGACATAAGGTGGAATTCCATGTCATGGATGTACCAGCAACCTTTAACTTGCTACTGGGAAGGCCCTAGCTCCACCAGATGAAGGCTGTGTCATTAACTGTTCACCAACTGGTGAAGTACCCCTTTCAATGTGGGATTACTACTGTGTATGGCAATTTTGTAATTCACCCTCCCCTAGGAACTACCACGCCAATGCTGGGAATCATACACGGAGAAAAGGATGTATTTCTCTCCGGATTCTCTCTAGCAGAAGCTCAGCTGGTCCAGAACATCATGGCAGAAAACGAAGGGAATTATGGAAGTGCCCAGTCAATCTACATGATGAATAAACAGGGGCATCTTCTGGGATCAGGACTAGGTAGAAGCGGCAGGCAGAGAGGTACCGTTGCCAAGGAGATAAGTCATAATCCCCATGCTTTTGGGTTGGGATACAAACCTACCGTTGCAGACTGGCAAAGAAAATGGAAGGAGCTAAGAGAAAGGCTGAAAGCAAAGAGGACTAAGAAGCAGTATGAGTTAGTCCACAAACCAATACAGCGGACCTTGAACGAACGTTTTGTCCGCCAAGGGGAAGATTTCCCTTTCTGTGGATTCCTGAAGCCTTAGTATGACTAGGAGACAAAGACTAGGTATCCTGGGTTCGAAATTTTCTTCGGGCACCGGTTACTGGAAGAGGAGGATGAGCAGACAGACCTAAGCACTAGTACGGATCAAGGAAGGGCTGCGAGCCTTCTTATTGAAGAGGAGGAGTTACTGGGAAAGGCACTGGCTAACTTACTAGTGAATTTTACTGCTGAAGCTGAGTCCGCCAACTTGGGGGATAGTTTTACTATCTCAATGATCGAGAATAAACCAGCTAAGGATTTTAATAGTCTTATAGTGGTGCCTGATCTGGAAGTTTGAGAAGGGCACCGTCGGAAGTTCTGAATCGAATAGTGAGTTCGAGTTTGATTCCACTGAGTCTGTGGAGTCAGAATCAAATTCAAGTTTTTCAGAGTCTAGCATCTCCGGGACTAGTAACCCGGATGCCAAAGTCCTGTCCCGGTCCTCTTTTTCTTTTTCTTTTGAGTCCACTATAACTGAGGAGCCAGATCTTTTGAATGGGAATGAGGTGGACTTTGCTTATTACTCTATGCCTTTGGTTTGTTGTACTGATCTTGATTTTCAAAATTTTGACTTAAACAAAAAGGAAGAAATTCCTCGGGCTTTGAAAAACTTGGTTGATTTTAAGGAGGGGAGGCGTGTTAAGCCCTGTACATATGAAATCATTGCTATTAATGTGGGTACTAAGAAAGATCTGCCCTTGGTCCAGATCGGGTCCATGTTGTCTTCGGAGGAACGTGAGCGTTTAATCACTTTATTAAAAAATTTCAAAGATGTTTTTGCGTGGTCCTACGAAGACATGCTTGGAATCGATCCTGAGATTGTACAACATTGGATCCCTCTTGACCCTGAGGCTCGACCAGTTAAGCAAAAGTTGCACAGAGTTCGCCCAGATTGGGCTTTGAAGATCAAGGAAGAAGTTACCAAATAGATTGAGGCAGGGTTCTTGCTTGTATCTAAGTATCCAAAGTGGTTGGCCAATATTGTTCCAGTCCCAAAGAAGGATGGTAGAATCAGAGTCTGTGTCGACTTTAGGGATCTAAATAAGGCTAGCCCTAAGGATGATTTTCCACTGCCGCATATTGATGAGTTGGTAGACTTCACCATGGGTCATGCATTGCTCTCATTTATGGATGGGTTTTTCGGGTATAACCACATTCTGATGGCACCCAAGGATAGGGAGAAGACCGTTTTCACTACTCCATGGAGCACCTATTGCTACCGAGTCATGCCGTTTGGGTTGAAAAATGCTAGGGCCACTTATCAAAGGGCTACAACCACCATTCTGCATGACATGATCCACAAAGAGGTTGAGGTGTATGTGGACGATATGATCGTCAAGTCCAAAGATCGAGAGGGCCATTATACCGCCTTGGAGAAATTCTTTCAGCGGATCAGAGAATGTAGATTGAGGTTGAACCTGTAAAAATGCACCTTCGGCATAACAACGAGAAAAATTTGGGATTTCTAATCACACATAGAGGAATTGAGGTAGATCCTTCCAAAATCAAGGCCATCTTAGAAATGCCACCACCAAGGACTGAAAAGGAGGTGCACGGCTTTCTGGGTAAAGTGCAATTCATAAGACGGTTTATTTCAAAACTAACCTTGACTTGTGAACCACTATTTGGTCTCTTAAAAAAAGGAAAGAAATTTCAATGGGACGATCGCTGTCAGTTCGCTTTTGAACAGGTCAAGCAGTACCTGCAAAATTTGCCTATGTTATCTCCGCCAGAACAGAGAAAATCGCTAATTTTGTACCTGCCAGTGACAAACTCAACCATAGGGTGTATGTTAGCCCAGGAGTCAGAGGCCAAGGTGAAGAAAGCCATTTATAACTTGAGCAAGAAAATGCTGGATTACGAGACCCGTTTTACTTTCATTAAGAAATCTTGTCTAGCCTTGGTATGGGCTACTCGGAAGTTGAGGCACTACCTGTTAGCTCACTTTGTAATCCTAGTTTCGAGATTAGATCCCATCAAATATCTCTTTGAGAAACCAGCACTTACGGGTAGGTTAGCCCATTGGTTGTTTCTTCTCTCCGAATTTGATCTCACATATGTTACACGCAAGTCGGTTAAAGGGAGAGCTATAGCGGAATTCCTAGCAGATCATCCAGTAGAGGAGGATGAAGCGGTGGAGTACTTTTTCCCAAATGAAGATATTTTGCAAATAGAGGAGAAAACATAGATGATGTACTTTGATAGAGCAGCCAATCAATACAGTTATGGGATTAGTGTGTTGCTGATAGCACCTGTTGACTCCCATATAGCCTTAGCCTTCAAACTCCGGTTCATAGTATCCAACAATGAAGCATAATATGAGGCCTGTGTTGCTGGTTTAGAAGCTACCTTGGAACTAGAGGCAAAAAAGTTGGACATCATCGGGGTCTCAAGCCAACAGAGATTGGTGGGTTAAAGAGGAGAAACTTAAGGTTTACCATCAAGTCTTGGACATGCTAATTCCAAGGTGTGAAAAGCTAACGATTACCCATCTACTAAGAGAGAACAACCGATTCGTTGATGCACTAGCAACTCTATCTTCTATGGTAGACATTCCATTGGGAGTCAGGATGCGTCCGATTATTATTGAACAGAAGTACACATCGGCCTATGAAACCATTATCGCGATAGATGAGGCTTCAAACAAGAACCCCTGGTGCTATGATATCTGGAATTTCCTGGAAAAGGAGGCGTATCCACCAGTAGCAAATGCCAAGGACAAAAAAGAAATACGACGTCTGGCCGTTCAATTTATCATCTGCGGAGACAAGCTGTATAAAAGAGGCCATCTGGGAATGCATAAATTATGTGTGGAGGAAGAAGAATCAAAGCGCCTTATGGAGGCCATTCACGGAGGAGAGTGCGAAGCTCATATGAATGGTGTGATGCTCACCTGAAAAATCCTTAGACAAGGCTACTATTGGTCAACCATGGAAGAGGATTGTATTGGTTTTGTTTAGCGATGCCATAAGTGCCAAATTCATGCCAATCGCATGAACATACTACCGTCTAAACTCTACAATATGACTTCACCATGGCCTTTCTCAGTCTTGGGAATCGACGCTATCGGTGCAGTCATGCCAAATGGGTCAAATGGGCATGAATTCATTCTAGTAGCAATCGACTACTTCACGAAATGGGTAGAGGCTCAGTCCTACTCTGTACTAAAAGCGTAGCATGTGGCTAAGTTTATCAAGAACAACATCATTTGTAGATATGGGGTGCCCAATGAGATTATCTCCGATAATGGGTCGCACTTCAAGAAACAGGTGATAGACTTGCTTGAGAAATATAACGTGGCTTTCCATAAGTCATCGACCTACAGACCACAAACCAATAGAGCTGTCGAGGCTGCGAACAAAAACATCAAAAGAACTCTGTAAAAGATGGTAGTCTTACAAGAACTGGCTGGATAAACTACCATTCGCGCTTTGGGGTTACAGAACCTCAATCCGAACATCTACAGGAGCAACTCCCTATTCTCTCATTTATAGGATGGAGGCTGTTTTGCCAATTGAAATTGAAGTGCCGTCGCTGCGGGTTATGGCCGAGTGTCAGATAGTAGAGGCAGATTAGTAGCAAAGTAGGTTTAAGGAGTTAATATTATATTATGAGAGAAAACTAAAGGCATTGTATCATGTCCAAGGCTACCAGCGCAGAATTGCCAAGGCTTTTAATAAGAAAGTGAAGTCAAAAAATCTCAAAGAAGGAGACATGGTGCACAAAGATAATCGAGCTCCCATCCATGACCCTAAGGGCAAGTTCAAACCTAATTGGACTTGTCCTTACATCATCCAGTCAATCTGGTCAGGAGGGGCGATTATTCTCATGGACCTAGATGGCCTAGAGTTTTCATAGTCGATCAACTTGGACAAGTTGAAGAAATATTACCCCTGAGAGGCTCATTAGGCCGAAAACCCGAAAGGGCAACCTAGGCAAAAGTTAGAGTATGAAAAATTAGAAATAAAGAAAAATTGAGCTCGCAAGGTTGAAAACCCTAAAAAGAGACTTTGGTGAAAGTTAGAGCGCAAAAAAAGAGAGTTAAAACTTGAGTGAACCTGAACCGAACTACGTAAGGCCTGATTCCCATCTTTGGGATACGTAGGCAACTTCATCCTGAAGTTCGGCCGTAATCATCTTCAACTCAACTGTCCTGCCCATTTGTTTGATTAGGTCATCTTTGTTCATTATTTATAAGCTTGGTTGTGATCTTCGTAGCTTGGTTGTGATCTTCGTTTTGGGAAGAAGGCTCATTGTACAATGTATAGCAATGGTGGTATGCAAGCAGGGGCAGTTATGATCTTATGATTTGGGGTTATACATCTTGAGAATCGATTGTGCGCGTGTCAGGTGGTGATCGTTTTCAAAAATAGTTTTGAAAAGTTTTAATAAAAGTTGATTTTTTTCTCAAAATTTTACTTTTTACAACTTAGACCATTTTGACCAAAAGGAAAATTGTTAATGCTCACAACTTTAATTCCATTGATTTCAACATCAAATACATTCTCCAACTCTTTGCTACAAATTGAAGTTGCTTTTACATCATAAAACTTGAAAAGAATGATCAAAGCAATAAAACTAGGGGCACATGAGTCCTACGCCCTCCGCTCGTACTAGTAGAAGTCCCTGCAGCTAAAGTTGGTCCAGCTTGTGCCTAGTCCTCGAGCCAAGCTAAGCATTCGCCAGAAAAGGCATAACTGAAACTAGGGGCAGGGGCCAAGAGCACTCTCGTCCTCCAGGCAATGATGTACCGAGTCAAGTTTGAAACACGTATTGGGAATAGAGCCGGGTATTCTACCCCCTCATTTGGACGTTTCTGATCATGCCCAAATTGGCATCTGAACCGGAAGGGGAAATAGAACAAACAATGTGTGAGGCCAATCAATTGAACACCCGGCTGTCGGGTCATGCTGTAGCTCATCTCGGCCAAGTCAAGCCAGGAGCAACGCCAAGCTATGTCGGCTGCAGACCTGTGGCACATCCAGTTGCACCATCATCCCTCACTGGGGAAGTCCACTAGGCGTTGGTGAAAAAAGTATGCTCAAGCTAAGTAAACTGGGCAAGGGTTCACCACCTTCAGCTTGTCCATCAGCCAAACCTAGGAAGGGTTGAAAAATATGAGAGATTAAAGAATAGAGAGATGTATGTTGAGAGAAAAGTAAGGAAAGGTCTTTGAGAGAAAATAGAGTGTAAATGTCGAGTGAAGTGAGAAATATATATATATATATATATAAGATAGGGTAGGAAACAATACCTGGAGCAGAAGTGGACTCTCTGCAAACCTAGTGGTCTCCCGCTGGTGGAAAATGTCCAAACCATCAGGGTCTCGGCCAAGGCCAAACCGATGTAACTCTTACCTTCTTTCAGGCGTTAGGCTACCTCAATCAACTTGATATTAGCTCTGCTAAAACTAGGGGCAAGAAGATAGTGTGCAAGCATACACAAGTAGAAGGTGTATTGCCGAAAGCCTCACCAGAGGAGGTCACCTCGGTCACCGATGTCAAAAAGTCGATGAATCAAGCTGGGTATATCTAGCTCTCTGTCGTGGGCCAAGGATCGAGCTTCATGCAAAGTAAGCCCACACATCCATCCCAAGGCTAAGGCATGGCCAAAACGGGGCTAAAGTATGATTTCCTAATTGTAAACACCCCATTTTTGACCTCCCTTAAGACTTGGGGGCCTCAGGTTGATCACTTGGTGATGAAAGTTGTGCAGTGCAAAGATTCGATTTCTTCGGCAAAAGGAGCTTCAAATCCTAACCTCACACCCCGTTTTTGGACCAAAATTATTTTGACCAAAATATTTTTTTAGACCTTAAAACCCTCTCTTTCAAAATCTTTTTGAAAAAGTTCCAACGATGTTTCGAGGCTCGTATTTCGTTAAATGTTGCGCTTTTCAGTAAATCAAGCAAGGACAAAGTGGAAATGAATGAAAGAGAGGTGAACTCTTTGAAAAAATCTTTAAAAAATATTTTTTAGAGGTTTGGAGTTGAAGAAAATTGGAGGGGAGAGAAGAAAACTAGCTGAGGAGAAGTTAGGCATGAATCTGGGTAGGACCGAAACTAAGTAGTCTTCACTAAAATGAGCATAACTTTTTTCACACTTATAATTTTGATGTGAGGCTGCCACTATTGGAAATAAGACTTATAGGGCTTCAATTTAGACTCGAGAATGACCTGCAAGGGAGTCTAGATGAAGGAGACATGCCTAATTGAAGTCTGGGCTAGAAACCAGTTTTTGCTTTCCAGCCACTAGTGAAGCTTGTCGGCTATGTGTCGGCCACAAATGGACTGTTTCGGCCATGTGTCCTCCAAGAGTGGTTTTTTTTGTCCACCACTCATGGCCATCGGCCACCAGTGATGGCCGGTCAGCCACAGGTGTCCAGAAAGCTCAGATTTTGCAGATATTTCCTCTCCAGCTATTCCACACTACTCCAGACATTTCTACCTTGATATTTTTTACCTGAAGCCACATTTTTCTATATATAGAGGGCCTTCTCTATTGTTTTAAGGGTTAGAAAGATTTGGGAGCCTCTCTCTCTAAAATTCCTCTCTCTCTCTCTCTAAATTTCTCTCTCTCTTGTCCTTTTGTGCATACAAGTAGAGATATACTTCAAGTTTGCCTATCAACCCTTAACCAAAGTTGCTTATCTTTGGGTTGAGGTTCCTTGGGACTTGTTTTGAGCTCTAGAAGGTGATTTTAGCTTGAATTTTGCTTGAATTGTTGCCTAAATTGTGTCTTCTCTTCAAGAGGTAGAAACTTCTCTTTCCTATCTTAATTTCCATACTTGCTTTGCCATCTTTTTCAACTGTTTTGAGGCTATTTTTGAAGTGTTAAAAACTCTTTTTTTCAGTCCTAAAAGTGGTGGTTTGAGCCTTTGTGAGTTAGGGGGTTGTCCCCTCTTTTTGCTCCTTAGCTTGTGAAGCTTTTTGTGCCATCTTTTATCACCTTCAAATCAAACTTTTTGGGCCTTCCAACCACTGAAATTCAGAGGATTTTTAGTGACAAAAACCTACTTTTGAGGTCCAAAGTTGGAGGGGATAGCCTCCCCTCCTTGTTGCCTTACTTGCATGCCTAGATAGCTTAACATGTGCGCATGTTTTTCTAGCATTTTGTAACTTGATATCAGCATGTTTTTGCTACTGTTCTGACTTGTTTTAGCTCTTTTTTGGGTTGTTTGGTTCGGTTGAGTAGTCTTTTGCATAGTTGTAGTGTAAAGGGCTTCACTAGTTTAGTGTTTTAGGCCTTTAAACATGAATTGCTTGAGTTGCTTGCATGTTATGGTGCTATTTTGCATATGATTTCAGCATCATAAGCTCTGTCACATACTCTTTTGTTTCACTCTTTCATTTATTTTGAAAGTGGCTTTAAACCTTTTGTTGGCTTAAGTGTGAAATTGAGACATTCATGCTTAATATTTTAATCTCCTCGGGGGTTCATTATCAACGACATAAGGTCTTTTTCATGCTCAAGGCACTTGTGGTTTAAGCCCACTTTCCATTAGAGGTCACTCACCCTTTTGGACTAATCAATTAAAGAATAGATTGGTAATCTAAAATGAGTAAACAAAAATGAACAAGTAAAAGAGGCAAGATAAAGCATCTTTGTGTTGCATTGCATGTGTTCAGATCGGACATTAATTAGAACACGAGGAAAATGGGACGTTTCATACTCAAAGTGATGAAACGTGCCACTTTCCTTGGTCACCATCGCCCTTGATCATGCATGGTAGGGTAGTGGTTTTGTTGAGTCTTGTTTTGTACTCATTAAGCTTGTACAGGTTTGGTTCCTTAGCCATCATGCATGGAAAATGCTTGGTTAATGGTTTAAGGGCCAAAAGTTACACTCCTTTGAGCTTGTGTAATGATAAGGAGAGTAACAGTACACACAAACCTTGAGAATACACTGCTCTGCCTCTGTTTTCTCTTTGTTGCAGCAAAAAAAAGAAGTTCAAGGAAGGGGTGGCCGACCGGCCACCATTGGTAGCCGACCGGCCATCAATGAAGAAAGTTGTTCAGTGTGTTCCTGAGGTGGAGTAGAGGTGTTCTGGAAGTTGGCACAATTTTCAGTGGTCAAATGTGTGCAAACAAAGGCTGCAATGGCAAGGCAGTGGCATTTTCAGGTGGAGAAGCCGAGCATGCATGCGTCCCTCGCCCCTCGAGGCCATTTACTTGCTTTGTAGTTAGTTAGTTAGTTAAAGTGTTTAGCTAATTAATTCGCTTTGTAATATTTAATTAGCTTAGAATAGTTAGTCAAATATCATGTTGTAATAATTAGTTAACTAGAATAGTTAATTAGTTTTGGTTTGTAATAGTTAGCTTAATTAGTGTACCTAGTTAGCTTAGCTTATTCATTTGGACCCTCCTCCACGAGGGCGATGATGTAATAAGTATGCGTGCGTGTGTGTATGTCTTCCAGCCCCATATCTTTCTTCATTTTATTTATCCGCTTTTGATGGTTAGATTAGGGACATTTTCAATTAGCATACCTTATGCTTGCTTGCTTGCATCCGTTCATTTGTCTTGCATACACCAAGGCTCGGTGCATCATTCAAACTGCATTGTAATTTCAATACTTATTTGAATACGTGTTTCAAAGCATGCTATCAAATTGTTGCAAATACTATGATTAAGTAGCCGAGCCTATTTAGTTACATTATTGCATGCGTTGCATTAGGCATATTGTATGGTTAGGATCATGCATTCTTTCTAACTAGTTTTTGTTTTGGCTTGGAGTACTCGGTGAGTTTTTATGCTTTAGCATACTTACATGAGTGTGATTGCCATATTGCCATGTTTCGCATGCTTGCCATGAGGCTATGTGCTTAAATACTAAACTGCATGAATGCCTGTGGATGAAGGCTTGTTGTTTGAATTGGAACGATTCAACAAATGTGCGTTTTAAGCCCACTTTGTTGTGCCAAATCATGTTTTAAGTTCACTAAGTTTGGTGGCAAATCCGCATCTTTAAGCCCACTTGCGGGTGGCAAATTCAAACCATTTTCGCAAACAAACATGAGTTGAATTGTTCCAAGTCTTGCAACTAGTCTATACTTGCTTGTGTGCGTCACATAGTAAAGCTAGTTTAATAACCGGAATAAGAATACATAATGTTTATAAAAAAACATATCATGATTAGTAGAGGCCAATCTTTGATCGGGCGAGCAGGGGTGCTCATTTCAGGACCTTCCCTTCTTGTACCCAAGTTCCAGAGCCAAAGCAACTTTGGTCATGATGGACACGTGGCCTTTGGCATAAAATATTTAGGTGGCAACTTTGTATCTTGAAAAGCAGTCCAATTTTGGCATTATTTGATTAAAAATCGATTTTCTAAAAAGGTTTGCCAGATTTGGACTCTTTGGTAATTATCAGTTTCACATTGCACTTGTGAAACTAGATTCAGAACCGCAGGAGTCCGAACTATGAGGCCTTCGTTTCAAGCCCTTTCCGAAAGGCAGGGCACAGAAAAAGGCGAGTCCACACTCATCGCGTCGGGATTCTATTAGTGCCTAAAATTCTTCAAGAGTTAGGCATATTTCTTGTGCTCCGAAGCAAAAAACATGCGTAATCGGGTCCTAGCATCAGACTGCAGCATGGAGGAACGGAAAAAAAAAAAAAAAAAAAGGTGGAGTATGGCTCAACAGAAAAAGCTCGTTTATGTCGAAATCCTAGAAATTTACCTTTTTCGTGCTATCTAAAGTGGCTATCCAATCCGTGAGTTTTTCGAAAAGAAATGGCTCCATTTGTGGAAAAAATAGCAGCCGAAATGAAGTTCTGTAGAAGAAATCACAAAGGAGGACCTTTTGTAGAAGATAAGGCTGTAAGTGGAGGCCAGCTGTCAGTATTCTGGTGGCCCTCATATTTGTGGCTAGCAGGCCACTAATTGTGGCCGACCGTCCACTCTTTTGGCCAGCCGTCCACCTGTTTGCTAGACAGTTTTGACAACCTGGTTTTGTCCTGGTCTTTGTGTTGTTCGGTCTTGTTTTGAGTCTTTTGATTTTTGTAAGTGTGCATAATTCTTTTTGGTCTTTGTTTGAGTTATTTTTGTTTTGTTTATCGAGTTGTATTTTGTATTTTTGTCGTTGGTCAGCTCATTATCCGATTAAGAACATTATCCCAATGCAAGCATGTTCGGTTTCAAATTCAACTTCATGTTCTTTTTCATGCAAGTATGTTACTCGTGGTGCAGTGCTCATGTTGAAGAGCCAAAACTCTTTTCATAAAAATTGCGAGGGTTTTATTCTGATCATGGTTTTTACAAAAGAAGTACAAGTTTCAAAAGCAAAAGTAAAACCTATCTGAAGTTATACATGTGCTAAACTACCAAACTAAAAGAAACTAAGCAAAAAAGTCCAAAAAACAGTGCCAATCATCTCAAGCTCAAGAGGCCCTCTTCGTCCTCTTCCTTTTCCTTAGAGGGGACTTAGAGGCGCCGCTGTCAGAACCAGACTCTGAGCCTCCATTCCCTACCTTGGAGCCGACCTCAGCCTCATCTCCGCTCCCCAATCTTGAGCATGCATCATCGTCCCCGCTCTCAGACTCAGAATGTCAACTCACTATCTCCTCGGAGGCGCTGGCCTCGTCATCATCATCACCACTAAAATGGGCTTTGAACGATTGCTCCGGCCTCGGGCACCCTGTTCCTACCTCAACTGCAATGTTTATCTCGGCTGCATGCTGGGGCCCATCTCTCTTGCCTCTATGCTACTAAAGTAGGTGTTGTTGGTGCTAATGCTGCCGCTGTCGCTGCCGCTGCCACTGGTGCCCTCGGTACAGCTGGGATTTAAAAAACACAGGTGTCGTTATATCAGATATGGTGTGTATAGTTGCAGGATATAGTATAGTAGAATGAGCGTCATATAGAAAACAGATACAATATGAGTACAGTATGCCAATGCAGTGTATTAGTGTATTAGATAGTATGAATACTACAGTGGAAATGCCAATGTATCAGTGAAATGTATGTTGAAATAAAGAAAATACCTGAATACCGTGGAGACCGAGCAACGTCTCTCTCCTCTACACCATGCCGATCAGGGAAGTGACTAGCTCAAAGAGGCCCTCTATATACCCAGTAGGTGCCTGCAAGTGCATTTGAATGATTAATATCTGAAATGGGAAGTGTGGGGTGCAAATTGTAAAGTGTGGTCCATAATTGAAGAATGCCTCTAGCTTTGACATAACCATGCCCTGCCTCTGCCAACTCGATCGGAATCAGATATGTTGTCCCAGTTGGCTGCCAACATGTAAGCACAGTGAAAATCTCTAGCCAACCGGTAATCTACCCGATGGGAGAGCCCATCTAATATCAACCCTGGACTCCCGAGCCTCACCCGCTACGGGAGCTCCTGCTGCCTCGTTTACGCGACCACTCGTCAGAGAAGGCATGAGATGAGTCTGGATGAATATCGCATAATCACTCTCTGCTCTTAAGAAGTCCACATCCAGGCTCACCATGAACTGAATAATAGCCTCAACTGATAGACTATCTACTGTCTGCATAGACTTTGGGGGTGGCATGGGAACATTCAGAACAGGCAAGCCCACGGTCTGGCATATAAACCGCTTACTCATAAACCAAGCCCGGCAGACTAGGCCTTTTAGTAGAATTCGGAAATGAGAAGTGGCCCAAGCCGCGGCATACTGGTCCCTCACCCTGGCTGGCATTGTCGCCCAAAGCTACCATGTGATCTGCAAATAGAGAATGTATAGATTTGTTAGTTGCTGTCGGATGTCGAAATATGAATTAGAACAGTAGTGGAGCAAAAATGACTGTGAATTTTAGGTTACCTTGATGGCAACCACTTTGTCAAAATATCGGCAGAAGAAGGCGAAGGTTGTATCATCACGGCTCCAGCGTCGGCGCCGGCGCTGGCCGTCGTACCATCATGAGTAAGCAACAACAAGGAGATTGTAACGCCCTCAAAATATTACATAAAACCCACCGCTTTATACATGCATTGATATAAAAGAAATCATCCATTTATATTCATCAGAGTAGTTCTTCAACAGGATTACATGTTAACAACAAAGCAAATGCCCTACGGGCTTACAGCTTTCCAAGTCAACACTTGGTTACACAAAATAAGAGTACTAACTCTATACAAAATAAGCCCTCGGCTTGATATACATGTAATACAAACAAAATAAACAAAATAAAGAGTCTTCAACTCTCATCATCATCCATGCTATGTCCTTGGAGGTGGCATGCTACCTGTACCTGAAAATAATGTCCCATATAGGGTGAGCCAACGCTCAGTAGAGATATGCTAAACACAGTATGAGCAGTAACTAAGACATTAGCAATTGATAAATGTTTGATTTCCATAAATCAATTCATAACCCATTTCCATCTCATGACCACTATGTCCATGTTTCATTTCATTTTCCATTTCTTATCCATTTCACAATTTACATCAACGGCTCAGAACCTGGCCAACCACTTATATAAGACAGTAACTCATATTAAACGCTTTCCCTTTTTCAATAGATAAACATACTAGTTGTATCAACATATTAACAGATAAGCATATGAGCGATATCAACACTTCAATAGATAAGCATATGAGTTGTATCACACTTCAATAGATAAGCATATGAGCTGTATCAACACTTCAATTTAGATAAGAATATGAGCTGTATCAACACTTCAATTTAGATAAGCATATGAGTTGTATCTACACTTCGGTTTAGAGGTCTAGCCCCTTTCTTCCAATAAACCATCAGTTTAGAGGTCCAGCCCCTTTCTTCCAATAAACCGTTCGGTTTAGAGGTCCAGCCCCTTTCTTCCAATAAACCGTAACACAGAACAACATAATGTATATACACAAAGGTAGTATACATAATCAATCAATACATAAAATTAATGTATTCTTTCAACCGTCATACTCTATGACACATTCAATTGATTAGTTTTAATTTGCCTAATCATCATGCATTGTCTACAACAATCAAAACTACCCTCCACCGATAGCCCAAGCAATTATTTCTAAACAGATAATAAAAGCACCAACAGATAAAATATCCGTAATTTCAAAGGTGAGCGATTAAATAATCCAACATCACTAGTCCACTTTATAATGAGCCAATTTCATTATATTCAACTCAATTTCACAATCTCATAACTTTCCCAAATTAATTATCTCAATTAATTTACATACAAATTAGGGCTTTCTCCCCCATTTCTCATTTATTAATCCAATGGTTCAATAATCAACAACCAACAACTAAATCATCATTTGAAACCCAAATTACACCTTTAAGAATCAAAATACCAAAACCTTCTTTCGTAGCCTTTTTGAAACCCTAAGACCCAAATCAACCCATTTAAACAATATACTCAAAATCTATGTTAAAACCGATAGGAGTGAGTAAGAATCCCTACCTTGAAGTTAGAGCTCGAATGGAGAGGAGACCAAAACCAAAGTGCTCCAAACTCCAAACTTTTCTGATCAAAACGACGCCCTCGACGGTCAACACAACTTTTACAAAGGCCGAAGGGAAGGAAAACACTCTAACTAGATCAAACCCTAGAGAGAAGGGAGTTTCTAGAGAGAGAGGCTCTCAAAATATCTTTTTTGGAAAGTAAGAGAGAGAGAGTGTGAATGTAGAAACTGATTCAAAAATGCCCAGCTGCTCTCTGTTATACGATACTCCCTCTCGAGCGGAAAACACAACGCTCGAGCGTCAAGAACAAAAAGCTAGGTTCGCTCGAGCGCAATAAGGCCCGCTCGAGCGCTAAGGCACAAGAATAAAGTACGTCCGCTCGAGCGCGAAAACCAGTCCGCTCGAGCGTAGATTTCCCCCTCCCATAACTTACATCTGAAATGTACTACCCGCTCGAGCTCCAACAAGACCACTCGAGCGCGACCCGCTCGAGCGCAGGAAATCCGCTCGAGCGTGAAAAACATGCTTGCAGAAGTTTTGCAGAGCATCCAAATACTGGGAGTATGCAATACCCGCTCGAGCGGAACGACCAAAAACCTGGCAACAAGATTTTAGACCAAGGTTCAACCCACCTGCTCGAAACAAACCCGAGACATCCTAAAATTCAAAGAAATGGAATTAAAGGACAACAACAAAGTAGACACAACTACCAACTCCACGGAACCGAGTTCGGAATACAACAGAACAGTAAAGGGAATACCGGGATCGCTATGATCTTATCTAATGGCTCTAGAGTAAAGGCCGAAAAATATGCGCAAACCCATAACTGCAAGGAAATAGCAGTAGTGTTATCAACAGTGTCAACAGATATAGAAAGTGCAACAGATATAGAGAGTGTACGGTGTCAATAGATATAAAAAGTGCAAGGCAGAAAGCACAGAGCATGAACAGATATAGAAAGTGAAAAATAGTAAGCACGGGTGTTGAACAGATATAAAGCAGAAAAATGTGAAGTAGAAAGCATGAGTGCAAAGTAGAAAGTGGAATACATACCTCCCAGGCTTGCCAATCGCCTTCTACCCACTCTCCCATTATGCGAGAGGTGGAACTCATATAGCCGTAAAGTGTGGCGAGGCCAACTCCGCCCCAGTCATAGAATCAGACCCGGGGCAAGGTCATTAAGGCGCTCAATAAATATAATCCTATGGTTTTCCACTTGTTCGCAAATAAGGTGGTACCAAGGAGGAACATCAGGAAGCCCTGGGCGTACTGCTCTATCTCCTCTAGGGTCACGGGCTCGCTCTCGTGGAAATGACCAGAAAACCAGCTATATCGTACCATCACTAGTCTAGATACAGGTGGGAGCACTCCAAGTAGAAAGATCCAAGCTGTCTCCCACTCGCCCATGTCTGTGTCGAAGGAATCGGATCACCCCTACTCCTAAGCCTGTCAGCATGGAGAAGTCGTAGGGAGTCATCGTTATCTCCCCAGCAAAAGAGAAGTGGAAAGAATCGGTGGTGTCCCACCACCTCTCCACCAACGCTCCGAGGAGGGGCCGGCTCGCTATAAGGTGTGAAAGTTCAGAGTTTAAAATGCCGAAGCTAGCCTCGTTGACAATATCGCGGACCCCTACGGGGAGCTCATAGTACCAATCCCTGGCCGTCGTTGCTCCATAACCCCTATAGGCACGGGAGTCTCTCTGTGAAAAAGAAAAATGAATCAGATGAAAGACAGTGATAAATGAGCATTCAAAATAAAGGCAATGCAAGAAGTGCAGTTCAAGGGAAGGCAGAAATACATGAAAATAGAGTTTTTACCTCTGTGGTGCCGTAAGAAAGATAAGAGTATGGCTCTCTCCGCAGGTCCTTTGGCAGGCCACGTGCGAAGTCGTTGAAGTGTCTGATGCCTCTGAGCAGTAATATATGTGTATGGGGATGATACGTCTCTGGATCGAAGGGTCGAATCCCCAATGGTAATGGCTCGAGCTCGGGCTCGAGTCCCGGGCCTCCAGATCAGCTACAATACCCTCCGTCGCTAGCTTCTCAACCTTAGCAGCGGGTGATGGTGGAGGTGGAACTGCGAGAGGAACCCCGTCATGGGGAATATCATCTGCCATCTAGGAAAGTAGGTGAAAAATGGGTGAAAATGGAAAAAACTTGGAAAAAGTCAACCCTAGGAGAGAGAAAATGAGAGAAAAAGTCAAAATCTGAGAAAGTTCACGAAACTCGAGAGAAATTTGAAGGGGACAAGCCCAAAGTGGTGAAAATGCAGAAAAAAATAACGAAATTAAATTCTGTTCAGTTCAAAATGAAGAGAATCAAGAGGGTTTTACGGAAAAAGTTTGCGTGGGGCGTTAAAAAACGCGTATAAAGCGCAAATCTAGAGAGAGGAAGCACCTAAAGAGAGATGGAGGATTTTCGAACAAGGGTGCGTAAGGAAATGAAGTATGGAAGTGTATATTTAATGACCCATGCCTGAAAAGTCGAAATTACCCCGAGGAAAGCACAAGTTGCCGGCCACAATTTGTGGCCGGCAAGCTTTATTGGTGGCCAGCAGATTGCCGGCAGCCTTCCTAGGAGGTCGGCAGGTGGCAAGTGGTCTTCATTTGTGGCCTAGTACTGTTTTGTGCTTCTGTTTTCCCATGTAGTGTATGGAAGGTTCTTGTTTTGGATTCAGATGATTGTGTTCCAGGCCGTGAATGTGCCCTACTTGCCAAGATGAATGCGGTGTATCCTTTTTGAGCATGTTGCAATGTCTCCGAGAGGTAATTCGGAGGTTGTCGCTGAACGTTACTTTTGCTCGTTCTGTCAAATTACGTATTTGTTCTCTTCTGTTGCATCGAATATACGTTTTCACATACACTTGTGTTGCACGCATGCCCTGCATCATTCATGATTCATGCATTGAGTATGCTTGTATAGAATATTCTTTCAATTAACATCGTACATCGGTTGTCTATCTTGCATGGAACATGCATTATCATTATGTTGAGTTGTTATCTTGTTCACTTTGTGCATTTATCGCACTTGTTCACTTCATACCTTGTTTTATTATCTCTGTGGGTTTCATTTTCTGAGGCCGAGGCCTTCCTGGGGGAGAGATAATCTTTCTTAAGTTCTGACTGTTTGATTGTTCCTTTATTGACTTGCTAAATCGGTTAAAAATAGCAAGTGCGCCTGTTTGTTCACACCACCCCTCTTTCTCTCGCGTGCGATACATTAGGATTGTTTAAATCGGTTAAAAACAGCAGGTACGCCTGTTTGTTCACACCACCCCTCCTTCTCTTGCGTGCGACACGTTAGGATTGTTTAAATCAGTTAAAAACAACAAGTGCATCTATTTGTTCATGCCACCCCTCCTCCTCTCACGTGCGACACATTAGGATTGCTTAAATCGGTTAAAAATAGCATGTGCGCCTGTTTGTTCACACCACCCCTCCTCTTCTAGCTTGCGATGCATTATGATTGCTTAAATCGATTAAAAATAGCAAGTGCGCCTGTTTGTTCACACCACCCCTCCTCCTCTCGCGTGCGACACGTTAGGATCGTTTAAATTGGTTAAAAACAACAGGTGCACCTGTTTGTTCACACCACCCCTCATCCTCTACTGTGCGACACGTTAGGATTGTTTGACTCGGTTAAAAACAATAGGTGTGCCTGTTTGTTCACACCAACCTTTCCTCCTCTCGCATGCAATGCGTTAGGATTGTTCAAATCGGTTAAAAACAGCAAGTGCGCCTATTTGTTCATACCACTCCTCCTTCTCTTGCGTATGACATGTTAGGATTGTTTTCCTTGGTTAAAAACATCGGGTGTGCCCAGTGTTCACACCACCTTTCCTTCTCTCGCGTGAGACCCGTTGGGATTGTTTTCCTCGATTAAAAAAAAACATCCGGTGCGCCTGGAATACCACATTTTCACTCTCTTTGCGCGAGGCGCAATTTGGGTTTGGAACCTTTTTCATTCTCTCTATGTAAGACGCTGTTTGGCTTATATTTTCTTACATCCTTTCTACGTGGGACGTAGTTTGGTTTGCGCTTTTGTTGTCTCGATTGCGTGAGACGTGTTGATTTATTCACATTTTCCGTGTGAGACACGGCTTAATTCATTTTGCTTTAATTTATGTTGCATTTGTTTGTTTCATTGCATGATCATAAGTTATTTTTCCTGCATGTGATTTGTTTCTTGCCCCTGAACTACGCTGGTTTGATTTCTTGCAAAGGGATACGTAGGCAGCTTGCGAGTGCAACCATTTACTTTATGTCTTGTTTGTTTTGCCCAAGTCATACGGCCACGTCAAAATGGGTCGTCTTTAGGCTTTGACATTCACTCATGTCATTTCATGACTTCGAGTTCTGCCAAAGAGGGGCAACTGTAGACACCCCATTTTTGACCGCCCTTGCAACTTGGGTACCATCACTTGCACACCCAATGATGAATATATATGCTTGTCAAGTGCTCGAAAGTCCTCAGCGGAATGCCACAGCTCTAAGCCTTAAAACCCTACAAACCTTGTGCCTTGTTTTTGCACCAAAACCCCAGCCTTTCAAACTTGAAAAACCTGCGACCTTCAGGCCCATTTTTGTGTGCTGCCGACCATCCCTTTTGGCTGTCGGCCACCCTTGTGCCTTGCCGGCCACAAGTGTGTTTTGCGGATAGTTTCTGCCAACTATTTGCACAGATGTTTGCATCTACCTACACGTGTATGGATGGATGTTTCTAAGGGAGAGTGATGTTTTCCTATAAATAGAGGACCTCCCCTTCCATTTTTGAAGGTTAGAAAAATTAGAGCAAAATTAATTTTCTCTCTCTACAATTCTCTCTCTCTCTTGAAATTTCTAGAGCTTTTGCCTATGCACTCTTAACCAAACCTTGCCATCTTTGACTTGAGGTACTTTTGAGCTCACTTTGAGCTCTTGAGAGTGTGTATGTGTTGAATTGTTGCTTAAAAGTGTTCTTCCCTTGAAGAGGTATAAGGCTTAACTTGTTTCATTGCTTAGGTTGCTTCTTTTCCGACTATTTTTCTATTGTTTTTGGGCTGTATACACTCTGTAATTTTGGGCTGAAACTTGTGGTGTAAGGCCTTAAAGGGTGGAGGGGTGGTTCGCCTTTCTTTCCACCTTGATTCTCTAGCCTTTACCCTTGTGTTTCCCACCTTTACAATATCTTTTTTTTTTTTTTTGAGCTTTTAAATACTGAATTTCAGAGTTATTTCAGTGGCTAAAAATATGTTTTGAAGTTCAAAATTGGAGGGGTTAGCCTCCCCTCCTTGTGTCTTGTTCACTAGCTTACATAGCTCTATGTTTTAATTCCAGCACTTCTTTTGCATGTTTTAAGACTATTTTAGGACTGTTTTAGGTGTTCATTGCATTGATGCTTTGTTTTGCATGCTTGTAGTTTAGTTGTCCTCATAGGTTTGGTGTTTCAGGCCTTAGCCACCAACATATTTGAGTTGATAGCATTTATTTCTTGCTTTTCTTACTTGTGATCACCTCTAATCATCTTTGCAACCTCCCTTATTTCTTGGCTTTTTATTCGCTTTGAGAGTTGTTTTAAACCGATTGTTCTTGTAAACTTGAGATAGAGGTTGTCGTGCTTAATGGTTTAATCCCTTTTAGGGGTTCATTATCAACGGCATGACATCTCTCTCATGCCTTAAACTAACCCTTGGTTTGACACTTCCCTCCTTTAGAGGACTTAATCTTCACATTTGGACTTAATGAATTAAAAAATGGAAAGGTAATTAAAATGGAATAATAAAACTTGGACTAAAATGATGCAAGATAATAACTTGTTTGGGTTCAATCGGACGTTAATTGAACCCTTGAGTCTTGAATCGTTTCATACTCATTAATGATGAAAAACGGTTCAAGAGTCATTGTCAACCACTTCCCTTGATCATTCATGATAGGGAGGAGGTTTGAGAGTCTTTATTTGAGCATTTATTAATTGCTTGGATTAATGGCTTGTGAATCAAGTTTACTACTCTTTTGAATTGTCTGATGATAAGGAGGGGTAAAGTGTACAAACATCCGTTGAAAATACCATACTTTTGCTCTGTTTGTCGTCTGTTGCAGCAAGAAGGGCCAGACTCTAGTGGCTAGTAGGCCACTTTTTCTGGTCGACAGGCCATCTTTTTGTGGATGAGAGGCTACCTTTATGGCTAGTCGGCCACCATTTTTGGCCTATCGGCCACCTTTACAAAACCAAGCAACGAACTTTTCTAGCAAAACAGAGCTGATTCTGAGGTGAAAAACATTGAAAATGTTCTATTGTGCAACAAAGGCATCTGGTAGCAAGACAGTGACCTTTTTCGAGTGGAAAATCCATGCATGCATAAGCACTCCTCATTTCCTGAGATGAAGTAATTAGAATAGCTAGCTTAGCACTTCTTCCATGTTGTATTAATGTAATTAATTAGTTCGTTTTGATTTGTAATTAATTAATTAGTTAGTTCAATTAGTTAGTTAATTTGTTGTAATAATTAATTAGCTAGTTTAGTTTATTATTTCATTCGGTTTGTAATTCGTAGTAATTAGCCTAGCTAGTTAGGTTATTCGGATCCTCCTGCGTAAGGGCGCAAATGTTGTAATAACGTGTATGTCTTCCAACCCCACGTCTTTCTCCCTTTTATTTATCTGCTTATGATGGTTAGTTTAGAAGCATCATGTTTTATTTAGCACCTCTCATCTTTGCATCCACTTGTATTGCATGCATTGAGGCTCGGCGCATCATTCTAACTTGCATCATTAGTTAAATACTTCTTTGAATACATACTTAGACCGCATGCTATCAAATTGATTCATATGCCATATTAGTAGCCGAGCATAGTAATTGCATATCGCATGTGTTGCATTAGTCACATTGTATAGTTAGGCTCATGCATTATTCTAAATCTGTCATCCTTTTTTTGTCTTGGAGTACTAGATGAGCTTTTACTTGTTCTAACATATCGCATGAATGCGGTTGTTACCATGTCAAAGCATGTTTACCATGAAGCTAAGTGCTTAAGTGATATAACTATTTGAATCCTGTGGATGAAGGCTAGTTGCTTGACTTGGGATAATTTGATTAATGTTCATTTTAGCCTACTTTTTCGAGTGGCAAATTCACAAGACAATTTCAAATAAAATATGATATCAAATGTTCCAATTCTCACAAAAATTAGTCTATACTTGTGTGTGAGTCACATAATAATATAGCTAATAATTGGAATAAGAGCATATAATGTTAAATAAGAATCACATCGCGAATAGTAGAGGCCAATCTTTGATCGGGCGAGGGGGTTTCTCAATTCATGACCTTCCCCTCTCGTACCTACGTTCCCAAGCTGAGACAACTTTGGTGATCACGGACTAATGGCCTTTGGCACGAGTTTTGGGTTTCCTAAATTTCCCAAAAATATTTAGGTGGCGACTCTAAAATCTGGCAAAGTAGTCCATTTTTGGCATTTTATTCAAAACATCGATTTTCCAAAAAGAATTGCTGGATGTGGACTCCTTTTTGTGTTTTCATCGTTTCACATTGCACTTGTGAAATCAGATTCAGAACCACAAGTAAAGTCCGAATTGTAGGGCTTCTCGTCTTCCAAAAGGAGCGCGAAATGTCGAGCTACACCCAGCTATCATGTCCATGTTCAATTGGGATATCTTTATTTGGTTCAATTGTCCTATCTCTTCTTTACGGCAGATCCAACTGCAAGACAAATCAAGTTTGGATTTGAGTTTGTGCATTCAAGGGTTGATTTCATGTTGGTCGGGTAGTAGTCATTTGCAAAAACAAATTTTGAGGACTTTTAATCAAGTTGATTGATTTTCTCGAAAATTATTCTATTTTTGCAAAACCAAACCATTCTTTGGATAATAAAAAAAAAAAGAAAAAATTTCAATGCTCATAACTTGACTTACATAATTTCAAAATAGAGAGTGGAATAAGCATCTCAATCTAACTCTCATATTGGTCAAAATATTTTTGGCAGAAAACCAAACAAATAGTCAAAGTGATGAACTTGGGGCACAGTCGAGTCAGGTTTTCTGTCTTTCCCCCGTATTCCTGAAAGTCTACATTTATATTGTCAATCACTCGCCAGAAAGTGCGTAATTGTTGTACAGAAGCCTTTAGTCGGGCAGTTGTCTAGGTGGTTGACTGATGGTGGTTTTTGTTTTGAATCTTGTTTTACAACATCGTGCCTGTGATATTCTAAACCACGCCCGTAATTGTTCTACTTAGTTGCACCCGTAGTGTTTATAATCGCGCCCGTGATAAAGTTTTGTGTCATTTCTATTCCAATAACTGTCAATTTGTTTAGGTTGTCCCTTTTTGGTTTTTCTTTCATTGAGTTGTATTTTGTATTTTGGTCAATTATAGGCTCGACATCCAGTTCAGAATTCATTAAAATGTAACCATTCTTAATTTCAATTTTGAAACAAAATGTTTTTCATAGTTAGGTGTTACCATTCGGATTTGCGAAACAAACTCATTTTATTAAATTTTAGGGTGAAGCTCTCGATTATAGCTTTCAAAATAAGAAAATTTCAAAACAAAAAGAGAAATCTGAAACATTGGTGCTCCTTCCTAAGCAAAACCAAAAATACAAGAGGGAAAAAAACAGAGTGCAAGCATGGTTCTCATTTTTCGATGACTTGAGTTTTCAGCGGTAACGATTACGAACTAATGTCCCGCTTCCAGTATTGATTGCCTTGCTTCATCATCACTTTCAATAAGCTCTTGAAAACTCTATCTTGGCATTGGCAAAGCTTCTGAAAGAGATTACTCCTCGTCGGCTGTCAAATACAGAGCACTAAGGAGCTCCAAATCAAGCCGTAAAGGTCACCTACCGTTTCAGCTCCTTGTTTTGTTTCTTCAAGTTACTAATCTCTTCTTAAGCGTCCTTATACATACGCTGGAGCAAGGAGAGTTGGGTATTTAACTAATGTACTTCACTTGTCCTACCCTCCAACCGATGGGACAAATTGGAGACCACAGTTACGGTCTCCACACAGGACTTCAATGTGAAGTGGTTGGTATCAATATCAAACTACGCTGCCATCAGTTGCTCGGCTGACAACGCAGGAAAGCTGAGAATAGGGGTAGGGGCACTTTGTCGAGGCTTAGGAGAGCTAGTAATTTTGATTAGGACCTAGTTTTTTTGTCCTTTACGCTCGAGCGTTGTGTTTTCCGCTCGAGCGGGAATGTCGTATAATAGAAGGTAGCTAGGCATTTTGAAATCACTTTCTACACTTTCTCTCTCTCTCTTACTTTCCCAAAATCACTTTTGAGAGCCTCTCTCTCTAGAAACTCGCTTCTCTCTAGGATTTGATCTAGTTAGAGTGCTTCCCTTACCTTTGGCCTTTACAAAAAAGTTGTTGATCGTCGAGGGCCATCTTTTGATCCGAGAAAGTTGTGATTTGGAGCATTTTCGTTTTCTTCATCTCTTTCGTTGGGTGTCAACTTTTGAGGTAGGGATTCCTACTCACTCCTATGGTCTTTGACATAGATCTTTAGTTGTTTTGATAAAGTGTTGAAGTTGGGTAATTTTGGGACTTAGGGTTTCAAAAGGTTAAAAGAGGGTTTTGTTATTTTGGCTCTAAAATGTGTAATTTGGGTTTCAAAACAATGTTATTGTTGTTGGTAGTTGATATATAGACCATTGGGTCAATATTGGGAAATGGGGTAGAAAACCCTAATTGGTTGTATAAATTAATTGGTATAATTAATTTGGGAAAATTGTGATTATTGGGAATTGAGTTGGAAATAGTGAAATTGGCTCATTATATTGTGAAATGGTGGAGTTTGATTTATTAATCGCTCACTTTGAAAACATTGATATTTTATCTGTTAAAGCTCTTATTATCAGTTTAGAAATAATTGCTTGGGCTACCGGTGGAGGGTAGTTTTGATTATTGTAGACAATGTATGATGATTAGGCAAACTAAAACTAATCAATTGGATATGTCATAGGGTATGACGGTTGATACAATACATTAACGTTATGTATTGCTTGATTTTGTATATGACCTATGTGTATATACATTGCGTGTATGTGAAGAGATAGGGGATGTACTCCACGGTTTATGGGAAGATAGGGGATGGACCTCTAAACCGGATGTTGTTTGGGAGGAGATAGGGGATGGACTCCACTGATACAGCTCATATGCTTGTCAGTTAACGTGTTGATATAGCTCATATGCATATCTATGGAAGTGTTGATACAGCTCATATGCTTATCTTTGGAAGTGTTGATATAGCTAATATGCCTATATGTTGAGATGTGGATACAGCTTGTATGCTTATCTGTTGAGATGTTGATACAACTAGCATGTTTATCTATTGTAAAAGGGAAATGTTTAATATGAGTCACTATCTCATATAAGTGATTGGCCAGGTTCTGAGCCGTTGAATGTAAATTGTGAAATTGATAAGAAGTGGTCAGGAAATGAAACATGAACATAGTGGTCATATAATGGAAATGAGTTATGAATTGATTTATGGGAATTAAACATTTATCAATTGCTAATGTCTTAGTTGCTGCTCATACTGCGTTTAGCATATCTCTACTGGGCGTTGGCTCACCCTATATGGGACATTATTTCAGGTACAGGTAGCATGCCACCACCAAGGACATAGCTTGGGTGATGATGAAAGTTGAAGACTCTTTTTATTTATTTTGTTTGTATTACATGTACATCAAGCCTAAGGCTTATTTTGTATAGAGTCAGTACTCTTCTTTTGTGTAACCAAGTGTTGACTTGGAAAGCTGTAAGCCCATAGGGCATTTGCTTTTGTTGTTAACATGTAATACTGCTGTAAGAACTACTCTGATGAATAGAAATGGTTGATTTCTTTTATATCAATGCATGTCTTAAGTGATGGGTTTTATGTATTTTTTTGAGGGCATTACATCTAGTATATTGGTTAAGATCACTTTCTCCTTTACCCGATTGAAACCATCGCCCTATTTCGTATTGAGGTACGGTCTAGGTCTAGTATATTAGTTAAGAGCCCTTTCTCTTTTACCCGGTTGAAAACCATCGCCCTATTTCGTATTGAGGTACAGTCTAGGTACTGTATATTGGTTAAGACTCGTTTTTCCTTTATCCGGTCGAAATCAATCCTCTATTTCATATTGAGGTACGGTTTGGGTCTCGCTGTTTGATTGAAACCCTCTTTTCTCCTCATCATGTGAGTGTGTTTGGATTGTACCCCATTGTTATGCTTTATTTGCATGAGGCTTACCTCGCCATAGATTACATATTGCATTGCATAAATCATGCATTTTCAAAAAGGAAAAAAAAAAAAAAAAAGAATTCAACTTTCAATTGCATTAGCATATCATTTTCATGGTTACAACTATCACATTGTTTCATAACTTGGCTACAATCTCTTTATATCAACATTTCACAACCTTTTTCATTAGTTAATGTTGGCCCCTCTTCGAGATGATGATACTATCCCTTTCTCGGGTTGTCAGTTCAAACCATCGGTTAATATCTCCCATGTTTTGGGTTGTAGGTTAAAACTATTCATCGGTTACATTTCCTTTTCTTTTGTGAGTGTGTTTGGATTGTATCCCTCGTTAAGCTTCATATCATTTGCACGAGGCTTGCCTCGCATATTACCCGCTCCATTGCATTATAAATCATGAATTTTCAAAAAACAAAAAAAAAGGCTTCGTGAAATGTGTAAGTCCAACTTTCAAAGCATATCATTTGCATGTTGCACATGAACTATGCTGGTTTGATTCCTTGCAAAGGAATACGTAGGCAACCCTTGGCTTCAACTAACTGCATTTGCATCTTGTTTGTTTGCCCAAATCTTATGGCCTTGTCAAAAAGGTCGTCTTCGGGTTTTGACATTCACTCATGTTATGGAATAACTTTGAGTTCTATCAAAGGGAGGCAACTATAGACACCTCATTTTGACCGGCCCTAAGACTTGAGTGCTTTCTTCCGAACACCTGATGGTGAAAATTGGAATATGCTATTTTACAAATTTCTCAGTAGAAAAGTCGAGTTTAAGATTTAATTCCAACCTTACACCCGTTTTGGCCGAATTATTTTAGACCTATTCAAAGATATTTTTTGAAATTTTTTCTTTTTCAAAAAATTTTGCAGTTTTGGAAAAATCAACTCTCACACCACATGGCAACCCACATGATTTTGAGATAACACATGGCAAGCCATGTGTTTTTGGAAATACCACATGGCTAGCCCTGTGTTTTGAGTGTTTGAGAATTCTATAAATACTCTCCCATTTTGTTGTTTTGAAAAAAATAAATAAATAAATAGAGAAAATTTTGAGAAAGAAAATTTTATTTTAAAAAGAGAGAAAATTTTGAAAAAAGAAAATTTCACAAAGTCATGAGAAAAGAAAATTTTGGAAAAGTAATTTTTGTTTCAACAAATCTTAAAACTTTCTATCCACTAATATATACCGCCCAAAAGTTCTATTAAAACTTAAACTTGCAACTTCTTATTGAGAGCTCAAAATATAGAAATAAAGTTTGGTAATTAGAAAATTCATTTTTTCCTCTAAAGGTGAGTGTTTGCACTTTTCTCATTTATTTTCTTTTTTATTTCTGTTATCTTTAAATATATAATAACAACATGTTAGAAATGATTAGCTGATTTATCTGATATAATTTCTTTATTTTCTTGCACATTTTTTGCTGTTTTAAATATGCAGTTTTTTTATTTTAATAATAATGTAAATAATATAATAATATATTAATTATATTATGTTTGTATATTATTACTGATCCTTTTGCTTCATCTAATCAAGCAGTTACTCCATACTCTCCTAATCCTATTAAATCAGCCCGATCTGATTATGTTAAATCCACCACTACTAATCTCTTTTTCAAAGAACCTAGTCACTCAAAGAGTCATACTGTTCATGATCTGGTTAAATCTTATTTCCCTCCTGGATGGCATTTTATTCATCTCCATCCAGAAAAAACAATTACTTTCTATAAAGACATCATGTTCAACCATCAGTCAATTGTGATTAAACTCATTTATGATCGCACTTACACAAGTAAATAATATAATAATATACTAATTATATTATGTTTGTATATTATTATATTATTATACTATAATAATAATATAAGTTTTTTGTGCAGTGACGGATGAAACCACCATGCACATCTCTCATGTATATATATGTTATTTATTAATTATATTATATTTATCATGAAATAAAAAAAAAAAGAGAAAAGGAAAATAAAAAGAAATATAAATGTTATGTGAAGCGTCTGTGTCTTTGTTGCTTTCTGTTCATTTAAAGTGTTCAAATATTATTTAAGGGGAAACACAACCCAAGGGGAGACTTTGGTAGAATGGTTAAGGTTTATCATAAGTCCCAAGTTAGCGGTTCAAAACCTATCTCCAGCATTATTGAATTTATTTTTTGGGCAAGTCCAGTCAGCGCCATGTGTCAACCATGTCAACGTCATAGTCAGCACTAATGGAATATTCTGCATTTGTACAGAATATTCCTTTTTTCTAACAAAATATTCCCCCGAAAAGGTAATTTTGGGTTGTTTTTGAGACGGGAAGACCTGTTCCTAGCTAAACAGACCATTCCAGACGCAACCGTGAAATCAGAATGGAGAAATTCTGAATATGAAGTTTATGTTTTTCTTTTAATTTGAGAGATCCCTTATTCGAATATGTAATTATTCGAGTAATGTAATAATTCTCATTCTTTTACTTGCTTTCTTTATTTATGCATAAACATCATATTTTGTTTTTCATCATATCAATGCTTTGCATCCATATTTCATGCATCTTAATTCGGCTAAGTTTGCATCTATAGATTTAATCAATTCTTATGTGATTATGTGCGCTATCTCATGTTCTTAAAATAATTCACATGTCATCTATTAGAAGCCGAATCTCTAGTTACATCTCATGAGTGAATTGCATTAGGAATTTGTATATAAGATCATGCATGTTTTACTAACTTTGTTTTGTAACTGTTCGCGGGAAGCCAATAAATATGTGAGTTTTTATACTTTAGCATCCCACTTGTGCGTGTTTTTCTTACTATGTTTAAGCATCCTACTATGTGTCTACTTGCGTACTTGATATAACTATATAAATGCCAGTGGATGGAGGTAGTGTCACTTTATTTGAAATGATGTTGATTTTCATATTTGTAAACTCAATTTCTTTGAGTTGTATATCTTCAAAACTCTTTCAAAATACACGAAATCAGATTATTCCAAAATGAATGGCATAGTCTATACTTGTTTGCATCACGTAGTAAATTTTAGGATTTATTAAATAATCGCAATATGAATATATAAAGTAAATAAAAATCATATCATGGTTTAGTAGAGGTCGATCTTTTGATCGGGTGAGTGGGGGTCCTCAATTAATGACCTTTCCCTCTCATACCTAAGGTTCCGAACCAAGCATCCTTGATTACGACAAGCAGTGGCCTTAGCACGAGTCATGGGTTTCCTAATTTTTTCAAAATATTAAGTAGCGACTCTGAGATCTGATGACACAGTCCATTTCTAGCAAAGGTTTTTGCAATAAAATGGATTTTCTATAAAAGTTGCCAAAACTGGACTCTTATCTACGTTTCATATTGCACTCATGAGACTAGATCGAAGAAATCGAGGGTCCGAACTATTCAATACACGCGGGTACCCCCTGGGCGATGCGACAGTGCTTTGGCTTTTAGATGCACGCTCAGCTCACACACTCCAGTTCATTTGAACTATATGATTGGTTGTTTTAGCTCTTGACTTTCTTCTGTACTTGTAAATATCAATAACTAAGTGCGTTGAGTTGCCTCTATTCGTGTTTAGGTTTAGCCCATGGAGTTAGTTTTACTTTAGGTACATTTCAATAAGTTGAACAAGTTATCATGCTTCATTGCATAATGATGCACCATTCTCCATACCATTCATTTCATGAGGCATATGATGCACCACTCTTCATACTGTTCATCTCATAAGTTGTATCCCATATCCCTCCACATACTGCATATCTCACATCATTCATCATACACTGTTTTCCATGCCATCTATGTCTTAAGAAATGCATCATGCACCCTTTTTACTTATAGTGTTGTTCAAATAAAGTGCGTCCCCTTGCACCACTTTTTGCATTTAAATAAAGTGCATCACTTCGCACCACCTTTTTGCATTCAAATAAAGTGCATCCCTTCGCACCACCTTTTTTGCATTCAAATAAGATATGTCCCCTCTAACTACTCTTTATGTATTCAAATAAGGCGTCGCTTCGTACCACCTTTGTTTTTCCTCATGAGGTACCTCCCATAAGTACCTCTTCCCAGGATGTTTTTTCATAAAACATCACTTCCCGGAATAAGATGGCCTCATACGCCGAATTTCAAATACTTTGAGGTACTTTCCCATAAGCACCGCTTCCCAAGATATTTTTCATAAAACATTGCTTTTTGAAATGAGGCAACCCCATACATCGAATTCCAAACAAACATTGAAGTGTTTCCCTCATAAGCACTACTTCTCGAGATGTCTTTTTTATAAAACCTTCGGAACAAAATGGCTCCATACATTAAGTTCCAAAACTTTTTTAGGATTTGATGTTCCGAAGAACATCACCCATTTCACTGAATAAGACAGCACTGCTCGCCATTTCCAAATTTTGAGATGCTTTCCAAAGTATTGCTTCTTGAGATATTCGAAGAATGTCACCTCCCGAAGACATGACTTGTACGCCTATCTTTAAAACTTGTGAGATGCTTTCCAAAGTAACGCTTCCTGAGATGTTTGAAGAACATTTCTTACCAAACTTGTGAGATGTTTGAAGAACATTGCTTCAATAAGGATGAGACGGCCCCATACGTCAATATTCCAAACTCTCGAAGAGTTATCCATAGCACTTCATCCTGAGATACTTGAAAAGCATTAACGGTCCCACACGCTGAATTCCAAACTTGTGAGGTGTATCTATTGCACTGCTTGTTGCATCTATCACATTGCATGCTACACTTTCTCTTGTTGCATTCACCCTTTTCGCGTGAAATGCATTTAGGTTTGTTGTCACTTAGTTACAACTTCACCATTTTCGCATGAAATGCATTTTGGTTTTCATTCACCCTTCAACTGTGAAACGTGTCTAGGCTTGTTATCACTTGGCTTGCATTCACCTTTTCGCATGAAATGCATTTAGGCTTGCATTCACCCTTTTTCGAATGAAATGCGTTTAGGATTGTTGGTAACAACATCTTCCTCCATTCGCATGAAATGTGTTTGGATTGCACCATAGGGGTTGCCTTTGTTTACTGGTAGGTCAAAATTGGAGTTCCCTATTGCTGTGACTGCCAGTGGCATGTAAGTTTTCGATTACATACTCCCCTTCCCTCATGTCACTCGTGTGGTAGCACGTTTGAACAACTTCTTCGCCATGCACATGAAATGTGTTTGGCATGTACCCTTGGGTTTGCCTTTGTTGACTAGTAGGTCAGGTATGGAGTTCTTTATTACTGTGATGGCATCGCATGCAAGTTTTTAGAGTATTTTCCACCAATCATCTTGAAATGTAAAAAGCACTGATATATCCCTATTTCTTTTTCATTTGTGTGAAACACGTTTGTATTTGATGCACCTTTCTTTTTCATTCGTGTGAAACACGTTTGTATGCAATGCACATTCTTGATCATTTTGTTTGGTATTTGTTTACCCCCTTGATGTGTGGAAACACTGAAAGGTTGTATTCTCCATGCCCATATCCTTTAGCATGGTTCATATCATTTGAACGAGGCTTACCTCGCATAGTGTCATCTTCGCATCATCATTGCATTGCATTGCATTGCATAAATATCAATTTTCAAACTGTTTTCAAAACCTTTTAGGCAGTGTGGTACACAGAAGCCCAACTTTCAAATAATAGGCTTTGTGAATGTGTAAGTTTAACTTTCAACTGTGTTTTGCTCATATCATTTGCATCCTGCTCCTAAATTACGCTAATTTGATTCCTTGCAAAGATATACGTAAACAACCCTCAGGCCCACCAACTGCATTTGCATCATGTTTGTTTGCCCAGGTCTTATGTTCTTGTCAAAAGGGTCGTCTTCAGGTTTTGACATTCACTCACATCATAAAATGATGTACCGATCTTTGTCAAAGAGAGGCAACTGTAGACATCCCATTTTGACCGGCCCTAAGACTTGGGCACCCTTTTCCAAACATCTAATAATGAAAATCTAGAACACATGCTACCTTTGAACTCAAGTCTGAAAGCAGATCTTAACCTTTCATCCATTTTGGCCAAATGTTTTTAGACCTTTAAAAAAAACCCTTTTTGAAAATAATTTTTGTCGTGCATAAATCCGATCATTTCCACGATGTTCAAGCTCATCTTTTCAATCAAAATGTTGTGATTTTCACTAAACTGAGCAAAAACAAAGTGGAACTGAATGGAAAGGAGGAGAATCCTCTCAAAAAGCCTTGTTCTCCCTATAATTTATTTCAGCCATATAAAATATAGTCCAATCGTGCAACTTTTATGCTTAGCCGGCCATATTCTAGCTAGTCAGCCATAAAAGAGATGGCCGGACATATTTTGGTTGTCGTACAAATTTGTTGAGAAACAACGCAGTTTTAGGGAGATGGTCTCCCCATGCATGAGAGGTTACCACCTCCGTAAATTTTTGCATGAATTACAGACCAAGCAACCTTCAGCCTATAAATTCACCTCTCTTTCACTTGTTGAAAGGGGAAGGAGGTTTACCAAGGCATAAAGACATTCCGCTTTGATCTCAAAGCCTTTTGGGACCTTCAAAATTTTCTCTCTATACTTACACCTATAGATGCACCATTGGAGCTTGAAGCTTTAAGCTATCTTCTGCTAAGAATTCAAGTCTGATCCTAGAAGCTTGAGCCTGCTTGGAGGAGGGTTTGCTAACCAAGAAGTCTTTTTTGTTTTCTTTTTTTTTCTTTTTTATCACTTGAAGTAAGTTCTTCAATTTCCTTTGCACTTTTTCTTCCATTCTCTATCCTTTTCTCTCTTGCCAAACACTCTGAAATTTTGAATTTAATTGTTATGTGATTAGGCCTTGTGGATATTCGAAGGGATTAGCCACCCATCCAAACATTCCATATTCTATATTATGATTTTCTCATCTCCCAAACAATGCATATTCTAATTTTCTTTGGTAATTTAGATTAGATTTGGACCTGTACAAAGGGTTCAAGTCCTACCCTAGTTTTGTTTTCATAATTCTCTTATTTTCTTTCATTTTTCTTTACTTTCTCATCAATTTTCTCGTCATCCAAACAAGTTTAATTCTCATGATTCAATCCATGTTCACATTTTAAAAAGCATTCGGTTTCTTTCACTTTCTCTTACTTTCTCTCATGTTTTCTCTACTTTCTTGGAAGCCAAACATGGATTCCACTTAGAAATAATTTGTAATCTACTCTCTACATCTACTTTTAACATAAATTTGGGTATCTATTTACTCTTTTCCATGAGAGATGATGTAGATTCATATTCACTTCTTTGATTTGCTTCTTATTTAGTTTCTATTTCATGTTTGTTTCTTTTACTATCGTCATTGATTTTCTATATCTTTGATGATCAAAAAAGTCTATCATCTCATCCCTTCTTCTATGAAGAGTATGGTAATTCTCATTTGGGTACCTCTCATTGCTTTTCTTCCATAATCATCATGTGATTTTTCCATATCATTGGTGATTAAGGAAGACCATTTCATCTCTTCCAAGGTGAGAATGATAGAATTAGTTTATTTTCATTATTTATTTGATTATGATCATCATTTAGTATCTCGTGTTACTTGATAACTTCTCTTGTGTTTTCATTTGACAGCTTTGTTAGTATAGTTTGATTAGCTTTTATTTTGGTTAGTAGTTACTTTTATTATTTTTGGTTGAGTAGTTTCTTTTGTTTATAGCTTAGATGTATATCTCTCTTATCTTTTCTTATCTATCCCTTTTATTTAGAGTTTTCCCTATATTGGCATCGTGTTTTTTTTTTTTTTTTTTAATTTCATTATTCTTCCATGTTTTGGATCCATTTTTCATGCATAATGCTTGACTCATTTTATCTCTCATTTGTTTATTTCTTATGTGATTATGTGCGCTTCCCCATGTCTTGAGATGGTTCATATATCATATGATTAGTAGCCAAGTATTTAGTTGCATTTTTTTGTGTGTGTTGCATTAGTTTCTTTACATCTAGAATCATACATATTTTTCTAACTATTTTTGCTTGGCTTGGTGCGGACGAATATTAGGTGAGCTTCTTTCATCTTTAGATCCCGATTGTGTGTGTTTTTCTTACTATGTCTAACATTCTTATTATGCGGCTACTTGCTTACTTGATATATGTCTTTCGATACCAGCAGATGGAGGTTATTTTGCTTAAGTTGGGATGATATTAATTTCCATGCATATAGAATCATCTTTTCTTTAAGTTGTACCTTTTCAAACTCTTTTTCAAAACGCATGAAATCAAACATTCCAAAATAAATGATTTAGTCTATACTTGTTTGCTTCACACAGTAATTTTAGTATTAATAATCAGAACATGAGCATATATTGGTAATGAATCTCATATCTAGATTTAGTATAGGTCGATCTTTGATCGGGTGAGTAGGGTACTCAATTCATGACCTTCCTCCCTCATACCTAAATTCTTGAGCCGAGACACTTTGGTTACAATGGATAGTGGCCCTTTGGCACGAGTCATAGATTTTTTAATTTTCCCAGAAGATTAGGTGGTGACTCTAAGTCTAGTGATGTAGTCCATTTTTAGCATTTCTTGTGATTAGTGGATTTTTTATGAATTTGTCAGATTTAGACTCTCATTCTGTTTCACATTGCACTAGTAGAATCAGACTAAGGGTTCCAACTGTCGGGCCAATTCAGACCCCATCCAAGTGATCCCACATTGGGCCTTTTTCATTTTTCTGATAAATTAAATTAATTTTTTTTTTTAAATAAAAAAATTAAAAACAAATTCAAACCAAACGAAATGGAATTGTTTCTCAAGACTCCACCTCCCCAAGTTACAGATGTACATTATGGAATAGGTTTGTTTACTGTGATGAGTAATGATACATAACTCTAAATTTGGTACTCTAACCAGGCCTCTAATGAGGTAGTAAGGTAAAAAAAAAAAAAAAACACCAAAATATCAAATCAATGGGTTGGTCCTACCCATTAGAGTACTTGATTTACAACTCTCAAATATTTTTGTACTGTAATAAAGTGAAATATTAAAAAAATAATTATTTGTTAAACTCATTATAAAATAACCATTCACTTACAATAATAAACACGATAATGAACCAAATGTAATAACACCTGTTATAAATATATATATATTAAAAAAAAATGATCTCTCTTTCCACTTTCATTTCAACAATCCAGGCCCTAAATAGCACATCACATCATAAACAAAAAGTTAAAAAAAAAATTAAAGGATAGTTTTGATACAAATGTATGTCATGTTTTACTTGATTTTTATAAATTTAAACAGTAAAACTTGTCCAACTTATGCTATTTTTTAAGAGCGTTGTTATTAGTATCTTATCAATTATTTTAGATTTATTATTTTTTTGGATCCTCATTTATTCTAAACTCTTAAAAAAAATCTCCCCCAAATAATATCAAAATTATCCTTATAAAAACATTTCACCCATTCAATTGAATACACACCCCTGCACCCCAAAAAACTCTCTTCTAAAAACTCTAACAAAACCCATGAAGGTGATTACTATTTTATTTCCACATACTTAGTCATGACCTAAGAAAATAAATATAAGATTTTTTTGTTGTTGATTCAAAATTCTCTTTTTGTAGGTTATGCGATCTCCACGAATTTGAATTTGTGATCTCTCAGGTGAGTTTCTTTGAATTCTTTGACAATTTCAATTCTTATTCTTTATCTTACCTGGGTTTTATAATTTTAAAATTTGAAAAAAGTTCATTAATAATGTTTTGTTATCTGTTTTCGAATAAATAAAAAATATTTGGTTACCTATTCCCGAATAAAAAAATAATGTTCAGACCTGTATTCTCGAATTTCTGTCATATGTTCAAGAGTTCAGTTCCGAAAAAATGATGAACAATTTTTATTATTATTTTAATTTTTTTTCAATAAACTTACCCTTACAATATCAATTTCCTCTGAGTTAAGCACACCGTCAAAGTTATGAACTTCCTTTGAATTTTTATTGTTGTACTCCTCTCATCTCATGGAGTTGTAGTTGTCGAAAAAATTCCGCTCATTGTCATTGCCGAAAAAGTATAGATAATCAAATAGTTGCCACCGTCACCGCCGGAATATTACCGCCAAAGGGTTTTCAAGGTTTTGAAAATGAGATTTGGAGAAGATGGATGGGTGGTGATGGAGATGTCTCATAAATCCTAACTCATAATGTAATGGGTGTGCAGGCTTAATTGTGAGATGGAGTGTCTCAAAATTATTGATATCATTTTTAGTAATTTCATTTGAGGTTATTATTGCAATAAAAAAAAATTAAAAACAGAGAGTCTAAAAAATTGATGGGGTGCTAATAGTAATACTCTTTTTTAAAGATAACTGGGCAAATATAATAACATTAATGATGTAAATTATTATTTTAATAATCTAAATAAATATACTTTTTGACTTTTTACAAAAAAAATATATATATAAAAAAATAAAAAAATGATATAATCCAAAAAAATAAAATAAAATATGTGCACTTATTAGTTACGTCAAACAACATAATTTCTCATAAAGCTTTCTACTTAAAATCATGAAAAATAGTTGCGAGCACTAAAAAGGAATTACTAGATGGAGCATTAATGATGTGGCAGTGAGTTCCGTTCACTTTCTATGCCTTGTTTTTATTTTATTTTATTTTTTTTTATCATTCTTAATATATTAATGCTATTAATGATATATTTTTTAATGATCTAAAAAAATCATTGCATTAAAGAACAGAATAGAAAACAACCCAGAGTACAGAAGACAGACCACATGATCCATCCAACAAATAATTGCTGATCCAACCCAGAGTACGGAAGACAGACCAATCCATCCAACAATTAATTGCTGATCCACAGCTCATCAGTGGTGGCCCCAAGAAATGGAAAATGAATTGAGACTCTAATTAGAGCTATTAGTAATGTTGTAATGAATCTCACCTACTGTTATAGTTGTATTGTGGAGGCTTTTTCCAAAATAAGTTTTTTTTGTATTGTATTTTTCAAACTAGGCCAACTTCTGACGGAATTTCAAAACTAAGTTAAAGCGTCATTTCGATTCGCGCTTTTACTGTTAGGAGCGCAAAATTGGATGAACAGAAAAATCGCTATTACAAATAGCGATTTTGATTAAGAACTCGCTCTTACAAATAGCGCTTATAGCGTTAATTTTTTTTTCCAGAAGAAAACGCTGTTAAGAATAGCGCTTTTAACACAAAATTTTTTTCCAAAAAAAACGCTATTGCTAATGGCGCTTTTAACAGAAATTTTTTTGGATAAACGCTATTTACAAAAAACGCTGTTAAGAACAGCGCTTTTAACACAAAAAATTTTTCCAAAAAAACGCTATTGCTAATGGCGCTTTTAACAGAAATTTTTTTGGAAATAAACGCTATTTACAATATAAAACAAAAGAAAAAAACATAAATGGGCCACATGTTTACACTGTATAAAATTGAAATTGGCTTTACTAAAGCCATTGTCATGTTAAAATATATTTTTTTTTCTTTTGTTTTTGTTTTGGTTTAGAATGTCTAATTCATAAATTTTACATAATATGAAAAAAACCTCTTTTCATATATTAATTTTATATACTATTTTTCATATATATAATTTTAAAATCATATTCATTTAGATATTATTAAGCCAATCATGTTCATTTATTTGGCTTTACTGAAGCCGTTGTCATGTTAAATTTTTTATTTTTTCTTTTGTCTTTGTTTTGATTTAGAAAATGTAATTCAATTTTTTTTTTCGTCTTTACTGAAGTTGTTTTCATGTAAATTTTTTTTTGTTTATTGTTTTGTGTTTGTTTTGGGTTAAAAGGTGATAATGTAATTAATAATTTTTTTTGGCTTTACTAAAATCGTTTTCATGTAATTTTTTTTTTCTTTTGTCTTTGTTTTGGGTTAGAAGGTGTTATTTAGAAAATTATTTTGACTTTACGAAAGCCGTTTTCATTTAAACATACATATATATTTATTCTTTTGTCTTTGTTTTGGGTTAGAAGGTTTTATTTAGAAAATTATTTTGGCTTTACGAAAGCCGTTTTCATTTAAACATACATATATATTTATTCTTTTGTCTTTGTTTTGGGTTAGAAGGTTTTATTTAGAAAATTATTTTGGCTTTACGAAAGCCGTTTTCATTTAAACATACATATATATTTATTCTTTTGTCTTAGTTTTGGGTTAGAATGTGAGAATGTAACTCAGAAAACCAGTTTAGTAAAACTGTTTTGTACCCGTTTTCATTTAGAAAATTTATTTTTTTGTTTCGTCTTTGTTATGGGTTAGAATGTGATATGCATGCTCTACAGTCCGAAGCACACCCACACACTGTGCAGCTCGACGAGCAACGACGAAGGGTGAGACGCGAAGACCACCGCGGAGTAGGCCAAGAAGACGAAGGCCACAGCGAGAGCTCCTAAAATAAATTTTGTCAACATTTTTGTAATAATACTTAATACATAATATTGCCGAAGTCAGTACTTTACTAAATACTCATATAGGCATGAAAACAACATAACTGAAGTTGTAAATGTAATAGTTTTCAGTTACATAGGTAGTACAGACATAATTCTCCCACAAAAATACATTCTGGACACCATGAACTGAACACACATTACATACATCCTGGACACCCTGAACTGAACACACAATACATAAACATAACAGTTACACAGTCAATCACCTGATTCATGACCTAATATTGCATATTAATAGCCGTAACATTTGACAGACACAATACATAAACATAGACTTAAGCATAAACATAACATAACATAACAGTCATACTTACTCTAACACAGACATTAAATATTAATGCAAGTTGTTATATTGCCGAAGTGTAGACATTAACACCTAATTCGCGCTTAAATCGGCAGGTGGCTCAGAGTCTGAACAATCCGAAAGCTCAGTGTCAGAGACAAGTTCAGGATCCTCCATGATACCCTTGATAGCCGTAACATCTGGTTCTGTTCTGTTCTTCTGGGCATCCTTCTTAACTATGAGTAGCTGCATATCGCGGGCCAACCTACGGCCCATTTGAGAAATCTCACGTTGTAGTCTTTGACATAGTCGATCAACATTTTCAGGATCTTCCTTTTGGATCTCAACAGAACGTGCTTTTGGCACCTTCAATCGTCTTTCCCGACATAATCTTTCATTTTGCACTCGCTCTATAAATAGTGCGGGCCACTTCAGAAGTCTATCGTTTGCATAACCATATCCTGTTTGATTATCTGATGGATCCTCCACCAAACCACATGGATCTCGATAGTACTTGGGCATGACAAAATGTCGCTTCCCAAACCTATCATGATAAGCACAAGAGGCATCTAACAAAGGAAATGGTGTTTCATCTTCAGCATCGCCACTTCCCCTTCCCCCTCCTCGTCGTGAACTTTCACCCCTTTGCAAGTTCCTACCACCTCTGCGATTCCCACTCCCTCCCATGAACCATGTAGCCATGCTAATTTTTTAAAGCAAATAAATGATAATTTCGTAGGGCGAAATGAGTTGTAAGGTTGTGTCTTCACCTTTACTCGTTTATATAGTTGGTTATGAACGACTTTAGAAAGATGCCTCTGCATGACAATCCCACATATATGAACAAGGTATGAGTTGTCAGTAGATTGAAAAAACAGAGAAAAACAAATACTGTGGTCGAAGTCACGTGACTTGACAATCCATCTGTATATACGGACAAAATAAATGCATCCTGACTGTAAGGTAAATCAGTGAATTCACTGTTGCCATGTGACTTTATGAATTGAGAATCCCACATATATCAATACGAGATGAGTTGTCACTGTAATAAAAAAGTCGAGCAAAAAATTGAAAAAACCAAAGCATGTACACCAAGTCACATGACTTCACAATCTATCTGCATATAAGGACAAAATAAAGGCATGCTGACTGTAAGGTAAATCAGTGAATTCACTGTTGCCATGTGACTTTCTGAGTTGAGAATCCCACATATATCAATAACAGATGAGTTGTCACTGTAATAAAAAAAATCGAGCAAAAAATCGAGAAAACCAAAGCATGTGCACCAAGTCACATGACTTGACAATCCATCTGCATATAAGGACAAAATAAAGGTATGCTGACTGTAAGGTAAATCAGTGAATTCACTGTTGCCATGTGACTTTCTGAGTTGAGAATCCCACATATATCAATAACAGATGAGTTGTTACTACAATAAAAAATACGAGCAAAAAATTGAGAAAACCAAAGCCTCTGCACCAAGTCACATGACTTGACAATCCATCTGCATATACAGACAAAATAAAACAATGCTGACTGTAAGGTAAATCAGTGAATTCACTGTTGCCATGTGACTTTCTGAGTTGAGAATCCCACATATATCAATAACAGATGAGTTGTCACTACAATATAAAATACGAGCAAAAAATTGAGAAAACCAAAGCCTCTGCACCAAGTCACATGACTTGACAATCCATCTGCATATACAGACAAAATAAAACAATGCTGACTGTAAGGTAAATCAGTGAATTCACTGTTGCCATGTGACTTTCTGAGTTGAGAATCCCACATATATCAATAACAGATGAGTTGTCACTACAATATAAAATACGAGCAAAAAATTGAGAAAACCAAAGCCTCTGCACCAAGTCACATGACTTGACAATCCATCTGCATATACAGACAAAATAAAACAATGCTGACTGTAAGGTAAATCAGTGAATTCACTGTTGCCATGTGACTTTCTGAGTTGAGAATCCCACATATATCAATAACAGATGAGTTGTCACTACAATAAAAAATACGAGCAAAAAATTGAGAAAACCAAAGCATGTGCACCAAGTCACATAACTTGACAATCCATCTGCATATAATGACAAATCTCTCCATGATTTGACTACTCAATGTGTGAAAAACTGAAGCTTATGTAGCCAATGTTGTGTTTCACTTAGCTACGCAATGTTACGACCTACTATTTGTATTTCATTGAAAAGTATGACTATTTGAATTGTTGTTGTCATTTGGGAAGCTATTCACCGACCTACCTGTTATGTTTTATGTGCTATTGAAGCCAGTAGTTCATTTCACCGAGTTTAGTTTTCTGTCAACCCCTCATTCATTACCAGAGTCATCATTTTTACTGAACTTTCAAGAATTGGAAGGTGACTCTTTCTTCTTTCCTGATGGAGATTGAAATTCGTTGTAAATTCATCCCTATTTCAGCAGCCCCAATTAAGGGAACCTTTTCTCCGAGTTGCCTGATCTATTTTATGTGTTTTAAGTATTCACATAATTGAACATACATTAATCCATTCATTAATCCAGAACATTCATTAACTAATTGCAATTCAATAAAGAAAGTCATGAACTCATAAATGTGTAGTTATAAATGTAGTTATTTCATAAACTTCAGGTTCATAAAAGAAATACTTGAAATACATCCGTACGTTAGACCAACAACAACATTGTCTTACACTCCAGTAACGAACATATGAAAGATAACGGTTTTTGATTTCTTATTCCTCATCTGACATGTAGTAGTTAGAGAGATATTTTTCATTGTTTAAGACATTATTTCGCTCAACCATTCTCAAATCTCTGTTGCTTGCTTCTGCCATTTCAGTGGCTAGCTGAAGCATGAAATGTCGACATCTCCGCATCAACATTCTGTTGTTCTCCTTCTTAATTCTGCTAACTGCTTTTTCATAGTCATTCACATTTCGTCTAGCCATGGTCAATGAACGACGATGAGGTACCGGTGCCCCAAAGTTACGTAGATCATTATACAATCCTTCTTGCTCCATTACCCTGAACGCCCATTCTGCTCGGATACCAACATAATAATCCTTCGGACTCGAGTACTTTTCGCTCTTGTAGTCATACGTAAATGGAGGTAGCAGCCACACTTTCGGATTTCTTTGCCGGCGTGAACTTCCTGCACCTCTTGAAGACATTGTTAATAACACAAAAAAAATAATAATAATAATAGTAATTGTATATATATTACTTTTGTTATGACTTCAACAAACATCATACTGGGGTATTTAGAGACATCATAGTGGTGCTAGGGCAGTATGGAATAAGTGATACACGTGATATTATTTGATGTTATTCATTTCATGTAATTTTGATTACCCGTGACTTTGTGTACCTGTGATATAGTCACGGACGTGGTTGTCAGATAAAATCATAATTGCAGGCCACAGAATCACAATGCAATCCGTTCATATTCGAGCAGTGCATTGTCAAATAAAACAAAATGCAGTGAGTTGTCACATCGCCACATGAAACTATTTTGTCATGCTTACTTTTGTAATACAATAAGTAGTCACTTAGAATTGACGATTTCAGTACATATAGGTGTTTTCGAGAAATTATAAATGAAATCGAAAAATGAAATAACGGCTTTAATTTTCTTTGTATTAAAGTAATATTGTTCATAAATTATCATTGTTTTTCTCACCAACATAATAAAATGGTCACTTGCTACGTAAACACGATTGGAACTTTGGTGCCTATATTTTATCTTATTTTCAGTAAATGAACTTCACAGTCATCCGATTTTCATTGTCATGACACAACCGTCCATCATGTTTTTTTTACCAACATAATAGCATTTTCTGCTTCTTTTCACAGTCGTAATAATATGACTCAGATGAATTCTGAAATGTGAGGAAAAAACAAAGCATGTAAGTTGCAATGCAGAAGTCACATGCATCACGTAATGTGAGGGAAAAAGTCACAACGTATACAAGCATGGCAAAGTCAGAAAGTCACATGCATTACTGCATCACTGCATAAAGTGACATGCATCATTGCATCAATGCACAAAGTCACATGCAGTGCTGCAGTGATGCACAAAGTCACACGCATCACTGTATCACTGCACAAAGTCAGATGCATCCCTGCATCGCTGCACAAAGTCACATACCTCCTACCTACTGTGCCCATTGGAATTATGCACAAAGTCACAGGCATCACTGCATCTGCGGCACAATAGCCGATGCTACAGGCCTTTGATTCGTTCATGACTTGACAAAAATGGAGTCCTGACAGCCGAATGCACTGGATAAGGTCAGTGGCATGCATGTGATCGAACAGGAAATGCTCATAAATTGGTTCAGACAAAATATTATAATCAATTAAAATATTTTAGTACTTCAAATTGTAAGTATATTTCAATGCAATATTGTAGTCAAAATTCAGGCTGTGTTCAGTTATATTTGTCAATTGTTCACAAATTTTATTAATTAATTTATTTATTAAAACAACCGTTAAAATATTTTTCATGACATATACGGTGGTTGACAAATTTAAAAAAACAACCGTTCATGTATTTATTAATTTGTTGAAATATTGTTTCACAATTTTTTTACTTTTTGTTTTCAAATAACAATAAATTATGCAATTCATAAAAGTCGAAGTGACAACTCCTATCAAGTTGATGCATAGTTGTTCAGGTCATCAAAGTTGACGTGACAACTCTAATGCATAGTTGTCATAGTTGTTTACAATAATTGCATACATACAGCTACCATGTGTATATATGGTATAAATATCGTAGCATACCACAACAAAAGTTTTACAGCTATTTCTAGCGATATCATCATGACATATACGGTGGTTGATCTATATTCAGCAATGGATCGCTATTGGGTTGCAGATGGAGATGAATTTCAATACCCATTAAATCCAAATTTACGTTACTCACGTGCCACCGTCAATACCATGAGAGCTGAGTGGGAATTTCACAAAACTCGAGCAAACGTTCTCGTTGAGCTATGCCGTGAAGTTAATCTTAAATTTCCTCGCCGGTTAGCCATGCGTATGCCAACTGACACTCCACAGTTGTTGCAAAGGGCATTGCATCGTATCCGCGACGAGGTTAATCGCATGACCCAACGTTTGCAAAGGTCCGGACTAATGAAGACCGCAAATGAGCGTGCCGAAGATGGGTTAATGGATGATGCACACCAGTACTACGCCTGGAGCATGGATGTTATGTATGAATCTGATATTGAGATGTCAGATGATGATGATAATGAATGAAATTGTTTGGATGAACGCCCAGGGCATTTCTGTAATGCATGCAATTTGTAATGCTTATCCATGACTTATCAATGAAGCGAGATATTTCAATTATTTTTAGCCTTGAACAAACATATTTTTTATAGCTTCTTTACACGTTTTGTTCAAACCAAACGCGTTTGTAATTTATGTTTTCCAAAAAATAAACATAAATGGTTGTATCAAATTTATTTAAACTTCAATTTTATAAATGGTTGTCTCAATTTGTAAATTTGAGGAAATATCGTAAATTACTATAAATAATGCACAGACTACGGATAATGAGAGAGGGGTAGAGATGTGAAAGAGATTTGTGTGATTCACCAATATAAATAAGAATAAAAAATGGTGAAATTATAATTGCGAATAAATAAGTATGACACTTACATCAGCTGTAAAAGTTTGACACATACAAAAAAAAAAAGAAAAAAAAAACCTATATAGTCCATATCGCAACCGCTAATGCCCTAACCTGCCCCCAGTCCCACAACCCCGACCGTGGATCTCCCTCCTCGGTCTCCTACGGTAGACTCTCTGAATATCTGGCACTCTCTCCCCTGTATGCGGCCCTCCACTGACTGCCTGTGGAGCCTGTGAGTGTGACCCCCCCCCTCTCCTACATCTGATGCCCCTGATCCTGCATGTGCCTGCAGATCAGATACTGCTGTGAGCTGTGAAACTCCCACTCCCTCATCTGGTGCAACTGTATCACGATCTGCAGCTGGACCCCGACCTCTGCCTCTGCCCGCACCCCGACCTCGGCTGCAACGTCCCCCACGACCATAACCTCGGCCTCTCACTCGCGCTCTAGGGGGGGCTCAATATGGGCCTCATCATCAATGTGGGAGATGTCAATGAGAACTGCATCATGTGTACTCCTGGGCGCGGTCGAAGTAGTCCCCAGAAAAGCAGGTGGTAACTGGGTGGGTGGGGTAACAACATCATCAATGAACCGGGGCACGGTCGAAGTACTCCCCAGAAAAGCAGGTTGTAACTGGGTGGGTGGGGTAACAACATCATGCATGAAGCGGGGCGGTGACCAATCAGGGTCAGGGTCAACATGCTGGGTAAGATGTACATGTGGGGAATATGGAGAAATGTATGGGGTATCATGCGGTGGGGTGACTGAAGTCGAAGGACCTGCTGTGGCTGGCGCTGAAGTGGGAGGCACTGACGTGGACGGGACTGATGTGTCTGGAGCAGCTGCTGCACTGTGTACACCGTAGTCCCCAAAATGCAGACAATCTACCCGATGGGCATGCTGAATCCCCTCGTACAATAACTCTCGGATCTCTACAAGGGCCTGCAGACCAAGCTGTCCATCACGTCTGAAAATGGCGTCCTCAGCCAAGTGATATGACCTCCCAGCTCGAACCACCTGAACAAAAAATCAGATATATTAGGCTATAGTTGTCTGAAAATAATCAATTATGATATTAACAATTATCTGACATATAGTACGATACTCACCAATGCCTCGAGAGAAGGCCCAACTCCCTGATATCCGGCCTCGGACAGGTGGCTCGGATTACCGACAAGTAGGTGTGTATGTCGCCGATACCACAACATGTAAGGGTCGGGAGAGGGGAGGACCCCATCGCTCCAGTCAGCCTGTACAATAGTGTCGCGACGGGCATCCCACAACTGTATGTATCGCATATGATGCACACTCCAGTCAGTGCTGGCTCGGCCACGTCTATCAGTCGTATGCAACCGCCACTCGGTGTCACACCGATCTGGCACGGCCTGGACCCGACCAAACTGTCGGAGGACACGATCAGGGAGATGCCACTCAACCACGTCAAAACAAATGAGTGGTACTCTCGCCATCCATATATCCTCACCTAGTCGGCAGTAGTCTGGGAGCGTATGGAGGACATCAGCATAAGGCTGCCAGATAAACTACAATAACGACAAGTCTATTAAAAATCGCTCATAAACATATACACTCCATATGACAATTAAAATTTAGGTATTTAAATTTGATACCTTGCCGTCTATCATCCGGTCAAGCTGGTCTCTATACACGACGACTACGTGGGTCGATACGACCTCGTGGCTCATGTCAACCCTCCACCGGCTACCTCGAGGTCCGACCGGCAACTGCATGTCTCCTTGCCCGATGGGAACCTCACCAGAAGCAACTAGTTGCCGCCTAGACGGGGCAATGCGAATCAATCTCTCCTACGCCCAAATCTGCAATAGTTTCAACGCAATTACAATACTGATATATGCCATACAATATGAATTGACATGTAATAAAATTCTTACTAACCTGTAGCAAGACAAGGGGTCCTCCGATCTGAGTCACACCCACCTGAGTGGCTCGACATAACATCCTATACAAGCATACCAAAGCCGCGGCGCCCCAGCTGTACTGGCCGATGACGTCAATGTCTCTCAACAGTGGCAAATACATCAGCTTGAGACTTATCAGGGAGAAGTACCCCCCCAATAAGCCACAGAATATATGCTCGCGCATGCTGCTGTACTAACTCATTTGGAGCATGATCTGGAAGATCGCCCTGAAAATGCTCGGACAGCCACCTCACCCTCACTCTACCTGCCTGTAAGTCTGCAGGTGTAGGTGCTACTCCCAATAGCTCAGCACATAGGGCTATCCACTGCTCCGTCGTCAATGATGGGTCAAGTCCAGTAACTGCTCGCCCATCAATCCGTAGACCGTATAGGACAGATACGTCCTGCAATGTGACGGTGGCCTCACCGGTCGGGAAATGAAATGTATGAGTCTCTGTGCGCCATCTCTCGACGAGAGCAGTAATGAGTGGGTGGTCCAGTCTGATATGACCTATACGATATACACCATAGAATCCCGCGCGTAGTAGACACTGCAAGACTCTATGGTGCAATGGACGATCCCACAGGCCGGAATCTCCCCGCCGGCATGCCACCACGGTGCGTGCCTGGTCCTGCATAACAGAATGAGTAGTTTAAATTATAGCATTATCAAGGAAATCAAAAACAAAATGCAGTGTATTTTCATTGTAAGCGTAAAGTCCAACAAACGTTATTGCATACCGGGTCCTCCCATATACTGTCAGCCCGATGTGGAAGACTCAAAAGGGGGACCCCATCAGGTAGATGTGCCATGAAGCCTGTATAGTTGAAAAACAAATACATTTTGAAAAACTGTATTGGTGAGCATGTAATTTAACTATATCAATTAAGCTCAAATTATTATGTACATGACTACTTGGAAAACAAATGTGGTCGATTATTTTAAAAGTATAAATTTGTGTGCCATTAACATGGAAGCAATTCACTAAAATCTGAATTTTGCATATTATGTGCCATTAAATATGATAAGCAATTCAACATAACCTATCGTTATCTATGCTTCGGACTAATATAAAAATCTTTTACAAAATCATTTTACGATCTCAGTTACATAAGCTTAATAATGACCAATAACATGTGGATAGTTTTTGTATGTCAATATTTACAAAAAAATGGAATGATAATTTTTTTTCAAAACTTCATTGTTGATTTTGGCATATTTGACATAACCTCATTATTGATTTTGACATATTTGACAAAACTTCGTTACATTTATGGCAAATTCGACAAAACTTCATTATTGATTTTGTAATTTTTGTTTTGCAATAAAGTATAAAATTTGTAAATTACGTACATGTAATTCATAAATCGTAAATGTACAAAATGCTTGCATCAGGCGAAATATTAAAATCTTAAAATGATAGAAGAACTATGTGATTTTAAATAAAATTCTGTAATAAACATTTTCAATGAAGTAGAGAATAAAAACTATAGGGCTATGTGGTATAGTTAAATGTTTTTGCATTGTCATTTAGTTTAATTTATTTGTTTACTATGTTAGTTGTAAATTTTGTCAAGGAAATCAAACAATTACAATATATAAAGAATTAAACAATAGAAATGATCTATTACAAATAAAAAATGTTCTATTAAATGTACGACCCCGTTTACAAATAATGAATTACAAAAGAAAAGAAAATGATCTATTACAAATAAAGAATTACAAAAAGATCTATTACAATATGTAAGTATTACATAGTCTTCATCGACCAAGTCGCGCCGGACATGTTCGCCTGTCATGACCTGTCTGCTGGCACTCACTGCAACGAGCGGTCAAACGCCTATCTGATATGTCCATCTCATTCGGAATACGAGACATAGATGCACGACCCCGTTTCACTTGTCGCAGACGCAGTACATTAGGCATTAAAGTCCACTACGGATCAGCCCAATAATCTTGATGCGGTATTGGATTGAATTTAGTTTCCCAAACCCTCATGTATACAGGAAGCGTATATACTAGATCAACGTACGCGAATGGATTGTCACCGCATTCAGACATTACAGCGAGCATATGAGAACATGGATAGTGTCGTATCTCATATTTCCCACAACTGCACGTGGGTTGATTCATTCGCACAATTTGTGTATTGCGACCTCGTCCATGGCGAAAAGATGTTTGCACCTCAAACACGCGGCGTGGCCTATAAAAAAATTGTAATAGAAACTAATGAAGTTCATGTTTTTAGGTGTAGTTAAATTGACAACAAAATAACAATAATTTAATTTATATTACAAACTAACCTGTCATATGATATCAGCTTGAAAGTATTTGCCCTTGCGATGCCATCCTTAATAGTTTTTTGCATCTCTCTAGGGTATTGGAACTCATTTCGTACATCTAGTTCAGCTTGGGCTCCCATCTCGTCAAAATATTTTACAAGCCGCCGAAATGTAAATTCAACCATAGCTGAGATAGGTAAGTTCCTTGCACCTTTCAAGACGCTATTGAAGCACTCTGCATCATTGCTAGTCAATACCCCCCAACCGATGTCCACCGTCATACGAAAGGGCCCACTCCTCAGGATTCATCTTGTAAACCCAAGTGATGGCTTCTTGGTCAATAGCCTGTATTTGTTGTAAGTAACCATTACACTTTCGTCGTTGATGAGCACTTCCTGCTTTCCATAGAAGTTGTTTCAGCTCCTTATTTTTGAACGTAGTGTTAAAGTTACTACAAACATGTCGAAGGCAGTGCCGATGATATCCAACAAATTGGAGCGAGGGATTCAACCAATGCCGCCTCACAGCAGCTAAAATACTCTCAGCTCGATCGGATATCAAAGTCACTCCCTGTCGGTCCATGACAATATGTTCCTTGATATTTGAAATGAAGAACGACCAAGACTCCAAACTCTCCCTGTCGACAACAGCAAATGCAAGCGGTAGTACTTTGCCATTGGCAGTGACAATCGTTGCTACAAGCAACACACCAGTGTATTTCCCGTATAAGAATGTACCATCTATGGTTATAACAGGCCTACAATGTCTGAATCCATCGATGACGGGTTTGAAAGACCAAAAAACAAAGTGGAAGACGGGCATAATGGTTGTATTTCCGGTATATCTATGCTTCCATTGCACGATGGTGCCAGGATTAGCTGTTTGTAATGCATACATGAATTTAGGCAACATCATATATGATTCATCCCAATCCCCGAATACCATTCTAATTGCCTTTGCCCTTGCATGCCACGTCTTCTTGTATGATATAGTATAGTTCATGGACTTTTTTATATCTTTGATGACATTCTTAATGGGCATATCAGGTTCGTTCTGCATACAACAATACCTATGAGTCAGATTATTTTGGTGTGAACACTTTAAACAAACAATTTTGGCGTGAACACTTTAAACAAACAATGTGTATATAAATGTAAACATTTATTTTGTATACTCACCGCAACTTGTCCCAAAAGATGAGAAGCAATGTAACTGGAGCTAATATTTGTGTGGTCCTTGTTCATTCGTGGGTATAAACAATGGTGAGGACCCCTATACTGCTTTATTTCAAAAAGACCATGTCTCCTACTAAGAGATGCACGCAACCACCATCTACAGTCATGCTTGCAAGCACACACCCAAACGTCTCGCTTGGAGGTTACGACTTTATACTCACGATTATTTGTTGCATGGTACAATTTCACAGCATGTACGAGTTGCTTCTTATCAACGAAAACCATCCCTTTGTCCAACTCTGGATTTTCAGCATTCCAGATTCGGTTACGGGGAATGACATCGCGGTTACTAATGTCAAAATCACCACCCATGTGAATGTTTTCATAGAAAGGGATTTCAGGTCTAGGTGGAATAGGGGCATTCTGAATATCAACGGGAGCGTCGACATCATCTTCTTCATCATCATCATCATCTGATCCGCCCAATAAATTTTCTTCGTCACACATTTCATTCTCATCATTGTCTAGGGCGACATCAGGACCGTACATGTCACTGTCAGCAAACTGCACAGAATTAACCGTTTCAGCCATATTACCAGCAACTTCAACTGGAGTCGTATGATGGCTATAGGTGGGCACATCTTGGGTGTTATTGTGAAATTCAGTCTCGTATCCACCACGTGAACTTGATTCTCCACCATGGCCATGAAATGTCTGTTGTATGTAGCCAGCTGCATAACATTCATTTGATTCATACATAGGAGACTGAAATGCTGTCGTGTCAATCCCATGTGTCAGCAATGTAGTGAACGGATGCGAATCCATCTGTGTTATATTCGGAAGATTCTGTACAACCTCTTTCTGAATGTACACTTCCAAACAATTTGGTGGTTCGAAATTTCCACCGATATTTAAAACGGTGTTCAACGCCTCATCGTCATTTATCGGTAATATTTTGTATTTGCTAGTTGCTTGCCACTGGCGATAAGGATATCTACATTTGAAGATCAATCGGACTGTTTACCCGTAACTTGCGACCTTGGACATAAACATCTCCTCCAAATTGCCAAGTGTGGTGCCAAGTTGCACCCTATATATCCCTTTCGGCTCAGCATCATATGACACACCTTCATCGGGATCCCGAATTATATTTCCCCCCCAGTAAAAGATAATTGGAACAGTTGCCATATACTTGCTTCAATGAAACAATAAATATTAAAATATCAACAATATACATATATCGAATTCTACTTGTAAAATAAACATTAAAATTTGCAGAAGTCACAAATAAAAGCAACCCTCTAATTTTTTGTCAATTTATATTTTCCAGGGTTGAAGGAACTGTAGAGGTGAAACATTAATTCAATTTGTATTTTGTCAACTATATATTTGTGTCTCAACTTGTTCAACCTGGTGATGTAATTGTTCAGATTTATGGAAAATATAAGTTAATTTGATTTGTTCAAACTTGTGTCATTACGGACCTTAATGACAAAGTTATTTCCTATGTGAACTAGTAACCCTCGTCCATTTTGTAGAGGTCATAGAGGCTTTCTTATAAAATTAAAACAAAAAGCTCATTTTGGATCATTTTGGATCGTTCTGAAAAGTAAGAAAAAAATTTAATTTATTTACTCCTTTTTTTTCTTACACATACAAAAACAAAAAAATAATTACAGACATAATTTATAATGGCAAAAAATTAGAGATAATTAAATTGAAGTTGGTGGTTAAATGTATGGACTACATTTTGGATAGTTATCCATGTGAATCTATCGGGCCATCCGTACCAATTATTTGGTATTACAAAACACAGGCTTACCCATCAAAGTGCCAATTTTTTTTTTCCCCTTCGTACGTACGAAATTGCTATGGACTATTAATTAAAATAATTTAAGACTCTTTTCATGCATATATTGTAACTAGTCTAATAATGACTTCTAATTATACAAATATAAATAAAAATTATTAAAACATAATGTTTACATTTTCCTTTTCAATGGTAGTGGACAATCACAAAGTGGAAAAGGCGATAAGTCAGTTCGTTCAATACCCATTTCAAAAACTTTTTCAAATTTTCTTCAGTTTTCTGAGGAAATTTTAATTTGTACTACAATGCTATTATATGTATTACAAATTCAGCTCATTAAATTTTTTTAATCATATTTTTGGTGCCTGACCCCAAATATAGTGAAATAAACCAAACGAAATTAAACCAAAATTTTTTTATTTAAATCAAATAGAGTCAAATTTAAATATTTTGAGAAACCAATACAAATATTTCTTTTGAATAAAATAGAGTCAAAATTAAATATTTTGAGAAACCAATAAAAATATTTCTTTTGAATAAAATAGAGTCAAAATTAAATATTTTGAGAAACCAATAAAAATATTTCTTTTGAATAAAATAGAGTCAAAATTAAATATTTCAGAGAACATGATTTTTTATTTGAGAGAACATGATCTTTTCATGGAGAGAAAATTAAATATTTTTTTAATCAAATACATTCAAAATTAAATATTTTTTTGTTTAATAATTATATTTTGTAGAAATTAGACATTAACAATTTCTGAACCATAATTTGATTCAAAAAATATAGACATTTTCATTCACAAGCATAATTTCAAAATTCCAATTTCTGATTTCAAATTTCAAAATATAGACATTTCATAATTCGAATTCAACAATTCTCAATTGCATGAATTTCGTAATATGACATTAACAATTACGAATTATATGAATTTCAATTTTTTCTAATTTTATTCTTAATTAAACAAGATTACTTTTAAAACCATGATTTGAAACCCTAATTTCCTTTTCATTCCTCTTAACAAGCAAAAAAAAAAAAAAAACTCACAAGCATCATTTCAAATTCCAATTTCTGATTTCAAATTTCAAAATATAGACATTTCATAATTCGAATTCAACAATTCTCAATTACATGAATTTCGTAATATGACATTAACAATTACGAATTATATGAATTTCAATTTTTTCTAATTTTATTCTTAATTAAACAAGATTACTTTTAAAACCATAATTTGAAACCCTAATTTCCTTTTCATTCCTCTTAACAAGCAAAAAAAAAAAAAAAACTCACAAGCATCATTTCAAAATTCCATTTTCTGATTTCAAATTTCAAAATATAGACATTTCATAATTTCAAATCAATAATTCTCAATTACATGAATTTCATAATATGACATTAACAATTATCAATTATATGAATTTCGGATTTTTTAATCGCAATTCTTAATTAAAAAAAATTACTTTTAAAACCCTAATTTCAAACCCTAATTTCCTTTTAATTCCTCTTAACAAGCCAAAAAAAACAATTTCCAATTCAACAAATGTACGTTGGTTTATTCAATATTCAAAATATAGACATTTTGATTCACAAGCATAATTTCAAAATTCCAATTTCTGATTTCAAATTTCAAAATATAAACATTTCGTAATTTCAATTCTCAATTCTCAATTATATGAATTTCATAATATGACATTAACAATTATCAATTATATGAATTTATGATTTACGAATTTCATCATTCCAAATTTCAATTCTCAATTCTCATATTTATGATTTATTTAAAAAATTCAAAAAATTAAAAAAATTCCAAACCTGATTTATGATTCAAAAGCATAAACATTCAAAAGCATTAGAACCATTAATAATGTGAACCCTAAAATGTCATCCTAATTTGAACAATCCTAATATTGTGAACAATCTGATATCGAACCCTAATTTCATAACCACAACCACACTGATAAAGCATAAACATTCATAACCATATTCAATTCACAAGCAACATCCAAAAATTCAAAAGCAAAAAAATTCCACAAATTCAAAAGCATTCGCATTTCTGATTTCCAAATCCTGATTTCTGATTTCAAAAAATTCCAAACCCTAATTTCATAACCACAATGATAAAACCCTAACACATTTAATAATTCACATGTAAAACCCTAACATTGACAAAAAAATACAACACATTCACATTTTCACAAACACAAAAACTAAATACATAAAATTAGGGTTAATGTCATACCACGGAAAGAGAGAGAGCACAGACAGAGAGTGAGAGCAGAGAGCAGAGAGCAGAGACCGAGAGCAGAGAGCAAGACCGAGCTGAGCTGAGAGCGAGATCGAGTGAGTCTGAGATGGAGGAGAGTGAGAGATGGAGAGTGAGTGATGGAGAGGCTGAGAGATGAAGAGGCTGAGAGATGGAGAGTGAGCTGAGAGCGAGATGGAGAGCAAGAGCCGAAAAACCTAAGTCTGAAAAACGTATGCAAATGAGGGAGGGGGGCTTCGTAAATATAAGGGTGTTAAAAACGCTGATTGAAAAAGCGTTTTCATTTAAGTGAACTCGCTATTAGAAATAGCGTTTTCTTCCAAAAAAATTTCTGTTAAAAGCGCCATTAGCAATAGCGTTTTCTTTGGAAAAAAATTTTGTGTTAAAAGCGCTGTTCTTAACAGCGTTTTCTTCTGGAAAAAAATTTAACGCTATAAGCGCTATTTGTAAGAGCGAGTTCTTAATCAAAATCGCTATTTGTAATAGCGATTTTTCTGTTCATCCAATTTTGCGCTCCTAACAGTAAAAGCGCGAATCGGAATGGCGCTTTAACTTAGTTTTGGAATTCCGTCAGAAGTTGGCCTAGTTTGGGAAATACAATGCAAAAAAGGCTTATTTTGGGAAAAGCCTCTGTATTGTGTCTATTTTTTTATTGTTTTTTTATTTTTTGCTTTGCCACTTCATTAGTAATGGGTTTAGAGCAACCAACTAGGCTTTAGCCTAGTTGGCCACCATGCCTTCCTTAGGGCTTAGTCCCAAGGAGGTCATGGGTTCAACTCCCCTTAGGGGGGTTGAATTAAGGGAGTGCAAGCACTTATGTGCTTTGCCAAGGGTGGAGAGCTTTGCTCCCATAGGTGCTAATCTAACAACTAACATTTGCCGATCAAAAAAAAAAAAAAGTAATGGGTTTAGAGCCACTAAAATAGTAGTCTCTAGCACTACCGCTAAGAAATTGGCACACAATTATAACAACACTGGTCATTCTTTGTCCAAATAATCTGGAAAAATATTAAGCCTCCATTTAGGAAGTTGGTTAACTTTTTAATTTTTTAGTTTTTTTTTACTATTTTAACCTGGGCTAAAAATCTTGGTTTGGGAAGGACTTTCTAGCTTTTTGATTTTTTTGACTTTTTTTGTGAGAGAATAGTATAATGATTATGGGTTAGATGTGATGTTTTATTTATTGTGACTAAAATAATTTATTTTATTTTTTGTGACTAAAATAGCAAAAAAAAAATCCTTGCCAAACGGGGCCTGAAACATTGTTGTGTGGATGATTCAGGTGCACCAAAGCTTCAAGGCAGGTGGATCGAATTGAAAACAAAGGCGAACCACCACTGGGGTAACTCAGTTCCCAAAACCTTTTTTAAGGTTTGTACTGGTGTGCTTGCTTAAACAAATACGAGGTATACAAAACATTAAGGCTCTATTTATTTTGACATAAAATATTTTATATAAAAATTAATTTTCTTATGTATATAGAAAAAATATTTTTATTTTTGTTTTTTGGTATTTAATTGACACCTGAAATAAAAATATTTTATTACTTAAAAGAGAAATTTTGATTCAATAAAGTGTTATTTATGATTTTTTAGTGAGTTAAGATATTTATTTAAAAATTTTAAATTTATTGAAAAAATAGTGAGTTTACGAAATTTTTAAAAGTCATTTTTTGAAAAATGATGTAATAATATTTTTCTTAAAAAATATTTTACTTACTTTTTGTTCAACAAAACAATGAACAACGAATAAATTATTTTTAACAAAAATATTTTATGTCAAAACGAATAGAGTTTTTCTATAATAAAAAAAAAAAACACGATTCAAGCAAACAATCCAAGCCATCTATTAGCCATATGTCACAAGAAAGGGAAAGAGAAAACATGTATACCTGTGAACTAGATTTAGCATTTAACGACTTAAAATTTGAGTCTAATGTATTTTTATAATAATTTTGACCGAATACTATGTTTGGATAGTAAGAATGAACGAGAATCTCATTAGCAGAAATCAAAATGTTAACAATGGGATTCTTGTTTCAATATGATCCAAGCATTTGAATTATTAAGATTAAGCTTGTTTGGCATGTGCTAAAATAACACATGTTTATTTTATTTAGATCACATCACCTCTTATTTAGGTCACATTATCTCTTTACCACGTCACTTTAACCACAAATCCACATTTTATATTTTTTTTTTATAAAAAGTCAAAATATATTAATCTAGCAATTCCCAAACAAGCCAGTAATGTTTTATGGATAAATATATTCAAATAGTTAAGCATTCCTCAAGAAATTTGAAATTCTCATTAAGGGTGTGCAAATTAGTTTCCGACTTAGATGTGATAATCTGAATTAAACTTGGGAAGAATTATCAGAACTAATAGGCTCAGCAATGGATTCAATCCCCATCAGGAATGTGCAAGTACAGAATTTGAGGATTAGTAGCCCAACCCAGTCTAGCCCAGCCCATTAGGGCACAGCAATGGATTCAACCCCATTACGAATCAACAAGTCCATAACTTCATAAGGATTAGCAGCCCAGCCCATTACGGAGGTGAATTTCCCGAGGTTGAGGATTCAAAGCTAGCACTAACTAGTAAGTGTCATATTAAGATCATATTTATCTTAGACTACTGGATAAGGAGACATTACATTCTAAACTATTAATTTTGTGATATATAATCCTAAACTATTTAATTAAAAATTATGTGTTCTATATTTATTTTATCATGAAATTAGATGTTTAGAAATAATTATTCTATTGAATCTAATATTTAATTGAAATATTATGAAAAAAAAATAAATGCTTAATATACTATTTTACCATTTTCAATTGTTTACTAAGTAATAACAATACTAAATCTGTCTTTAATATTTTAATTGTTTTTTGGTAGATTAAATAAAAAATTATTTTATTTTATTTTTTAAAAATTAAATAAATTTATTTTTTTAATTAACTAAATTAAATAAATAAAACATTAATAAAAAAATATGTTTTTTTTAAAATAAAAATTAAATAATTTATTTTAAAATATATTAAATATCAAATAATGAAATTAAATATAAAAAAATCAATAAAAATTAAATAATGAAAAGAAAAGAAAATATCAACAAAAACTTAAAATAAAACATCAATAAAAAAAAATCAATAATAATTTATTTAAAAAATTAAGTAAATAAACATCAATAAAAATTAAATAAATTTATTTTATTTTATTTTATTTTTTAATTGAGATTTTTATATTTTATTTTAATGAAATCAAATACTATATATCATTTACAACTTAATCTCATGAGATTCCAATCCCATCATTTCTATCCCACGTCTCCTCCAAGACACAATAGTCCGATATATATGACATTCATATTCTGGTGCGACTCCTAATCTGACCTACAAATTTTCAACCAAACAATGGACTTTATAGTAGATTGGACATGAAGTCTCATCCCCCTCCAATTCTTCCAAACGAACACCCCTAACAGTATAGTTAGTTTAACTAAGATTGGTCTAGTAAGAGCAGTTTGGAACCTAAGAGGGTACTCCTTCCAAGTCTGAAGTTCAATTCCTACTAGATGTTATCAATTCCTTGAGACCACGACCGCAGACAGAGCCCAGAATTAGTCGAAGTGTGCGCAAGTTGACCAGACACCCGGTCATAAATAATATATATAAATAAAATAAAATAAAATGGAATACTGTTAGTTTGTCACCCATCAGAACACAAACCAGGACTAGGAAGCTTCACACACACAAAAAAACCACGAGGTCCAAAAAAACTAGTGTTTTATGGACAAAGCTAAATTCTATACCATGAAATATGCAAACTAGGTATATGCAGTTGGCTAACGAACTATGAAAATTGTCTGTCATACCGAAAGTAAACTAACGGAAGGGATAACTTTCAAGGGAAGAAGGTTGAACGGAATGGATCATACTGATCAAAACGAGCTGGACCATCATAGAAACAAGGTTCCCTTGGCACATCCCTCGGGCTATGGCTACCAAAAGTCTGTGTTCTGTCATAGAAACTAGTACCCCTGAATGTGTCTACGGGGCAATGAAATGATACTGGCTCATCATAATAACAGGGTTCTCTTGGGGCATCCCGGGCAAAGAAATGGATTGATCTATCAGGGTATAAGCCCATATGCCGGTCAACACTATGGAAACCTCCCAAATCATAGCGTCCCCGTGACGGGACCAAGTATGATGTACCTCGATCGGCATACCGGCTTAATTGATATCGATGAGGTGAATGTATCGAGTGAACAGTTGAATCAGCAGTAATAGAAGCATTTGGAGTGTCTTCTGATACAGCTAAACAAGGACGTTTATTGCCCCTCTGTTGCTCCTGATCCTTTGGGGCAGACACAGGAGTGTCTTCTGATACAGCTAAACAAGGACGTTTATTGCCTCTCTGTTGCTCCTGATCCTTTGGGGCAGACACAGCCGGAGACCCACAATTCTTCTCACTGCTCTGCTGCTGTGGTTGAGACTCGGGGTTTGCTGGTGAAGTATATCTAGTGTTTGCCTTTTCAGTCAGCACATTTATGCATTTTTCAAGGTTCTTCGGCGAATAATCAATTTCAAGCTTGTGATCTTCGATGCATTTGATCACAGCCCTCAAAGCAGCTATACTTTGCTTTGCAATAACGGTCTGTAAGCAAGTTAAAGTAAACCATAACCAAGCTAAAGATTGGATCTTACACTACAAATTAAAGATGCACTAAAATGGCAAAACAAGTGACAAAGATACCTCTCCTCTAGTCAAGTTCTCTTTCTTGCAAGTTTCGTCAGCAATCTTTTTCCAGTACTTGAAGTAGTCTTCCAAGATCGGAACTGGTGGGAATTTGTCAACCAACTCAAATGCATGTATAAATCTAACAGCTGCAAGATTCTGCCTCTTTTTGATAAGGCCTTGAACCAAATCTGTAAAAAAGACAATGATCTAGTCGATAGTTGAGAAAAATATCTAATGTTAAACAAGAAATGGCACGGACAAATAAGAACATAATTACAAAGAAGTTTAGTGAATCCAAACTAAGCCAAAAGTATTCTTTTTAATGTAGTGCATGAAGGAGATGGCATTATAAGACATTGAGGCTTTCAGTCTCAGAGGTTTGAATTGAAATCGCATTGTCAAGCACTTTCAAATTGTTTTCACTTCTTTTGAAATGTTTTTGTTTCAGTGCTCACCAAAACAACATACCGCAATAAAATTTTGATCCTTGACAATGCCCTCTTTCTCCATTAATTCTCAAGAAAAAATGTCACGCCCTCCTTTTCCATCCTTCCCCATCAAGTAGGCAACCTCCCCTTCATCTTTTTCCTTCCTTGTCTTGATTAACCAAAGATCGCACAACATTACTGACAGATACCTCCAAACTACTGCTCATTCTATAAATCCAAAAAGAAATGGAAGAAGAGCCTTGAGGGAAGGAGGCATGACGAAACTTGCTCAAAATCGCCCAACCGTTCCCAAGGACCCCGTCCCTGCTTCCTTTTAAGGTAAGAGATATCGCTGCTGCCAATAGCACGCCATGTATTCAACTATGCCCTAAATCACTCTTCCACCTTCTAACCCATTGAAATATCTTCCTCTATTATACTTCAAAGGTGAAGCAGTCCCCTCAACCTTATGATGAGTTTATCCTTCTATCTTCTTCACCATCACAAAACCTACCTCCAACTCACCATTTTAACCTTAGCCAGAGATGAGAGAACCTCAAATGATTGTGGGGTTTGCACTTAAGTTCGTGAAGCTAAGCTACACAAAAACTACTAAGGAGTTGTGTCTGTATCGAATTTGTCGAACAACAAAATTCATTAAACACTCCTGAATTGATCTGAATATTTTGTCCATTGTTTAGATACATATTAAACACATTGCAAGTTTAAAGAAAATAACTTAGGATCAAATGATAAAATAACAATAATATGGGTTTGTATATTAATTCCTCTTCCTTTTGTTTTTTTAATTTTAGGAATTCTAAATCTGAAAACTTAGAATTTATTTATGAATATAGCTTTCTAAAATAGATATTACAACTTTTTATTCACACTTTTTTTCTAATATGTGGAATGTAGAAAATAATTCTTATCATTTTGATATAATAAGATATATTCATAATGTAAACAAGGAAGAAATAGTTAATGTTTTCATGTACATATATATATTTGTTGTCATGTCATCGTAGCCATATTGTGTCGTATTCGTCTCCTGTGTATGTATTTGTGGTTCTTAATATTGAAGTGTATGTAATAATAAAGATGCATTGTGGACGAAGAGAAGCAAAGGACTCCAAGTGAGTGAAAAGAACCATTTATTTTGATGTAGTCACTCTGCCTTTCACCATGGTAAGATGACAAACTCATCCATGCAAACCTAATTGGTCAATAATGCCGCATCTTTCTCCATGGATAAAAGAACCGTGTTTATAGCCAAGGATGTATCACCAACAATTCTCAATTTATTAAAAATATTCTCAAAATTTTTTGTTTATATTTATTATTATGATAAACATAAATAATTTTACAAGAATTTAATAAGAAAAATTAGTAAAAAGATATTAGAAGCTTTTTCTAGTCAATAAAGTCCCTTACTATCACAAATTATTAAATCATCACTGTGGAAATATGGTTTGGAAATACTCTCTGCATCCTGTAGGACGCTCTTGATTCTTAGCTAGTCACCTGAAAAGGAATGAACACTCCGGTCGGGTTGCCGGAATTAGCACTCCGACAGATAAGTTAGTGTATACTCTCTTAGTTGCTTGTATCTCAAGTTAATTTCATTTTCTCTCACATTCCTTTTCTTAGCTGATGCTTCTCTTATTTATAGTCGTCCTTGATATCGATGGTTGGGCCCACCTTTTGACCAACGAATAATTGCTTATTCGGCTATTCTGTCCTTCCTATTCGTACTCGGCCCAGTTTACAGTTGATTCTATGGCCGATCTGGTTATTCAACCTCTGTCCCTCCAGGATAGAGCCGTATAGTACATAACTTGATTTCTTTCTTTAAACTTAATCGACTTCCCTACGTAACAATATTATTCGGCTCCCACAATTGCCTCCCAAACATCCTATTAATGTCAGTTTTCAGCATGTTTGGTCTTGGACTTAGAGGGTAAAAAAATACGGCGGTTTCCCTTATTCCAATGCAAGCGTCAGAACGCCTACTCTTTTTAGGAATAATTATAATCTCCCACCCCTTCGTATGCTTTATTCATTTAATTTGATTTGAAACCGTGTTGTCTCTTCGTTTGTATGCTTTTTTGAATACACAAGGTTTCTTGTTGCCTGTCAGTTCACCTCCCTCGCTTCACGTCCTCTGCAACTTCTTTCTGTTCTTCATTATCCTCCTCATTTCTTGTAAGTTTTTCTCTCTCCCATTTCGACTCCCATTTCCTTGTTTGTTTTCTGTTTAGAGTGTCCACTTTACTAGCTATGATGGCGAAACATTTGAGAGCCCTTCTTTCTGCAGATCGAGTCTCTAGTTTCCATCGCCATTTTTCCATCCCCGCCGACGCCCATCTATCACTCTTGGCAGAGAACGTAGTTGACATGGAGAGGATTGATGAGAGTACAATCGTCTTCCCTCTCCTATCAATTGCTGAGGGCGGAGTCCGTTTCCTCCTTCATCCATATTTTAGGGCTGTCCTTCACCATTGGGGTTTAATCCCTTCTCAGCCAAACGTAAATTTTTACCGAATAATAATGGAAATTGTAGAACTAAACCAACGCCTTACGCTTAACCTTAGAATCCCTGCTACTCGGCATTGTTTTGCCTTGGCCAAATCCTCTGGCTGGTAGGGGCGCTACTTCCTTAGGGCCAAGGACACCGACCATCATTTGGTGACTATGCTTACCAACTCTGGCAAGCGTGTTGATGATGTCATGGTCGTTGTCTGCAGGAACTGAGAATTCGGCGAGGGCGAAGATCGCCTAGATCCAGTGCCCAGGCAAAGAGGCAAACCAGGTGGCCGTTTAACCCCCCACAAATTTTTATTAAGTATTTACCTGGTTCAAATTCTATGTATTTATCGTTTTATCTGTACAGGAAACGATTTAAAAAAAGTTCTCGTCTTGGCCGACGACGCTGTACTTGCGCAGATCAGAACCGCACTCCAGTTCTTTGGCCGTCCGAATCTCCAAAGCCAAGGGAGGGCGGCCCACATTCTTCTGAGATACAAGCCGACTTACGCTACTTTTTCGGCCGCAAATAACATTTCGATTCCAAGGGATGAACAGCACCTTACGGCGCTTATTTTTCCGAGCTTCAAGAACCTTAGGCAAATTGATCTTGAAGCTTCAGATTCAAAGCCAGTGGACGAACAAGCAACCAAAGGAGTCGTTGAGTAGCCGAATCAACCCTCCTTGGACAGATCCGACGGACTAGAGGAGGAGGTTGACGCGGCACTAAATCTGACTTTTGAAGAAGCTGGCCTCAATCCTCCATCCACTTCTGGCCGAGTGGACATGTCCTTCAAAGATATTTTCAACGACTTAGGGGACCTACCCGACTCATATCCTGACAACATGGCTGGAGAGTCACTTACTCAAATGGCCAGGCGGAAAAATGCCGAGAGGATGGCTGCCCGTCGGAGAGCCGAAGCCGAGCGAACTAAACCTCCACCCCCTCCACCCGACGCTAGGGCAGAATCTCCTCTACCTGCTCCTGTTGAGAAGACGGTTCAGACTGATGTGGCCGAAACGGAACTTGTTGTCGATCAACAGGAGGGTCAAATGACGGAGCACAGGGGGGAAAAACGTCCCTCCGAACACGAAGCCGATTATTCGAAAAACCTAGTGGATAAACGGCCGCGCGTGGAAGAATCGGACCTAGTTGTGCCATTTACAATACAACCAAGGATAAAGAACGTGCCGGTTATTTCTGATACATCGGCCGTAAAAGACGCCGCTGTGGCCTTGAGCTTGGCCTCCTCCATTTCTCTACCGGTTGACAGAGCAACCTTTAGGGCAGAGCTCGATCTGTTGTCCATCGCATTAGCCGCTCAATCGGCGATATTGGTACATGATCCTTGTTTATAATTTTGCAAGGCTAAACAAAAGAAAAAAAAAAATTTATGTCAACTAACTTACTAATTCCTTGTTTTGTAGGCGGCGGGAAGGATAGCTAAGATTGGCTGTCGCCAACATGACACTATCGAACAGATCAGCTTTCTCACAACTGAGGTGAAAAACGAAAAGGGCAAGGCAACAGAGGCCTCTCTCAGAGCCGAGTCTGAGGCCATGAAAGCGGCGGAAGAAAGATCAAGGGCTGATGCCGAAGAAGATAAGGCCAAGACTACTGACCAACTGAGATTGATCGCCGAGGAAAGGGCGAATGCAAGCGAAGAAGCGCTCAAATTGGCCAATGAGACGATTGCCAAGCTGGAGACCGATTTGGAGGAGTCGAAGAGGGCGATGGCAAGCGCCGAATCCGAGATTTCCAAGTCATTCCAAGCTGGCAAGGATGCGGCCTTGGAGAACTATGTAGAGGAGGTGCCTAAGTTCGAGAATAGAGGGTTCAAACACGGCTAGCTCAAAGCCTTAGCTGCCGTTAACATGGTATCGAAGCAGCCGATTCCGTACGAGCAGGTAGACGTTGAGCCGTTGGAGTCTGACCCTGAAGACTGACCTAGGGTCAAAGTATTTTTCATTTTGTTTTGGTATCGTGTGTATGTAGATTTTGTTAGATTTGTTAGATTTTTGACTATTTATTTTTGTGAAAAGCTATCGTAGGGTAGTTTTCATTTGTAAAGTGACTTCTGTTTGTACTCAGTTTATGAATGAAAATTGCCTTTGCCTTTCTGCCTGATATATGTGCTTGTTAATCGGCTAAGATGTAAAAACATGAGATGAATGGAACAAACTACTGAATTAATCCAGCGCTAAAATAACTGCATAGTACTGCGACTTAGCCGAATAGATTAGTGAATATGCCCTTGCCCCAGCAAATTGAACAAGACCGTTGAACAACAGCAGTTCACGGATTGGCTGGGGCACAGCAACATTTCGGCGCACTCTGATACTTAGGCATTTCGACAGTCTGACACTTAGGCCGAATAGATTAATGAATCTGCCCTTGCCCCAGCAAATTGATGAACAAGACCGCCGAACAACAGCAGCTCAAGGATTGGCTGGGGCAAAATAACATTTCGGCGCACTCTGATACTTAGGCCGAATAGATTAATGAATCTGCCCTTGCCTTAGCAAATTGATGAACAAAATCGCCGAACAACGACAGCTCAGGGCATTAAAGGGAACGCTTTGGGAATGCTGCACCCGCAATGAATAAGAAGGGTGGGAGATGCGTTCGTTTAGGGTCCATATTAGTGTCCAAATTTGGTAGATCACAGGAGGGAGAAGAGTAGTGGGTTTGAACTAGATGTCTAGAAGACTATTCTTCAACAGCAAATGAGAGGGTAAGACACTGGATGAGCTGGATTCAATGATGAATCAAGGTGGCGAACCATTGCGAACGGGAAGTAGGACGTCGGAGGAGCGCGAAATGCGCCATTCTCCGCGTCGTCGAAACAGGTCACCTAGGAAGGAAAAGCAACAGCGGGGGAACTCCCCTCGCTCGCGAAGTGAAACCAATGGAGCACCACGCCCGTTGAGCTTTTCAATCTTCGTGGGGAACAAACCGATGACAGAGGCGGATTCGATCATCCGCAATCCAAACGTGGCAATTGAATTTGCCCGACAGATTTTTCTACCGGAAGTCCAGCAGTCGATGGTTGGGCAACTTGATTTCAAAGTTTTTCGGGAGTGCGTCCATAGAGCGATGAAAAGGCTTTATACGTCATATGAAATCGGCATGCGTCTCCGTGCCACGCGGCGGCAGATTGAGCAGAAAGATGAACGCATTCGGAGCTTAGAGGCGCGAGTAGAGAGAGCCGAGCGAGAACAAAAACAGGCAAAAGCTGCCAGACATCATTCGGCAGGTCAAGGTAACCTAATTGTAGAGGAAAGGGTGACCCAATAGCTGCTAAACCAGACCATTGCCGACCGAGATACGGCGAGCATGTTCGCTAAAGAAGCAATAAGGACGAAGGCCTATGAAGAGGGATTTTTTGACGGTCAGAAGATTGGTATAGAGAAGACGAGGGAAAAGCTGGCTAAAGAGGTCTGCTGATGCAAAAATCGTGGATTCAAGCATGGGTGAACCAAGGCTCTATAGGCAGCGGGCATTGATTCGGCATCGCCTCTATATCAGTGTTATAATTTGCCCTTCGCGGCTTTTGAAGCCGAGAAGACTGACGACGAGGACGGTGCCAAATAATAGATTTTTTTTTTTTTACGCATGTATTGAATAAAACAGATCAAAGATATGCATAACCTATTACAAATTTGGCGCGAATTATGTATTTACGATCTATTGAATGAAACATCTTATTTTAAATGTCCATATTGTTTCAATTGTTGTTCGTAAATTAAGTCATGACCATCAATTACTGTTAATCGTGTTTGCGGCGGCCAACTGTGATGTCGACGAAACGCTTCGATTCCAGATGTTTATTCGGCCCGACTGTGACATACACAGAAGGTGCTTCGAATTCGGAGGCTTTTATCTTGGCCAATCGTGTTATCTACAAAGGCGCTCCGAATCTGGAGGCTTATTCGGCCCAAACGTGTCATTCACGGATGGGGCTCCGAATTCGGAGGCTTTTATTTTGGCCAATCGTGGTATCCACGAAGGCGCTCCAAATCCGGAGGCTTATTCAGCCCAAACGTGTCATTCACAGATGGGGCTCCAAATTCGAAGGCTTTTATTTTGGCCAATCGTGGTATCCACGAAGGCGCTTCGAATCCGAAGGCTTATTCAGCCCAAACGTGTCATTCACGGATGGGGCTCCAAATTCGGAGGCTTTTATTTTGGCCAATCGTGTTATCCACGAAGGGCGCTCCAAATCTGGAGGCTTATTCGTCCCAAACGTGTCATTCACGGATGGAGTTCCGAATTCGGAGGCTCTTATTTTGGCCAATCGTGGTATCCATGAAGGGCGCTTCGAATTCGAAGGCTTATTCAGCCCAAATGTGTCATTCACGGATGGGGCTCCAAATTCAGAGGCTCTTATTTTGGCGAATCATGTTATCCACGAAGGGCGCTCTGAATCCGGAGGCTTATTCGGCCCAAACGTGTCATTCACGAATGGGGCTCCGAATTCAGAGGCTTTTATTTTGGCCAATTGTGGTACCCACAAAAAGCGCTCCAAATCCGGAGGCTTATTTGGCCCAAACGTGTCATTCACAGATGGGGCTCCGAATTCAGAGGCTTTTATTTTAGCCAATCGTGGTATCCACGAAGGGCGCTCCGAATGCGGAGGCTTTTGATTTACCGAACTAAATTTCACATAGCGAGAAAATAAGAGGTCTTGCATTGTAAAAGTGAAAGTTGTACACAACTAACATTCAAAACAAGTTATCATGCCCCACAAGTCGGGTTAATGATAAAATTTACGCAAATGCGTGGAATTCCAAGGACGTGACAGACTTCTCCCAGACATGTCTTTGAGCCAGTATGCCCCTGTGCTAGCAATTGATTCAACTTGATAGGGGCCATCCCAATTGGGACCTAGCTTTCCATCAGCGGGGCTCCTAGTAGCAGGAAGAACTTTCTTGAGGACCAATTCTCCGGGTATATAACGTCGCAGCTGCACACTTTGATTATATGATTTAGCGAGCTGCTGCTGATACCGCGCCATAGATGCGAGGGCACGGTCTCAGCGTTCTTCGACTAGAGTCAGATCCAATGCTAACATCATGTCATTACGACCCAAGTCGAAGACCTTCGTTTTCAGAGTGGGTAAGCCAATCTCCAGGGGGATAATTGCCTAGGTTCTAAAGCATAGAGCGAACGACGTTTCCCCAGTGGATCGCCTTGGTGTAATGCGATGAGCCCACAACACACTGGGGAGCTCTTCGACCCACCTGCCTTTGGCTTTCTCCAACTGTTTCTTGATGCTGTCCAAGATGGCTTTGTTGGAGGCTTCAGCTTGACCATTGCTCTGTGGATAAGCCGAGGTGGAGAAATAGAGCCGAATACCATACATGCTACATAATTATCGGTAGATGCCACAATCAAACTAGGAACCGTTGTCTGAAATGAGTGCTCTTGGAATGCCAAATCGTGTTATGATATTTTTCCATACAAAACGCTGAACATCAGTATCTCGAATGTGTGTAGTGCCTCCGCTTCGATTCATTTCGTGAAGTAATCTATTGCGACAATCACGAATCGCTTGTTCCCTGGGGCCCGTGGCAATGGTCCGACGATATCAAGTCCCCATTGAGCGAACAGCCAAGGACTGGTGATAAAGCTTAACTCCTCAGCAGGCAAACGAGTTAAAGGAGAAAACTTCTGGCACTGTTCACATTTCTTGACGTGACACTCGGCATCAGCTCTCATGGTCGGCCAATAGTACCCCTGTGTTACAGCTCGATGGGCCAAAGAACACTCACCAGAATGCGCACCACAACTACCTTCATGTATTTCAGTCAATAGTCCTCAACTTTATCCGGATGAACGCATTCCAAGTATGGACCAGAAAGGAATTTTTTGTAGAGCTTTCCTTACGGATCTAAGTAATATCGCAGGGCTTTGCTTCGCAGTTTGTGCGCTTCTTTCTTATCTATCAGGAGCTGTTCGGAAGATAGGAATGCAGTGATAGGGTCCATCCAACTTGGACCTGATTCTATGATATTGATCTGAATTGACTCCGAATGGGCAATGCTCGGCTCAGGGATGAACCCTGCTTTAATTGTCCGTTTAATTTCTGAGTTGATGGCGGAGGCTAGGCAAGCCAGGGCGTCTGCATATGTGTTCTGATCCTGGGTTATTTGATTCAATTCATGATGGTCAAATTTTGCCAGCAAAGAATTCGCCGTTTTCATGTAGGCTGCCATACAGTCATTTTTAGCTGCGTATTCCCCTTTCAATTGGTTGATGACTAGTTTTGAGTCGCAGAAGATAAGCAGAAGCCGAGCACCAAGGAGAAGTGCATTCTATGAGCCGGTTAATAATGCTTCGTATTCAGCCTCATTGTTCGATACTTCGAAGCCCAATTTGACAGCCTGCTCGATTATTGCCCTGTCGGAAGCCATAATCACTACGCCCGCCCCATTGCCACGTTGGTTGGATGACCCGTCACAATACAACTATCAAATGTCCCCAACACAAATTCTCCAGTTCGGTTTAGATTGAATTTCATCAGACTTAAATTCGGCGAGACATCTAGTGAATTCAGCCACAAAGTCGGCAAGCACTTGCCCCTTGATTGAGGTTCTGGGTAGAAATTGGATATCGTACTGGCCGAGTTCGAGAGCCCATTTTGAAACGTGCCCAGATGCTTCCGCGCTACGGAGCACTGACCAGAGGGGGTAGTTCGTTAGTACCCCAATGGTATGCCCCTGAAAGTAAGGCATCATTTTTCTTGCTACCATGAGCAAGGACGAGTTTTTCCAACGGAAGGTAACGTGTTTCGGCGTCAACCATTGCTTTGCTCACGTAATAAACTGGCTGCTACTCCCCTAATTCTTCCTTTAACAATACAGTGCTGACCGCCTGGTCGGAAACTGCCAGATATAAAATGAGCGGATCACCTGCCGAAGGTGTTGTCAAGAGTGGAACTGATCGAAGGTAAGTCTTGAGATCGTCCAAAGTGGCTTCGCACTCGGGGGTCCATTCAAAAGCTTTACCCTATCGAAGGGTATGAAAGAATTGTCGGCAGCGATCTGTGAAACGACTGATGAACCTGTTGAGTGCGGCAGCCATTCCCATCAGCTTCTGAACCTCTTTGACCGACCGAGGAGAGCCAAGTTTTAGGATTGCTGTGATTTGCCTCGGGTTGGCTTCGATTCCGCGATGGTTAACAATGTAGCCAAGGAATTTGTCGGATCTGATGCCAAATGCACATTTGGACGCGTTCAGCTTCATTTTGTATTTGCAAAGAATGCCGAATGTCTCTTCCAGATTGACTAGATGAGTTTGCTCTTTTTTGGACTTGACCACCATATCGTCGATGTACACTTCCATGGTACAGCCGAGTTGCTCCTTGAATATGGCAATCACTAGTCTTTGGTAGGTTACCTCCGCATTCTTCAACCCGAAAGGCATAACCTTATAGCAATAGGTTCCTCTTGGGGTAAGGAATGCAGTTTTTTCTTAGTCCTCCGAATGCATGGCAATTTGATGGTAACCTCTGTAGGCATCCAAGAAGCTCATACGTTGATGATGTGCTGTTGCATCTACGAGTTGGTCTATTCTGGAGAGGGGAAAGCAATCCTTGGGACAAGCTTTGTTTAAGTCTATGAAATCCACACAAACACGCCAAGTTCCATTTTTCTTCTTTACAACTACAGTATTCGACAGCCATGTAGAATAGGTCACTTCGCGGATTGCCTCGGCATCAAGCAACCGATCAACTTCCTTAACCACGGTAGCAGTGTGTTCCGCGGCTGACCGCCGGCTTTTCTGAATAATTGGCTTACATTTGGGATCAACATTTAAGCAGTGTTGGGACACAGATGGATCCACCCCCGACATCTCATATGGTGACCATGCAAATACATCAAGGTTGCCGAGTAAGAAGGATATTAGCTCTTGTCTATCGACTTTATTCAGGGAAGCACCGACCATGAAGAGCTTGTCAGGAATCCCGTCAATTTTAACCCGATCCAACGCTCCAGTTGCTTTTTCACTTGGGAGCCGCCCAACGTCGTCGAGGCTCTCCCGATCCGACACCTCAATTGAATTCACTTCCAGCCCTCTTGGTGTCTTTCCAGCAAAAAGATAACATGCCTGCGCCGATTTTTGGGAACCTCGAATTTGCTCTATGCCACGTTCAATCGAAAAGCGAAGTAGTTAATAATAGGTGCTTGGCATGGCATGCATGGTATGCAACCAAGTTCGTCCCATGATGAGATTATACAGCGAAGGAAACTTGACAACCAAAAATTCTACATCCACTGATCGGGAGCCCGCCCGAACTAGTAGTGTGATTTTGCCCAAAGGATATTCCGGATTAGCGTTGAAGTCGAATAACGGATAATCAGCTAAAGACAGGTCCGACTCGGTGAAGCTAAGTTTAACGAAGGTCTTATAGTACATTACTTCCGAAGTACTTCCCTAGTCAATGAGAACACGTTCAACGGTGAATCGATTTACGCGTAATTCGATGACTAAGGGATCAGTATGGGGGAGTGTTACGCTGACCAAATCAGAATCATCGAAAGTAATACTCGCAGCTTCATGGGCCGTTTTGCTGGTGTGATTTGCTTTTAGGGGTTAGGATGCGACTAAATTGTATGTACCACAGATGCCGTCGACAAGCTGTATATCATATGAATTACACCGAGTGGAGGTGAATCCTGCCGTAAAGCTACTGTTTTTGTTGAATTGTTTTTTCGAACGTGTTGCATAAGCCGACCATGTTGTACCAACTCCTCAAGGTGGTCCTTCAATGCATAACAGCTGTCAGTATCATGACCGTGATCTTTGTAATATTCGCACCGCTTATCCCGTCTCCTTGTGTCGGGAGGTCCCACCATCTTGGGTGGCCATTTAAAGAACGGAAGGTGTTAAACTTTAGACATAACCGCACTGATCTGCTTCGATAACTCCGTATATTTCTTGTCCGCGCACCTTATGCGCCTACTATCCACTTGAAGTTGTTCATTAGCTTGATATGAACATTGGTCATTTAATCGGCGCGAATCTCGTCTTTTGTCTCGTTTAGCCCGATTCTGTGGTTCAAGGCTCCGTGATGGTACAGAGCTTATCGGCTGAACGATTTCAGATGGGGCCGTCTTGTTGGCCTTGTGTTCGGCTTTGACCCGCAGGGCATCATCTTCCACTTTACAGTATTCCTCGACTTTCTTCATTAATGACCAGATTGTTTTGGAGGGCCGTCTGGTCAAGGAGCTGTGGAAGGCACTATCAGGATGCAATCCCATCTTAAAGGCAGTGATGGCCATGGAGTCATTGCAGGCATTATCTACTAGATTAAAGCATTCCCAATAGCGCTGAATATGCACAAAGGGTTTCTACAGGTTGAATTTGCATTGCCCAGAGAGAATCGACTTGCTTCGACTGAACCTCATTGGTGATGAACCTTGCCCTGAAGGATTTTTGGAGTTGGTGGAAGCTCTTAATTGATGTCGGTTCCAATTTATAATACCATCTGACGGCCAATGGTCCCAAACTGCTCGAAAATATTCGACACATGAAGGCCTCGTCATCTACATAAAGCGTTATGGCTTGCTTATAATGACGAATGTGATCAGTGGGGTTCGATTTTCCATCGTATAGGGTGAACGATGGAGCTTTGAACTTTTTGGGTAGCACTGCCCTTGCGATCCGCCGCACAAAGGGGTCGTGTTGATCCTCTTCGTCTGAATCATTTCTTCTTTTCTTATTCCGCGCACGCGGACTTCCTCCTGAAGAACTGGAGACCTCGACTCGTCCCTTCTTTTTGGATTCTAGGGATGATGAGTTAGAGTCACTGCCACTATCATGTCTCCAAATTCGAGGTCGTCGACCATCGTTTCCCAAAGGTCGTCCCCGGTCTTGGCACGCGGCCTGTTAGGATTTTGCTACCTCCAGGGCCAAATCCTGTCGAAGGCGCTCATTCTCAGCCTTCATGTTTTCTAACCTTTGTTCATTTTGCTTCGCCTGATCTATAATCGCTTGCATTGTCTCATGTGCTAATGTCGAGGGTGAGGTCTAGACAACTGAGTCGAAGTTCAAGGCGCTTCGTGCGGCAATGTTCTCTGGCCCAAGCATGTTTCTTAAAGTGATATCATCTCGTGGCGTAAGGTCATCAACGACTACCAGAGGATCTTCTGTCACGCCCGCCATAGATGTGCTTGAGTATTCCCACAGACGGCGCCAATTGTGGAAATATGATTTGGAAATACTCTCTGAATCATGTAGGACGCTCTTGATCCTCAGCTAGTCACCTGAAAAGGAATGAACACTCCGGTTGGGAGTGTCGGAATTAGCACTCCGACGAATAAGTCAGTGTATACTCTCTTGGTTGCTTGTATCTCAAGTTAATCTTATTTTCTCTCACATACCTTTTCTTAGCTAATGCTCCTCTTATTTATAGTCGTCCTTGATATTGATGGTTGGGCCCACCTTTCGACCAACGAATAATTGCTTATTCGACTATTCTATCCTTCCTATTCGTACTTGGCCCAGTTTACAGCTGATTCTATGGCCGATCTAGTTATTCGGCCTCTGTCCCTCCAGGATAAAGCCGTATAGTACATAACTTGATTTCTTTCTTTAAACTTAATCGGCTTCCCTACGTAATAATATTATTCGGCTCCCACAATCACATAATTAGTTTTGTTATTTAACGGTTGACCTCCTCCCACATAAAATAATCAACCTATCATGAGAGCAAACAAATCCAACACCATGAAGCATAATAATGCTTAACCTCTAACAAACCAAGATTATAGATTTTAAGAAAATAAATAGAACATTTAGAATCAGGTAGAAATTTCAAGTCAACAAACACCATATAATGTAAGGCAACATTGAGTTGGAAATGGAATTGTGACATCAGTAACTACATTCTTTGACAAATAAGAAAGAATTACAAGTAAAATGTGTCAAGGGACTACCACCTGGGGTCTGCGAAGAATGACCATAGTTTCCATCCCTTCATCCCTTGGACCCCTTACTTTTCCCATTGAGATCATATAAAAGGGACCTCCAGGCTGCCCTGTTTGGTTCCTGAATAAGGTTTTCTAGGAGAGCCCAATTCCAACTCCCTCACAAAGACACGTGTATTAATGACATGTGTCTTACACGTCGGTATATAGAGTTACATGTGTTACCTTATAAAGACACATGTATGGTCTGCATGTTCAGTCACGCTGGCACATTGGATGCCACAGTCCTAAACTCCATCATTACGAAGCTTGCTTATTTGACATCCCACAAGAGTCCAGGGTTATAAGCCATCTCATGATTGCAGTGTTCTTACCACATATCTGATCACCATGGTGTTCTTACCATGCGACCCTTTATTGCAGTTGTCAAACCACATCTCCTAGCGGTCCCATGGTGGTCAAACTGCATGCCTCATTACCGCAGGTGTTGTAACGCACCACCCATTACCTAGGCCAAGAGGCAAGGTCTAAGTACGCTGAAGTCTTCGGCATGCACCATGGGACATTGGGGTTGTGGCTTGGTAGCTAGAGATGAAAGTTCTGCCAGGGCACAATGAGCTACCTTTGGCCAGTCCACCAAGAAAGAGACCACATCACTAGCTCATGTACGGAGTCTCGAGGACCAAGGCGAATCCTAATAGAATGGTTACTCTGGAATATTCTCTATCATGTTCTCTAGCATATTCTAGTAGAATTTCAGTATATCTAAAAAGTTTGTTAAAAGTACTCCTACATTAGACTTGATCAAACTTGGAATACTCATTCTCTTTTAAAGGTTTCTAATCACAAGGCTCTCCATTGCTTCTCCATTGAGTGTTTTGCCACTCTAGCGAACTCCTGATCCCAGGTGTCAATACCTTTCTACAATTTCAAACCCTTTGAAGTTCGGTTTTCCACCTTTCCTAATCCAGGGAAACCTCTTATTACCCAATCCACAATCTCTTCGTGAGAGGCTCATGCACCTCCATCCTTCCACCATCTATTTTTGATGTCGACAACCCTCCGAACACCAAAACTATCCTAGTACGCTCTTCATCTAGAAGATCACAAAATCTATTCCCACATTGAGCCCTGCCAAAATCTTATTCTCCTACTTCATAAATAACTTTTCCCATGCAGAATACTTCCAACCACCAGACTCTAACCCATTGTGCCACCACCCTCAAACTCCCTACCCTAACCATACAATGATGTAAAAACTCCTTCCAACAACCACCACCACCACACACATAAAAAACAACCCAACCCCCTTCCCATTTGAGTATATTGACCTCCATCCATCTCAAAGGACAACTTATTAACAAAAGAAATCACGATGAGCCAACGAGAAACCACGACTGCCCATTAGCTCATCGAGCATCAAACGATAAATGAAACAACCACAGTAAACATTACTATTGAAGAAATAGAAACAATTACAGGTCTCAAATGTGCTAGAAGTATTAGTAATATAAAGATTACTAAGCCAGTGAAACAACATGAAGGATAAAGGTGCTGGGTCAAAGCTAAACTAAAAATGAGAAGACTAGTTTTCTTGATTGTAGTGTTGGACCCTTTATTACACCTTCAATTCACATTTATATAGCGGCTGGGGCAACAGTTTCAAATCTGGACAAATCTAAGCACTGTACTTTGTAAAGCGACATGTGTTCCACGTTTGCACACCACTTCCAGACTGATGACCTGCATTTTTTGGTGGTATGTATGCCTCTATGAACAACCACCCACTCGCTTAAAATTCTGCCCATTTTCATGAAAAGCCTTTGAATGTGGTGACAGTTTCCAATCCTAAATATGTGCCTATCTTCTGAACAAGATGAGGCCATGTGTCCCACGCTTTCGTTGCCACTATTAGCCCCATTTCCCACGTTCTCTCCTGATTTTCCTCTATGAACAATCACACACAACCTGAGACAACTGCCCTAAAAACCTCACAATGTGTCCCTTCCCAAGCTTTTAAGAGCTATCCCCATTAACATAGAAAGTGGTACAATCTGAAATAACTAAATAAAATCACCAGGGGTGCCTTAGATCTTGCCAAGTGTCTTGTATTCAAGCTAAAATCCATCGCTACTTAACTTCTTGAACGTTAAGGAGAAAATAAGGGATGGGGTGTTGAGTTGACACAACAAATATACATTTTTATTAATAAATCCAGTGTTTTCAAAGGTGTTCTTGAGGCGCACATCAAGGCGAATTGTACCAAAAACGCCCCAAGGTGTATTTTTTGTGCAAAACACTTACTAAGCGTAAGCCTCACTGGCTAAGGCGTTCGCCTCAAATGCCCATCATGCGCTTTTCATGCATATATGCATTTTGTGATTTGGAAATAGGGGGAAAAAAATAGTACCAAAGTGGTAGAGACAGAGACGATCGAGCTTCTCTTCTCCAAACGACTTCGACATAGACGATCGATCTTCTTCCCTTCGCCTTGGACTGAAATTGAGACAACTGTGAGCAACATCTCCAATATCGACTTCCATTGAAAGATGTTCAACCTTCATGTTAGTTCTCTCTCTCTCCCTCTCACACACACACACACACACATTTTTTCTGTCTCTTGTTTTTTTTCTCTCTTTCTAACCCTCTTTATCGTTGTCTCTCTCTTTCTTTGGGACTCTTTTTGTTGGGACTCCCACTCGTTCTTTTTATTTGGGACTCTTTTTGTTGGAACTCTCTCTAACTCTCTTTGTTTGGCCAGAAGAGAAGGCCTTCATTTATTAAAAAACTAATGGGCATTTATTATTATTTTTAGTTGAAGTTAATGACCTCCTTTATTAATTTATACATTTGTCTATGTGTGTTTTAAAGTTTTAATGGTATCACTTTTTTTAAGATTTTTTCTTTACAGGTTATTGTATTGTTGGCTTATTTTTTTCTTCTTTTTTTTTCCTTTTTCTGTACAGAATTTATTAATTCATTTTTTTTAGGGTAAACTACCAATAGGTCCTAATAATTGGACTTAATTCCCATCAAGTCCTATTGAAAATAATTTTTGGTAAAATTGTTGCTAAAAATAATTTTTTTGTGACAATTTTTTATATATGTCGCTAAAAATTGATAATTAGTGACTTTTTTTGTCATGATTTTTATAAATTGTCGCTAAAACTTACAATTAGCGACTTTTTTTATGACAAATTTTTTTCATAGGATCTATTAGACAATAAGTCCACTTTTTAGAACCTACACGTAAGTACCCCCTTTTTTTTATGCCTATAATGGTTTTTATAAATTTTATTTTCTAATCCTTTTAAATATATATATATTTATGGTATATTTAATTAATTTAATATTTCATAAAAAACAAAAAATTCAAAACTTAAAAGGCTTATGCACGCCTCGCCTTATCCAAACTAAAATGCTTCGCCTTGCGCTTTCACCTTTAAAAGCTTTGAATAAACCCACCAATACACAAGACACTAGTTGAATTTTGTAATAAGGCATATGGAGAGGTAATAGAGACAGAGAGAGAAAAGAAAGAACACAAAGGTTTAGTGTGGTTCAGTCAATATTGTCCTACATCCACACAGGAAAGCCCTATGGACTATATCTTTCATTCCCTCAACTTAATACTCTTGTTTACATGATACACCAAATATATAGAGTAGGAGATATAATCAAATCCCTTCAGTTAAGGAATTAAAATAAATTAGATATAAAAAATCATAATAAAAACAAATCATGGGATCTCCTTACATTCTGATATCTTTGACAACATAACATTATCTCCAACACTCCCCCTCAAGTTGGAACACGGAACGGTTAAAGTGAAGTGTCCAACTTGAACTCGAAAATATGATCATCATTACAAACAACTACAATGAAGCTGTCAAAAGATAACAACAATTGTAATCACTCCCTTCAATGACAACTTCAAAGAACATAAGCAAGGAATCAGCATCTTGCAACAAAGAAACATGCATGGAATCAATCACGATGGCAGCAAGAGAAACCAACAGAGAGAGAGAAAGCAACAAGGCCAAAATAATGGCAAATCACCACAAACAAAAAGGCCGAAAAAACAGTGTCCCACAAAGAATGCTACCAAGGCCAAAAATAAAAAAAGAACAAAATATGTACTTACCATATCAGCACAGGGACCCTAAAAGGGTAGAGAAGAAGCTAGAAAACTCAGCGTATCACAGAACAATGCTACTGAATACACCGGTAGCCCCGAAACAAGTAAAAATCACAAAGTTTGCTTACCACATTAGCAAACTAGTGGTCAACTCAAGGAAGAGGGAAAAACACCTTGATAACAAAAAAAGGTGGAGTAAGAAAACAATCTAGAGAGAAACAAGCCTAGGGTTTGGCAGGCTTTAATACCAAATTGAATTTGTAATAAGGCATTAAGGTTGAATATGGAGAGATAATAGAGACAGGAAAGTGAAAAGAAAGAACACAAAGGTTTAACGTGGTTCAACCAATATTTGCCTACATCCACACACACAAAGTCATATGGGCTATATTTTTCATTTACTCAACTTAATACTCTTATTTACATAATACACCACACATATAGAATGGGAGATACAATCAAATCCCTTCAGTTAAGGAATTGAAATAAATCAAAGACACAAAAAATCATAATAATAACAAATCATGGGATCTCCATATATTCTGATATTTTCTATATCTTCTAATATCTTTGACAATATAATATTATCTCCAACAAAACTTGTGCACACTTGTACACAAGATCACTTTACTACTAAGACAAAAGCATAAACCACCTAACACACTATTTATCTCACACTACTCACTTAAGCACTCGTGGCACACTTAAGCAGACCCACTTTACTAGCACTCACATCCCACTAAATACTTAGACTCTAGGTTGAGTACTCACCTGACACCAGCACTTGACAATTCACTCATACACTGTGCCTTCACTATCACATGCGACACTGATGTGACACCGTTCCTGTGCCACTCAAGCACTCAATGCCTTCTTTTACACCACTCAAGACAATACTCACTCACACTTATATTTACCTCACACTTAACTTTGGTCTTTATTCTTACACACAAGGAAGACCCATGTAGCCTTTTTATACTTGCTACGGCCGCCATAAGGAAGTCAGCTCTCACCGACTTGATGAACCCAAAACAATCTACAGATTATGGTGGCCCTATCTTCAACAAAAATTAGACAAAAAATTCGAGAGAGGAAAGGGAGTCAGTGATGACTCTCAACCTAGGGTTATAACTATCTCCCCTATTTTTGGGCCTAGATAGGGTTAGCTGGATTTACTTCATTGAATAAAAAATTTCTAGCATCCAACTTCAATGAATGGGTCCTCCATCCACCATCTTTGTTGGCCAACAATGCCACGTGGTCTACTCTCATTGGTCGTGCCATTTTAGGTACAAATAGTTATATAATTGGTTATGGTTTAATGAGATGGAAAAAACATACAAGTTTATGCACTGCCATTTAAGTCATTAAAATGTTTTCCCCCAACACAAGGCTAGTTTAGTGATGTTACACTATTTGAGGCATCGTGTGCAAGTCACATTATAATTTTCCATCCATTCATGTAACATATTGTTAACAAAAGGTCTATGGATTAACATGATGAAGTGTAACATGTTTTGCTTAACATGTTTTGCTTCAAGGAGGTACAATGATATTGTCATAGTCCAAGAGAATGTGTAGGAGGTCCAAAAATGTAGGGTTTATATCTATGATGCATGAACACGGACACGGGACACGACACGGACACATGTACATGCAAATTTTTGAAAAATGAGGGACACGACACGCTGGAAACATGCTCAATATATATAATTTTATTTAATTATTATATGTAAAATTGAAAATATATATTATTTATTATTTTATTTTCAGTCACAAATTATTTTTTTATAAATAAAAATAATTTATTTCAGATTAATCAAAAAAAAAATAGATAAAAGAAAAACAGGGGGAAAAAAAAAGAAACGAAGAGAGAGAGAGATAAGAGGGTGTGATAGAAAGTCAGAGAGAGAGAGAGAGAGAGATGAACAACGAACATCAGTCAAACAGAGAGAGAGAGAGAGAACACACAGAGATGGACAGAAGAATCGACAAAAGAAGAAGAAAAACGCAGAAGAAAAGGAGAACGAAGAACGAAGAAGAAAAATGAAGAAAATAAGAACATACCTCAGATCTAGGGCTTCAATAGGTACTTCTTCACCCTTTCTCTTTCTCTAACTCTTTGTTTCTCTGTCTCTCTGGCTATGGGTTAGGGTTTCTCTCTTGGTCTCCAACGTGTCCATAACATGTCCAACAGTGTCCCCAAGCATGTCCGACTGGAGAAATTAAAAAAAAAAAAAAAGAGAGAGAGAACACGCCAGGTAGAGTGTCCAACACGTGTCCACTGCATGTCCACCACATGTCGGACACTCATACATTGCCCCCAGAGAGGTGACCGTGCTTCTTAGGTTTGTATCACCAGAAAGGCAAGTAATGTGAATAGTAAAACTAGAAAGAGCATAGGATTAGTTACTAGGTGAGAGTAGTGCAAATGAATCAGAAAAGGTAATGGCAACATCCAAAGAGCCCCCTTTTCCTAAGAATCTCTCTCTTATCATATCAAGTTGTGGGAAATATATCCTATTTATAAGTGTTTCCTTGCATCACAGGTGGCCAAGTCGCCAATAAGGTGATGCCACATGTCTTAGGGATCATGTACACATATTCCTTTCCCTAACTGCCAGGCCTCGGGGTGTGTGCTTCCCTTGGTCTTTCCATTTCAAGACCTCATAAGTCCCTCGATATGACCTTCAAGAAACATAGCCTCCTATCAACTAAACTCGCAACCACTTCAGCAAAACCCTATACTTAGTCACCAAGCCACAAGACCCCAGGATCTCGATAATGGTTCATAGCATAGCCTTGTATTAGCTAGACTATATCACAAACCAAGCCTCGGGGGACTTCCTAGATCCTATCAAGAGATTTGCCCAGGGAAATTTTATCTATGGGGAGGAGGAGATCCTTTGCTTTCACGTCTCACCCTTATCTTTGCAGGGGTCATGCACTTGACACTTCCACAGTATTTCTGATAACCCTAAGCCTGCAATCAACTCTAAGGGGACCTCACCCTCAGGGGACACTTCAGGGATTTCGTTTACCTCAAAGACTTTACTCACCTCAGTTGATTTAACCTCAGCTGGTTCACCTCATCTTTTGGGGGTATCTTTGTGAACTCGTTTTGCTAAGAGACTTGGCCTGCCTCTCAGTCTTTTGGGCTCATCTTCGATAGTTCTGGGGACTCATCTTGCCTCAACTAGCTCGCCGAAGGTCTTGCAATTCTTGTGGTGGATCTCATATGAGGTTGGTCCACAAACTCTTTGCAGTTTACTTTTGACCCATTTCTATTAGGATTTTGCACACCTTCCTTTTTCCAAAATTGTACTTCCCACCAAGGCGAGTCTCACCATATAATCAAATTTTGAATCTGACATCTCTTACAAAGTGTAATTTATCCTAATTTCTATACGATGAAACATAAAACTCACTACCCAAATACAAACCATCTGATATACAATAAACATATAGATAGAGAAAGAGCGCACTCCATTCATATTTAATCGAGTATTCAAAAATAAGATATCAGGCACAGATACAGAGATAGGTCTAGAGAAAAATAGCATTAAAAAGCTCAATCTTCAGAAAGCTTACCAGGGACCTTATCTGCAAAGCCAAGAACCCGGCATAATTTAGGGGCCTCTCGGCGCTGGGCAACCGTCTCGAAAAGTTTGAAAACCTCATCTGAATCAAAATCAGGTAACAATCTGTAAGTCCCTATAAGCTGCAAAAAACCCAAGACCTCCAAAGAATTTTCACACTCCACTTTCAGTTTTGCTTTCCAATTAACCGCAACTTCCGCAGCTTCTTCTTTCACACAAGGTCTAATCTGTGGTGACACTCTCATCAACTGAGCCAACAAGAGAGTGCAACTCCTCCTAATAACACTAGCGTCAAATTCCTTATCCCCTTTCTTCAAATAGGGAGGGTAAAACCCTTGCATTGCATCCAACACAAGCTTTGCAGGGTCTGATGATAATTGAAGAGCTCTATAAACATCATCACTCATTGACGAATGATCATCCACATGTTCATTCAAGAACATCTGCAAGTGTTTTCCATCCATGGTGACCGAAAATTGAAGACTCGCAGCCAATGAATGATTTTCCACCGACAATTGCTTCTTGCAGCTCGACCTTCACTTTCGAATGAGCAACTTTACCGCATTGTGCTTCTCTCAATTCGAGCTGTTTCAAGCGTTCTTCGTACTTCTTCTCTCTCAATTCGAGCTCTTTCAAGCGTTCTTCGTACTTCTTCTCTCTCAATTCGAGCTCTTTCAAGCGTTCTTCGTACTTCTTCTCTCTCAATTCGAGCTCCTTACCCCGTTCCCTCGAACGATTTCTGAATCGATTGAAACTTCTTCTCTTTCAATTCGATTTCTTTGCATCGTTTTTTGAATTGCTTCCCTTTCGCTTCGAACTCTCTGACACGCCATTCAATCGATTGTTTCACGGAATCCAATTCCTTCCCTTTCGATTGAAGTTCCGTGAAACTCTCATCGATCATTTTCTGGACAGAATCGAGCTTCCTCGATTCTTCGTCAAGAGACAATCGGGACAAACCCAACTGTTTCTCTCTCGATTCGAGCTCTTCGAGTTGATTCTCTCGGGATTGGAGTTGTTGAAACTGTTGTTGGATAGAGTTGAGGGTAGAATCGAAGTATTCTTGAAGGTCATTCCACTGAAGAGTAAGCAAGAGAAGAGAGTGATCGAAGGCTTTGCGAAGACCATCTTTCTTCGAATCGGCGAGCTTGAGGTCGGCAGAGATCTTCTCCATTGAAGCCATTGCAATGCATGAGGTAGAGACCTAGTAGAGCAGCTACGATTATACATGAAATGTTTTCGTGTATTTATATTTTTTTTTTTTTTTTAGGTTCAACCACCCGGTATCCGACCCACTGGCCGACTAATCCGGATTCGGGGAGCAGTTCTGGATTTATAGGCTCAAGTCCCCTCCCAATTGGCGTTGCGGGGAATCGAACCGTGGTCCGTCCTTCCAAGCCGAGCTTCAATCACCACTCGACCAACAACCAATTGGTTCGTGTATTTATATTTGAAATACTTTTTCGAGCCTTTTTTTTGTTTTTGGGTTGTTTTTCTTTTTTTAATAATACTATATGTATCAATTAATTTACACTAATATAACAGATGATATGACATTATTTATATAATTTTGAATATTTATAATTTATATAATAAATATGGTCAATAATAATATTATAACACTAATTGATATACCAATATATACATTAACTAATACGTGTAGTACTATTATTTTTTTTTGTATTTACCTTCAAGGTCTTTTGACGATAAACTAAAAAAGTTATTTTTTTAATTTTTTTACAAAAAAAAAGAACCAACTTTTTAACCAAAAAAAACTAATTTTTTGCCAAAAAAATTACTAAAAAAATGTTAAAAAAAACTACAAAAATTAACTTTTTACAAACCTGTCAAAACACTCATCACTGGCTTAATGCGTTCCCACTGACAGGTGTAACGCCTTATCCCTGCTCAATTATGAGATGAAAGATAGAAAAGTTGGGAATTATGGAAATTTTGTCATGAAAATAATTATGAAAAATTTATAATTTTTGAATTACTTTGATTAGTGTGTAGTATTTTATTCTAAGTGTAATTTAAAAATCACAAAACTTTCATGATTATTTTCATGAAAAAATTTTCATGATACCTAGTATTGCTGGGTGAAAAAAGACAACTTCTTTTGGATTCGCACCCTTTATATTTTGGGATACGCCTTATCTCTGCTTATTTCTTTACATTTATGTTATAGATTTTAATTTTATTTTGAAACTGTATTATAATTTAAAGGGAAAGGTTATGTATCCTAAATATATCATCAAATCTTTTATATGAGATGGGACTCACATAAATTTACATATATATGAGTCTCACACTTATATGAGAGGTTTGATAAAATATTTAGAATACATAACATAACTCTAATCATCTATCTCGTAAATTGTATAATAAAAGTTATTCATGCAAAAAATAAATTTCATTGAAAAATTATAAATTTAAAAAAAAATTACATTTTATTTGATAAAATAAATAACAAATATAATTGTAAACTTAAACCATCTATTTTATAAAATATGTTTTTCGTTCCTGTGTTTATAATTTTCCAATGAAATTCATTTTTTGCATGAATGATCTTTATTACAAAACTTATAAAATAGATGATTTGGATTATCAATGTAGATCTGAATTGCGGCCTCCAAGAGAGTATGGAGAGATGAACGAATGGACGGAAGACTATCCCACTTATTTTTAGGCTTTTTTATGAAAATTTTATAAAGCGGTCTTAGGACAAATCTGAACGGTGTCTTGTGATTTTTATTGATTAAAATTGTAAATTTTAATATCGTTTGTTAGTATCTTAAGTAACGTTACATCCATCGAATTTGAGCACATCCAAATTGTCTAAATTTGTGCATATCAGTTGACACACCAGTATTCGGAAGGTCGACTGGCCAGTCATCTGGTAATATACCGATCATCCGAGCAGTTGTCGATTGACAAGTCAGTTGACAAGGATGACAGTTGCGATTGACAAGGGTGACGACGGTCATCCAAACATTAGTCTGAGAGGTCGTCTGACTTACGTAATTCGGACAATTCGGTGGATCAATCATTTTTTAAGTATTTTAGGAAATAACTTAACAAGTGTCAAGTGATAAATTATATAAAGTGATAACACTATCAAATAGTCGAAGTGAAAAAAGTTAATATTTGAGAATAATTTTTTAACTTAAATGGATAGTCATAAAAAAAAAAAAAAATTAAAAAAAAATGATGATTAATGTCTACAAAGTGACTCGTTATTAATTGAGTTAATTTTTTGAATTTTTTTTAACACTTTTTTATAGCTTTTTAGTTGGGGAATGTTGACAAGGTAAATCAAAGAGGAAGTAGATTCGATATTATAGATATCAGAATTTTGATTAGGATCATAACACCTTAGATTTCTATAATCCACTTAATTAATATATTCACATTCAGAGATGGCGAGATGGGTTTGCAATGCCTGGCCTTGTTCCGTCCCTAGCGTAGGGGTAGGATAAATCGAAGAGGTAGTGGACTCAGTATTATGATTATCATAATTGAAGAGGTAGTGGACTCAGTATTATGATTATCATAATTTCGATAAAGATCATAAAATTTTATGGATAATTTATAATTTTAATCGGTCAAATGATTCAGATTACATTAACATCTTAAATTTTACAAAATTTTAATGAATTACGATTTTAATCATAAAATTATGTAAAATTATATTATGATTCTTATTTTACTACGATACTGATCATATCCACACAAAAAAAATATATTATTAATTTTATATATTTGCAATTCCCTGAATAAAATAGTTTGAATTATTGATAAGTTGAAATCTGTTAATGTGAATAGTTAGTCCTAAAAGTAGTGTGAATTGTTGTAAGTATAAACAAAATAGAGTGAGTTGTTATGGTATCGTTTGGTAACACTTACATTTTCAGTTTTCAGTTTATGTTTACAAAAATTTTTAAAATTCAAATAAAAACTTGTTTGGTAAAATTTTTGATTTATAAATCAGTGGTCTCAGTTTATAAATTTGGCCAAAAAATGAAAACACAAAAAATGTGTTTCCATTTTGAATTTTCAGTTTTTTTTTTTTTTTTACCACCCAACATTAGTCACCACCCGCCACCATTTTCCACCACCGTCTTTCGCCACCACCACCCACCACCCAACCCCCACCACCACCTGCCACCACCACTCACCACCCACCTGTCACCACTACCCACCACCACCCACCACCCACCTGCCACCTACTCCATCTACTTGCCACCGCCACCCACCCATTGCCACTACCACCGCCACTGCCACCGCCACCGCCACCGCCACCACCACCCACACCCACCTGCCATCCACCCACCATTGCTATCCACCCGCTACTACCATCCATCGCCCGCCACCACCACCTGCCACCTACTTGCCACTACCACTCACCACCCACCTGTCACCACCAGCTACCCACCACCGCCACCACTACCCACCTGCCACCACCACCCACCACCATCACCCACCACCCACCACCACCACCACCACCATCACCCACCACCCACCTGTGACCCACCTGCCACCACCACCCACCACCCACCACCACTACCCACTCGCTACCACCTACCACCCACCACCCGCCATCTGCCACCCACCCACCACCCACTCGCTACCACCCGCTACCGTCACCCACCCGCCTACCCACCATCACTACCCACCATCCGCCACCCACCCATCACCACCACCACCCACTCGCTACCACCCACCACCGTCACCCACCCACCCACCCACTACCACTACCTGCCACTACCCACCACCACCCGCCATCCGCCACTCACCTGCCACCACCACCCACTCGCTACCACCCGTCACCGTCACCCACCCACCCACCACCACCAGCTACCCACCACCCACCGTCACCACTTTCCACCACCGTCTTCCGCCGCCACTTGCCACCACTTTTCATTTCTCACTCTTTTTTATATTTTTAAAATTTTTTAAACATTTTGTTAATTACCAAACGCGTTTGTAGTTTATGTTTTTCTAAAAATAAACAAAAAATAAACAAAAATCAGTTTATAAAATTTTTGTAAATATAAACTGAAAACGTAAACGTTACCAAACACACCTTACGTGTGAAAGTTATAAATGTGGAAGTCTATTAAACATTTTGTTAAAAAATATATGGTATATAGAAAATCAATGGCTAAGATTGAGCCACATTATTAGAAGTGACCTGCTAAACAAGTCACTTTTTATAGTCATGAGTCAAAATCATATTTTTTCATAACTATAATCAAATTGATCATAACTTAGTCATAACCACATCTCATAACCAACACCATTTTGTTCATAACTAATATCACATATTTCATAACCACATCTCATAACCAACACCATTTTGTTTATAACTAATATCACATATTTTATAACCATAATCACATATCACATAACCACATCTCATAACCAACCCCTTTGAGTCATAACCAATATCACATATCTCATAACCACTAGTCATATATCTTATAACCAACACTTTTTTTTTTTCATAACCAACGTCACATATCTCATAACCACTAGTCACATATCTCATAACTAATACCTTTTTGCTCATAACCACACCACTTTAATCATAACTAATATCACATATCTCATAACTATTACCCACATGAATCATAATCACATCTCATAACCAACCCCTTTGAGTCATAACTAATATCACATATCTCGTAACCACTAGTTACATATCTCATAACTAATAACCCTTTTGCTCATAACCATACCACTTTGATCATAACCAATATCCCATATCTCATAACCACTAATACATATAGCATAACCAAACACCCTTTGACACCACTTTGCTCATAACCAAAATCACATATCTTATAATCATTAATCAAATATATCATAACTATTACCTACATATCTCATAACCACACCACTTTGATCATAACCAACATTACATATCTTATTACCACTCATCACATATCTCATAACTAAACACCCTTTGATTTATAACTACACCACTTTACTCATAACCAAAATCACATATCTAATAATTACTAATCACATATCTCATAACCTTTATCCACTTATGTAATAACATGTCATAACCAACATCATTTGTCTCATAACCAACATCACATATATCATAACCACTACCTACATATAGGGGTGTAAATTTGGTCCACGAGCTTGCGGCACACCCCAAGTCCAATCGCACCGTGGGTGGGCCCAACTAGGCCTGAGCCTAAGCCCAACCTAAGACCCTAGGCTATGTGTTCCAGAGCCCGACTCGACTTTGGTGTGTTATGGAGTGTGACCCATCTCGTGAGCTGGACCCAAAATTTTTTTTCCCATCTGGCCTGACCCAACCCCAATGGCTCCCTGTCCCTTGTTAGTGCAACGATCAAAAATTAAATTTTTTTTTTTGAAACAATCATATAACCGTTAATTCCATCAACAGTTAATTTTAATTTTTTTTATTTTTCTATACATAAATTAACCCCTCCATCCCAAGTCTTATAAATACCACCCCTCTCTCATTTTATTTCTCACAAACAAATCTGTCTCTTAAACTCTCTTTATCTCTCAATTAATTTTGAAGCGTCACCCCTAAGTGAAAATTACAATTGATCACCTATCTCTATTTTAGATTTATTTTTAGTCATAGGATCTTCATTAAATATAATAGAAATAGTAATATACAAACGATATACTTTTTAAAATATCTATATACACGTATAGACATATATATATAATTTAACTAAATTTTAATAAAAAATATATTGAAACAAATTATCTATGATGTGATTTTATTTTGTTCTACTAAATAAATTTTATCCTAAATTGTTTTCCCCAACTTTTCTTCGTTTTTTTCTCTACTCTATTTTCTTTCCCTTGATTGGTCCTAGTTGTGCCTAAGCTCTTTCTATTTCTTACTCAGACTTCTCTATTTTGCTCAAATTATCGAACGACCATTGTTGATAGTTCTTCTTCACTGGATTCTTCATCTCTCTACTCTTGTGTCTCTGCAATATATTCTTGAACTCGTCACTACTTTTTTTGTCTATTTCAACGCTATTCATTCTGGTGATATTTCTCTATCTAGTAAATGCATCTATCTCGAAACTCTAGCTCTTTTACATTAATAAGTCATACATACACAAACCTTTAGCCGTAGTTATGATTTGAAAGGTTTTGTTATCATCAATTTGTACATGTGTTATAGAACTGTTAAAAAATGAATATTACGCATTTTGTTGTACTGTTTTGCTATCTCAGTCCTCTTCATCTCTCAAGCATCTCTCTCATTCTTTACTGTCATTGTAGATATCTCCGATGTTCGTTATCGGAAAAGACAGCACCTTTGACGTCATTTTCACAGACGATAAGCCCGTTCAGTCTCTCTTTCTCATATTCTCTTTCCTCTCACTCTACTAGCTAATCTTTCTCTAACTCTCATTTTCTGTTCCATGGCTTTAAGTCGTTGATTAAATTATTTAATGATTGTTATTACATTTTGCTTTCTCTGTATTATGAGAGATCTCGATTGGTGATTCTAAGATTTTTAGTAATTTGTTTAGTCATTTTATGATAATTGTTATGAAACTTTGTTGCTTGATTACAATGTTTGTGGTTTATAAAAAAATTGAATATTTTTGCTACATCAATTAACTGTGTTGTTACGCATTTTGTGATTGATGTTATGAAATTTTTTGGATTGGTTATGACATTTGTGATTTGTAAATTTTTTGATTATTTTTATTATGACAATTAGTGGTGCAATTACGCATTTTGTAGTTGATGTTATTAAATTTTGTGAGTTGGTTATGACATTTGTGGTTTTTAAAATTTTTAGATGTTTTTGATACACCAATTAGTGGATTGTTACATAATTTTTGGTTAATGTTACGAAATTTTGAGAATTAATTACGACATTTGTGATTTTCTATAATTTTAAATAATTTTGTTACGCCAATTAGTGATGACGTTATGTATTTTATATTTTATATTACAAAACTTTGTGACTTGATTATGATATTTGTGATTTCTAAAATTTTAAATTTTTTTATTACGCCAATTAATGGTGTGATTATACATTTTGTAGTTAATGAGTAAAATAGTCTTTTTTATTAATTTTACTTAATAAACGTAGATGAAAGATTTATATTTTAAAAAAAATTAAGTATAAATTGACAAAATTATAAATTAATAATTTATTTTATTATAAGACTCTATTCATAAATGTTTTAATTTTGTTTTTTATAATGATTATTACATAATTCCGATCCCATTTTCTCCAAAAATTTGGAACATTTTGTCAAAATCAAAATTCCCTCATTAATTGTTTTTGACAAATCCCTAGACCCTTTCTTTAGCCAAACGCGAGAGAGAGAGAGTAATTTCTGGACTTGGGGTGTGCCACGAGCTTGTGGGCTAAATTTACACCATTATATGTGAGTAATGGTTATGAGATATGTGATGTTGGTTATGAGGCAAATGGTATTAGTTATGAGATGTGGTTATGACATAAGTGGGTAAATGTTATGAGATATATGATTAGTGATTATTAGATATGTGATTTTGGTTATGAGCAGAGTGATGTAGTTATAAGTCAAAGGGTGTTTGGTTATGAGATATGTGATTAGTGGTTATAAGATATGTAATGTTGGTTATAAGATATGTGATTAGTTGGGTGAGTGCCTGCAACAGTTTGTGCAAGGGTGTCCGGCTTCCCACCGGCTAAATACCCCTCAGGAGTAGTCCTGGCTTCCCTAAAAATCGGAGGGTTGGGGATACCTGAGTTATCAAAAAAAAAAGATATGTGATTAGTAGTTATAATATATGCGATGTTGGTAATGAGATATGTAGGTAATGGTTATGAGATATTTGATTAGTGATTATAAGATATATTATTTTAGTTATGAGTAAAGTGGTGTCAAAGAGTGTTTGGTTATGCTATATGCGTTAGTGGTTATGAGATATGAGATATTGGTTATAATCAAGTGGTGTAGTTATGAGCAAAAGGGTTGTTAGTTATAAGATATATGACTAGTAGTTATGAGATATGTGATATTGATTATGACTCAAAGGGGTTAGTTATGAGATGTGGTTATGATTCATGTGGGTAGCAGTTATGAGATATGTGATCAATGGTTATGAGATATGTGATAATGGTTATGAACAAAGTGGTGTGGTTATGAGCAAAATGATGTTAGTTTTGAGATATATGACTAGTGGTTATGAGATATGTAATATTGGTTATGAAAAAAAAATGTGTTGATTATGAGATACGTGACTAGTGGTTATAAGATATGTAATGTTGGTTATAAGATATATGACTAGTGGTTATGGGATATGTGATGTTGGGACTCCTGGACTCCTCTGATTTCCGTTGCCCTGTTTTTGGTAATCAGTTACACCGGTGGCCAATTCAAAATTAAATTATTAAAATAATTTAGTTATGGGGTAGTTATAAGATAATATAGTATGTATGAATAACTAAATATAACTAAGTTATGGGTTAATATGATAATGGTTATGATCTACATGATATTAGTTATAATATGAAATCACATATCCTCAAAACTGATGTATGGTACATCCAAAATGTACCATAGCATCACCCTCTCATAAATGTGAATGTGCACGCTTTAAATAGTAAAATAATGTGAATTAATGGGTGTAAATTTCTTATAAGTGTGAAAAACGTTTACACTTTAAATGGTTAAACTTCACACTTTCAATCAAAAAATATAAAGTAAATTGTGTGAACTTACTTAGAACATCATGGCATCTTTAAAATTTAATAAAATATGTGAATATTTACACTATTTTATTGAAATTACAAAAATTATTCAATTAATCGTGTGCGAATATTTATATTGAAATTATATATATATAGGAGAGAAATTACAACCAACAAAAAATTTAAAATTTGACTCTTATAACAAAATAAACCATGAGTTTTAATTTTGTTAATTTAAACCCTATTATTTTTTATTTGTTTTCAATATAAACGATCTGTCTATTTTTGTTAAGTAAAATTAACCAAAAAAAAAATGTATTTTAATCACTAAATTCAACGAAAAAAAGTATTTTAAACATTCCATGTATACCTATATTAAATTTAATGACAAAAGTACTCTTTTTGTCAATTTTACTTAACAAAAATAAGTAGATGGTTTAAATTGAAAATAAATCAAAATATTAAGATTCAAATTGATAAAATTAAAAACTCAAGATTTATTTTGTTATAAGGTTCAAACTCTAGAATTTTATTTGTAATTTTTCCTAAAAAAAACATCTGACAAAAAATTGTGAATAAAAATACTTTTTATTTTATATAATTTTATATTCAATTGAGATATTATTTGATAGGATTTATCTATCAAGTTCCAAAAATACAAATTTTAACAAAACAGTTTGGATTGCAGACTGCAACTCACCTGCGTGATGTCAGAATCACTAGTAATCGTTGGTCAACCATACAACGGTGAATTCGTTTGTGAGTGTAGACATCCCATTTTTGACAGCCCGCAAGACTTGGGCACTTTGTCCTGGGCACTCAATGATGAAGTTGCGTTGTGTGTGATTCGAAGTCTCAACGAAGGAACGTAAGCTCGCACTCCAAAACTAATCCCAAACCCTTCATATTCATACTATTCTTACCTTAGAGATTCATTTTTGAACATTGTGCTACCCTACATTGAGTTTAAAACAGGGGAACAGGGGAACACAGTGGGAGCTGGCCGTACCACATTGGGAGCCGACCCGCTCTCGATAGCGAGAAACACTGTTCTAGGCGAGAATGGGCCAGCTATCAATTTTTGAAGATATTTATGATCTATTTTTGCTCAAATTCTATAAATACGAGTATATATCTCAGTGTTAGAGGTTAGAAAAATTTCAAAGAAGCATAACAATCCTTGAGAGCTCATTCTTCTTGTCCAAGCCAACTTTAAGATATTTGATCATCCTTATACTATATCTATATACCATACACAACCTTGGAGCCATAGCTTAGAACCTTGGTTGAGCTTTGTGAGTCACAATTCAAGCTTGAGAGTGTGCTTGGATCAAGTTTGGTTCACAAACAAGAGCTTACCTTCTTCAAGAGGTATAAGCTTACCACCTTTCCCTTGCTTTCATTTCTGTCTTTCTCTATCTCTTTCTAGTGTTTTTGTATTGTTTTGATCCTATTTTAAACTTGGGTTTGAATAGCTACCAAAGGGTAGAGAGGGTTAACACCATTTCTTGCTCTCTACTTCATAGCTCACACCCTTGTTTTTACACTCTCTTCTTTGCCTTCTAAACTGATTTTCAGAGTTAAAAAAAAAGGATAAAAAAAATGGTTTGAGATCTGGAGAGGTTAGCCACCTCTCCTATGCTTTTGTTCACTAACCTTGCATGTCCTTGTTCTTTCTTACCTTTTTATGCTCTTAACATGACTTTTAGCCACTGTTTTTAGCATATTAGGGGTTGTTTTAGGGCTATTGTAATTTATTTAATTAGTGTATGCTTTGAATATCTAGCTTGTTGTGTTGTAAGTCTTCATGCCTAGTTTGTTGCGTTGTGTCGCACAAGCTTTGATATCTTTTCTTTGTTTAATTTTCATGTTGAAAAGTCTCATTCTAATAATTGATCCCGCAATCATTTTTGCAACCTCCCTCTTTTCTTCCTTTCTTTTGTTTGAGAGTCACTTCAATCGATCGACGGTTATTCAAAGCGTGAGAAAGAAACCTATACTCAATGGCTTAATCTCTACGGATGTTTATCATCAGAGGCATAGACTCTCTTTCATGTTTAGAATCACTTCTTGTTTAATGTTTCTTCTCGTTAGTGGACTTAACCATCACTTTGGACAAATTGATTAAAGAATGGAAAGAACTAATAAAATTGGCTTAAAATGAAGTAAACCGACATAAAGAAAATGTTTAGAGTTGGTTGGATTCGGCTGAACGTTATGCCGAGTCCATTGTTCTGATAATTATCACATATCAATCCATGATACGTTGATAAGACTTAGAGCGTGTCTACTTCCCTTTTTGAGCCTTCATGATAGGAGGGAATGGTGGTATTCCATTACATTTATTCAATTTTGTCCAAATGTGTTCGAAATCATCAAGCCATCCAATTGTGCTTATTGGTGGTTTTGGATTCGAACTCACTCTTTTCTTCAGTTCCCCATGACAGAGAGGGGCAGAAGGGACAAACAGGGCCTAGAAAGGCTCTATCTGTACTTTTCTCACCTTAAAGCACAAAACATTTTTTGGCATGGCCGGATCTCATTTGGAGTCAGTCAGCTCCCAATGTTTGGTAAAACAGAGACTGTTAGTAGAAACCGAGGGCAGTGGCTGAAGGTGAGACAGAGCAGTCTGGGCAAACAGAGCAGCTTCTGGGCACTGTGCATACAATCATTGTGTCTCATGGTTGCCTAGATTGCTATTCTCATTAATATTGTTGTAATTGTTGTAAATAATTCTTATTATTGTAATATCCTTGCTACAATTATTATTGATATAATGCCTTTGTTGTAACAAATTAGGTAGTCAGCTTAGTGTCCCTTAGAGGTCAATTAGCTTAGCTAATTAGTTGTTTAATTCATTTATTCAAATTTGTAAAAGTTAGTTTAATTCGAACATTTGGACACTATAGACTGCCCCGGAACTCTGCTCTGCGCGCGAGGGCATGAATCGTTGTTCTTAGCTTCTACAGTTCGGACTCGTGTCACGGTTCTGAATCTAATCTCACAAAGTGCAATGTAAGAATGATAAATCACCAAAGAGTCCAAATCTGGCAAATCGTTTTGGAAAATTGATTTTAATAAAAAAGCGCCAAACATGGACTAATTTGCCAGATTTCAGAGTCGCCACCTAAATATTTTGTTTTGGGAAATTTAGGAAACCTTGACTCGTGCCTAAGGCCACGTGTCCGTCATCATCAAAATTGTCTCGGCTTGGGAACTTGGGTACGAGGGGGGAAGGTCATGAAATGAGCACCCCCGCTCGCCCGATCAAAGGATCGGTCTCTACTAATCATGATATGTTATTTTGAAAACACATGTGTTTTTATTCCGATTATTAGCTAACTTACTATGTGATGCGCGTAGCATACAAGTATAGACTCAATCACGCGGATTGGAACAAAACAACTCATGTTTGTTTTTGAAAGTGGTTTGAAAGTGCTACTCGCAAGTAGGCTAAGACGCGGATTTGCCACCCTCAAGTGGGCTTAGAAAAACATGATTTTGCCACTTTAAGTGGGCCTAAAACTCACAGTCATCGAGTTGTACCAATCCAGGTAATCAAGCCTTCACCCACAGGCATTTATGCAGTTAAACACTTAAGAAAAGAGCCTCATGGCAAGCATGCTATCATGGCAATCACTTGCACACATGCAAGGATGCTAAAGCATGTCACAGTGTACTCCGAGCCAAAACAAAAGCTAGTTAGTAAGCATGCATGATCCTAGCTATGTTAAGATGCCTAATGCAACACATGCAAAATGCAACTAGAATAGGCTCGGCTAGCTAAGATGGCATATGAATGCAACAATTGATACATGTATTCAAATAGGAATTGAAATACAATGTGGTTTGTATGATGCGCCGAGCCCGATGCATGCAAGACAAATGAATGATGCACGCATGCAAGCATAAGGATGCTAATTGAGATATGTCCTAAAACTAACCACTGAAAGCAAATAAGTAAAAGGGAGAAAGACGTGGGGTTAGAAGACATACATCACACATACGCACACTTATTATAAAATTTTCCCTCTCAACGGAGGGTCCGAATGAATCAACTAACTAGCTACGCTAAGCTAATTAGAATATTACAACACAGATTAAACTAATTAATTACAAAACATGCAACTAACTACAGCTAGCTAGTAAAGCGGAAAAATGGCCTCGCGGGCGAGGGAGGCATGCATGCTCGGTCGACTTCGCTCGGAAATCCACTACTGTGCCTCGTGTTGCTTCTGTTTATACACTTCTGGACTTCTGAAAATTGTGCCAACTTCCAAGAAGCTTCTGATCCACCTTAGGACCATGTTGAGGGGTGGTAGGCCAAGAGGAATGGCCATCGGCCAGAGTTTATGACTATCGACCAATTCTGATAGCCGATCGGCAGACTAGATGGCCGGTCGGCAGCTCTGATGGCCGGTCGGCCACTACTTCCTGCAATTTCCCCTTTTGCTGCAACAGAGCACAAACAGAGGCATGGCAGTGTATTTGCAAGGGAATGTATGTGCAACCATACTCCTTATCATGTCTAAGGCTCAAAGGAGTGTAGTGCTTGGCTCTCGAGCCATTAATCACACATCTTAATGCATGATGGCCAAAGAGGCCGAGTTGTACAAATCAATGACAATGAATGCACACAAATATCACATAGGACTCAATGAACCCCCACCTTATCATGCATGATCAAAGGTGTCGGTGACCTAAGGAATGAGGCGCATTTCATCACTTCAAGTATGAAACGCCCCTCGTTTCCCGTATTTGGATCAACATCTGATCCAAACACAATGCAATGCAACAAACATGCAAACAACATGAGCATGCAACAACATTCAAACAACATGCTCAATGGACTTAAACCGAATATGGACAGACCTAAGAGGGTCCAAAACAGTGGCCAACATACCAAGACTTAGGCACAAAATAGGCCAAGGACACATGCTCATGTGATGGCTCCTCAACTAAGCATGAGAACACAAATCTCAAACATGATGAAGAAGTGACAAATATGAGAGTGTGGCAATGAAGTAAACTCTGAAATTACATTCTAAATGAGGCTAAATCATGCACAAATGGCAAACAAAGCATGCTAGTGGGCTCAAAGCCTAAAGCTAGCCAAAGGACTTACACCATGGCTATATCAAGCAAGCCCCAAATGGCCAAGGTGACCCAAAATTGTCCCAAGGCAGGTTAGAATAAGGCCAAAACATGCATGGAATGAGGCCAAAACAAGCTAGCATGGTGAGCACAAAACAAGACGCATACAAGGCCAACAAAGAGGATTACACTACACCCCCCAAAACCAAGCATGAGATGACTTCACCCACTAAAATCAGAGTTATGGCATGTCAAAATAACACCAAAAATGCATTGATATGGCGGCCCAAAACCTTAAGCAAAAATGCATGCATATAGGCTCATATTTAAGGCATAAAGCATGACTCACCAAAAGCATTGAAATAGTGAAGCATAAGAGAGTATGGACACACTATATGTACTGAAATCATATACCAAGTGACACCAAATCATGCAAATAGCCCAAGCAATGCATGCTAGTGGCTTGGAAACTCAAAGCCAACAAGCTAGAATGCACTATGGCTATACAAAGCATGGCATGCATGACCAAAAAAAACATCAAATAGAGCTTAAGCATGGCAAAACATGAAGAAAATCTTCTTGGAGTTGAGCCAAAAACATGCTAGAAGGATGGTCAAAAGCATGATGCATGTTAGGCTAGTGAATGGATTTGCACTACAAGTGCAAGAAGCATGCATGATATGATCAAACCAAGCCAAAACAATGTTATATCATGGCAAAACAAGGCTTAAGACATGCTGAAATGGAGCCACAAAGAGGTAGAAAAACATGCCAACTTGGTGAGCCATCAATACAAGCATTCAAAAGAAGAGGAGGGGGGACAACCCCCTCCTATTTAAGGCCTCAAAACACACTTTCCACTACTGAAATTCCTCTAAAATTCAGTGGTAGAAAGGCCAAATAAAGGTGATCACAAAGGCTCAAAGTGATGGTACAAAACAAAGCCTAACAAGGCACAAAAGGGAGTGGATCACCCCCAACACCAAAGAAGCCTCAAACAAACATCTTAAACACTTAAAATCAGAACTTTTTTTGGTTGAAAGCAAGGCCTAAAACAATATGAAAGGAGGGCCAATATGGTATACAAACAAAGGCTTAAAAGGGGAATAGACTCACCCTTGAAGCATAACTTCGAAACCAGCAACTTCTGAGGCAAAAACCAACTTTCAAAGCTCAAATAACACTCCCAAGAACCTCAGCTCAAAGATGGTGCTGTGTTACTAGGTGTTGTAGTGCAAAAATGAAGAGAAATTACACTTTAAGGCACAAACAACCACAATATAGAGAGAGAATGAGAAATATAGAGAGAGAGAGATATGTATCTTGTATCTCCAATTTCAGAACCTTTGGAAAGGGAGGGGGGCCTCCCTTCTTATAGAAAATCAAGTCCCAAGCTTGTTGAGCAAGCTTGGAGCTTGTTAAAATCCATCCATACGCGTGTATGGAAGATACACCAAGTGATCAACAACTGGCACCAGCTAGAAGAAAAATATCTGCAAAAGCAGAAAAAGGGGTCTCGGCCAAAAAAATGGCCGATCGACCAAAAGGAGTGCCGATCGGCCAAAAAGAGTGTCGACCGACCAACACTTATGGCCGATGAAGAAAAAACATGGCCGATAAGCACAAGGCTTGGCCGATGGGTTGTAGGGAGGCCAACAAGCCACCCTCTTTCCTCATAAACAAAACCACAAGCTCTTGGTCCACAACCAAGCACAAAACAGACAAGTTGAGAGGTTCTAAGGCAAGGTGCGCAGTCGAGACCTTCAGAAACTCAAAACGAACACGAGCATGGAAGATCATCAAGTGTTCAAACGATGACGTCCAAGTCTTGAGGACGGTCAAAAATGGGGTGTCTACAGACACTCATTCAGACCCTCGGACACTCATTCGGATCCTCTTGCATGAGGGCAAATATGAAATAAGCATGTATGTCTTCCAACCCCAATTTCTTTCTCTCTTTTATTTACCTGCTTATGATGGTAGCATAAAGCATCATATTTACTTAGCATTCTCATGTTTGTATACACTCGTCTCACATGTATTTGGGTTCAGTTCATCATACTAACCAATGTCGATTTCAAATTCATTGCTTGAATACGTGATTTATCACATGTCTTGAATTGGATCATGTACCATGCTCATAGCCGAGTCCATAAAAATTGCATAAATGTGTGCGTTGCATTAGTCACATTGTATTGTTTAGGAACATACATATTTTCTAATCATTTTTCTTTATTTTGGCTTGCCTTGGAGTACTAGGTGAGCACTTATTGTTTTAGCATACCACATAAGTGTGATTGTTGCCATGTCGAGTATGCTTTCTATGAGGCTAAATGCTTAAGTGATATATTTGTTTGAATGCCGGTGGATGAAGGCTAATTGCGAAAATTGGGATAAATTGATTAACATACGAGCCCACCTTTTCAAATGACGAGTATCAAAAACAGTTTTCAAACAAACATGAAATCAAAGAATTCAAACTTTTGCAAATTAGTCTATACTTAAGTGCATCACCTAGTAAAGTTAGCTAATAAATCGGAACAAGAGCATATAATATAAATAAGAATCACATCATGATTAGTAAGGCCGATCTTTGATCAGGCAAGTGGGGTGCTCAATTCATGATCTTCCCCTCTTGTACCTAAGTTCCCGAATCGAGACACTTTGGTGATGACGGATAAGTGGCCTTTGGCACGAGTCACGGGTTTCCTAAATTTTTCAAAAATATTTAGGTGGCAACTCTGAAATCTGGCAAAACAGTCCATTTTTGGCATTTGATTCAAATATTGATTTTCCAAAAAGAACCGCCGAATTTGGACTCTTTTTGTGTTTTTACTGTTTCACATTGTACTTGTAAAATTAGATTCAGAACCACAGGAGTCTGAACTGTAGGGCTAATCATATCCGAAAGGAGCACGAAAAGTAAGCTACAGTGAGCTTTGTACATACTGCCCGTTACACTATAAGAACTAGCCATGTCAAAGGTAGGGCTAGTGATTAGAGTGAAGTCGTAACAAGGTAGCCGTATTGGCAGATAGAGTGGACCACCTCCTTTTTAAGGAGAACTAATGTGTAAAAATATGTGTATAATTAAAAATGCTATTAAATGCCCACACTTGTTTACTTTGGACCTTGCACTTTTTTGAACCCATATCTACCTAAATGAGTCCCCATAATTTTTTTTTGGACCGTTAAACTCTTCTTCTAGTAGCCTTTCTATCGCCGACAACATCTCACTGTCAACAATCCCACCTCCATTGGCCCTCATCTCCTTCTCTAGCACTACCTCCTTAACCCCTTTAACAACCTATTTCTCTATGACAACTCCCTTCATGACCACACACCCCACAGACAACCCTACTTTTCATTGCTAAACTCGCTTTGACCTCACTGCCTTACGACTCCTACTATTGTAGCCTTTACCATTGCAATTGACCTTTCTTCTTCTTCTACAAAAACCCTAGCTCTAAACCTTGAAGTGTCTTGCATTCTCTCTCTATCTATCTTTCATCAAAGCATGATAAGGGGATAAGGGCTAAAGTGTTTGTGCGAAATGTGAGGTGGTTACAAGAGGTAGACAACGCGATAAAGAGGATGTTAGCCAACATTGAAGGAAGGGTTGCGATGGATGTGAAAAAATGAAAGCTATGAAAAGGCTGAGGGTGGTAGAGAGAAATCGGAGAAGGTTGGTGATGACCGGAGGTAATGGTGATCGTCGGAATTGATGTAAATGGTTGGTGGGTTGGGATAGGATAAATTAGGGGCCAGGGTTTAGGAAATTAAGGGTTAGAAGGTTATGGATGAAAGTAAAAATTAAATTTTATGTTTGGACGAAATTAGAATTAAAAGAAAAAATGAAGAAGGTAGGGTTCCTAAAATGAAATGTAAGGGCAAATAGTAACACTCATAATAAAATATATGAAATTTAAAAAATTTAAAACATAATATAAATTTAGTAAGTATATACATGCTAGATGCCATGTCAATGCGTTAATTACCTATAACAATTCAAAATTTTAATTATTCTTTAATTATGTATCAATATTATTTAAGTATAAATGAGAAAAATATAATTTATTTTATAATTCTGTATATGATTTTATAATTAGAATAAAATATAATTTTGCAAAGTAATGTAAATATTGTAATTGTTTGGGTCAAAGTGCAATATGTACAAATGAAAATGAACATTTTTCATGGGTGCATGTGTAGGTGATGTGTTGTCTTCATAATAATAAAAAATTAAGTGATGGTTGTGTAAGCAAAATTAGAAAAGAGTGTGAAGACACTTGTTAAAATATGTGTCATGTGTACTGACGCTTATGTGTAACAAATTGGGAGCTTTGTTTCATATATAAATTAAGAGAGTTGGGGGTACAACTAGTTCTGGAGTTTTCGGAACAAGTTTCAAGTTTCGAAAAGAATTTAAAATTTTAATTCACCATAAAATTGAAGGAAAATTTACCAATAAATCCTATTTGTTGAACTTATGATCCAAATAGTCCCATAAGTTTTTTTAATGTTCCGTTTGCTCATTTCGTTTGTGAAAAGACAGTAGTGCCATCTAGTATGGGTTTTTGGTGTAAGCGTGGTAGGTGTAATTGATTACGCGCGTGTGTTACAAGGTTATTGGTTTGAGTGATGGGCACGTGCATACCGGGTGGGTGTTACACAACATAAGAGCGTACTAAGGTTTTTTTTTTGCTTTAGTGGTTATGTGGGTCAATTGGCACGTGCCACACAACACCAACTTGCACACACTATTCACCATATCATCAAATTGGAATGGGGCTTGCAAACTGATAGCAATGTTACATGTGTCTCCATACCCTGTCATGGGAAAAACAATTTGAGAAAATCACATTTACAATGCAATACACATCGATACACACACACCCACACACCTAGGAAAATGCACTTGTCCCCAAAACGCAGTAACACGACGCCCACTCCCAAAAACAGAACACACAATCAAGCCTGCTCCAAATACCCCTCACAGTCACACAACCCCCCATACCAGGGGACATAAAAACAAGTAATAACACACATCCACAGGAAGCAAAACCCATCGACAACAACAACGATGTTAAACAAAAAATAAAGAAATGTAACATGGAAAAAATTTACAACTCGAAAACCATTGCAAAGAAACCATGGCACACCTGCAAACAAATAGAGGTGTCGACGTCTGAACTGCTACGTATGTGACACCGGCACACCACCGACGACTGAAATAGTACGTATGTCACACCGTCACACCACCGCCTTTGAGCCCACTACACAGCCAGTCCGAAACCCTAACGGCAATGGCAGAGTCATCTGCTGAAGTAACATTTGGGTTACCCAAAATACTATCCAACATAGTAAAAAAGAAAACGTATTCCCACGAATCACGTACAATCAAAAAAATGAAGGGTATAACCGTCCACACCACAACGACGTACATGGAAAAATATGTTGAAAAGGACCAAATCTCTCTACTAGTAGGACTTATCGGATCAAAAGTTTAAAGTTGGGACTGATTGGTATAATTGATTGTGGAATGGGATTTACTAGTAAATAATCCAAAATTGAATTCTATCATATATTGAGTTATCTTAAACTATTTAATACTAAATCAGATTTTGTAAATTTATTATTTTTTTATGAACTTTATTTGTGTAAAAAAATAATAATAAATAAATAAACAAACAAACAAATTGTCGATATAATATCGAGTAAATTACATTTTGCTCATTTTTTCATTTTGATTTTAAAAAAAAATTAAATATGAATTTGACAACAATTTGGTAAGTAATAATATGAACTAATGTTTTCGTAAGTACCATCAAGAAAGAACGAAGGTTCTGTGCCTTTACGCGATTTTAATATCCATTGGAAAGACACTATGGTGGCTCTTTGTTAGTCACTTATGTGACCCTTTGTTAGTCACTTATGTGCCCTTTATAGTGGAGCAAAGTGTTATGTGGAGAACTACCGTGGGAGCCCCCACATGAATCCATATATTTGTTTAGTCGTGGATTCATTGACCATCTATTTTGATTATTGTTTCAGTGACTCTTTGTTTTATTTTGTATTGTGGTTATAGTAACATGCTCTATATGTATTAGCAAAAATTCGATTTAGGCCTAATTGATAGTGATTGAACGATAGACTTCAACTGATTTTAAATAAATACAAAAAGATCAGAGTTTGTGGTTGAATCCGATGTCTTAAACAGATTAAGGACTTCTCTAGAGGTAATTATAAAGAAGAAATAGAACAGAATAGAATATGTATTAATTTGAATAAATTGTCAATTGTCACTAGTTACAAGAACTTAAACAAGAACAAGAAATTGAATAAATATAGCAATCGATAGAAAGAGGAGAAATGGAGGGCTGGAAAAACTACTAATTTAATCTACTCATAAAAATGGCCAACTTAAACTACTCCTAAATACTTCTTCAGGAATTGTGAGTGGTTGACGAGATTCTGTACTCTTCGTATCTCAATTGGCCTATTTATAGGCTCAGCCATATGAGTGAATGAGATAATCTAAGCTCACGATTTCCCCAACAAACCCATGATTTACTCAATATTATCCATATCTCATGTTTGATAGGAACCATTTGCAGACTTGGTGATTGATTTGATCTTGGTTCCTTGATCTCAGCAACTAACTTTCAAATTGCTGCAATGGCTAACTTTTTGGCCCTCCATTGAAAATTTCATCATTCCACGTTTTGAACACAACTGTCATGCCACATTAGTATGCCTGTTGACATAAATAATAATAATAAAAACAAATGTCGCCAAGATTATTCTTTAAAATAGTTATGATTTCAATCAATAGACCATAATCGAGCTTGGCCAAAATTAATAGGCCACAATCGACAGAAAAATAAAATATGGTGCGAAATCCAATTAAATGATCTATAAGGCGATTTATTACAATCGACCAAAAATATTTTATGGCGCAAACAATTCAAAATTCTTTAAGAGTTATATTATATCCATAGTAATTTTTAATCTATTGTTGTCAATTTGTGAACATTCCATCTTTGGCTTTGTCCATTGACATAATAAATAACTACATCCCTTATTTTTAAAATAAAACAAGTCGCTATTAGCCACATTTTGGCTAATTAAAGAAAATTCACTACATATAGCAGTTTTCAACCATTGTTGTTTTTTAAACTATGTTATGAAAATTAATTTTTGGTTTGATCCACAAATCCAAAGTGAATGTTGGATCCCAAAACTCGCATAATTGAATGTTATGAAAAATTCATAAATTTTGACACTTTGAACAATGTCAAAAAATTCACATTTAATAAATGTGGGTTCATAATTTTCTACCATCTTTGGCTTAAAATCATGCCCCCCACATTCAAAATTTTCAGCCATCTTTGACTTAAAATCGTGTCCCCCAAGTGAATTTTCATCATCATTTTGTGATAATTTTTTAACATTTTTTGAGAGAAGGAATTGTTCTTTTTTTTTAGCCATTAATGGTTCGTCACTTTTTGCCACGTTTGGCAAAGCATTACGCCCCCCCAAATGAATCTTTTTTTATCAAAATTCTCAATATTTCTTGAGAGAAGGGGTTATTTTTTAATTTTAGCCATTAAGGGCCAATGAAAATTCTCCGAAGTCATATTATTTTCATGACTTGGTGTGCTAACCCTTTAAGCCATATACCTTGGCTCTTGATGAATGATTGGCTCTTCAAAAATGTGTGTATTAACCATATGAGCCACATTATTATCATATCTTAATTTTTCATTCGCCATTATGCCTTCTAATTTTTGCTTCCAATATAGCATTTCTTCATCAATTAGAAAAATTTGGCCTTTAAGTCGATAAATTTTTACATCACAGTAATTTGAATCTCTTTGCGTCAAATAATATGGAGATGATGAAATTATTTGAAATATTTGCCTATAAAGAGAATTAATCTCTTCTCTTAGGGCTAAAATTTCACTTTCGCACCAATAAATTTCATCATCATAATGTCAAATCATTCTTTTCACATCATTTGTCATGGTATTATGTTGGCAATAAACGATAGAACTACCACCATAACACTGACAATTTCCAAAATATGAGGCATTCCATTGATAATTTGTATCCATGGGAACACTGCCACTCCATTGGCGATTTGCATCCATGGGTTCACAAGATGTAAACATGCCACTTGTGGACATGGTTTCATACGCGTTTGTCTCCTTCTTTATTGCCATTTCTCCTTCTTTATTGCCATTACTCCAAGTTAGAATGGTCCCACCGAGCATGCCAATTTATGTTAGAAAAAATTCGGTTTAGGCCCAATCGATAGGCATCAACTGATTTTAAATAAACACAAAAAGATCAAGCTTATGGTTGAATCCTATGCCTTAAACTGATTAAAGACTTCCTTAGAGGTAATTAAGTAAAGAAGAAATGGAACAAAATAGAATACATATTAATTCGAATAAATTGTCACTTGTCACTAGTTACAAGAACTTAAATAAGAACAAAAAATTGAATAAATACAGCAATCGACAGAAAGAAGAGAAATGGGGGGTTGGAAAAACTACTAGTTTAATCTACTCCTAAAAATGGCTAACTTAAACTATTCCTAAATACTTCTTCACGAATTGTGAGCAGTTAATGAGATTCTTTGCTCTTTGTATCTCTATTGGCCTATTTATAGGCTTAGCCATATAAGAGAAAGAGATAATCTAAGCCCACGATTTCCCCAACAAGCCCATGATTTGCTTAACATTATCTATATCCCATGTTTGATAGGAACCACTTTGCAGACTTAGTGCTTGATTTGATCTTGGCTCCTTGATCTCGGCAACTAACTTTCAAATTACTGCAATGGCTAACTTTTTGGCCCTTCATTGACAATGTCATCGTTCCATATCCTTAAGACATCTATCATGCCACGTTAGGTTGCCTGTCGACAGAAATAATAATAATAAAAACAAATGTAGTCAAGATTATTCTTTAAAAATAGTTATGATTTCAATCGACAGACCATAATCTAACTTGGCCATAATTAATAAGTCACAATTGATAGAAAAATAAAATATGGTACGAACAGTATGATATCGTATATATTTGATTTTCGGTACAAAACTTTATTATGATAAATGAATATGAAAAATTTATCTGTTTTGATTGAAATCCTTTGTATATGATCATATTTAATTTAAATATTTATCCATGGTGATTTCATGATCCTTATTGTCACATCCAAAATTTCCAAAATCTGACCCATGTGAATAGCCCAATTAAATAATAAATTAAAGACATTGAGTAATAGTAATAAAGGATAAACTCTCATATATGCTTATATTAATATCATTCACATCATTAGGAATTTCTAATTCATGCATAATATGTATGTAAAGCAAAAAAAATGCCACAAGGCTTACAAGACAATGGTGTAACCCTTCACAAAAAGGGCAACCCGCCAACACAAAAGAAAGGCCCAAGGTTAGAAAGTCAAATGAATTCTTCTAACTCAAGCACGTATCTTGGCGCCATGCCTCAAGATCAAGGCACGCTATTGTAGACACCCTATTTTTGACTGCTCTTAAGACTTGGGCGCCACTGATTGATCACTCGATAATGAAAGTTGTGATGTGCAAATGTTCGATTTCTTTAGCAAGAAGAGCTTCTAAATCCCAACCTTACACCCTATTTTGGACCAAAACTATTTGGACCAAAACTATTTTGACCAAAATTATTTTAGATTTCAAAACCCTCTCTTTCAAAATACTTATGAAAATATTTCTATGATGTTTCGAGGCTCGCATTTTGTTAAAAATTACATTTTTCAGTAAACCGAGTAAGGACAAAATGGAAATAAGAGAAAGGGAGGTGAACTTTTTTTAAAATCTTTAAAAACTTCATATTTAAACGTTTGGAGTTAAAGAAAATAGGAGGGGAGGGAAGAAACCTAGTTGGGGGAGAAATTAGGCATCAATCCGTTAAGGCAAAACTGGGTAGCCTTCACTAAATTAGGCCTATCCTTTTGTACACTTGGACTTTAGTTATGAGGCCATCACCATTGGAAATTGGACTTCCGAGGCTTTAATTTAGACTCAAGAATCTCCTAAAACTGAGTCCGGATGAGGGAGATATGGTCGTTTGAAGTTAGGCATCAATCCAGTTAAGATATAAATGAGTAACCTTCACTAAGATAGGCATATCTCTTTGTACACTTAGACTTTAGATGTGAGGCTTCCACCATTGGAAATTAGACTTCTAGGGTTTCAATTTAGACTAAAGAATGACCTAAAACTGATTCCGGATGAGAAAGATATACCAATTTGAAATCGGGCCTGGAAGCAGAATTTTTGTGGCCAGCAGCCACCATTTGTGGATGGCCGGCCACCATTTCTGGCCAGCCAGCCACTAGTGTAAAACCCAAATATTTTTGCCAGCTGTTTCCACAAAGCTCCAACTGTCCCTTTTTTGATATTTTCGACTGAGGCTCATCTATTTCTAAATATAGATGACCTTTTTTTCATTTTTAAGGGGTTAAAAACATTAAGGAGTGAGGAAATAATTTTGGAAAATTCCTCTCTCTCCCTTTCTACTTGTATAGCCTTTGCCAAAACACTCAAAACCAAACCTAGAGAGCTTCTTGCTGAGGTGATTTGAGCTTGAATTTGAGCTATTAAAACACTTGAGAGTGTGAAATTAGTGGTTTATAATTCAAAGAAGCATTCTTCTTCAAGAGGTATATCTTCTCTTGCTTTTGTACCATCTCTACACCACTTGTTTTCCATCTTTTCTTGCTATTTTTAAGCTCTTTAAAACCTGTATTTTTGGGCTGAAACTTGTGGTTTAAGACCATTAAAGGTAGAGGGGTTGATAGCCCTTCTTTACACCTTGCTTCTAAGGCCTTTGCCCTTGTGTTTCCCACTTTGTTGTCAACTCTTTTTAAGCTTTTTAATACTAAATTTCAGAGTTATTTCAGTGGCTAAAATCATGTTTTAAAGTCCAAAAATGGAGGGGGTAGCCTCCCCTCCTTATGCTTTGTTTATTAGCTTAACATGCTCCATTTTTTAGCTTATTTTTTTAGATATTGTTAGCTCAATTCCAGCATGTTTTAGGATTGTTTTAGAGCAATTTTAGGACTATTCTTAGTTGTTTGTTGCATTTGAGCTTTGTATTGCATGCTTGTAGTATAATTATTCTCATAGGTTTGGTAGTTTAGGCCTTAGCCACCATCCTATTTGAGTTGATAGCATTTATTTCATTCTTTCATTACTTGTGATCACCTCTGCAACCTCCTCCCTTTCTTAGATTTTGTTTTGCTTTGAAAGTGATTTCAAACTACTTGTGTGTTTAAGCATGAGATTGAGGTGTCATGCTTAATGGTTTAATCCCTTTGGGGGTTCATTACTAACGGTATGATGTCTCTTTCATGCCTAAAGCGACTCTTGGTTTGAGCTCTCTTTCCATTAGAGGACTTTAAATTCACCTTTTGGACTTAATTGATTAAAGAATAGATGGTAATCTAAAATGGAGTAATTAAAACTTGGAATTAAAAGTGAGGAAGATAATAACTTGTTTGGGTTCAATCGGACGTTAATTGAACCCTTAAGTCTTGAGTCGTTTCATACTCATTAGTGATGTAAACGGTTCAAGATTCATTGTCAACTACTTCCCTCGATTTTTCATGATAGGGAGGTGGTTTTGAGAGTCTTTGTTTTGTTGTATTTATTGAACTTGCACACTTTAGCTTATAACCCATCATGCAATGAAATTGCTTGAGTTGGTGGTTTGTGAACCAAGCTTACTGCTCTTTTGATCTGTCAATGATAAGAAGGGGTGAGTTGTGCAGACAACCATTGAGAATACCCTGTGCATGCTCTGTTTGTTCTCTGTTGTAGCAAGATGAACCTTACAGCAGTGGCCGATAAGCCATCATTGGTGGACAGCAGGCCCTCACTCCTAGTCGGCCGGCCACTAATGCAAAATCCAGCAGTGTGTTTTTTGAGCAGAGCAGAGCTATTCTGGAGGTGGACAAAAGTGTAAGTGTTCTACAGTGCAATAGAGACCTTCTGGAAGCAAAACAGTGGCTTTTTTGGGTGGAAACCATGCACGTGCATGAGCATTCCATGTGTATCGAGCCTGGTTAGTTTAAATACTTAACTTGGCTATTTGTTGTAATTAATTAATTGTTGCTAGTTAATTTTGTAAAGTGATGTAATTATTTTAATTAGCTAGATTAGTTAATTAATTAGTAATTAATTAGCTTAGCTTTAATTAGTTAGCTAGTTTATTCATTCGGACTTTCCTTCGTGAGGGCGCAATGTCATAATATTGAGTATGTCTTCCAACCCCACGTCTTTCTCCCTTTTATTTACTAGTTTATGATGGTTAGTTTAGGGACATCACGTTTTGTTTAGCATACTTCATGTTTGCATCCACTTGTTATTGCATGCACCAAGGCTCAGTTCATCATTCTAACTTGCATTGTTAATTTCAATACTTCTTTGAATACGTGTTTAGACCGCATGCTATTAAATTCTTTCATATGCCATATTAGTAGCTAAGCCTAGTAATTGCATATCGCATGTGTTGCATTAGTCATATCGCATAGTTAGGGATCATACATTTTTCTAACTCATTTTTCTTTTGGCTTGGAGTACTAGGTAAGTCTTTATTTGCTTTAGCATATCACATGTGTGTGATTGTTGCCATGTCTAGCATGCTTTCCATGAGGTTAATTGCTTAATCGATATAATTGCTTGAATGAATGTGGATGAAGGCTAAGTGGTTGAATAGGAATAATTTGAGTAATGTTTATATGCGATCACTTTTTAAAGTGGTACATATTCGAAACAATTTTCAAAACAAACATGAATCAAATGTTCTAATTCTTGCAAGTTATTCTATACTTGTGTGTGTGTACATCACATAGTAATGCTAGCCTAATAAACCGGAACAAGAGCATATAATGTAAATAAGATTCATATCATGATTAGTAGAGGCCGATCTTTAATCGGGAGAGCGGGGGTGCTCAATTCATGACCTTCTCCTCTCGTACCCAAGTTCCCGAGCCGAGACAATCTTGGTGATGACAGACACGTGGCCTTTGGCACCAGTCATGGGTTTCCTAAATTTTTCAAAAATATTTAGGTGGCGACTCTGTATCTGGCAAAGTAGTCCATTTTTGGCAATTTGATTCAAAATCGATTTTCCAAAAGATTTGCCGGATTGAGACTTTTTGGTGATTATCCATTTCAAGAAGTACTTGCCAATCCTACTAAAACCCTAAGGTGATAGTAGAGGCGTATACATATTCTGTTATAGCACATTACCCCCCTCATGTGATGAGTGGGCCAGTCAGGTATTTGGGCCCCCACCTTCCATGGGAATTTGCCACCCTTAATCCCAAGGGGGATATTGCCCTAGTGAGACTCGAACCCCTGACCAGAACTGGCTTTGATACAATTTCAAGAAGTACTTGCCAATCCTACTAAAACCCTAAGGTGATAGTAGAGGCGCGTACATATTCTCTTACAGCAACCGCAGGAATCCGATACTATAGGGCTTATTCGACTTTCGAAAGAGGGCACGAAAAAGTCGAAATACAGTTTCTGGTGACTCCACTGGAGAATTTAGAGAACTTGACTTGAAATTCATGATATGAAATTTTATCTACACTTATATGTTCTTTGCATTCATTTGCATTTGTATTGGTGCGCCTAAGTCACTTTGTTTGCCATCTGTTATTCCTGGACGGTTTGCCGGAGGCTTGCCCGAAAAGCTTGCCAAAAGGCTGACCGGTCATGGACTCTGCCATGTTGGGAACACAACCCTTGGATTTGGACAATCGTTGTACCATTTGATTCTTTTTTTCACTTCTCGGTGTTAAGTGTGAGAGGTATATTAGGTAGTCTTGCTAAGGTACCCTCTTTGACCATTTGGCCTAGCTGCATATGGTAAAGCCATAGTGACTATTCCAACTTATGACAGGATACTCTTCCATATGCAAGATGATGTGATACCGCTTGTTTGAGTAGTAAAGCTGTAGATCACTCCAAAGCTAGGACAGGGAAACCCTAAACCTCTCATAGGGGTGTTTTGAATGCTTTTGTGCAAAATGTGAAAATCTTTGGAAATGCATGATGCAATCCTCAAAAAGTCTTAATATTGAGGCGATTCCTTTCAAATTTGAGGGTCATATCAAAATCAGAATTTGGGTCGAAATCTAGGGGTTTGTGTTTGATATGGGTGAATTGTCAGCAAAACCAGAACCAGGGCCAAATTGTATCTTGTTTTGTTTTGACCAACACACCCGATATCCCGATCTGATAGAGCATTTTGTTTTTAAATGCCAAGTTTGTCTGAGCCAGAGAAAGAGCAGTAACCAACTCAACAAAGGCCAAGCCCAATCCAACCTGAAAAGCCTTAACCCATCACAGTCCATCCAATCTCAGAAAAAACCCCACTCAGCAAAAGGTCCAGTCCATCTGATCCCCAAAAGCCAAACTCAGAAAAGATCCAGCCAATGCTAAAAGACCCACTCTAAAAAAGCCCAATCCAGTCAACCCCGTTTAGACTAATCCAGTTCAGATACATCAAATATAACCGGGTTGAAATCCTTGTTAGTCAGCTCTCAGCTTACACCCATCAATTTCCCTAATTACCAAACACAACAAACCCGTGATAACAAAGAGTCCAGAAGAAGTTGTGGCCATGATAGTAGCGTTAAACCAAGGAATTGCCATGTAAGATAAGACCAATGCTAAAATGCAATGCCCATCTAGGACATCTACCACACATCCAGTCTTGGGCCCTCAGCCAAACTTTGATCCACCTCTGCCAACTGAACAGATCCCCGAGAAGGATTGGCTCAAACTTGAGTTTTTAAACCCTTAGTACAGCTTAATGAGTGGCTTTATCCCCTTGATACTAATGATCTGGACCCGACCTTAGTAAAACTTGCTAACCTTGAGAAGCAATTCAAAAAGGCACAGAGAATTAGCTCCATTCCCAACATTGAGGATGGGTACATGGATGCTATAGTAAGGCTCCCAGACAGATTCAAAATGCCACACATTGACCATTTTGACGGGTCTGGAGATCCTATGGTACATATCCGACTTTTCTTGGATGTCCTGAAACTGATGGGTCTAACTAAGCCTCAGAAACTCTCTCTGTATGGAAGAACCCTGTCGGGTATAGCAGCCACTTGGTATGCCAAGTTGGAGGATACAGTGAAGCAGAACTGGAAAGATTTGGCTGAGGCGTTTGTCAATCAATATTCTTATAATACCCAAATTGAAATGACCACCCAAAACCTTGAAGTAACCCACCAGAATCCTGAAGAGCCTTTTGTGGAATTTGTTGCAAGGTGGAGAGCAAAGGCAACACAAATGACAGATCACCCTTTTGAGAGGGACCAAGTGCGGATAGTAGTGCAGAACCTTGAGCCTGATATGTTGCGAAAATTGATAGTTGCTCCACTGTTCACTTTCAAAAATTTGCATGAATTAGGGGTTCAGATTGAGAGTGCATTCAACAAAGGGATTATTCCCAAAACAAGCGAACCAATAAGGAGAGTGTTTTCCGGGAGTACCAATGCTAGCAGTAGCATTATTCCCAAACCCACTGAAATCAATACAGTCACCACTACCGACCCTTTCGCCAATACTAACCCATAAACGACTGGCCCAACCCAAGCTCAAGGCAGAACTTTCACCCCCCTCTATATGAGCCTAACCACCGCACTAAAAGTCTTGATAGAAAAAGGGTATCTCAAAGCCCTTGATCCCCAACCTCTTCCTTACCCACTCCCTGCTAGACATAACCCCACCAAATACTGTGCGTACCATCAACAACGCGGTCATGGCACCGATCATTGCTACTATCTTTGTCATGACGTTCAAAATCTCATCGACAACCAGACGATAGCTCCACCTCAAGATCCCAATATTACTACCAACCCACTTCCCATCCATGACCAAGTATTTTCTCTCTACCTTAACCTCATCCATACACTATTTCTTACCTTTAACCCAAGCACAATGTTTTAAAAACCGGACCGCTGAACGAACCGGAAAATGAATTGGGTGGACGGGTCACTGGTTCAACCGTCGGGTTGAACCGGATCGAACCGTGACGTCATAATTACGTCATAAATAATTTTTTTAAAAATATAAATTAATAATATATAATAAATTTTCAATTTTTTTTTTAAATTCTTAAATATTTTCAATTATGTTTTTTAAAAAAAAAATTAAATTAAAAGCATCGAGTACTTCACATACTAATAATAATGAAAATTAAAAAAATAGAAAATCCATTACTCAAAATATAATAAAAAATAATATATTATTGTTGTTTTCCAGAAAGTGGTCCGTGAAAGTGGTTCAAGATGCTCAGCTGTAAGACATTTTGAGTAGTGTTATATATTATATTGCTGTGTGCTGTTCTCAAAAATAAAAAAATAAAAAAAGCCTTTCACTCACACACACCTCTCTCTCTCCTTCTCAATTTTTATAAAGATGAAAAACGCAATGTTCAGCCTCAAAACAAGGGGCCAAAAATATGGGTTCTCTAAAATGGGTTCTCAGAGTGGTCTTTCATTCAAGAGACGGAGATCAAAATCTACCTCATTCAATGATCAAGCAGCAGCACGGAAAGAAAGAGAGATGCGGTGGGTGTCTTCTTCTTTATTGATAATCAATAGGGGGAAAGCAAGCAGTGGGTGTCTTCTTCTTTATTGCAAGAGTTGAGAGCTTGAGTTGAGGTGAGTGATTCGTTAATGGTGATGATGATTGATGAAGAGAGAGATGCGGCTGTGCAAGGTTTTGCTGAAGAAGATCTGCTCCCGTTGAAGAGAAACGAGACAGATTTGGGTTTTTTTTTTTTAACAAAACCGTTCCGGTTTGATTGACCCGTGAACGGGTCGGACGGTTCGACGGTTCGACCGGCGGTTCAGACGGTTCTCTTTAAATACACCGGTTTTTTATTTTGAACGGTTTGGGAGGGTTGACCGGACCGGAACCTCACCCGGTCGACGGTTCAACCGGTTGAACCGGCCGGTCCGGTCCGGTTTTCAAAACCTTGCCCAAGCATATATATCACCCCGGCCCATTTACCTAAGCCTGAGGTGTTCATTCTAGAAAGTAATGATTAGTACATGATGGATGCACCCAATTCGGTTCGGATACGCCAAGAGCGCCAAACGACCAAACCAACTACTGCTGAGATATTGCGAATGATTGAAGACCTTCAAGGAACGGTGGCAGATTTAACATTTGGGGTTCCGATCCCGTCAAAAAGCTCCCCAATCTTAGGGTGAGCTGCTGTTGAAAAGGGCCAACCCGAAACTATCTCAAGTCTGGGTGATGATAAATCAACAACAAATGGGCCTCGCTTCAATATAGCCACCCAATCCCTTGGCCAAGCAGAAACAAGTGACAAGAACAAAGCCAAGACAAGTATTGATCACTATGCACAACTTCAGTGGGCTATTAAGACTTTGAAGGTCAAAGGGTTGAATAAGCAGCAAGTGCTTGGAGTTGTTGCAAAGACTGTAGATGACATTTTTATTGCTCAAGTTGAGAGCATTTTGAATCAGGGGACAAACAATGAAAATGGATGCTTTACCAGAAACACTCATCCTAATTCCAATCCCAAGCCCAGGAATACTCGACCAACACCTGCCGACCCATTTGCCAATGTTTCTAAACCTAATGCTTCCTCCTCCAAAAAACGAACCTTAACCCAACTCCATATGAGCCTAACCTGTGCATTGAAGGTATTGATGGAGAAAAGGTTTCTCAAACTGTTCAATCCTCGACCTCTCCTTAATCCTCTCCCATCTACACATGACTCTACCCAAATATTGCACATTCCATCAGCAGTACGGTCACCATATTGACCCTTACTTTTGCCTTCGCCATGAAATTCAAGACTTGATTGACAACAAAGTCATCACCCCACCTGAAAATCCCAAAGCTGTCAATAACCCTCTCTCTGACCATAATAGATTGCCACTTCATAACATAAAACCCGCCCACAGCTTACCACCAACCAACCAACCAACCATTACCCTGGCCATCACATCATACCTGCCAATGAGCTCAAACCTATCTTGTTCATTCCTGGATCCAATTTGAGCAAAAAGAACAAAATCTTTGAAGAGATGGAAAGTTTACTCGATCTTGGTGAGTTCAAGCTTGATGAAGCAGTGATGCCAGCACTGGTGGTTGGAATGATGAATCTTAGTCTCATCTAGGGTAATTATCGAAAGCACTTAGGAAGGACCTTCTAAACTAGGGGCATGGTGTGAAACAACAATTGTTTCGATCAAGAAGATGTGTGGGAACAACGTAATTGTGAGATTCAATCTATGAGACCCGATTTGAAAGTCAAAAATCAATCCTTCTGGGTGTGGATGTGTATTGCTAAATTGAAGGCAGGTCTGGACCTTCCTGTGGGCTACTTGAAGTTGTTTTTGAAATTCTACGGATGGACTTACAAAAGGGAAACCCCTTTTTGTCTCAGAAATGCTTATTTTGTTTTGAGTTATGTCTTGCAAATAGTTGTGTTGTGAGTTTATTTTCTGTCCTTTCTTGCGTTGTTACATCAGTTGAGTCTTTTCCTTTGAGTCGCTCTCGTGTACCCTTAGATCTTCATCTTTATAAGAAAGTGACAGTCAAGTTTCTGATAATTTTATTGTGCCTATAGTGATGCACGTGTGACCTTTTACATATAGAAAAAGGCTTTGAATTTGTTTTTGAATTTATGCTTTTGAATGAGATTCTGTTAATAAACTCGAGCATTGAGAAGGATCCCCTGAATGGTTTGAGTGAATTTTGGATTTATCGGCGCAAAGTCATTCATAATTTCAAAAATTTTAAGCTGTTTCTTTTGCAAAACTTGCAAAGATAGGTTCAGAATTGTGCGTGGTATTTTACATTGTCTTGGGGATTCTCTTCGCCGTTAGGCGATCATTTTGGCAAGCACAAGGTGGCTTTTAGATCTCACAATCATAGAATTTCTCCCCCTGGTGCTTTCATTATTTCAGAAAGAAATAGATAAGCGAAGCCAAAAAATAAAAGAAAAAAAAAAAGAAAGAGAAAAGGAAAAGAACAAAGAAAAAAAAAAGAGAGAAAAAGAACAAAGAAAAAAAAGAAAAGAAAAAAAATAAAGAAATCAACCATCAAGCCAAGGGCATCCATTGGAATGAAATCCAAGCAACTATGAGGAAGGAAACTACTGTCTGAATTTGGGGAAGCCAATGCAAAAAGGTGCCACATTACGAGAAGAACTAACTTTGAAAATGGAGCGGAAAGAAAGGAAAAAGGCATGCATAAGGGAATGGAGAACCAAGCTCAAATCAAGGCGAAGCCAGTTCCAGTGTTAAGGTAATGATGACTATTGATCAAATTCGCTGCAAGTGTTGTAATGCTATCCTTGAGAGGCTCGCTAGGCCGAAAACCTGAAAGAGCGACTTAAGTAAAAGTTAGAGCATGAAAAATGAGAAATCCAAAAAAAATAGCTCGCAAGGTTAAAAACCCGAAAGGCTGACTTTGGCAAAAGTTAGAGCGCTAAAAAGAGAGTGTCAACACCCGAGTGAACCTTTGCCATGAACTACGTTGACCTGATTCCCATTCTTGGGATACGTAGGCAACTTCATCCTGAAGTTCGGTCTCAACCATATCTATCTCATTCATCTCGATCCAATTATCTTGCCCAATTCACGTTGTCAACTTCACATTAATCCATGAGCTACACCGACTACTGTGTATATCATATACTTGCGCTTAAATAAGAAAGAACGAACTTGAATCAACAAGTGGAGAAATTTTCAATACTTGAACTTATTAGTGGAATCTTTATCTTGAGCAAAAAAAAGAATCAAAACTCCAGTTTTGCGAAATTGATTTCTAAAGGGAGCATAAGTGATGCTAGGGGCACTATGAATGATCAGTTACCTTGAGTCTTTTTCTGCTTTTGGGTCAATTGTAAGTTCTGTTGTGTCATGCCTGGTGTTTGTTTCAGTCTGCGCTCTTCATTGAGTCACCATAGTGTGTTTATCGCTCAAAAACACTATTCATCGAATCCCCAGCAAGTATGTTGCTCCAAAAGTTCAACAGAATGGCATGGTCAAAATTCAATACATGAATGTTGACTCTAAACTCAAAAACAAGTCCATGTGTGGAATTCATAAACGAGCTAAAAGTGCCCATACAAGGGGCATCGCATTCATGATCATTGCAAGGTGTATATGAGGAATCTATCACTGCTTCGGAGGGGACTGAAGTAAGTGCTCAATATGTCATAAGAGAAACATGAGTTTGATTGGTTGGCAACTATTCTAGGATCGGAAGATCCCCATCATACGTGCCTGCATAATGTTGAAAATAGTGGCTAGTGGCTGGATACTAGGGGCAATTTTCAGTACATCTGGTTGGGCCATCCATCGAACAAGGGGCATGAACCCAAACAGTGGCCAATGATTGGACACAGGGGCAATTTTCAGTGTATCTGATTGGGTCCTCATTTGAACAAGGGGCATGAACCTAACCTTTCTCTCCATCCGCTCAGAGCCATTTGTTGAGTCCTTTCCCCTAGATTAGGGTAGTTTGCCCCTATGTTGATTCTGATATGATTCAGCTTTCGAAAGTTATCTCCGACCATTTCAAAACTCTCTTGGGATTGCCATCTTCCCTTTGATTAATACATGTGTATAGACACCCCATTTTTGACCGACCTTAAGACTCAGACGTCATTGATTGAGCGCTCGGTGATTGCGCATGTTGTGCTCATTTCGAGGTTTCGGAGTTCTTGGCAGAGAGCCTCACCTCCGGGCCTCTGAACTCTTTGTGCTTTGACTCGGTTTGCGGACCAAGTCTGATTTTCCTTGCCTGAGGAAGGGAGAGGTCTTGTAGACCACTCTTTTGTGGTCGTAGACCACTTTTTGTGGTCGTAGGCCACTTTTCCCGTTTGGAAACTAGTTTTCGATTTTTGGAGACTTCGGTCGCGCGCCTTGTCTCGGGACCGCTTAACGTTCTCTGTTTGGTGTGGTTTTTGGAACACACCTTGTTTCCTCTGTCTAGAGGGACACTGTGGTCCGAGAGACCACTTTTGTGGTCGTACGCCACTTTTGATGCTTGGCAGCTGGTTTTCGGGGCTCCCGGCCGCGCGTCTTGCCTCCTGAACCCTCGTCTTGCATCCGTTTTGGTTTGTCTTGGGTACAAACCTTACTTTCCATGTTTGGGAAGTGGTACAAGGGTGGGAGACCAGCTTTTATCCTTGGAGACCACTTTTCTCCCCGCCAGCCAATTTTCTGGTCGGGAAACTGGTTTTCTTGGTCTTTAGGCCACATTTTCTGGTTTCCCACCCCACCATGGGCTTGCTTTCAATGTGGAGACCACCAATTCCCTTGGAGACCACTTTTCTCCCCACCAGCCGGTTTTCTGGTCAGGAAACTGGTTTTCTTGGTCTTTGGGCCACATTTTCTAGTTTCCCACCCCACCATGGGCTTGCTTTCAGTGTGGAGACCACCAATTACCCTGGCCGACCACTTTTTTTTTGGAAAACCAGAAAAAGTGGTCAGCCGACCAGAAAAAGTAGCGGGCCGACCAGCTTTTCTGGTCGGCAGCTTTCCTTCTGTTTTGGCAGACTGAATGGAAGCCAGCTGTGCTAGCTGGAGGGCACAGACTGTATCCTCCATATACGTGTATGGAGGGATTGCATCCAAGTTTTAGCTTCTCCAAGAAGCTTGAACCCCTTGAACCCTTTGTTTTTCTATAAGAGAGGCTCTCCCTCTCCATTCTAGAGGTTCTGAATTTTGCCTAAGGCTTGAGCATATATCTCCCTCTATATCTCCATTTTTTGTGCCTTAAAGTGCTTTGTCTCTTCACTTCTGCACACAACCTCCTAGCCAAGCACCACCCTTTTGTTGCTGAGGCATCTTGAGGTTGTTTCTAGAGTTTTTGGTTTGGTTTAAGCTCAAAAAAAAACCTGCTGGAGTTGCAGCTTTGAAGAAGTTCATCAAGGGTGAGTTTTTGAACCTTAAATCCCCCTTTCTTGCTTAAGCTTTTAGCCTATCTTGCATGCTATTTTGAGTTTAACTTATAACTGATCAAAGTTGTGTTTTTTCATGCTTTTGATCTTTGTTTAAGATCACTTTGGTGTTTGGAATTGTTTACCCCCTCTTAGGCCTTGTTTGGCCTCATTTTTGTGCCATCTTTGTGAGCTTCGGGACCACCTTGTATTGGCCTTCTCACCACTGAAATATAGAGGGATTTTAGTGGTGGGGATGGTGTTTTAAGGTCCTAAGAAGGAGAGGGTCACCCTCTCTCTTTTGTGTCCTCTTTACATGCTTCATTTGCCTCATGTTTGAGTACCTTTGGTAAGTGTGTGTTGGCCATGTCTTAGCTTGTATTTGTGGTTATTTTGCTGAGGCATACCACTATTTTTGATTAGTTTTGTCACCCCTTGCATGGTTAATACACTTGTAGTGTAAATCACACAATCTAGTCTTGTATGCCTCATGTTTGAGCATGTGTTTCTAGCTTGATTTCGAGCCATCTCAGTAGATTTTTGGTGATGTTTTAACATGCCTTAGATCTACTTTGGGTTGGTTTGGTTGGCTCTTGCATGCCTAATACACTTGTAGTGTAAATCCCTTAAACTAGCTTTATATGCTTCATGCCTTGACATGTCATTCTAGCTTGTTTTCTTCCCATTTCAGCATGTTTTTGGTGATTTTTTACCATGTCATGACTCTGTTTTGGTTTGGTTTGGTTGGCCTTTGCATGCTCCATACACTTGCCATGCAATCCCATGAAATAGCCTAACATGCATCATGTTGGCACATGTCTTTTTAGCATGCTTTTGGCTTGACTTCAAGAAGACTTTGTTCATGTTTTTCCATGTTTAAGGTCTGATTTTGGTTGTCTTGGACATCCATGACTTGCTTTGTATAGCTTTGGTCCAACCTAGCTTGTTTGCTTTATGCATCGGGTCCACTAGCATGCATTACTTGGCTTATTTCAATGATTTGGCATAATTAGTTATGCTATTTCAGTCCATGTTTCATGGCCATGCACTTGCATTTGTCACTCAATCAATGCGTTGGAGGGTTCCCCCTTTATGCCTTAACATGAGCCATTGTGTATGCATTCATGCCTTTGCGTGCGAGCCATCATTTCAGTGCTTATTTGGGGTTATTTTGCCGTTATATAACTCTGATTTTTGTTGGTTGAGTCATCCCATGCTTGGTCCTAATAGGTGTAGTGTAATCCACCTTATTTATCTTGTATGCATTATGCCTCATGCCCTTCATGCTAGCACATTTTGGCTTCCATCCATGCATGTTTTAGTCTCATATTAACATGTACTAGGACTGTTTTTTGGTTGCCTTAATCACATGCTTCATGTTTTGTATACTTGTAGTGTAAATGCTCTTGCTTGCCTCAAGCTTTGAGGACCATTGCATGCTTTATTTGTGTTATGTACTTGATTTGGCATCACTTGACATCACATTTCAGAACATATAGACTTGTCATGTTCTCACTTCGTTCATGTTTTGAATGCCTTTGATGGTTATGCATTGTTGCCTAGTTCATGCCTTAGTGTGTATGCTTGCATGCCTAGGACTTTGGGCCCTCATCTTAGCACATTTTGGTCTTTGTTAAGACCTATTTCAACTCTGTCCATGCTTAGTTCATGCATATTTGCCATGCATTGCATGCCTTATGTGTAGTCCTCTTTGATAGCTCTCATGCCTTAGGACCCTTGCATGCTCTACTTGCTTTGTTTGAATGATTTGGCATCATTTCTTATGTAATTTCAGTGCACTTAGTGTCTTTACACTTGCACATTTGTCACTCTTTGAGCACTCTTGAGAGTTGTGCTCTTGGGCCTCTTATATTGGCCAATGCATTGTGCATGCATGCTTTGTATTTTGTGCCTTTATTTCATCCCAATGGCCACTGAGTTGGGCATGGCTGAGGCCTATCCATCTTGGTTTAAGTCCATTGTTGCATTGTGTATGCCATGTCATAATGCGTTGCGCATGTTATGTTATTATTTGCATTGAGCATGCCATGATCATATTGCTTTGAGTATGCCATATTGTCCATAACATTGTGTATGCCATGTAGTTATATTGCATGTTTGCCATGTTGCTTGCATTGTGTTTGGAATAGGTGTTAGTCCAAATACGGGAAACGAGGGACGTTTCATACTTCAAGTGATGAAACGTGCCTTAATTCCCGGTCGCCGACGCTCTTGATTACCCATGATAGAGTTTTAGGCATTATGTGTTTACTTGTGCATTCATTTCCATATTGAATTGTGCAACTTCGCCTCTCGGCCATCATGCATTGAAATACGCAATTGGTGGCCTGCGGGTCAAGGACTACATTCCCTTGAGCTTATGCAATGACGGGGAGAGTGGTTGTGCACACATGTGTTGCGAATACTTTGCCATCTCTCTCTCTTGCCTTCTGTTGTAGAAAACCAGAAACCAGGGGCAGAAACTGGTCGGCAGACCAGATTTAGTGGCTAGCCGACCACTTTTTCTAGTTTTTCACCGCAAAAGTGGTCGGCAGGTGGTCTCCAAGGCCAATAGCTGGTCGGCAGCCTTCCCACAGATTCCCAGGGTGGAGTTTCAGCCTTCTGGAGCTTTGTGCAGTGTTCTGAGGTCAATTGCAAATAGAGGCAAGTCGGGGCGTCGCGAGGGATTTCCGAACAAGGCAATTCAAGCATGCATGCATCCTTTGTCACTCAAAGCAGAGTTGGGGCAGCCCACATTCATTTAGGTTGCATGCTCATTTAGATTGCTTACTTAGTTAATGTTGTGTAATAAGTAGTTGTAACTTGTTATTCATTTCGTCGTCTAATAACTAGTTTAATTAGATTAGATTAGATTAGCTAGCTGGTTCTGTATTATTTATTCGGACCCTCCATCGAGAGGGCAAATTTTGTAATAAGTGTGCATGTGTGTGATGCATGTCTTCCAACCCCCATTTCTTTCTCCCTTTTATTTACTAGCTTACGATGGTTAGTTTTAGGACATGTTTCAATTAGCATCCTTATGCTCGCATGTTTGCATCCATTCATCTGTCTTGCATGCACCGAGCTCGGCGCATCATACTAACTGCATTGTATTTCAATTCCTGTTTGAATACATGTATCAAATTGCATTTCACATGACATTTTAGAATAGCCGAGCCTATCTTAGTTGCATTTTGTATGTGTTGTATTAGGCATTCTTGACATAACTAGGATCATGCATTGATTTCCAACATAGCTTTTGTTTTGGCTCGGAGTACTCAGTAAGTGTTTATGCTTTAGCATCCTTGCATGTGTGTGAGTGACTGCCATGATAGCATGCTTACCATGAGGCTATTTGCTTATGTGATATAACTGCCTGAATGCCTGTGGGTGAAGGTTGGGTTACTTGAATTGGGACAATTTATTGGTTGCGAGTTTTAAGCCCACTTGAAAGTGGCAAATCACCATGTTTTCTAAGCCCACTTGAGGGTGGCAAAATCCGTATTTTAGCCTACTTGCGAGTAGCAAACCGTTTTCAAAATGAATATGCAATGCTTTGTTCCAACTTAGGTAATCCAGTGTATACTTGTATGCTATGCGCATCACATAGTAATTCTAGGTTAATGACCGGAATAAGAGCACATGTGTTTTCAAAAACAAGATATCACGTTAGTAAAGGTTGATCTTTGATCGGGCGAGCGGGGGTGCTCATTGCATGACCTTCTCCTCTCGTACCCAAGTTCCCGAGCCGATGCAACTTTGGTGATGACAGACACGTGGCCTTAGGCACGAGTCAGGGTTTCCTAAATTCCCCCAAAATAAAATATTTAGGTGGCGACTCTGTATCTGGCAAAGCAGTCCATGTTTGACACTTCTTTCTAAAAATCAGTTTTTCAAAACGATTTGCCGGATTTGGACTCTTTGGTGATTTATCGATCTTGCATTGCACTTTGTGAGATTAGATTCAGAACCGTGACATGGAGTCCGAACTGTAGTGAGCCCAATGAACAAAACGGGATTTTCCCGAGACGTTCGGGTGTATCTACAATGTGCTTTGGATTATGTCTGCATGCTTATACACTCTGGTTGAGTTGAACTGCATGATTGGTTGCTCTTGCTTTTGACTTTGTTCTGCACTTAACATAGCTTTGTCGAGTTGTCTCTCTTTGTATTACACTTCAAATGAGTTGTGGCAAGTTGCCCTGCACTCATTTCATGATATACATAATGCACTACTCTATGTACTTCTCATTTTCCTTTACATACCATTCAAACTTGCATCGCACTATTTTGTGCACCCTATATCGCACTGTCCTGTGTACTTTGTATCGCACTATCTTGTGCATTCTACCTTGTATCGCACTGTTTTATGCCCTTTGCATCGCACTATCTTATGCATTTCACCTTGTATCACACTGTCTTGTACAAACTTGCATCGCACTATTTTGTGCATTTAACCCATATTGCACCTTCCACAGCACTATCTTTTGCTTTCACTTGCATTGCACTATCTTGTGCACCTCGTATCGCACTGTCTTGTGCATTTACATCTATTTCGTGCATTCCTCTCTATCGTACTATTTTGTGCACCTTGCATCGCACTGTCTTGTGCACCTGCATCGCACTATCATGTGTATTCACCCTCACTCACACTGTCTTGTGCACCTATATAGCATTGTCTTGTGCATTCACTCTGCATCGCATTGTCTTGTGCACTCTCTTAGTCTAGGAGACCTTAAATCCTCTAAATGTGCAATTCCTTTGGTGTTTGTCGTGCTCGAACGACTTCCGGTGGTCTGGTATAGCCACTTGCCTGTATTTGCGGTGAGTTCTTAGGAGGTCAACTGAGACGGTGGAAACTAGAGTTTGAGTGGCCAAGGCCTAGAACGTAAAGGTTCGGAATTTCCGAGACTAAAGTCTAGTTTAAATACCCAGGGGTGTATCCTCAACTTGAAATCTGTATAGCAACCCCATAGGTTGAGATAGGGTGTATGCGCCTCAATTTTGGATACTGAACTAACCTAGTCTATCACCTTGTTGGAGAATAGGGAATGTTGCAAACATAGCCAGGAAGAAAAATAGTACCTGTGGTTTAACCAAGAAAAAGAGGAAGATCCCCAACAGCATGAGGTGAGTCATCGCCAATTGTCCCTATAAAGGTACTTTCACTTCCTAGCTAACTATTTATTACATTGCATATAGCATTTATCGCATGCATCTACTACACTGTCCATTACATCCATTACATCGTACCATTTTATTACCTGCATCCTTTCCATGTTAAGCTTAGTTTGGCATATGCTCATACCTTTCCCTTGTTGAAACATGGATCTGTCATGTGTAAGTACCTATACTGGGCTGAGACTAGTATTGAGGGTGTCAACACCTTTTCTGTGTTAGACATGGTCTGTTTTGTGTCCATACCTTTTCTAAGTAAAATGTGGTTCGGCCTACGCCTTATTCGCTATATCCATTGAATCCATTGCATTAAACTTTGTTTTGTTGTATTCAGCATTTAGGATCATTATCTTTCCCCAGTAGATGATTCCTCACTTATATCATATCATCCAATTAGTTGTACTCTTTCTCTTTCTGTGAAAAATATAATTTTGCATGTGCTCGCACCCCTTTCACGTTAAAACATGGTTCTGTTATGTATAAGCATCCATGGTGCGTTGAGGCCAGTATTGAGGGTGTAGGCATTTAGCCTGTGTTAAGCATCATCTTGCTGTGCCCACTTCTTTTCTATATAAAACGTAGTTTGATTTTGCATCTCCATCCATTTATGGTATTTGTGTGGTTTTGCACTGCTTGTGGTTTGATTATTTTCGTTACATTGCATATCATTTACATTGTTTTATTGTGTATCATTGGCATTCTGCCCTTGAACTACACTGGTTTGATTCCTTGCAAGGGGATACGTAGGTAACCCTCGGGTTTAACCAACTGCATTTGCATTTTGTTTGTTTGCCCAAGTCTTACGGCCTTATCAAAATGAGTCGTCTTCAGGATGTGACATTCACTCATGTCATTTCATGACTTCGAGCTTTGTCAAAGAGGGGCAACTATAGACACTCCATTTTTGACTGCCCTTAAGACTTGGGTGCCACTGATTGATCACTCGATGATGAAAGTTGTGCCATGCAAATATTCGATTTCTTCAGCAAGAAGAGCTTCTAAATTCCAACCTTACACCCCATTTTGGACCAAAACTATTTTGACCAAAATTATTTTAGACCTCAAAACCCTCTCTTTCAAAATACTTTTGAAAATATTTCTACGATGTTCCGAGGCTTGTATTTCGTAAAAAATTACATTTTTCAGTAAACTGAGTAAGGACAAAGTAGAAATAACTAAAAGGGAGGTGAACTCTTTTAAAAATCTTTAAAAACATCTTAGTTAAAGGTTTGGAGTTGAAGAAAATAGGAGGGGGGAAAAAAACCTAGTTGGGGGAGAAGTTAGGCATCAATCAGTTATGGCAAAACTGGGCAGCCTTCACTAAATTAGGCCTATCCTTTTGTACACTTGGACTTTAGTTATGAGGCCACCACCATTGCAAATTAGACTTTCGGGGCTTCAATTTAGACTCAGGAATCTCCTAAAGCCGAGTTCGGATGAGGGAGATATGGCCGTTTAAAGTTAGGCATCAATCCGGTTAAGATAGAAATGAGCAACCTTCACTAAAATAGGTATATCTCTTTGCACACTTAACATTTAGATATGAGTCTGCCATCATTGGATAGTAGACTTTCGGGGCTTCAATTTAGACTCAAGAATGACCTAAAACCGAGTCTAGATGAGAGAGATATGCCCATTTGAAGTCGAGCCCGGAAGCAGATTTTTTGTGGCCAGCAGGTGGCCGCCAGCCACCATTTGTGGACGGCTGGCCACCATTTCTGGCCTGTTGGCCACCACTGCTGGCCTGCCGGCCATTAGTGTAAAACCCAGATATTTTTGCTAGTTGTTTCCACAAAGCTTTAGTTGTCCTTTTTTTGACATTTTCGACTGAGGCTCATTTGTTTTTATATATAGATGACCTTCCTTCATTGTTAAAGGGTTAGAAACATTTAGGAGTGAGGAAATAATTTTGAAAAATTCCTCTCTCTGCAATTCTCTCTCTCCCTTTATACTTACATAGCCTTTGCCTAAACATACTAAACAAAACCTAGAGAGCTTCTTGCTGAGGTGATTTGAGCTTGAATTTGAGCTATTGAAACACTTGGGAGTGTGAAATTAGTGGTTTATAACTCAAAAAGCATCCCTCTTCAAGAGGTATAGCTTCTCTTGCTTTTGTACCATCTCTACACCACTTGTTTTCCATCTTTTCTTGCTATTTTTAAGCTCTTTAAAACCTGTATTTTTGGGCTGAAACTTGTGGTTTAAGGCCATTAAAGGTAGAGGGGTTGATAGCCTTTCTTTACACCTTGCTTCTAAGGCCTTTGCCCTTGTGTTTCCCACTTTGTTGTCAACACGTTTTGAACTTTTTAATACTAAATTTCAGAGTTATTTCAGTGGCTAAAATCATGTTTTGAAGTCCAAAAATGGAGGGGGTAGCCTCCCCTCCTTATGCTTTGTTTACTAGCTTAACATGCTCCATGTTTTAGCTTACTTTTCTAGCCATTGGTAGCTCAATTCCAACATGTTTTAGGACTTTTTTAGACCTATTTTAGGACTGTTCTTAGCCGTTTGTTGCATTTGAGCTTTGTATTGCATGCTTGTAGTGTAATTGTCCTCATAGGTTTAGTGGTTTAGGCCTTAGCCACCATCCTATTTGAGTTGATAGCATTTACTTCATGCTTTCCTTACGTGTGATCACCTCTAATCACCTCATCCCTTTCTTGGATTTTGTTTTGCTTTGAAAGTGGTTTCAAACTACTTGTTTGTTTAAGCATGAAATTGAGGTGTCATGCTTAATGGTTTAATCCCTTTAGGGGTTCATTACCAATGGTATGATGTCTCTTTCATGCCTAAAGCAACTCTTGGTTTGAGCTCTCTTTCCATTAGAGGACTTAAATTCACCTTTTGGAATTAATTGATTAAAGAATGGATGGTAATCTAAAATGGAATAATTAAAACTTGGAATTAAAAGTGAGGAAGATAATAACTTGTTTGGGTTTAATCGGATGTTAATTTAACCCTTGAGTCTTGAGTTGTTTCATACTCATTAGTGATGTGAATGGTTCAAGATTCATTGTCAACTACTTCCCTTGATTTTTTATGATAGAGAGGTAGTTTTAAGAGTCTTGTTTTGTTGCATTTATTAAACTTGCACACTTTGGCTCATAAGCCATTATGCAATAAAATTGCTTGAGTTAGTGGTTTGTGAACCAAGCTCACTACTCCTTTGATCTGTCAATGATAAGGAGGGGTGAGTTGTGCAAACAACCCTTGAGACTACCCTGTGCATGCTCTGTTTGTTCTCTGTTGCAGCAAGATGAACCCTGCAGTAGTGGCCGGCAGGCCCTCACTCTTGGTCGGCCGGCCACCAATGCAAAATTCAACAGTGTGTTTTTTGAGCAAAACAGAGCTATTCTGGAGGTGGACAAAAGTGTAAGTGTTCTACTGTGCAACAGAGACCTTCTGGAAGCAAAATAGTTGCCTTTTCGGGTGGAAACCGAGCACGTGCATGAGCATTCCTCGCGTATCGAGCCTATTTAGTTTAAATACTTAGCTTGGCTTCTTGTTGTAATTAATTAGTTGTAGCTAGTTAAGTGATGTAATTATTTTAATTAGCTAGATTAGTTAATTAATTTGTAATTAATTAGCTTAGCTTTAATTAGTTGGCTAGTTTATTCATTCAGACTCTCCTTCGTGAGGTCGCAATGTTGTAATAATGTGTATGTCTTCCAACCCCACGTCTTTCTTCCTTTTATTTACTAGCTTATGATTGTTAGTTTAGGGATATCATGTTTTGTTTAGCATACTTCATGTTTGCATCCACTTGTATTGCATGCACCGAGGCTCAGTTCATCATTCTAACTTGCATTGTTAATTTAAATACTTCTTTGAATACGTACTTAGACCGCATGCTATTAAATTGATTCATATGCCATATTTGTAGCCAAGCCTAGTAATCGCATATCTCATGTGTTGCATTAGTCATATCGTATAGTTAGGGATAGTACATTTTTCTAACTCATTTTTCTTTTGGCTTGGAGTACTAGGTAAGCCTTTACTCGATTTAGTATATCGCATGTGTGTGATTGTTACCATGTCTAGCATGTTTTCCATGAGACTAATTGCTTAATTGATATAATTGCTTGAATGAATGTGGATGAAGGCTAAGTGGTTGAATAGGAATAATTTGAGTAATGTTTATATGCGATCACTTTTAAAGTGGTACATATTCAAAACAATTTTTAAAAACAAACATGAATCAAATGTTTCAATTCTTGCAAGTTAGTCCTATACTTGTGTGTGTGTGCATCACATTGTAATGCTAGCCTAATAAACCAGAACAGGAGCATATAATATAAATAAGATTCATATCATGATTAGTAGAGGCCGATCTTTGATCGGGCGAGCGGGGGTGCTCAATTCATGACCTTCCCCTCTCGTACCCAAGTTCCCGAGCCGAGACAATCTTGGTGATGACGGACACGTGGCCTTTGGCAACCGGTCATGGATTTTCTAAATTTTTCAAAAATATTTAGGTGGTGACTCTGTATCTGGCAAAGCAGTCCATTTTTGAAAATTTGATTCAAAATCGATTTTCGAAAAGATTTATTGGATTAGGACTCTTTGGTGATTATCTGTTTCACATTGCACTTGTGAAATCAAATTCAAAACCGCAGGAGTTCGATACTGTAAGATTTATTCAACTTCCGAAAGGGGGCACGAAAAAGTCGAGCTACAGCTATAAACACCTGAAAAAGATTTTAACCACGTAGGGTGAACATATAGTTCAGTATGGAACATTTCAGAAACCAATGCAATATCACAAGTATAGATGATCATGATGTCATATATATATAACATACTCAAAACGTTTTTTATTTAAAATTACCATTTTCCAACATCAATGCTAAGAACCAATGAATCCTCTCAAGTACATGTATTTGCCAATAATCATTGCTAAGCACCACTTAAACTAGTGCACTATAAGAAGCTACACACTGTTAGTAACCATCGCTAAGCCTTACCTAATCCACCAAATTTACCAGTTGCTAACCACGCGGATTTTCAGTCTTTTACCATGAACTATAGAGCCAAATTAAACCATTCTCAATCTCAACTACACATGACCTAGATTCACCCTAAACGTTCAATTAAAACCATGGTGTTCTAATGTAATCAGTACAACAATGCTACATTCAATTCTTGACAAAACGTGCTCCGTACACTTCCGTTCAACAACAAGTTTTCATTCTCAACAAACAACCCAAAGACTCAATTTTCATAGATAACCCAACAATCATGCCTAAGCAACAATATATAATTTTCAAATTATATTCCAAAATTTTCAACTTTAATATATCATTTCAAATTTTTATTTTAACATCATAGACACCGACACAGCTCCATCAATTTCAATATTCCAACAACAATTTCTCAAGAAGGCTATTACTAACACCTAGCTTATTTCTTTGAACCCTCAATTTCCTTAAACCCCTACCCTAAACTCTAAATTTTAATAAAATTTCTTTTAACAACCCACTTAATACCAATTTTATCCTTATTCATAATATCATCACACCCAAGTGCACACCTACCTAATTTTGCACACCCTTTCCTGTTAAAGAACGACGAGTCGACGACAATCCCTCTCCTGTTAAAGAACAACGATGATCCTTTTCCTGTTGAAGAACGACAACGTTCCTCTCTTTCTCTTTGATTTATTCAAAGCCACTGTCAGTGAATGACGTCATCTCAGGTATCCTCTCAATTGACTTGTCAAAAATCTTTTCAACTCATCGAAAATCTCTTCTTAGGTAACCTTTAACTCCCCATCACATTTTCATTTTTTGGTTTATTTATGTATAAAACCCTCAATATAGGGGGTTTTATGGGGAAAACCCCTACAAAATCGAACCATTTGGCATACCAGTGCCGATTAGATATAGTACTATTTGGAACCTATCTTCTGAACTAAATATTTATGTTTAGTACTGTGGTATTGAACAAAACCTTAATATTCAGCAAACCAGTACTAATCAAGCTCAAACAAAATAGCAACAATCGAAAATTGACCAAGAATCATTAATGCTAGATAGATGAACTTATCAATACAACGCTAATCTCATCAGAGTTGTTGTCATTATCCTCCATTGCTTTATAAGTATCAACGAATAGTGAAATCTTAAACTGACATGTGGTATGAATAGTGTAACGATTTAAAATGACTTGAATGTGCAATATTGAATGACTTGAACAATGAAGAGGAATACGTTTAGGGTAGAGGTTGGTGATAAAGATGGACTTCAGCCACTGTCGAATGGTTTGTTGGGGTTGGAAGTGGGTGTACAATATTGTAGAGTGTCATTCTAATGGTCTTTATTTGGTGGGTGGGTGTTCCATTAATGGTTGTCGTTTATTGTAATTTTACTTTAAGGTATAATTGTAATTAAAAAAAGTGAGAATTGGGGTGTCCAATGAAATAATGTAGGTGTTAATAGCAACCCTCTTTCTCAATTCCCAAAATCTCAAGTTTTAAGGTTTTTTCACAAATTAGGACTTTCTCAAAATAAGTTTCCTCTTGTAATTTAACAGAGTAAAAATAGATTTGATAAGAAATAATAGAAAAAAAAAAAAAAAAACACACACCCAAATCACCAAACCTAACCATCCTATCATGTTTTTCCAAAATCAATAACAATAACATGTTAGTTTTGTACCAAAAATACCACAAATATGCTAATGAACTAATACTAAGTCGATGAAATAGAACCCTACTTCTTATAGAGAAGAAGAGGCGATAACTCTCAAGAGAACGACCAAAGCAACTTTTTGCTGAGATTATATTAAAACCCTCGTCAAGCTCTATAATAACTGTGTGGTCGGAGATCAATCCAACTTTAAAGTGATAAAATCCAAGCTTTAATGGAGGTTTGATGGTAGAGAGAGAAAGTTTAGAGAGAAGACAAAGATAGAGAGAGAAAATGTGTGGTGTATAATGGTTGAAGTCCATATATTTAGTGAAGGCACAAAAGTTACCTTGGGTCCCACAAATTTGACCAAAAAAAGTGGCTTTCGTGCACTCAAGTCGAATAGACCGATCGAGCGGTCAAACGTATGCTCAAGTGGTGAAATCGTGCTCCCAATAACGCTCAAGTGGTAAAAGGTGCGCTTGAGTGGTGATTTGAGGCATCCAGTATCTAAGTTTTTGAATTTCAAAGCTGCAGGGATCCACGGACAGCTCAATTGGTGGACTTTGTTCTCGAGCGCACTATGCTGGCAACTCAGGTTGCCCAACTTCGAACATGCATTGCTCTCTTGTCAAAATTCTGTTTTAGATCATTCTTCTGTCTAAATCAAAGATCCGGAAATAAGCTTTCCAATGGTTCTAGTCTCACATTAAGATTCAAAGTGTGGAAAGAGAAAATAACAAAAAAGTGAAGACTACTTAAAAATAAAAGTCCGAATTTGAAGTGTTTGGTCCAATCTTGCCAAGCCACTGTGCTACCACCTCAATCAAGGTTCTAAACATCTTGAAGAATGTCCCAATTATAATAATTAGGGCACTTGGTTCAAAAGTATAAAATTGTATTTTCTTTGTTTAAAGGTCCAGGTGCTAAAACATTATGTCCATAAAGATAAGGTTCTGCTAAATGATCAAACTACTTCGTATATATATATATTATATCTGCATATTCCGAAACCAAACCTACCACTCTCATTCTCTCTCTCTCTCTTTCTCTCTCTCTCTCTCTCTCCTCACTTAACCACTGCCTCCTCTACAGTTGCTTGTCCCCTTTTCCACCGCTGTCACTTCCTCATGATCTCCCCACCACACTCAAAACACCAGTTCTCAAATCTCTCTCTCTCACTGGAGTAAATCTAGGGTTCCAATCTCTTACTTTACTGATTGACACCACCCACCTCCATTGCTGTCCTTGTCTCTTTCTTCTCTTCCTCTTCTCTCGTAAACCTAGAATCACGATCTCTCTCTCTCTCTCTCCCCCTATAGATCTTCATGCGAAGAAGCTTCCACAGCTTTGCCAGACCACTTGCAGTACAGTAAATCCAGATCTCCGTTCACCACCGCCTCCAAAGGCAAAGGTTCGATAAAGACCTTCATTAGCAGCCAATGAGATCAAACTGTAACAACCCTCGCACTGTTTACTGAATAACTACTGATTACCGATAAACTAAGACTGATTATGACTGATAATTGAATTGATCGAAATACTGAACTGACCGACTGAAATCTGAAACTGATTGAATAAGTATATGTTAGTTAAATTGCATATCTATCTGTTGTCATTTAATTATCTGTTCGTGTATATGTGTTTAAACTATAAATTGAAGGCCTTATCGGTGGCCGAACCCAAAATCGAATAGTGTTTTATGATCATTGTAATTTATGTGAATTTTTGGTATATTTATCTAAAATGTGATTTGGTATGATTAAAGTAGATTAAATATAGATAAATTACATAAGTTGGCATTAATTACTGTTTTGCCACCTAGTGGCCCACTACCTAAACTTTTTGAGCCTCATCACACTCAAAACACATATTTTCATCAGCCAAATCCTTGTATAGCCGACTAGAAAGAGAGGATAGAGAGTTAGAGTGAGTTCATCTTGAATTGGCTTGAATCTTGAGGAATTGAAGTGTATATTGGCAAATTGAACCTCTAGACTTGTCATTGAGGAACTTAGGTATGAATTTCATCCTCTACATTGCATATTTAAGCTCTATCTAGCATGGATCATAATAGTTTATGAGCTAAGTCAAGAATTGGTCTTGTAGTGTTGGATTAAAGCTTGTATCATGCATGCATGTGTTCATCCTTGCATTTTGATATTGACCTCATGGCAATTGGTGCATGCATGCTCATAATTATGTTTAAGTCCATGATCCCATCTTGTCTTTGAAGAATTGGCTTACTTAAGCATGAAATTGAAGCTTTGAAATGGTTTAAATCCTTGCATGTCATGTTTGAATCTTGTTCATGGAAATTGGTTTGAAAATGAATTTAATTGAAACACCCTTGGGCTTTGATTTGTTAAATTGATCTTTGAAACAAGTAATATCAAGTGTTTACAAGTGTTTTCCAGGTTTTTGGCCCAAGATGATCGATTTTAAGGCATTTGAACTTGATTTTGAGCTTGAGGTTCAAAGCTGGAATTTCCAGATTTTGGACCCACGCTCGAGCGAGGGAATCCACGCTCGAGCGAGGACTTGTGTCTCACGCTCGAGCAAGGGTCGAGCGCCAATCGAGCGTGAATTCTGAGCATCCAGCATTTTTACTGTAGCACACAGTCCGCTCGAGCGACGGAATTCACGCTCGAGTGGAGACCCTTTGTCTGCATGTCCGCTCGCGTAGAAAGCCACGCTCGAGCGAGACCTCTGTTTTCTGAAAATTTTGTTAAGTGTTCAAAAGTGCATCTTTGCATCCTCTTTCCATCCTAGGCATTCCTAGGGCATATTTAAGGCATCTTTAAGAGGATATAGATGTAGAACACACCAAGGCAAATTTAGGGATTAAGTTATTATCTTTCCCAACTGTGAAACTTAGTGTGTGTTCAATCTGTTAACTGTATAGGGTTGGCATTCCGAGGAGACGCTCTAGCTTACTGTAGCCCAGAACTCTGTGAGTAACAATTGTGTAAAGATATGTTCAAAATGATTATCTTCTGAACTGTACTATTTTCTGAACTGTTTACTGTTTACTAAATGAATATATGTCCTATATTCTGAACTGTACTGTGGCATCCTTAGCACCTACTGTTTACTATTACTGTTACAGAGATCTCTGTCGGTTCCCTCGTGGAACCACTACCGTTTACTGATTGATGGCCATCATTACTGTCGGTCTTTATGACCTACTGTTTACTGTACTATTATGCTAATGGATGTACCACATATGACTGATCGACTGAAAGACTGATTTAATGAACTGTTTTCATTACTGTAAGGACATTCATTCTAAACCTCTTTACGCATTGTGTTATTCACTGGGCTTTAGCTCACTGCTCATATATATATGTAGGTGTACAGGCACCAGACCGGAGCTAGGAGCGTGGGGTGGACTTCCCCTTTTTGTCAAGCCAACCACTGTGCCTCACTGCGAGGTTCCGAGCCTGCCAAGCTATGGCTTAGGGGTGTTTTTATTTCCCTGTCTGTCTTTGCACTGTTTTTGTAATACTGTATAGACCGTACTGTACTGTTTAATAGGGATTTGGTCCCTGCTCTGACTGATTGTATATATTGTACATACTGTTTGTTTCTGACTGCATTTATGTATGGAAAATCTTTTTGGCATACAGAATGTCACAGCTCATTGGACATTGTTTATTTATTGTATTGGCTTCCGCCAAGCCCCTGTACTCTGTATTACTGTGTTACTGTTAAGCAGGCCTTCGGTAATCTAGGATTACTGGCCGGTTACGGTGCTAAACCCATAGGGGCGGGTTTGGGTCGTGACACAAACCATGGGTAAATTAGGCGAATTTACAACCTAAAAGTCGAATTCAAATCATGTTGATGAGATAGCTAAGATTCATTATATGTTTAGTTTATTTGATAGAACAATTAGAACAAAACCTTGATTGAACAGTACATATAAGACTATTATCATAAAAGTGTAAAGCATACAAAGTATAAGAACCATGTGTAACAAGGAAATATTGAGAGTAGAAAACTATTTTCATTTTTTTTATTCTTTTTCTTTAGATTCAATGCCTTTTAGATTGCTAGAAAAGTTGTGCAATGATATATATATATTTGTAGTTATTGATGATGATGAAACATATTGTTGTTATTGTTGTTAATGATGATTGCAACATGAGAGGGGAATTTCTACCGAACAAAAATGGCCGAGCTATCTTTATAATGGGCCAAGCTAAGTCCATTATTTTGTGGTCAGTTGGGCCAAACTAAGAAAGGGTTTGAGTAGGTCGTCCGAGTTAACCTTCAAACATAGGCCGAGCCATTCTCATAGTGGGTTGAGCTAAGTCCTGCGTGTCTCTGACCAAGCTGATAGGCAGCAACACAACTATGGATTCGTTGGTGAGGTTCATGAGCTAGACTAGGCTGTAGTTGGCTTGGCCAAGAATGGCTTGGTTGAGTGTTGTTCTCACCCCGATGGTACATGGGCGACAGACTTTGGCTAACCCAAGTTATTCCTTAGTGCCATCTTGTCAGCTTCTGACACGTGCATGCGTGCAAAGGAATAAGAGAACAGAATATCCACGTCCCATGATCCTTGGGAGTGGTGCACACTACGTAGAGAAGAGGGATATTTGTTTGTATAAAAGCCCTAGACTTCATGGTGGAAGGTAAGCAATCTTGAGCTAGAAAATTCTCTCATTCTGCTGTATTCTCCGAGGGTGCTAACTAGATAGGTAGAGGGGTTTTCCGGCAAGACATCCGTCGGGTAGCTCACCTTTATTGTGTTTGTAGGAGACGCGACGCCATTTGTAGTGAAACGAATAAGGAGGCAAGAAGTACAAAAGTGAAGAATATTTACTCCCCGTACAATTAGTGCCGTTTGTAGGAATTTCTTGGCAAACAAAACCTTGTCTTTTGAAATTCTTTGTTCTATTGAGATGGTGAACAATGATCACCTTTCGATGTTAGTCATCGACGGTTTAACACCAGAATATGTTAGGTGGTGAGATGGCTTGCCCTCCGTTCCAGCGATGGCGAATCTGGGCACTCCCCGTAGGCAGATTGACCAGCAAGGCACAAGATAAATGCGTAAGGAGCCCAAAACGCTCAAGGGTCTTGAAGTGCGATGACGGTGTAAAGAGTCGCACACCCAACACTTGGAGAATAGACCGAGAAACTAATACGTCATTATCCAAAAGATGGCAGTAGAGATGGAGACCATAAAGCAACAATTAAAGGGAAAGAGCATAGCTAGAGTGGGAAACCACAGTAAGCACACCTATTCTCTTCATTCAGATGATTGGAGGAATGGAGAAACACCTGTGCTCTCTATAACTAGAAGCTTCAGAAAAGATGGCTCTCTCTCACCAACGGAGAGGTCCTATGCTGAGAATAGTAACTATCGCCCATCATATCCTACCAGGACATCTAGGTAGACCTACTCTGCTTCGCTCCGAGAACCTGAGAGATGTCCTAGAGCAGAGAGCAAAATAGAGGGAGACCCAAAGGATGCCAACATTGCAAAGGTTAACGCAGAGATTCCATGAGAGCATAGCAGTTGTTATATTGCCACCACACGCCGCCGCACGCACGCACACTTGCAAATAGGGACTTGGCAAGGCTGAATGTCACCTCGTTCTCTTCGAAAATTGAGAATACGCCACTCCCCGCAGGCTTCCACCAGCCCAAGTTCAACCTTTACGATGAGAGGACTAACCTTTACTTACACATCAGTCATTTTTGCCCTATCATGGCTGTTCATAGGTGTAACGACGCCCTGATGTGTATGTTGTTTCTATCAAGTTTAGGCGAGCTAGGCCTAAAATGGTTCGAAGGACTGTTGGACAAGAGCATTCAAAGTTGGCAACAGTTGGCTAGAGCATTGGTCACGAGGTTTGAGACAAATACAACAGCACCGAAGGAGGTCGACCATCTCCTAGGCGTGAGCATAGGGCCATGAGAAGCGTTGAAGATGTACAACGCTAGGTACTAGGAGGCGTTCATGAGATCCATGATTGCCCAACCAACCTAGCTATCACTTAGTATAGACGAGGTCTACCAGTTGGACATAAACTAAGAGACTTGCTCACGATGACTCAATCTCCAACATTGGAGGTATTGATACAAAGGATCAACGAGCATATAAGGGTTGAAGATGACATGACCATAGCTACCACGAAGACAAATCCGATAGTAGCTAACAAAGAGACTGTAGGGAAAGTTCATGCTGTTAGGTAAGAGGAAAACCATTCGAACAACTGCAAGAGAGAGCGAAGCCAAGGTCCTAACCATGACAGAAGTTACTATGACAATGAAGCCAACAACCATTGAGACGAGGAGGAAGAGGCCAAGCGAAGATTGAAAGCCCAAATTGGCATCATCACAGTCTTTAAAATACCAATCTACTGCATCTTAAGAGAAATCTGTGACGAGGCATGCATCCGATGGCCAGCTCAGCTAGGCAATACTCAACGGAGGTTCAATTTGAGATACCGTTGTACCTACCATGGTGAGAGGGAGCATCGCACAAAAGACTGTGTGCCTCTAAAACAACATTCAGAGGAATTGGTTGCCAGGGGACGTCTTGACAAATACATTGATGAAGATGTTAGGATGGTACCTTAGGGGAAAGCCGAGCCTGATGGTTTGGTTGCCATGGACGCTCCACCATAGGGAGTCATTAATGTGATTTACGGCATTGTTGAGCCAGCTTGGGTATGCGAGCTTAGAAGGATGATTAAAAAAGCGGAACACATAAGGGAAGTGTTGTTTGTTCAACCTGTGGTCAAAAAGGAAAAAGCTAAAGTAGAGGACATCATGACCTTCTCGAGCGGGGATTTGGGGAGAATCCAAACCCCCCATAATGATGCGCTAGTCGCACTCTGCGCTTCAAGGACTTTGACATCAGAAGGATCTTGATCGACCAAGGTATTTTGGTCGAAATCATGTATTATGATGCCTTTAAATAGTTAAAGATGGAGGACAAAGACTTAGCGCCAGTGACTTCTCCCCTTAGTCAGCTTCAATTCGCAATCGGAATGGCCTTTGGGCAAGATTATATTGCTAATCAAAGCAGGGATGGTCACCAAAAAAGTCAAGTTCTGGGGGCTAAAGGTTCCTTCTACCTACAACTTGATCTTAGAGTGCGGATGGTTACATGCCATGAAAGCGGTGGCATCAACCTAGCACCAAGTGATGTGCTTCTCTTCTGCTGAGGAGTAATCGAAGAAGTCTAGGGGGACCAAGTGATGTCCAAACAATGCTTCATGGTAGTAAACGATAACTGTGTTGCCAAAGGCTTTGTCCAGATGGTGGAAGGATAAGAAGACCAGGAAGCCCTGGACGACATTAGGAAGTGGGCTGAGGAGAAAGCTATAAAGGATTTGGTGGAAGTTTAGATTGACAACGACGACCCAAGCAATTTCTTTCTGCTGGGCTCATCCTTGCCCAGTGGAGAGCAGCAGGAAATTATAGATTTTCTGGTTGCTAATATAAAAGTGTTCTCTTGGACGCCTTACGACATGCCTGGCATAGATCTAGGCTTCATTTGCCATCAGTTGAATGCTTTTTCGAACGCCCATCTTGTTATGCAACAAGCTCAGCGATCGACCTTCCACCACCCTGAAATTGTCGCGAATGAGGTAGAAAGTTTGTTGGAAGCAAGGGCAATCCGAGAAATACACTACCCTAAATGAGTCTCCAATATGGTGGTGGTGCCAAAGAAATGGGAGAAGTGGCGAGTGTGTGTCGACTACAAGACAGTCAACAAAGCTTGCCCTAAAGATCGCTTCTTACTGCCAAGAATAGACTAGCTAGTAGACCTCACGGCCGGTCACACAAGATTCAACTACTTGGATGCGTACCGCGGATATCACCAAATTGCAATGTATGAGCTGGACAGAGATATTACCTCTTTTACAACCTCGAGAGAACTGTACTGCTACCAGGTCATGCTGTTCGGATTAAAGAATGCAGAGGCAACCTTTCAGCATATGGTCACTAAAATGTTTGCCACTTTGCTTGGTCGAATAATAGAGGCCTACATCGACGATATAGTGGTCAAAAGCAAAGGTTATTTTAACCATTTGGGTGGCCTCGCCAAAGTGCTCAAAGTTCTTAAGCATCATAAGCTGCGCCTGAACACTTCTAAATGCACATTCGGCATAGGATTAGGGAAATTCTTGGGCTTCTTGATGACCAATCGAGGAATAGAGGCAGATCAATACAAGAGCTAGAGCTGCCAAATTCAACGAAAGATGTGCAACATCTCATCGGGATGGCAGCCGCACTAAATATATTTATTAGCAGATCGTCAGATTGCTGCAGACAATTCTTTCTATCTTTGAAGACCAAATTCTTTTGTGATGAGGAATGTGGTCAAGCTTTAGTAGACTTGAAGGCATACCTATCCTCTCCTCTCTTAGTGACTCCAAAGCCTGGGGAGGAGCTTTTCCTTTACTTGGCCATTTCACAGCACGCCATTAGCGCAATACTCGTTCGGACAGAAGAAATACAGTATATGCCGATCTTTTATGTGAGCAAAACTCTGCTTCCTATAGAAACAAGGTACTTGTCCTTGGAAAAACTCACCCTGGCACTTATGATGGCATCCAAGAAACTGGCACACTATTTCCACGCCCACACTACAGTTGTGTTAACGGAATTTCCTCTGAAAGTATTGTTCGAAATGGAAGATTTTTCTAGTCGAATTTTGAAATGGGCGGTTGAACTAGGATAGTGTGACATAAAATTCTAGCCAAGGACCACAATCAAAGTTCAAGCCCTAGCAGACTTTGTGGCCGAATTCTCTCCTGGGACTTGCTCGGTTTGCCTCATCGACTTGACTCGAGTACCCGCTCAAGAACGATTGGCCGATATGGAAATAGCACGTCCAAAAGAAATCCCACACCAAATGGAACCATTGCTACCTTCAACTCGCCCTGGTAGCCGATCCTTGGAAACAACAATGAAATTCGTTGTACCCAACGCCATGCTGTAGGGAGGAGAGGGAGTCGCACTTGGAGAAGGACAAAGTAGCAATGGTTATCCTAAGGAAGGTATAGAAGGATAACCAACTAATGACTTGATGAAGATGTACAAAGAAATAATCTTGGCTTCAGAAATGAACTCTCAAGATCCAGCAGACTATTGGAAGTTATTCATTAGGGAGATATGGAAACTTTTTGTCGACGGAGTGTCAAACCGTTATAGAGCCGAACTGGCAGTTGTCCTCATCTCTCCAAAGGGCCTTGTAATTGAGCAAGTCCTCATCTCTCCAAAGGGCCGAGTTTGGGCCATCATGGATGGATCCAATTATCGCCTTCTTGAAAAATAGAACCTTGCTTGTTGAAAAAAAGGAAGCAAACAAGATCAGGGATAAATTCAAGCGATTTTGGCTCTCGCTAACTGGCGCGTTATACAAAAAGTTTTTCATGGGGCCATACCTGAAATGTGTTCAACCTAGCTAGGTGGAAGTTTTCCTCTATGAAATTCATGATGGTATATGCGGAAGCCACATCGGTGGGAGTTCTTTAGCATACCGAGCCATTTTTCAAGGGTATTGGTGGCCATGCATGCAAGCAGACGTTCAAAAGTATGTACAGAGATGCGAGAAATGCCAGAAGTTTGCTCATCAAATCCATCAGCTCACTAGGGAACTCCTACATGTTTTAAGCTCTTGGCTATTTACTTTGTGGGGGTTGGACATTATTAGGCCATTGCCCACCATTTGATTAAATGGGTAGAGACTGAGCCCTTAGCGTCTATCAAAGAAAAAGATGTGAAGAAGTTCGTCTGACAAAATGTGATAACTCGGTTTAGAGTCCTGAAAGCATTAATCTCAGACAATGGCACGTAATTCAACGAAAAACTTTTCAGAGGGTTTTGTAAGGAGTTAAAAATTAAGTTTTATAATTCCATACCAGCCTACCCTCAGTCAAACGGAGAAGCTAAAGCATCAAACAAAACAATTCTCGATGGATTGAAAAAAAAGTTAGAGAAAACCAAAAGAAGATGGGCTGAAGAGTTGCCCCACGTGCTTTGGGCATATCGCACAACTCCAAGAAGGTCAACAAGAGAAACCCCTTTTGCATTGGCTTATGGCATGGAAGTGGTCATCCCGCTAGAAATTAGTATGCCGACTATAAGAAGCGAGAATTTTGATCCAAACTTGAATGGTGAAGCAATTGCCTTGGAATTGGACCTTGCTGAAGAAAGAAGAGAGAAAGCACTAATCCACATTGTGGCTTACCAGCAAGAGTTGTCAAAAAAATACAACAAGACGGTGCACCCGTGATTGTTCAAGATAGGGGATTGGGTGCTGCGTAAAGCCATGGGTAACACTCTCGTACCCAGTAAAGGAAAAATGGGGGCAAATTGGGAAGGACCATATACAATCACCAGTTTAGTCAGAAAATAGGCATATCACTTGGAAGATGTAGAAGATAAGGCCATCCCCAGACCATGGAATGTCGCTAACCTAAAGGCATATTACTTTTAAATGTAACCCTAGTTGGCCCCGGATGTAGCTTTTTCCATTTACATTGGAAATAGAATGCGCATTTTGGTAATGGAAATGGTTGTATTTTTCAACTTTATGTGCGGTTTTTAGCCAAAAATTCTATTGAGAAAATATAGCACGGTTCAATTTCAGAATTCCTTGCCGAAGCAGATTTTAGCTCCACAAAAAGGAGGGTTGGTGATTTATCCAACTATTGAATTCCTTGCCAGAGCAGATTTTAGCTTGACAAGAAGAAGGGTTAGTGATTTTTCCAATGATTAAATTCCTTGCTAGAGCAGATTTTAGCTCGGCAAGACAAAGATTTGGTAATTTGTCCAACTATTGGATTCCTTGCCAGAGCAGATTTTAGCTCGGCAAAAAAGAGGGTTATTGATTTGTCCAACTATTGAATTCCTTACTAGAGCAGATTTTAGCTTGGCAAGGAGAGTTAGTGATTTGTCTAACTGTTGGATTCATTGCCGAAGCAGATTTTAGCTCGGCAAGAAGGAGAGTTGGTGATTTGTCCAACTATTGGATTCCTTGCTGAAGCAGATTTTAGCTTGGCAAGGAGGGTTGGTGATTTGTCTAACTATTGAATTCCTTGCCAGAGCAGATTTTAGCTTGGCAAGAAGGAGAGTTGGTGATTTATCTAATTATTGGATTCCTTGCCGAAGTAGATTTCAGCTCAGCAAGAAGGAGAGTTGGTGATTTGTCAAACTGTTGGATTCCTTGCCGAAGAAGATTTTAGTTCGGCAAAATGAAGAGCTAATGTTTTTTCCAACTAGGTAAATTCATTAACAAAGCAGATTCAACTTGGCCAGATAAAGGTTGGAAATCTGTCCAAATTTTGCATACCATGATTGATTTAGCTTGACATAAAAAAAGAAAAAAGAAAAAAAAGTGTTCATGAGCTTTGGAAACTAGAGCAAAACAAGACTTACAAAAAAGTTCGATTTCGATTGAATCAAAAGGTGGTTACAAAAGAAGGGGCATTCAGCCCGGTTACAGTAACAGCAACAAAAAAAAAAAAAAAAAAGGGTTAAACGACCAGGTTGGTGGTCACTTTGGTTGCAGCATCCTCCACCTCGAGGGTCAGATCGGTGATGTCTTTCTCCACATTTCTTTCAAGTTGTGAGGTGCTAGTCCCTACAACCAGAGAGGAAGATTGCTCTATCGCGGTTTCTATTGGGAGAGGCTCCAATAGTTTCTTCTCCACGGCCGCGGCATATGCTTCCATGGAGGGAGGAATGAAATGGAGAGGGGGAAATCACCATCTTCAGCTTAACCGAGCTTTTTAGCCTTAGCTTTCCAGCCGCACTGAAAGAAGATGTCTTTCGTTACTTCCACTTGGCAGGCGTAGATTCGCTCCCCCTCTGCAAAGCTTGCATCTTCAGCATCATCAATCTTCTTCTTTAGCTCGACCCTGAGTTTTTGTAGCTCAGCCAGGTATCTCTTCTTCTTGTCATCCATGAACTTGGCCTTCTCTTCATTATCCTTGACCAACTTTTCAACCAGCTGGTCTTTCTCAATGGATAAGTTGGCAAAAGCGTCCTTGAGAGTGGCCAACTCGACTACTTTCTCCTTGTTCTCCTGCATGGCATAGCGAAGGCTTTGTTTTAGACAGACCATGCGCTCATGGACAACGTAGTTTTTTTACGCGGCCTACAAAAATCAAACAAGTGAGACTTGAATAACCGAGCAAACAGTTAGGGTGAAGGATTAAAGAGAAAGACTTACAAGAACCAAAGATTTGGTCGCAGATTTGACTTTCTTCGAATCGGACAATTGTTGATGCCTCTCCATATCAGCTGGCAAGCAAAGGGCCCTAGCCAAATTAAAACCGAGCTAATCGTCCTTGTCAGCATAGACAAAGTCCTTCTCATGCATAGCACGACCTTTAGACTTCAAAGAAGGCGTCCATACTAGGGAAGAGGGTGAAGGGTTCACAACAACGTTAGCTTCAGCTAGCTCGACAGCCTCTGGTTGCTCGGTTGCATGGGGCTCCTCTATGTCCTCATCAACTAGAGTTTGCTTGGCCCTTGAAGCCCTCGACCTTTTTCTTGGCCAAGATAAAGCAGCAAACGCCCGGTTGAAGCCAAAGCCACGACCGTGCCAACATTTAGCGCGACATCTTCACCTTCAGGCTCTATGTTTTGTGTGGCGGAGGAGCTCGTCCCCGTAATCGTAGATTTGATAGCTCAGATCTTGGCCATTTCTTGTTTGGTGGTTAAGGGGATCAAGGTAATCTCTGGAAGATTTGGGTCTGGTTCTGAGGTTGGCTCATACAAGAAATCAGCGACTTTGCTTTGGCGTGGTGCATTGTATCAGTAGCTTGGTTAGTAGGCAAGCAATTCGTGGCAAAGTTGGCCAGGACATCTCAGTGCGGCCCTTATTGCCTCTTGATTAGCTCGGTGATAATTTGCTGCCAAGTGAGTATAATCTATAAACAAGAGACAAATGTTAGATCGGCAAAGATTGTCCACATGAAAAGTAAAACGAGCTACATCGGCTTACCAGCACTCCCCTTATCCTTGTTTATATACTAGCTTGGTATGTTTGCTTCAATGTCCTCATAATTTTCAAAAACCCACGTAAAGTTATCGTTGTTCATTTCTTTGTCAGTGGTTCCTTCTATAAGTTTTGGTCGGCCCTTCCTCATTTTAAGGTACCAGTAGAAGCCACCTTTATTTTTGCTAGGTGTGTATTGGTGGAATATCTCGACCAGACCTAGGTTTAGATTGGATTGACAGTTCAGCTCAACCACACTATTAATTATTTTAAAGGTGTTAGTCGAGGCCAGGGTTGGGCACAACCTAGTTTTCTTAAGGAACTCACAAACTAAGGGTTGCACTGGGAAGCGAAGCCCCCACTCTATTATTGACACCAAAGCAGAGGGGCACGAATCAAGTCCACCCCAAGGCACTACTCCCTCATTGGCTAGTTCAAATTGAACATCATTTGGGATTCTAAATTTCTCATGAAAATCAGCAATTGCTCCTGGTGAGCTCACTTTGAAACAGTATTTGCCCATGGAGCTCGGTTCTGTTTTGCATAGGAAATAACCCAGTTGATCGGTTGAAGAACGTCACTTGATGGCAGTGGTGAGGTGTGCCTGGTCAGTCCTAGTTCAGTTTGTAGGGTGAAAAAATAAAGCGCATCAAGGTCAAGTCTTAACACGGCAACAATACTCGTTATAGCTTGATTTTTGGGCGAGAGGCCTGTCTAGTGGTTCAGCTCGGACAAAGACAGGGGGTTGGCCATTGCTCAATTTTAGAGTAGGAGCTATACAGCTCAGTTCTCAAGATTGGTGAGCTAAATCTCTAGCTTGGCTTGGAGGAAGGTAAACAGACCAAGAACCGTGGTCTCGATTTTAGCTCAGCCTAGGAAGCTATGTTGACAATTTAGCTCAGTCTTAGAGCATTATCGGTTCCAAAGCTAAGAAACTAGTTTTAGCTCGGTGCTTATAGATTTTGAGATTAAAAGTGGGATTTTAGCTCGATCCAACCTAGGATTCTTGAAGTTCATATCAAAACCAGGGCTAGAAGAACTCCAAATGTAGGTTTATGCCCAAAATAAGCCTAAGTGCTCATTGACCCACACTATTGGGTGTTTTAAGGTCATAATTGGCAGTTATGGGTTCAGAATCCCAATTTGTAGCAAATAAAACGCATGAAAGAGAAAATACAATGAAGAACAACAATGAAGGGTTGACGAAGGTTCTGAATAGCTTACCAATTTGAGCCTTTGATGATGATTCAATCGGTGAGCACGTTCTAAAGTAGAGTACAAAGGGAAAAATACAAGAATAACGGCTTGATTTGGGCATGAAGAATGCAGAAAAGTGGGAAGAATGATCGTCTTCTAGGGTTGGCACGAGACAGAGAATGAATAGTAAAGAAGCAGTGTGGGGGTGTATTGCCTATATAGATGGAAGATGAAAACGCATGCCGATTCAAGATTTGGTGAACAGTGCAACCAAGCTAGGGTGGCCGTACGAAACCATTGGAGGGATGCCACATGGTCCAAATGAGATCTGTTGTTAGAGAGACTAATTGGAAGGCAAAAGGGGAGTCAGAGACAGTTTTAAGCCGAACTAAAGGTGTAGCTCAGCTAAAACGGATTGGAATTGAGCTACCTTAGTGTAAACACCAAACTGAGCTAAAATGTAGTTATAAGAGAGTCAAGTAATCCCAATTATGCCGCAATAGATGGGATTAAGGGGCAATTAAGAGGGAAATTTGTATTGAACAAAAAAGGCGGAGCTATCCATATAATGGACCGAGCTAAGTCTACTGTTTTGTGGTCAGCTAGGCCAAACTAAAAAAGGGTTTGAGTACGTCGACCAAGCTATCCTTCAAACATGGACCGAGCCATTCTCATAGTGGGTCGAGCTAAGTCCTGCGTATCTCTGACTGAGCTGATAGGTAGCAACACGGTTATGGATTTGTGGGTGAGGTTCACAAGCTAGACCGGGTTGTAGTTGGCTCGGCTAAGAATGGCTCAGTTGAGTGCTACTCTCGACCTGATGGTACGTAGGGGACAGACTTTGACTTGCCCAAGTTATTGCTGAGTGTCATCTTGGCTACTTCTGACAAGTGCATGCACGCAAGAGAATAAGATAACAGAATATCCACGTCCCAAAATCCTTAGTAGTGGTGTGCACTACGTGGAGAGAAGGATATTTGCTTGTATAAAAGCCCTAGACTTCATGGTGGAAGGTAAACAATCTTGAGCCAGAAAATTCTCTCATTCTCTTATTTTCTCCGAGGGTGCTAACTAGACCGTCGGAGGGGTTTTCCAGTGAGACACTCGCCGGGTGGCTCACTTTCATTGTGTTTGCAGGAGACATAACGCTGTTTGGGGTGAAACAATTAAGGAGGCAAGGACTACGGAAGTGAAGAATATTTACTCCCAATACACAACAGACGGATAAAGTAAGTCTGGTTTGATTGCTTTGCAAAATTTGTATAGATAACAATTATACAGATATGAAAAATTGTATAGATAAAAATATCAGATAAAAAATTGGACAGGTGGAAAATTTACACAGATAAAATTTGAATAAATAGAAAATTTACACGTAAAAAATTTGAACAGATAGATATAAAATTTGAACAGATAAGTCAACAGATAAATTAAGGAGTAAAATTAGAAACAAAATATCTTTAAAAATAAACAAAAGGATTTATCACCAAACTATTTCACAAATGATGGACCTTTCACTAACAAAAAATATCCATTGAACTTAATGTCTTATACCTTCTTTAGCTTGAACTTTTCAACAATTATCTCTAATAATTAAAAGTCAAATGCAAATATATCATTACCATGAGTCCGGAAGCAATACAAACACTAAGTAATGAGTATCAATTAACATAAACAAGTCGTGTTTAAGACCTGGGATGCTCTCGGTATAACACTCCTCATTCTGCGATATACTTATAAATTGTTTATTAATTTTCAAAAAAATAATAGATTAAAGAGTGAAGTATACAACTTGTTTTTGGAACGAGGCTATGGAGTAGACGTACAATGTACTTTTGTAATATTTACAAATTTATTTACACAAGCTTAATTTATTATTTTGCAAATTTCGGTCTAATGATCTTTTTGCTATAAATAAATAAAAATTCTAATATATATTTTGATATCTTTATTTAAATAATTATTTTAATTTGTGTTTATTAATTTATTTAATTCTAGAATTGGCCTTGAGTAACCATAGATGCCGAGATCGGGTCGTGAAATTACATCCCCGAACCTACACACATAAATAAGGGCACAAAAAGTTTTGTTGAAAATGCGAAAAAGAAAATGAATTGTCTCCAGCCCATTAATTAAATTAGACAGTGTTGTTTGACCATATGGGTTGTTCGACCATATGGGTTCATCACAGATCCTGTTTCGCTTATTCAAGTTGTACATGTTTTACATCACTTTGGCTAGATCATGTACACAAAAAATTAAATGAATTTAATATTCATAAATATATAATTTTATCACATTTGTTTTCAAAAAAATATATGATTTATTTTTAAAATCATTCTCGTCATTTATTTTTCATAGACAAATATAATAAAATTATATAACTACATATATTAGATCAACTTGATTCATTGTATAGATGATCTACATAGAACGATCTAAAAAATAAATAACTTGAATGATCAAAATGGAACCTATAGTAAGTCCCACATGCTCAAACAACCCAGTAGCATGAATAATTTTTGCTAAACATGAAGTGAATCCATACTACCTTAATCGAATTTCAAGAAGCAACAAAATTAAAGCAAGATCTTGAGAGAGAGAGAGAGAGAGCAGGACCCAGATCGATGCAGTGTCGATCCCATTGCCTGAGAGAGAGGATCTAAAAAATAAATAACTTGAATGATCAAAATGGAACCTATAGTAAGTCCCACATGCCCAAACAACCCGGTAGCATGAATAATTTTTGCTAAACATGAAGTGAATCCATACTACCCTAATCGAATTTCAAGAAGCAACAAAATTAAAGCAAGATCTTGAGAGAGAGAGAGAGAGAGAGCAGGACCCAGATCAATGCAGTGTTGTTCCCATTGTCTAAGCTCCTCCACCACAGATCCTAACACAGCAAACACTAGTTTGAACAAGAATCAACGGCAAACAAGTCATCCAAAATCAACAAGACAAGACATCCAAAACCATTCCAAGCAAGAATTCTTAAACCCTGACAAAATTCGATTAGAGCACACCCAAAAACAGTAACACACTTTTGAAGAACGGTATAAATCAAGAGAAATTATTTACAATGAAGTTGGTCATCCATGGAGTGAATTCAAGTCTGCGAGTAGCTGTTATTTACACATGAAGTTAATCCAATGCATATAGGATGGGAAGATGAACGGTAATCACTGGGCTAGGGTAATTAATCTTCTTCTGTTAGTGCATCCTATAAAGTCATTTAAGGCTGAGGCTGCTTGAAGACTGACCATGAAGGAGAATTTGTTCCCGGTGGCATAAATGGCCTGGCATGAAAATTAGGAGCAGAATCAAAGTGGAAACCAGTTGAACTGAATGGCGAGAAGCCCCAATTAGAAGGGGTACGAGATCCCTGTTGTGACATTGAATGGCTCGTATGCAAGGGCATGGCAGTGGAGCCCCTTGACCAATACTGACAAGGTGCAGTACCTGCAGCAAATACAGATGGTGGGTGCTGAATGGGGGAAGCATTACCAACAACAGGAGGATTTGGCGGCGCTGTTCCTGCTGATATAGCTGTCCGACAAAGCTTCTTTTTCGCATGATGCTGTTGAGATTGAGTATTAGACGCATGGTCAGGGATGGGGGCAATACGTTTCTTCACATTCTGCTCTTGTGTTTGAGAATTGGAGGCAGGGGATTCTACAACACTTGTCCGGTCCTCCTTCTGCCTTATCAGCTGCTCAATGCGTGCTTTAAGGTCCTCAGTCGAGTATTCTGATTCAAGCTTGAGCACCCCGATGTGCTGGATTACCGCTTTAAGAGCATTTATTTCTTTACCTGTGGCCATGTTCTGTGAACAGGTTTTATAAACAATATAAACTTGATGGATCAAAGGCTAGGAAGTAACAATTTAATGAACAAAATGAGAGGGACAAAAATACCTGTGCTGGGACAAAAATACCTGTGCTTGAAGAGAGTTGTGTCCCTTCTTGAGTATTTTATTGGCAGACTCTTCTGCGCAAGTCAAGTGGCCTTTCAGGAGAGGTATTGGTGGGAATTTGTCGACAAGATTAAATGCGAAAATAAATCTAATAGCCTCCAGGTGCAGCTGTCTTTCAATAAGATTTCTGACAAAAACTACAAACCAAAGATGCACACTCCATCAGAATGTTCAAAGGCTCGTAATTGCTCAGTATAATTACATTCTAAAGGAAAGTGACATCAGTAAATACAAGGAAAAAGAAAACCCACTAGAAATTGCAATAACTTAGAATGAACCATATGATGCCAGGACTCTAATTACAAATTTAAAAAAAAATGCTAAATACAAGCAGAAGCTTGAGCAAGTGCTCTTCCCCCTCGTGAGGAAAATTGTTCCTGAGGGATATATACCTTTCCCAAATCAATCAACAAATTAAGCAGCCTTCACTTCCATCTAAAAATATACCAAATACTTCAACAGAAAAATTTAGAACCTATGCGTCTGTTTGATTAGAAAGAAATAAATGATGGAAACAAAATCCGAAAATATGAGTCAGCAACAAGCAAATTTTACTAACATATTAAGAAAGAAGTACATATGAAAATGGGGGACAAGAAATACACCAAAAAATATATATAAAAGACCAAAATTACATGTCACACACAGCTTGCCAATCTCTACTAATAAAAAATGATGGAATCCTCTTAAAAGGAGATGAAATTGAAGCCTAAAAAGAAGATACATAACATATCTTATCCCACATCCCCTCTTCATCATCAAACCTATCACGAAAAACCATAGCATTCCTTTCCAACCAAATCTCCCAAAACATAGCAAAGGTCACACAATTCCAAAGCAATCAAAGTTTCTTGATGGTAACATAACCCCTAAAAAGACAAGTAGCATTCGGATGCAACCGAAATTTTCAAAGGCAAACGCATAACCAGAGGAGTTTTACCCCTCATGAGGCCAAGCATAAGTCTCAAGGATTCGAGGCATAAAAATTTCAAAATTTGAATTTTTATATTTAGTACATAAATACAATATTTTGAAATAGTAAAAATTTGTTAAAAATGTTAGAATTTTTAATCCTAATCATGTTTCATTGTAATATATTTTGGCAATTCCATTCCAAAGTTCTCTCTCTCTTATTTTGGTTATTCTTCACACTACTGCCTTATGGATCTTGTTCATTATCTTCTTGATTTTATAGATTAACATGATTCATGATGGTTGTAAAGTGCTTGTCAGATTTTGTGAAGGATTGGTTGGAAGAAAAAAAAGTTTTTGTGGCTGTTGAGTGGCTCAAGAAATGTCAAGAGATATTGTGCAAATCCATTTGGTGAATCTTGTTGGTAGATTGTTATGACAAGCTTGTGCGAAAAATTGGACTTAGGGTGGCTGTTTGTCTGCTGCAGAAGGAAAAAGGGGACCGCTCGTCTTTCAAAAGATTGGCAAAAGATGGGGTTAAAAGTCTTGATGGAGTGTATTGGAAAAGTCTGCAAAAGATGGAGGATTGATTGGAAAAGAATGGGCCGAAATAGTTAACAAAAACAGAGTAAAAAGGCTGCAAGTATCTGCTGGTCATTATGACCATCATGTCCGCAAACAATAGAATCACGCCCGCGATGACCATGGATGGCGCTTGCATCCAGGCCACGACCAAAATGAGCTCCCAGTACTTTTGTCTGCAGCCCACGAAGATAGAGTCGCGCTCGCGACCATACTAACCACTCCAGCAATGGCACTCTACCTCAGGTCTATTTAAAGTGTGCATTCCTGATTTGCTTTGCAACATGTACTGGATCAATCCACATTTCTCTAGAACTCATTTTTCTTATTGTGGATTTTAATTGTGATTTTTTCGTGTAAAAATTCTTGGTGTTGTGGTTGTGTTTTACTTTACTCTCTATATTGGTCATGGTTGCATAATTTTTATTGGATTGCCTAAGTCAATAATCACATTATCACGGGGACAATCTAGATTTTTCCAAAAATTATAAATATAAAAGTGTCAATATTTTTCTCCTTAAGGCATCGGACATTTATAAAAGTATGTCAACCAATAAAGACGAAGAAATAAATGATCAAACAAATCATCACCAATCCAAATCCTCCCAAAACCAAATAAGCTCCCCATTCCCAACCCAAAAATGAATGAAAGGTGAGAATCAATCAAGTATCTAGCAAATGCACTTTCATGGAGATCTAGAATTTCTTTTAAACCATATGAGAATCTCATCCATTGGGATGTAACCTATACTTGTATTCATTTATTTATTTATTTTTGATAAATAAAGGAATAGTATTATTAAAAAAGCATCAAGATGATGCAAAGAACCAAAGAACTACAACCAATGATGGAATAAAGACTCAATAAAATCCAAAAAAGAAAAAATTTGGATCCACAGTACTAGACACCCATCTACGTAAAACAACCAACAACTTATTTTTCAAACAAGGAACCGAAGCCACTAACCCCTCGAACGTCTGACGACTCCGCTCCAACCACAACAACCACATTAAGCATAAAGGAACCAACAACCAAGCCTTCTGATAACTCTTCCCAACCCTCCCTCCTCTCCAACTAGCCAACACCTCTTTCATTGTCCCTTGTTGCACCCAAACCAAATTAAACACACCAAATACCAACCCCCATAATTGAAATGTCACTAGACAATAGCCCTGTTTGGTAGAGCTGTGGGAAACTGCTTATAGCTTATGCCCAAACAGCTTATAGCTTATAACTTTCAGCTTAAGCTGATTTCCAGCTTATTCTTAAAGCATCTCCTGCTCCACTCAAAGAATAAGTTGATTTCTGACTTCCAAAAAGCTATAAGCTAGAAGCTATAAGCTAAACCAAACACATCAAAATAGCTTAAATTAAGCTGAAAGCTGGAATAAGCTGATTATAAGCTGTGCCAAATAGGCCCAATGAAGAAGAAGATGCAGCACATACTCCGCATCATGACAACATGCACAGCAGCAATTTGTCAAAACATGCCCATGACGATCAAACTATCCAAAGTCAAAATCCAACCATGCACAGCTGACCAAACAAAGAAATCCACTTTCGATGGCACCCCAGAAATCCAAACCCCTCACCAAGCCCAACCCCCAACTATGCCCGATAAAACGAAGACACCAAAAACACCCCTTTAGTCCCCCTCACACCTCCACCTCAAACGTCCTCACCCACCCCAACATCCCGCAACCCATTCAACTCCGACAAAAGATCCACCAATTGATCAGCCTCCCAATCAAACACTGGTTTACGAAACTTTACATCACGCACCATCCTGCCATCCACAATAGCCAAGCAAGAAGCAACTACCACATCTTGACGATCTGCAATCTGGAACACCAAAGGAAACTGGCAAGCCAAACTCCCCTTACCACACCACCAATTTGTCCAAAACCTCACCCGAGCACCACAACCCACACTAAAACTAACCCACCTCCAAAACTCCACTCTCCCAAGCCAAACACCTTTCCACAAACCCCTCACATGAGATCTCCTCACCTCCCCAGAACACCAACCCCCCCCCCCCCCCCCAAGACCATATTTAGCCACCACCAACCTCTGCCACAGCGGGTCCACTTCCCTCACAAAACGCCACAACCACTTCCCCAACAAGGCCCTATTAAACATTACTAAACTCCGAAATCCCAACCCCCCCTTCTCTTGGGCCTACACACCACCTTCTAATACACTAAATGATACTTAAAACCCCCACCCCACCCCACCCCACCCCAACCCAAAGAAAATTCCTTTGCAATTTCTCCAATTGACGCACCACTGAAACATGAATAACATGTTGCCTGATGTACTCTTAACCAACGTCAACCTCCCTCCTTTGGACAAGTATTGGCCCTTCCACCCCGCTAACCGCCCTTGAACCCTTTCCACCACCCTATCCCACACCGAAATTGCCTTAAAAGTCGACCCCAAAGGCAATCCCAAATAGGCCACTGGCAACATCGTCACTTGACACCCCAAAATAGCCGCCAATCCATTCACATCCTCCACCTCAACCTATACTTTTTTTTTTTTGATCAACCACCTCAACCTATACTTGTAATTACAGCATACCTTAAAGCAACTTGCTCCAACGGGAACCTCCATAACCATTTTCTTAATAATGTCTTGTTCTTATCTATGATATTCCCAATTGCATGAACCCTCATTGTTCTTCAAAAATGCAACCAAATCCCACATAATCAAGTGATCTTTCTTCCCCTCATCACACCCGTCACTAAAAATCCCTCATAGTGTTTTCAATTTTATTAACCACACAAACCAATACTTCAAATAAAGATTAAAATAATAATAATAATAATAATAAATAAATAGGAATACTAGATTCACTCCTAGGAAAATTAATCCTAAGTACTTAAAGGACAAAGACTCAATGGAAAACCCTAATAAACCCGTCAACCTATTCAACGTATCCGAAGGAAAATTAATTCTTACAATGGCACTCTTGGACTAATTCACCTTGAATCCAGAAACCATCTAAAATATACTTCAAATGGAAAGCAAATTAACAATTTTATTTTTTCACCAAGGACCAGGGGGGGGGGGGGGGGGGGGGTGTGTTGTGGTGAAGGGGGGTTAAAATTTGCAAACTGTAAATGAGACACACAAATACTCTTTTCCAATCAAAAGGTCAACCACCAAACCTAAAACTTTAGCCTTATCAACCATTCTATCCAAAACATCCACCACTAATGTAAACTAAAAAATGAGATAATAAATTCCCCAGCCAAAGACCGCCTAGAAGCCCTGAAAGTGGTACCAACCTTTTCATTAACTATGACAAACAAATAGCATGAGGACAAACAACTTGGATCCACTTTCTCTACCTAATCCTGAAACCTTTCTTTTGCAATACAAAATCCAAAAATCTCTATTCCACATAATCATAGGCCTTCTCAAAATCTGGCTTAAAGGTAACACCCTCCTTACAATCACATCTATAATCCTCCACTGCCTCATTTGCAGCCAAAACCACATCCAAAATTTGATGCCCTTATACAAAAGCTCCTTGAGAAAAAGAGAGAGTATCCTGTAAATTTTTTTTCAATCTCCTAAATAACACTTTACTGAAAATTTTAAAAACAGATGTGATGGGGCTAATTGGCCTAAATCCCCGATTCTCAAAGAGTTATCCTCCTTAGGTATCAAAAAAGGAAAAAAAAGGAACCATTTGTTAATCATACTTTCAATGTTTCATGTTATTTAGCTATGGGGGCGAATACTTCTGGCTATCTTACATGGTACACCACATCACCACCACATGTTTGCCACATCATCATCTCAATAAGTTTGCTTCCATGTGTCAGCCTCACGAAATGACATGTGGACCAATCATACATCACATACTCCCCTCCGAAGTCAAGATGTGCCAAATGAGGATGGTGCACACAGTGCATAGCCTCAAGCGTAGGCACAAAAAAGGACCACACAATGGCATCTCCCAATTACATCATCGTTAGAATTCAAAAGCAACTGTAAGAAAAACAAGGTAAAAATTGTATTCTTTGAAAATTTTAAAATAGACAACCTAAACACTAATGTATAACCAAAAGTAAGTATCAACAAACTGAAATTACTAGCATATTTGCAGGCCAAAGGGCAATGAAGCCCACCAAGCCACCATATTACCATATCTTAACATGAAAGGGCAGCAAATCGTAATGGTCCCACCTATAACTTCTGGGAGACTAAAAGCCACCGAATCTTCGTGGTCAATCCACATCAGAGAATACGAACAGTGTAAAAAACCACAAGCCAATGCCCTTGTGGCAAGTTGGCTTGTAGCTGCACCTTAGGGTGCAGTGAGGAAAGGTCAAGGGCTCTAGCTGACAGACAAGCGGAGGCCCTTTTAAGTGGTACACTTTTGTACACTAACTTTACTAACAAACTAACAACCTTGTAACTTCCTAGAATGTTGACAAAAAAAAAAAGAACGAAAGACAACCAAAAAAAAAAAAAAATCTAAACAGAACACTGAACAAAAAAGTAGATCAATATTACAAAAAAAAAAAAAAAAAAGCTGCAAACCACAGAAAACAGCAAAAGTTAGCAGGGTATAGAGCTTAAATTGGTGATCATGAGAGGGAGAAAGAGAGAGCACTTACTAGGGACTTCATATGCCAGTCCAAGGGTGGAGAATAAATAAATTGCCTCCATGCGGTCACAAACAATCTCCATAAAGCCAAGAAGCTCATTCGTATTATAAAAGGAGGCCAATTTGTAGGTGGCTAAAAACAGCAAAAAACACCAGACCACTGAATGATTCCGACTCTCTTTTATCACTTCTGCTTTCCAATTAGCTGCGAACTTCAATGCTTCTTCTTTGACATGGGTTTTAACCTCTAGTGAGACTCCTAATAACTGCCTTAGCCAGGGAATGAACCTCTTCATGACGTTCAACTTGGAGCTTTTCACTCCCACCAAGTTTGAGTGATAACAACCTTGCATTGCATCCAAGATAAGCTTTGCTGGATCTGACGCAAATCGAATAGATTCAGGAACTTCACCGGGCATTGAATGCCCAGGACCCACATATGAAGACTGTACTGTGTTATTCAATTGTAAATTTCCTGACGCAGATTGGTCAATATTCTTTTGGGAATGAACGATGTTTCTTACTAAAGAGTAGCAGTAAAGCAACCATCAAGCAATTAATATGTAAACAAGTAAAAGCATCAAAGAATATAAGAAATGAAGTTGCTCACTGAAAAGGTGGGATACATAAGCACTCATTAAATAATAAATGAAGTTAGCAACTAAGTTACAAGCATCAAATTCATTATTCCATTAGCTAAGGGCATCTATAACCATTGGATTTTCATGTTCATTAAGAATAGAAACAAAAGGTCAATTTCCTAGTTCACTAGGAAACCAAATGGAAAAGTGACCAACTTCACCAAAATAGTGCTAAACACTCCAAAGTTAAAATAAGTTCAGTAAATGCATAGCAAAAAGAACAGCTTTGAATTATTACTGCACACTAATGATCTAATAAACAGACAATGAAAATAAAGATGGAACGGAGAATAGGATAAAATGTCATCAATTAATTTTTTATGTCAAATAGTTTCGTTTGCCAAGCAGGCTAGGTCCCTCAAAATAATTTCTTGACTTCATCTCTATGACATACATCTACAAACAAAAGTAATGACATATATCATAGGGAGGGGGAGAGAGAGAGAGAGAGAGAGAGGAATATCAAAATTTTCATAGGCCAACCGCATACCATAATTATCCTTTTCTTTTCCCCCAACAAGAACCTTATTATGTATATCAAACTTGTATTGTATTTTATGTATGCCTAAGCAATGTGCATGTGTTTTCCAAGTGTCTAAAGCTTTTCCGAGCCTAGAAAATTCTAAAAAAATGGTAGGATATGTTTTGAGGTGTGTATAACAAGGGTTGATAAGTGTCCCATGAGTATCGTGTCGGACATGGTGTTTGACTTGACCCACTACCTTATTAGAAGTGTCTATGTTTCTTATGTGTATAACAAAATTATTTATTTTAGCTTTGACTAGAATTTATAAGGTCCCCCCCCCCCCCCCCCCCCCCAACAAAAAGGAAAAAAAAAAAAATACACACAGACACAGACACAAAGAAGGAAAAAGGAAAAAGAAAAAAAACAATTGTATCCCAGCAGGTCAGCAGGTCACATTCCTTACACAATTTCTTGTTTTGTTCCCTATGACATACCCCAAGAATTGGAGTGGAATAGAATGCAAATGAAGAGTGATGGAGGGAGGAAGGGAGGGTTTAGTGCAAGACATTAATTATGTAGAACGGTGTTGCAGAAGAGAGAGAAGAACACACAAATTGGCCACAACTTGAACACTCACAATATTATTAATCAAACTATGAACAATTTTAATACAAAGCCTAACATTTATAGGCCAATAACCCTAAACAAATTTTGAAACCAAATTCTAAAAGTATTTGAAAACATAATAAAAAATAACCAAACTAATAATTATTTAACACCTAACAAAGTAATACATTAATAATAATAAAAACTACAAATTACATTTATTGGACCAAAAAGTTCAGTCCACAGAATGGACCCATGGACTTCACCCTAGACTTCCAAAACGGATAACAGGCATCCAACTCCAAGCAGTTAAGGGTTGCACCATCAATTCTCCTATGTTGAAAAGAACTCACCTCTAACGAATTATGATCACGGCCAACAATTCCATTGGAAGGAGCAACACACCCAATCTTCCTCAATTTGATAGCTTTTGAACCAATAGCACAAGTAAGAGTGTATTTCGTTGAGCCATTAATAAAAGAGTAAGTGTTGGTACATCCAACACGTACAACATCATGATCCCAAATTCATGTACAACCCAAAAGAATGTGATAGAGCTTAAGAGGCAAAATCATGATCCCAAATTCTTGTACAACCCAAATTCACCCTCGTATGAAAAACCTTTCGTTTTTGTAGCTTTTCGGTTTCCTTTATGTCATGTTTAGTAGAAGCCAACAAAGGTTGAATAATACCAATCGCATCAAATAATATGCCAAACACACTCCTCCACTTAAGGCAACATACTTCGATTATATGAATCATCTCCAACCTCACCAACCTTACTCATAATCAAACTTAAATAACCATAATGTTTAGTATTTATTATCTCTTGACTTTCAATCTTCATTTCTCTATTATTTCCACTTCTATAGTTGCTAAATTTACATTTCATATATTCAGTTTTATTTCTACTAATTTTAAACCCTATGATTAGTGCTTCTCTCTAGATTTCTAATTTAGTGGTGTTCCTTCCTTAGTTTCGTCTATTAGAACCATATCGTCAACAAACAACATACATTATGGGATATCATCCTGAATGTGCATAATTAATTCATCCATGACTAAGGCAAATAGGTAAAGACTTAAAGCTGAACATTGATACAACCCTACAATGATTGAAAATTCACTAGTTTATCGCATCAATATATCCTTTGGTAACACATTTTTTCTCCAGTACCTAACATATTATATCTCTAAGAACCCTATCATAAGCTTTTTCCAAATCTATAAAAATCATATGTAGATTACTCCTCTTTGTACTTTTCTATTAATCTTCTTAGTAATACGAATCACTTCCATAGTTAACTTAACCGGCAAAAATCCAAACTGATTCTCTAACACACTTGGTGTTACTCTTAAGCAATGTTTAATCACATTCTCCCATAATTTCATTGCAGGACTCATTAACTCAAGGCCTGTGTAGTTGCAAAATAATTTTTCTCCACTCCTCAAGCATTTTTCTAGTCAATATCTTATTAAAGAATTTTGTTAACCAAGACAACACCTCCTTACCTAAGAATTTCCAAACCTCAATAGGGATGCAATCTAATCTTAATGCTTTATCTCATTTCATCCTTCCCAGTGCAAATTTCACCTCGAACTTCCTCAATCAACGATAAAACCTATATTCTCTAGTTCTATCAATGCTATCACGTTCCTCTCCTCCCAAATTTTCTAAATATTTTTCATTTAACAATTTTTTAAAATAACTTTTTCAATTTTTCCTAATCTCCTCATCTTTAACTAATACCCTTACATCCTCACTTTTTATACACTTAACCTGATTAAAGTCTCTTACTTTCTTCTCTTAATTTACCAAGCTTGTAAATATATATATATATATTTTTTTTTGACCAACTGGCCAGGCCAACTTAGGTATACCTCGACTAATCCCGGGACCCATGCAAAACGCCCTCACCATGTGGATTGGAAAAATCTCAGCTAGAGCTCGTGGGCGTAGTCCCAAAGAATTGATAGCACCTAGTGAGAGTTGAACATGAGACCAGGAGCACACCCCTAAGCCTCAACCTACACCCACTAGACCAAACCCTTGGGGTTTGTAAATATTCTTTTCTCCAACTTTACTGTCTAATCTAGTATAAAAATCATTGAAGAGGTGCGATACAGTGACGATAGATAGAAGTATTAGGGGAAGGGATAGACCTAAATTGACATGAGCTAACGCATTAAATAGATATATGAATCTCCTTAATTTGACTAACTAAATGGTTGTTGATAGAGTTGAGGGGGAAGAAGGGTTCATGTAGCCAACCCCATTTGATGAAACTTAAGGCTTAATCTGGTTGGTTGTACCACATCCCATGTCAACTTAATCGTATCACTCTTCCTTACCATTACATCTACATGACCAAACTCATTCATCTCTCTCTCTCTCTCTCTCTCTTGCACGCACGTTGCATAACAGATTATTCGATTGTTTTGCTTTTCTTTTTTTCTTTCTCTTTTGATAGAAGGAGCTAACAACTGCCCAATAGACGTTCCTTAAGAATCAAATAATGACAAAAAAGTTAAGATTCCATTGCACATTTTACATATTGTCATACAATTCTATATATTTCTATACACTTTTTCACATATTCAATACACTTTTATACATATAATTGTAAGATTTCTGAATAGCTTTTTGTATCTCATATATTCAATGTATTTCAATTACAATCAGACCTTAGAATATATATAGCCCTAACTCCTAAACAAAAAGGAAATACAAATACAATACTATCATGACTCTAATACAATCATGCCTTTAATAGGACTCTAAGTTTAATTTGTAAGACTCACAATATATTTCACAATATATTCTCACACCCCCGCTCAAACTCAAGGTGTTTTAGCAAAAAACACGAAGAGTTTACTAAGAAGACACTGAAACCGAGCAGTAGTGTGAGTCTTGGTGAAGAAGTACGCAAGTTGCAAAGCTAAAGGGATGAAAGGAAGTGAGATAGAGGCAGACTGCAAATGTTGGCGAACAAAGTGACAATCAGGCTTGGTTTGGGAACTGGCTATTTTAGTAACTTTTTGGCTTTTTACGAAAAGGTGTGCAGAAAAGTAGAGAGGTAATGTGATGTGTTTTAGTTGGCTTTTTGGGTTTTTGGCTATTTTAGCCACTTCCCAAACGAGGCTTCAATGTGTTTTGTCCGCTCATGGAAGACAGTATTGTGGGCAATCTGAACAGCACTGCGGTTGTCACAATAGAGAGAGGTCGGAGAAGACTAAGACACACCCAAATCAGACAAAAGACAACGAAGCCAAACAATCTCAGCAGTGGCATGAGCCATAGCACGATACTCAACTTCGGCAGTAGAGTGGACAACGACTGATTGTTTCTTACTTTTCCAAGAGATCAAGGAATCACCAAGAAACATATAGAAACTAGACGTAGACTTGCAATTAGTAACATCACCAGCCCAATCAGAGTCAGCATAGGCCACCAAGTCCAAAGAGGAAGTAGAGGACAATAGTAAGCCTTGAAATATGGTACCCCTGAGATAGCAAAGAATACGAACCAAAGCAGCCCAATGGGTAGAGCGAGGAACAGAAACGAACTGACTAACCACATGGACAGCATAAGCAAGATCAGGGCGAGTGACCGTCAGATAAACTAAACAACCCACAAGCTCGCGATATAAAGTAGGATCATCCAGAGGGACACCATCAGTAGAATTAAGCTTCACATTAAGCTCAATAGGTGTATCAAAAATCTTAATATCGGTAAGACCAGCACGGTGAATGACTTCATTAGCATACTTAGCCTGAGACAGAAAATAGTCCTTTGGAGAAGAAGCAACCTCAATACCAAGAAAATACCGTAATGAACCCAGATCTTTCATTTCGAAGGTGCGGAAAAGATGCTGCTTGACCTCAGAGATAGCAGAAGGGTCAGAGCCAGTGATGATCATATCATCCACATAGAGTAAGAGAGCAACAAAACTAGCCGATGTACGTCTTAGAAATAAAGCAGAGTCGGAAGCAGAACAATGAAACCCAAGCTCGGTAACAGCAGTCTGAAAGCGATCATACCAAGCACGAGGAGACTGCTTCAGACCATACAGAGCACGCCGAAAACGACAAAGTTTGCCAGAGGAATGGGGAAGGCCAGGAGGAGGACGTATGTAAACCTCCTCAGTGAGATGGCCATTAAGAAAAGCATTCTTAACATCCATCTGATAAAGATGCCAAGAACGAATAGCAGCGACAAAGATCAAAGTACGGACAGTAGTCATCTTGGCAACAGGAGCAAATGTTTCCTCATAATCAATACCATACTCTTGAGAGAAACCTTTGGGAACCAGACGAGCTTTATAGCGCTCAAGAGACCCATCAGAATGAGTCTTGACTTTGTAGACCCATTTGTAACCAACCAAGTTCGTACCCGCAGGCAAAGGAACCAACTCCCAAGTACTAGTTTTCTGTAGAGTAGACAACTCATCTTCTATAGCGTGAACCCAATGAGGGTCCTGACATGCCTCTTTGTAAGACTGAGGTTCTGAAAAAGAGTGAATAGCAGGCAAAAAAGTACGATAGGAAGCAAAAAAACATGTATTAGACCAACCTAACCTGTTTGGAGGATGACGCGCTCGAGTATGATATCGGTGTGTAACAGGATCAAAGTCGGCAGCAGCAGGAGGATCAGCAGTAGGGGTAGAGACAACCGGTGGAGGAGGAGCCTTGTAACAAGAATAAACTAACAACGGAGGAGGAGAACAAACTGAAGGAGGAGAAGCAGCCGGAGGTGAAGCAGGAGGAGAAGATGAAACAAGCTCAGGAGGAACTGTGGAGATGTACTCATCAGACGGTACCTCAAAAGGAAATGGATCAATGTGAACCAAATCTTCTTTGGAAACTGGAGCAGTGACAGGAGGAAGATGAAAGTAAGGCAGACATTCAAGAAAAGAAACATGACGGGGGACATAAAGACGACGGGAAACAGGGTCGTAACATCGATAGCCTTTCTGAGTAGGACTATAACCCAAAAAGACACAGAGGACAGACCGCGCACTAAGTTTGGTCCTATCTTTGCGGGGAAGAAGGACAAAACAGGCAGACCCAAACACACGAAGGAGGGAATAGTTAGGAAGTTGGGAGAACAAAGCCTCATAAGGAGACTGACGAGAAAGAATGAGAGTAGGCATGCGATTGAGAAGAAAAGCAGCAGTAAGAACTGCGTCCCCCCAGAATGGAGCCGGAACTAAGACAGAGAGAAGAAGAGACCTAGCTGTCTCAAGGAGATGACGGTGTTTACGCTCAGCGCGACCATTTTAGGTAGGTGTATCTATATAGGAAGTTTGGTGAATGGTACCCAAATTGGCCAAATACTCACAAAACTCAGTTTTAAAATATTCCCCACCCAAGTCAGACCGTAACACTTTAATGGTAGACCCAAACTGTGTAGTAATCATAGACTGAAAAGTACAGTATATCTGATAGAAATCGGACTTATGAGTCATAAGATAAACCCAAGTGTAACGGGTGCAGTCATCAACAAATGACACATAGTATGCAGAACCCCCTTTGGTGAGAATAGGAGAAGGGCCCCAAACATCAGTATGAACTAAAGAAAATGGTGTATCGGATATAGAAGTGCTTTTATGAAAAGGTAAGGCTGTCATCTTGGCGAGTTTACACCCCTGACATTCAATAAGTTCACTGGGAAAAACTTTTCCCAAGATACCTAATTGAGCCAAAGACCGTAAGTGGTCAGCAGCAAATGCCCTAATCTAGAATGCCACAAGTAGAAATGACTGGACAAAGAATTTAACTGAAAAGAGGAAAAGGCAGTCGGAGAGGTTGTCAAAGGCAGATGCAAGCTCTCTACCACATACAGGTCCCCAACTCTACAACCAGTCCCAATCTGCTGTTTAGACATCCGATCCTGCACAGAACAGATAGAAGAGGAAAAGATAACATCAAAACCAGAGGCATCAAGCTGACTGATAGATAATAAACTGACAGATAATTGAGGAACATAAAGAACAGATGGAATAGAGACAACAAACATAGCAGACGGTAGGACAGACCCAACAAATATAACAGACATACCAGACCCATTAGTAGCATTGACAGTAATAGGAAAAGGAGGAGGAGTGCAATTTTGAAGTAAGGAGAGATGGGGAGTCATATGATGAGAGGCACCAGAGTCAAAAAGCCAGACAGACGAAGAAATACCTGAAGAAGACCCAAGCAAACCTGAATGAAAAGAGGAAACAACGGAGGCAGATGGAGATGGCTGGGAGGGAGACAATATATACTGAAGTTGATTATTTTGAGCAGTCAAGGAAGCCAAGTCAGGATCAGGAGCCGGAGCAAGTGTAGTAGAACCGGCGGGAGGCCGAACAGTACTCAGAGGAGGAGCGCAGAACTTGATCGAAAATTGCTGAGAAGACAAGGTAGACACAGGCAAAGCAGACAAACATCCTTTCTTAGGACAGTGGTACTTTCAATGGCCCTTCTGATGGCAGAAGGCACACTCATCAAAAGCCAGAGACATCGTAATAACCAGAAAACTGAGGGGTTTCCAATGCAATCAAACAAAGTAACCAAACCAGGGGTTAAAGTGTAATAATCAAAATGCGAGGGGTCAAAATATATTCAATTTTTTTTTTTTTTTAACGCCAAATAGTAGGGCTTAAAGACACGATCTCACACACACACAGACAAGCAGAGCAGCAAGACAAACCAGTCGATCGAATCAGCCCAACGAACCACGAGGTGTGGTCCATTAGCAGAACCAGAGAGAACCAGAGAGAGAGATAGATCGCGAATCAATCGCGATGCTGAAGCAGACTGAGAGAAACGACGGCGTGAGAGGCGACGGCTGAGAGAGGCGACAATGACTGAGAAGCAACGATGACTGAAAGAGGCGACGGCTGAAGCGACGACGACGGCAGCTGAGAGAGGCGACGGTGCTAGGGTTCACAAAGACTGATCGCGACCTTAGGTTTTCGAACACAGCTCTGATACCATAAAAGATTTCTGAATAGCTTTCTGTATCTCATATATTCAATGTGTATCAATTACAATCAGACCTTAGAATATATATAGCCCTAACTCCTAAATCAAAAAGAAAATACAAATACAATACTATCATGACTCTAATACAATCATGCCTCTAATAGGACTCTAAGTTTAATTTGTAAGACTCACAATATATTTCACAATATATTCTCACAATAACAATATTAACCATAGGCTAATTAGCATGTTCCTTTGATAAAATAGTCTATAATCTATTTATTTATTAGATCCTCTTTGTTTTGGTTTCTTGGAGAATTCTTTTTCTTTTATTTTGTTTTTGTGTTTTTTCTTTCCTCCTTTTTATTGCAATTATACACTAAAATATGATACTATTTTTCAACCAATTTTCTATTTCTTTTCTTGTTCATTTTTGCATTATACAACTATCCTCCTTTTGTTCGTTCTCTTCTAACGTGTCCAAAGTTGTCCTTTATTTTATTTATTACCACTACACAATGAAACTACGTCTTTAATTTATGACACATGTAAAGTTGTCTTTTTGTTTAATTAATCTCTTTTGAATTTTCAATCTATTTTTAAATCCAACTTTGTCAATATTTTATTTTCCTTTTATGCACTTTTGTAGAATGCAAACCGTTATACTCTAGAACTCTTCTTCTCCATCTCTTTTGATGAAATGCAAAACATTTACTATCAAGTTTATATTGTATAATATTGTATTTATATTTTACATGGGACATTATATTTTTCACAATATTTTCACAATATTTTCACTTGTTCTTAATATAATTTAGGATTATTTTCTATTTACTTTCTAAGAAATGTTAATTCAAATTAAATTATTTTGCAATTTTTCTTTAGAATCTTACGATCATCAATCCAATTTTAGGATCCAATCCTATAAACCACCCCTCAAACAGTCCAATGTAGATCTTGATTTTGACAAACTTTAAAAGGCACATTAACTCTAGGCTATGATGCATAGATACGGACACGAATATGGACACGGGACACAACACACAGACAAGCAAATTTTCAAAAAATGAGCGATACAACACGCTGAGGACACACTCAAAATATATAATTTTAATTATTTTTTATATATCATAAAAAAAATAACAAACAAAAATAAACATTAGAGTGGACTTCATTATTTTGAAAGAGAGAACATTAACAAAAGAGAGTAGGTATTTTATTGTCTAATATATTTATTGTTCAAGCTTAATGGAAGACAACATAATCCCACTTGAGCCTCTCACTTTTCTTGGAAGACTAAACGAAAAAGAAAAGAGAATGGCTCTCTCTCTCTCTCTCTCTCTCTCTCTCTCTCTCTCTCCATTGCAGGCTCTCTATCTCCATTTCAGGCTCTCTCCATCGCAGGTTCTCTCTCTCCATCCCTCTACATCGCAAGTTCTCTTGCTCTATCTCTCTCCATTGCGAGTTCTCTCTCTCTTAAAAACATCTGGATCGCAACTTTGAATCGAACCCCAGGGTTGTTTTCTGGGTGGAATCAACTTCGCGAAGTTGGGTTTCAACTCTCCTTTGATTCAGTCCAGCTTGAGACTAGGGTTCGCGTTTCGATCTTGCTTTGCGAAGTTGGATTTAGTGCTCTCTCTCTCTCTCTCTCTCTCCATCGCAAGCTTTTGAACAATCTTAATGTGTCCAAGAGGAGGGGGAAAAAAACACACCAGACTGCGTGTTAGACACATGTCCACTGCGTGTTGAACACGTGTCAGTGTTTGACACGTGTCCGACGCTGGTACGCAGCCCTTGGAAACGTGTCGCTACTTGATAGACTCTAGGTGAAGGGCAATCTTGAGCATGATTTCCAAAACCTTGACAATTAAAACACTTAGATCCAGTATTACCGTCATACTAAGAATGAGTAGGGATAGCATGAAAGGACCTATAAAGGAATTTGCCACGGTTGGTATGTAAGACATCATGTGCCTAACATGTGATTAGTTAGTGGGCAGTTAATTGATAGCCTATATCTAGAGAAGTAGTGACCATTTTGTAACCAACTTTGATATATGATAATTGATTGATTAGAGATATTTTCTCTCTAGAACCTTAGGGTTCCTCTCTCTCTCTCTCTCTAAATTTCTCTCTTGTTCTTGATTGGCCCATCATTTTGGTATCAGAGCATAGGGATTTGGATCTTGTCTTTCCATTATTTCTCCCGATTTTTGAGTTGAATCATCATCTAGAAACTAACCTGGTTCAATTTCTATCACAACAAACAGTTGGAGCCTCAATCGAAGCACCTGGGTCAGGCGATTGAGATCGTAACCCACAATGTGACTTATATTGCTATTTGAAGCCTTCGTTTGAGTTCAGATTTCCAGTTCGAAGCCTTCATTTGAGTTTAGAATTCCAGTTCCAAGCCCTTCATGTGTTCAAATCTGTCAGGAAACCAAGGGATAACCATCACGACTTGATCTCTCTCTAAAGTCGAAGTTGAAATCGTGATCTAACCAGATTGCTTCATCGACTCCACTGGACGAAAGTGATTATATTTGCTTGTTCTGGATCATAGTACCTGGGTTTTCTTCGAAGTTTAGTTCAAAGATTGAAGTTCTGGGTTTTCGATTAGTGATTGTTGCGATTGGAAGATTGTGAACAGATTTGTTCATGATTGGGTTCTCATTCGAGTTTTTGCACTACGGTCGGTGCTGGTTCCATCTGGTTTGCATTTGATCAACTTGAGATTCTTCATTATCATTAGCTTGAGTTTCGACCTGTTCTTGCAATCTAGACATACGATTTATAAGACTTGTTCTTGAGGCTTATTTTGATCACTACTTCCATTGTTCATTTCTTAGGTTGTCTCAGATGCCTTGTATAGAACAATATTGTATTCCATTTTTATTGCTATTGCTTTAAATCTTGATTCTTAATTCTTAATTCTTAATTCTTGAACTGGTTGGTCAAATTGGGTTGGGGTAACTTTGAATATTGGACTGTTTGTGTCAATGGCTCAACGGGGTCGAGGCCGTAGGGGTGGTCGTGGCAGGGCTTATGCCTTGAATTCTGATGATGATGCCGAGGTTAATCCTCTGGTTGGAAGGGATAATGGAGTTCCATATCAAAGAGATGAAATAGTTGAGATGAGACGGCAAATTGTTGCTTTAACCAAGACGGTCCTACCGAAGGTAGTAATGGTTCCAAGGATCATCAACTGGATGATTCCTTCGATGCTCCACATAGATGTAAAGCATATTCATAAGGGTTTGATTCTAATCGGAATGACAATGCAAAGAATTTAGAGTTTTCTGAATTCCATGGAAATTACATTCTGCATGTGTTCGAAGAATGGTTGAATACTGTGGAGAAGTAGTTTGGAAACTCTTTGGATCCAATGGGATGCTCGAGATCCTCTGCTAGTCACCTGAAAATGAATGAACACTCCGGTCAGGGGTGCCGGAATTAGCACTCCGACGGACAAGTTAGTGTATACTCTCTTGGTTGCTTATATCTCAAGTTTAGACTTTTTCTCACATACCTTTCTTTGGCTGATGCTCCTCTATTTATATTTTTCTTTTGGGCCTTAGGGTCGGGCCCATCCTCAATTTATTGCACGTTCATGTCTACTCGGCTTCGGCTTCATCCAGGATGAAGTTGAGTACAAGTTTCATCCGTGGCCGTCCTCATGCTTTTATTCGGCTTTATTGCCCCATAATTTCCGGGCCCCACAAATACAATTGAGAGTCATTTCAAGTGTTATGATGTGCCGGAAGCAAGAAAGGTGAAATTGGTCTCTCAAAACCTCAAAGGTCGTGCCTCCGATTGGTGGAAACAATTACAAATTGGCAGGCAACGAAAAAGCCAAGAAAAAGTTAGAGCGTAGGGGAACATAAGGAAAAAGTTCAAGGAGCAATTCTTGCCTTCTAATCACGTAAATAAGGGCATTTTAAGTTTCGGACATCAATACCAAAGTGGCTTTGCAATCGGACAACCATCGTATGACTATGTCCAAGTTAGTTACTCAACTAGTGCTGGAATAAAAGAGACTTTGTATGATGGATGTCATCATGAGATGCTCTTTAGTGACGAGGTGGTTGAACCAAGATATGACGCAGAAGAAGCTTCTATCTTTGGTGAAGAAGACATGGAGGAAAATTGTGGCAAAAAACAAGATTGTGGTCAAGCTCCTTCCATTTGTGATGAAGATTTTCCCATCTTTGATCAAGATGAGGAACAAGACTATGATCAAGATGTTGCCATCATTGAGGACGGTAGTGAGGCGTTGGCTTATGAGAAAGTTGATGTTTGTGAATATGAAGAAGAGGTTGATGTTTGTGAATATGAAGAGGTTGATGTTTGTGAATATGAAGAAGAGGTTGATGTTTGTGACGACTATGATGATGAAGATGACTTTCTTATAGATAGTGAAAGTGTCCTTGAAGATGTAGAAAGTTTTGTGGACGAAGCAAGTTTTGCTCTTACATTGCTTCCCATAAAAGAAGTGGTTGCAATTCCACCTTCTATTCCTTTTCTAGATTCCACGGAAGTTGTGGTAGAGAGTCATGAGATTGAAGTTTCATGGGTGTTAAACGATCTTGCTTTTGAGAAATGCCTCTTATGTTAGCTTCAATGCCATTTGTTCCACTTTGTGTTGATTTGATACATGGCCCGGCTTCATGGAGGATGGATGGGTTTATTCTTGGGCGATGCGAGAAGCGTTATTTAGTTGACATCTTGCTTCCAAAATGGCATGCTACATGGGTGGCCTATTCACACCTCAACATGGCTTCGGTTGATGTGCATAAACGAGAACTCATTTTGATGGAGGAATATTTGCTAGGTTGATCTTGAATAAGGACTTGGAACTACTTAGTCGAACATGTTCAATGTCCCTTAATTGCTGGATTCTTCTTGCACCGACACCGCTTCCCTTATTGTAGACTAGCTTCCTTACGGGATTTGTTTGTATTGTACTTGTCTAGTCTTGTTTTCATTTCTTATGCATTGGTTGTACTTTGTTTTTGTCTTTACTTTGAGTAAGTTCTTTCGAGTGGAAGAGTAGTATGATATAAGACATCATTTGCTTTACATGTGATTAGTTAGTGGGTAGTTAATTGATAGCCTATATCTAGAGAAGTAGTGACCATTGTGTAACTGACTTTGATATATGATAATTGTATGATTAGAGATAATTTCTCTCTAGAACCTCAGGGTTCCTCTCTCTCTCTCTCTCTCTCTCTCTCTCTAAATTTCTCTGTTGTTCCTGATTGGCCCCATCAGTTGGGATCCACAATATTTTTTATTCCTTCTAAAGGTGTCCACTAGAGTACACAGAACATTCTTTATTTCTTCCTCCATTTGAAGGGCTACATGCATTGCATCTGCCATAAGGTAGAGGTAGCGAGCTGCTAATCCATGAGAAAACTGTGGATTTAATTCCCTTAGCATTACTGTCTCATCTGCATTTGTTGTTGTGTTTCTTCCATTCAGTCATATTTCATCTGCATGTATTGTTGTGATTTCTTCAATTCTTGCTCATCTTGGCATAGGGTATCAAATTTTGAAACTAACTCAATGATAGTCACCATAGTTAAAGGGCGAAAGGAATTTTTTTAATAACTAAGCTACTTTTGGAAAGAGAGGTCGGGCTGGACTTTTTTTACTTTTTTAAAAATTGTCGGGTTGGGCTAGCCTCTAAGGTGGACTAAGCTTTTAGTTGGGCTAGGTTTGGGCTACTGGTTTGGGTTGGAGATTGGATTCATCATGCGGTAGTTGTTATGTGGAAAAGATGGATTCGTTTGGGTTAATAGGTTTGGTAAAAAGACTTGGGTCAGGTTAAGGGTTATCCTAACCTTGTTTTGTAGCACAGCATCTTCCCAAACGGAACAGAACACTATGATCATCTAGCAAACCACAAAGCTTGATTGACGATCGCAACAGCCTAGTGGCGGCAATGCAATGAACTGACTGCCGATGAGAGAGAGAGAGAGAGAGAGACAGAGAGGAAAAAGGTTGCAATTTGTCAATGACTCCTATTGCGGCAATCCAAGACAGAAACTTGAGGAAAGGGGTCACGATGATGACTGCCTTGTGACAGAGGGAGAAGGTGTGTTCTGCCTCAACTCTAGGCTTCCAAAGAAGATAAAGAGCCTCCAACCAAGTAAGGTTTGCGCCATCAATTAGTTTACTGGTTACTAACAATTAAAGGCTATGTTAGATGGACTCATAAAAAAAATCAAACACTTGTGTCAGACACCTGACACTTGGACAAGTGTGTGGGATATGTGTCCGATACTTCGCATCAGACGCTTATTATATATTTGTATTTAACATTATCAGTATTATATTGTTGTATAATTGTTTTTGCTATAAAATGATTAAAATTCCTTTTTGACACTGTATATTACATATAACACAATTTTATCACATAATATATGAAAAATATGACCCTTTTTTACCAAGTCCATGTACCCTTAAATTGAGATTTGAAGGGTTTGACCTGTAGATGTACCCGCACCCAACATCCATACCCAAGTCCATGCAACATGGATTAAAGGTCTGACTCTCCCAGACCTCGCAGTAGTGAGAGCCTCGTGCACTAGGACTAAACCTCTCTATCTCTCTCTCTCTCTCTCTCTCTCTCTCTCTCTCTCCATATAATATATATATATAATCATGCAGTTACAATGTCCAGCATGTAAGTGATGAGCTTTACAGTAATATACATGTCTAGCCAACAAAAGTTACAAAATAGAAAAGAAGTGTATTGTGCATAAACATAACATCCAGAAATCAGTAAGCATGAAGGTTTAAAATAATTGAATGATTGATATTAGAAGAAAGCTTCAAATATAGAGAGAAAAGGGGAAAAAAAAAAAGAAGATTGTTTGGTTTGGTTTTGAAATCAATTTTGAAAGATGAATTCTTAAAAAGAACTTTCAAAATTTGAAAATTTGTTTTGTTGTATATTTTGAAAATAGTTTTTACAACATTAGAGTTTTGTAGTTTGGAATGATTTGTAATTTTTTTGTAGTTGAATAAATAGGTGTGAGAGAAAAAATGACTGATTGATGTGTAGGATGTGAGAGAATGAGAGAGGAGAGAAAAAAATAGTTGATTGATGTGTAGAATGTGAGAGAATGAGAGAGGGGAGAGAGAGAAAAAAATAGTTGATTGATGTGTAGGACGTGAGAGAAGAAGAGAGGAGATAGAAAAAGTGATCAAAAAATTTGTTGAGAAAATTGTAAACCAAACAAATTTTGGATTTTAAGATCTCAAAAATTGATTTCAAAATCAAACCAAAATATCTATATATATGTAAAATTCCGAATCCATAGAATGGGCAACCTTTCGTGCGACATAATGTGGGTGTTTGGGAAGCTGGATTTTTTAGGAGGCTATTTTAGATTCTGCCTATTTTAGTAGGCTAAAATAATTATGTTTGGGAAGTTTGTTGGATTTTTTTATAGTTGGATATGATGTTTGTGTGAGAAAGGATAAAATGATTATAGGTTTGATGTGACATTTTGTCTTGTAAAAACCTAAAAAAATCTCTTCCTAAACACCCCCCGAAAATCTAATTTACCTGTGTCACACATACACACACACAGGCATCTTATGATAGATAATTAGAGAGGGAGCTAAAACAAAGCTGATTTTCTGCCAACTCACCAAAAATATTTTCTGAGAAACCAAGGGCTTGAGATAATTCAGGGGCATGTCTATACTCTGCAACATTCTGAAAAAGATTACGAAGTTCATCTGCATCAAAAGCAGAGGCCAATTCATAGGAACCTACAAGTAACAAAAAACCCAAGATCACCCATGGATTTTTTGTGTTCAGTACTGCATTTGCTTTCCATTCAACTGCAAGTTTCAATGCTGCTTCTTTCACTTGAGGTTTAATCTGCGGTGAGAGTCTCATCAACAGCTCTAATAAAAAAATGCAACTCCTAATAACACTTGCTTCAATGTTGATGCCTCCCTTGTTTGAATGTGGAGGATAAAACCCTTGCATTGCATCCAGAACAAGCTTTCCTGAGTCAAACGACTTTTCAAGAGCATCAGAAACTTGCTTGTACATCATGTCATGCTCTTCCAAATGTTCAATTAAGAAAAGTTGCAAATTCTTTCCATCCATGTTGGTAAGAATGCTAGCCAAAGTAGGGGAATTAGAGTTGATTTTGGGGGCAGAAGCTTTAGGGCGCACAGGAGCAGTAGTGGATGACATGAATTTATTATGACTGTACTTTTGTGCTCGAGTCTTGATAGGATAGGCTTGCTTAATCTGTTTGTTACTTTCCTTCTGCAATAAAAGCTGTTCACTGAATTTTTTAAGGCTTTTACAGTCAAATTTAGATTCAAGCTTGTGGTCGACAATGCATTTAATAACAGCTCTAATAGAAGCTACTCTTTCGTCTATTGCCTTATCCTGCAATCAGAGTTCAGATCAGATATTCACATGATGGCATTTAGAGATTATCTAAGAAGTGATAAACTATCATAGAGAAACAAGCAGTACATACCTGTGCTTCACGTGAGTAGCTTCGCATACGACATATCTTCCTGGCAACCCTCTTGGAGTATTTTAAGTACTTTTTCAGGAGGGGTACTGGTGGGAACTTGTCAACAAGCTTGAATGCAAAAATAAATCCAACAGCCACAAGATGTAGTTTCTTATTGACAAAAATTTCAATGAGATCTGTCACACATAAGCAAGAAATTGTAGGTTTTCATCAAGCTGCTTCCAGGACTGAAAGACAAATTACTTAAATATAGACATCTCCAAATTTTAGGAGTAGTGATACAAGTAGATGCAGCACAAAAACTTGCCCGCCAGAAACAGGGAAAGGAAGGGTAAGAATATGTGAAGAACTCATCAAGAGAAACTCCGAGATATATTATGCAGAGAGTTCAGAAAATAGCATTCAGACACAAAACTACTTCTACAAACCACCAATACTTAGCAATTTTCAGAACAAAAGAAACTAAGATAAAAGCATAACTGGCATGATAGAATTTATAATCACATCATGGTAGTAAAACATTGTAGCCAATCACCATTCATGAGTAGTTTGCATAATGTTAGTTTGGATTAAGTGCATGGATCAACTGTTATGTAAAATTCTATATGGAATAAATAAAAAAGAGTTATACTAATATTTCTATCTGTTAACTTCAAAATTAGGGCATAGGTTGAAAAAATATGGCCAACTAATAAAAACCACCAAAATTGTGGTGCTGAGCTGATAACATCTGTGACTCACTGTCATATGATTCGTACCCACAAGAAAAACTATTCTTTCTTGGCACACCCCAAATATTGATTTAATTGATGACACAGTTAAAATGAATGAATCATCCTTCTCCCAACCCGCCCACCCATACACATGCAAATTTGGGAAGAACAAGACTGCATGAAAAAGTGGATAATAAGGGTTAGATGAATAGTGAGGGCTACTAATTTGTAATGAATAACTATCACTCAGATACTGGTTCAATTGATAACCCACTTAAAATGTAACATATTAATAATCCCAAGTGAGGGTAGTCTTTTAAATGGGCTTTTGAGATAATTACCAGGAACCTTATCTGCGAGACCAAGGACCCAACATAATTCAGGTGCTTGTTTATGCTCAGCAACAACCACAAAAAGTTTTAAAAGCTCATCGGTATCAAAACCAAAGGCCAACTTGTATGAAGCTAAAAGATGCAGGAAACCCAAAACCTCCAAAGAGTTACTGGACACCGCTATCATTTTCACCTTCCACTCGCGTGCAAGTTTCAATGCCTCTTCTTTCACATGAGGTTGAATCTGTGGAGAGATTTTCGTTAACTGCTCTAGTAAAAGAATGCAACTCCTTCTTACTACGCCCTCTTCGAATTCGACATCTCCCTTCTTCAAATGGGGAGGGTAAAACCCCTCCATTGCATCCAGGACTAGCTTTGCAGGATCCAATGACAATTGAAGAGCTCTACAAACTTCAAAAACCATTGACTCATGATCCTTCGAACGCTCATTTAGGAACATCTGCAAATTCCTCCCATCCATTCTGACTACAAATTGATCATCTGCAGACAAACAATTACTTACATTTTCATCTGACACACATTCCACTTGCTTCTCTTTCAAATCAAGTTCCTTACTGAGCTCTTCAAACAGTTTTTGCTCAACCTGTACATGGGAATGAAGGGCATTATCAAATTGCTTCTCTTTCAAATCAATTTTTTTAGACCGTTCTTCAAGTTGCTTCTCTTTCAATTCAAGTTCCTTACTGAGCTCTTCAAACAGTTCTTGGTCCAATTTGAGTTGCTTGTTTTTTGAATGAAAATCCTTAAAACACTGATTGATATATTTTTGAACAGAATTCAGTTGCTTCTCTTTCGAATCAAGTTTTTCAGCCCTTTCTTCATTCAATTTTTGCACAGAATCAAGTTCCTTCTCTTTTAATTCAAGTTCCTTGCAACGTTCTTCATTCAAATTTTGCATCAACTCAAGTTCTTTGAACCTCTCTTCAACATGTGCCTCTTTCGTATCAAGTTCTTTGACGCGCCTCTCTATCCAACGTTGAATTGAATCAATTTCTTTAGAACGATCCGCAAAAAACTTGTCTTTCAAACTGACTTCCTCGAGCCGTTGATCGATCGATTTTTGGATTTCTTCAAAATGCTTCTTCTCCACCTCAAGCTTCTCACTGAGCCTTTCCTCTCTCAACTCAACATCTTCGATTCGGTCCTCGGTCCACCTTCGAATTACATTGACTTGTTTCTCTTTCAACTTCAAATCTTCGATCTGTTCTTGTTGGAAAGAATGAAACCTCTTCTCTTTACTCTCAAGTTCTTGAACGCGTGACTCGATCGATTTCCGAATCAAATCGAGCTCTTCGTTGCTTTCCATTACTGATTCTCGAATAGACTCCAAATTCTTCTCTCTCGATTCGAGTTCAGTGACGCAACCCTCCAAACACTTCTCGGTCGAATCCAAGTGGCCATCGAGATCCTTCCATTCGAGAGCTAGCAGAAGAATTGCCTTCCGGATGCGGTTTTTCTTCGAATCAATGAACTTCAGATTCGCTGATATTCTCTCTGATGAAGTCATCTTTGTCTCCTACTTACAGATATATACAATTTATGTTACCATATATATTCACACTCAAAATCCTAATGTGAGATGGGTTTAAATTATCGACTAACCGAAGAAGAAAGACTTGATGGGTTTGCAAATTCTCGATCATAAACAATGCAAGTGGAGAGAGGGAGAGAGAGAGAGAGAGTAAAGGGAAGTGGATTGGAAGAGAGAGAGAGCGAAAGGCACAGGGCTAAAGGCAACACCGATCATGGATTGCTGGTCCGCTAAAGGCGCAGCGCATCAGCCTGTTCTGCCTAGTGACGACACATCATGGACCAAAAAATAGGACAAAGGTGGGACAAGTAAGTGGTTAGTCCACACGATCAGCTGTTGTCTTGGGATTGGTGAATGAGTTTGGGTTATTGATAAAGGGTCCGGCTTCTGTCCAGTCCGACCCGGACTGGACCGTGCTGTTGGGCCCGTGGGAGCTTACCACGGGTCCCATTTTGAAAATCTAAACCGTTCAATGTGTAGAACTCGTCGAGTACTACATGTTTGTAAAAAATCACGTGATTAGATATCGATAGTTATGTGATCAAATCAGTTTTGTATAAAAAAAAATGGACGGTGAAAAAATAAACGGTTGATAAAAAACTATTTTGTTCACTAGCTATCGATATCCAATCAACGTGATTTTTTACAGGCATATAGTACTCGACGAGTTCTACACATTGAACGGTTCAGATTATCAAAATGGGACCCGTAGTAGACCCCTATGAGTCTAATAGCACGGTCCAATCTGATCCCGGATTGGACAGAAGCCATGGCCATTGATAAATAACAAGTGACATGCGTCTCGCTTGAAAAGTTAATTATATTTTAAGTTATTTTAGTAAGTTAAAATATTTGTGTTGGAAAATTTGATAATTTTTTTTATAATTAGATATGATATTTATGAGATAAAAAATAAATTAATTATAAATTTGACGTGATATTTTGTTTTATTAATTATTTTAGCCTATGTCTTTTTTGGATTTTAGTCCAAAAAAAAAGAGAGCCAATTTTTGGTTTCCTAAACTATAACAATCCGAAAATTTAAGTTGTCTATTAAATTTTATATTAGTATTATTTAATTATAAATGACAAAAATTCTAAATGTTTCATTAAATATTTTGTAAGAGTAAAATAAAATATTGAATGTTATGGGTGTATGAGATAAAATATAATTAAATTATGGAGTATATATTATCGAAAAAAAGGAAGGTATATAATTTGTTTAAGATTTGGGCCCAAGTATAAATAAGTAACTAATCTAAATTTATCCATTTGAGGGATAAGCTTCAAGCCTAGAGCATGATGATGGCTACAAAATAGAGAGGTTACGTGTCACCCAAAACATATTGGGCAAATATTAAAATTGGTATAAAAGGAGTGGTGTTGTGAATGGAACAAGGAAAACAAGCTAAGAAAGGGGAAAAAGCCTAGAGCATGATGATGGCTACAAAATAGAGAGGTTACGTGTCACCCAAAACATATTGGGCAAATATTAAAATTGGTATAAAAGGAGTGGTGTTGTGAATGGAACAAGGAAAACAAGCTAAGAAAGGGGAAAAAAAATACTGGAAGTTAAGAAGGTCTTTGATAGTGAAAAGAAAGAGTGATGTATTAATTTTAAGGTGAATTATATTATACCTCGAGTCACTATAATATACTTTACGTATGTTTTGAGTTACCATAATTTATACCTCGAGTCACCATAATATACTTTACGTATGTTTTGAGTTACCATAATTTATTTTACGCAACTTGTGTTTTATAAATTATATTGATATTTCAATTACGTTGATTATTTTTTGAGCTTTATTCGCTTAAAATGAAACTCATGGATATGTGTGTTCAAATTTTAAAAATTATTTGACAATGATTTTATAAACAATTATATTTTGTAAGTACCATCACGGGAGCACCATGCCTTTGGAGACTTAAAATAAATCATTGACTTATGATTGGTCACCTTGTAGCTCTCTGTTGTCATGGATCTATTGACTTCTGTTCTGTGCGGAGATAAGTGCTACACTATTATGGGAACCACTTCTATAATCCGTAAAAAGCCACATCTTCAATCCGTACCTCTGTATTGTTATGAATACATTGACCTCTATTCTGTTTTGTACCGTGATTATGGTTATATATTTTCGTATAATATCATATGATTTCTGAAACGGATTTCTAATATGAGAGTGTAATATTTCTCACTCTGCTATGTGCTTATAGCTGTTTACCAATTTTCAGGAAACAATGCAATTCAGAAATAGCTTTTGGAGAATGTTAGCAAGGCTGCAGAATAGACACACATAGTACTTTTATAATATTTATAATTCTATTCTTCATATGTAAATATTGGTCTTTTTGGTCAATAAATTTTGTTATAAAAATAGAAGCTCCGATGATTATTTTGGTACCCTCACTTAAATATTATTTCCGCTCGCGTTTATTAATTTGGGTAAGAATTGGCTGAAGATAACTTCAGTTACTGACCATCATGATGCTTAACCCTTGGGTACAAAGAGCGGGTTGTGACACAAATACCCCCATAATCTATTATGATTAGTAAGAAGTATCGTCACGTGGTGTCCTAGAAATATCAAATAATTTTTCTATAACAATAATTGATAATAGATTGATCGAAAACAATTGATAATAATACTCTGAAACGATCCAATTCTTTTTCTAAATCAGATATATATTGCAAACTATTATTAATTTCAGTACGAATATCAGAAATTAAAAGCATAATAAAAATAAGCATCACACTTATATCACATATTTCATATATCAGTTAAGTATATTGGTTATGAAGAATTTGTCCATTATGTTTTGCACGAACTCTAGTCTTGACTTTTTCAACGAAAAGTGTTGGGAGACCAGTAATAAATCATTCCTTCCAAAAATCTTGGTTAGCATCATGTCATTGATATGATTTTGAAAGAAAAATATTTTTACACTATCGAAAATGGGTGAGAATTAGAGAACATAAATTAATTAAGAGTTCTTTGGAGCGTTCAAGAACAATTTGAGTATTGCCTACAAAATGTTGAGTCACTAATTGGCTGACAAGTGGTTAGGTCTAAAATTGGAGTGTCTGTTTGGTCTCGGTTGACAACAGTTAAAATTGCTTGTCGTTGTTCTGTATTGAGATAATTATCCCACCAGCCTTTTAATTGACCGGTAAATCCAGAGATAAGCATGCGAGCGAGGGTAGAATCATCGTTGTTAAATGGGTGTTTGGCAAGGGTAACATTAACAGCCATGACCATATATTGGCCAAGATTGAGGATTTGATAATCAGATTTTCCATCTATATTCCATTATCGGAGAACACTACTAGAGAATGAAAAAGGTGTGTCAAAATGTCGTTCTTCTAGTTGAAGATCGACCGGGGTTGGTCTAGGGTAATAATTGCGAATTAGTGGTTGAGCAGAGATCATAGAAGTTTCATTAACTTGGGTAGGAGAATTAGATATGAATTGTTCATATAATTGTGTAATAAAGCATTATCTTGTAAAACATTAATTGTGCCACTATGTCTGGCTCGTTCTTTTCCTTATCTTTTGGGAGTAGATGGAGTAGTAGTGTCAATAATAGGATAAGTAATTGGATCATTATCATCAAGGACTTTGGTAAGAGTGGCTTTTCTCTTGTTTAATTCAGCAAGGAATTCATTAGAGGGACTCGTAAAAGAGTATGCGAGATAAGGCAAAATTTGAATTAAAAGAGGTTAGCAGATTTGATCAGGAGGTACAGAAATATATAATTTATCTGCTCGTTCTTTAATCCGGATAGTTTGCTCACCAATGGTTTGAAGATGCATATTAGTAAAATTTAATTATTCATAAACTTGTCCGATATCAAAACTAGTGGAAGGTGTAGTTTTTGATGATTGAGTGCCTTCCATAGGAGGTCGATTGTATGGTTTAGCATAAAAGGTAAATTCAGCACTGCGTAATGTGTAAGTCATACTAGGAGGATGGACGGATTGGATAGTTTTGCCGTTAAGAATAGGCCGCAACATTTAAATATGCGTTGAGTAAAGTAGTTAGGACTTGTATATAATGGTGAGAACAATCAGTATACCAATGGAAAAATGGCACATGAGTTTTTAGTGATTGTAGCGTAAGAAAGTATTCAGATCTAATTGTTTACTGTTGTGATAAATTGTGGTGTTGTTTAAAATAAATGCAAGTAATAAAAAAATGTTGTTAGCATCATTTAAAAAAATATATTATTAGCAATTCACACACTGTTTATTTAATTTTAAATTAGAAAAACGTAAAAAGATTAGAGGATTAAAGGATGGAATATTGTTGATAGGATTAAAATCTCACTGGATTGTTACAACTCCTACATTCAAATTCCACAAATGAATTAAAAATTACATACATAAAATTAAACAAATAAAATATCAAATATGTGAGTGAAATTATTCAAAATAATACAGTAAATTGAAAATAGAAAATATGGCCCGCGAGCAACTAACATGCATGTAGTCATTGTTTTAAAGGTATCACTTCTTCCCACAAAAAAAGGACAAAAGAAGTAATAGATATCAAAATTTTAAAATTATTTAATCACCATTTGATTATTTATCAAGATAAATTAAATTATTTTGATTGATCAAAATTAAAATTGTCAAAATATTCAAAGTAATGTGGCTCCTACCAAAATCATTAAAGTTTATCCATTTAAATTATAGGTCAAATCTAAATCAAATGGTCAACTTATTTTTGACAACTGAATCAAATGATTGGGTCAACCCAAGATGTGGGTGCATAGAGATATTTGTCAAAACCTCCCAATAAATAATAAATTGTGGAGTATCTAAATTCAAATTCAAAATCAAATCATTTCTTTAAAAAAGAGATAAATTTCTCTCATTTTTAGAAATTAAAATCCATTAAATATTGATTGAAAAGGGTTTCAAAAACAAACAACCCCATCCTTTAAGCCTATAAATAGAGGCTTTCATTCATAAAAAAATGGGACTCTTGGATTGAAGACTCTGTAGAAGCTCTGAAGCATTCTTCACAAGCCCTCAAGCTTTCAAGCATTTTCAAGAGGTGTAGAAGATCATTAAGCACATTGATGACGTGCTGCATCTCCTACGTGTTCAAGCATCAAGCCTGTAGACATTCTATTTTTGACCGTCCTTAAGACTTGGATGCTTCATTTCGAACACTCGATGGTGAAATGTTACGCTATGCAAATCGTTCAATTTCTTCAGTAAAAGGCTTCGGTTTTGAGTTTCAAAACTTAAACCTTGCACCCCCTTTGGACCAAAACCTAATTTTTTCTAACCTAACCACTCAAAGAAGAGTTGGCCAACAAGTGGATGTCAGGCCATTTTTGATTGGCCGGCCATCCCTCTTCATAGCTGGCTAACTATGTTTAGCCCAGCAGATATTTTGACAACTGCCAGCTGTTCTCATACCCATGCCTTGCACCAGTTATCTTTATACAAATATTTTCGATGTGAGATGGTGTTTTTCTATAAATACAAGGCCTTTCCTAAGGTTTGGGGTTAGAAAATTTTGCCAAGAGCCATAACTTCTCAAACACTCTGCCCTCCTCTCTTGCAATATACATACACCTCCTAGAGTACGAAATTTCGAGGACGAAAGTTTTGGTTTCTCTAAATTTCGAGGACAAAATTTTTTAAGGTGGATAGATTGTAACACTCAAGATTTTTTCCCTCCGCTCGAGCGCAAGTGTTGACACTTGAGCGGTCTTGTGAGGCTCCTAGTACTTTTGCAGTCTGTCTGACATTCTGAGAGTTGTGAATTTCACCTCAAGCGCAGGAGCGGTCGGCTTTGTTGGTCTATTAGCTCGAGCGCAAGATTGGATGCTCGAGCGGCTTGCCTAGTTGAGTCTGAATTTCTGGGACTAGTGGGATTGCTCTTGACATTTTTATTATTATATTTGAAGCCTCCTTGTTTTATTTTGAGGCATTGATCGAAGTGGTAACATGATGGCAAAGTAAGATTGGACCAAAAACTTTGACTCAGATAATTTTCCTATGAACAACCATCACTCTTTTACTCTTTTCTTTTTCCACACCTTGAATTTGGGTGTGAGGCTAGAATCATTAGAAAGCTTGTTTCTGGGGCTTCGATTTGGACAGAAGAACGACCTAAAACGGAGTTCGGATGAAAGAGTTATGCCTGTTTGAAGTTTTAGTATCTGTGCTGGAAGCAGGTGCGCTTGAGCGGACTGTGTGAATTCAGCAACTTAAAAAGTGCCTTTCTAGATCATTCCCTCCACTTTTCTTTTTTCTCTTCCTTCCCCTTATCCTAAGTCCAAAAAACCCTAGATTTTTTACCCAAATACCTTCAATTCCCCAAAGTTTTGCCCAAGATCGCTTACCAAAAAGTGAAGAAGGCTTGAAGATCTTACTTTTCTATCGATTGAAATTTGGATTTGCGAAGGATTCTTCTAGAAGCTTTGCGATATTGCTTGATCATTGAAGTAGGGGTTTCTAGTTCTCCATACAAAATTTATAATTTTAAGCATATTGTGATAAATCATGAGATTGGGAGTTTAGGATTTGAAATGTTAGGGTTTACTTGTTGGGTTACGATTATGGGCTTATGAATTTGGGTGTATAGTTAATGAAAGAGTTGGAATAAAAAGTGTTGGGTGAAAAACTTTAATTTCTCTTAAAACCTTAGCTTGGTACATGAACACGATTGATGGTTTTGCCTAAAATGAAAGTAGAATCATGAAATTGAGGTGTTAAATTGCACATATACAAGTTTAATTGAATTGTGGAAGTGTTTGGAAATTATGTAAAAGTTGCGATTGAACTCTTATTGCGAATATTATAAATCATGTTATAATATGAAACCAAATTTGGGGAAAGAATTGTTAATGGTATGGATGACATAAGCCTTGTGATGAAATGATGAAGTGGAGATTTAAGAGTTTACCTCGAATTACGTTGAATTGCATTGAGTGGTGTTGAATTGAATTATATTGAATTGTGTTGAATTATGTTGGGTTGTGTTGAATGATGTTGAGTTGGGTTGAGTTATGTTGAGCTTGGCTGAGTTGTGTTAGGTTGTGTTGTAGTTAGAACCCGCTCTGGGAGTCAAAAATGTTTTTGGGTGCTCACGTCCTTCCGTATAATAGTCGATAAATATGGGGGTGGTTTTGAATTCAACGTGCTCAAATGCCCTGTCTAGGCTTATCGCTGGACAATTGTGGGAAAATATTTTTGAGTGTTCACTGGTCCTGGCGTATTGTAGTCGACAAAAGTGGAAAAATGGTTTTTGGGTGTCCACTGGTCCTGCCGTGTTGTAGTCGGGAAAAGTAGAAAAACAAATGATCTTAAAAATATTTTTGGGTGCCCATGTCCTGCTGTATAATTGTCGGCAAATGTGGGAATGATTTTAAAGTTAAAAATATTTTTGAGTGTCCACGTCCTGCCGTATGACAGTCGGTAAATATGGAAAAACATGGTTTTTGGAAAAATATGCTTTTTTAGAAAATGGCTTTTGGGAGTTCACTTCCCCCTGTATAATAGTCGGCAAAAGGTGGAGGGTGTTAAGAGTCGAGTGCCCACTATCCCGCGGTATCAAGTTGGCAAAAGGTAGGATGTGTTGTGAAATGTATTAAGTCAGTGATGAGATGTGTAACTTGTGATGAACTTATGAAATTACAATTTGATGTGTAATTTGGTATGGAAGGGAAATGCATATAGAAATTATTTGAAAAGAATAGATAATGAAATAGTAATTGGATAAGGGGTTGGTGATAATGAACTCACCGGGTTGTTTGTATCTATAAGGAAAGATAAAAGTTTTGTTTTGTAATTAATTGAGAATTGTTACTGAATATAAAGGAGATTTGGATTTCTACTTTATGGAGTGTAGACACCCCATTTTTGACCGCCCTCACGACTTGGGCGCCACCACTTGCACACCCAATGATGAATTTGTATATGCTTGTCAAGTGCTCGAAGTTCTCAGCGGAACGCCACAACTTCGAGCCTTCAAATCATACACACCTCTTGTCTTGTCTTTGGATCAAAACCATGGTTTTTCAAGCCTAGAAACCTTGAGACCTGCCGCCCACCAGTGTGGGTTGTCGGCCACCAGTGTAGGCTGCTCGCCACTTGTGTAGTTTTGTAGATATTTTGGCCAACTATGCCGGTTGTTTGCACAGATGCATTGCACAGATGCATACACTTTCCTACACGTGTATGTATTGATATTTCTAAGGGAGTTTGATGTTTTTCTATATAGAGGAGACCACCCCTTCCATTTTTGAGGGTTGAACATTTTGGAGCAAAATTATCTCTCTCTCTCTCTCGCAAATTCTTAAGCTTTTGCAAGCTTTTGCCTATACACTCTAAACCAAACCTTGTGATCTTTGAGCTGAGGTACTTTTAAGCATACTTTGAGCTCTTGAGGGTGTGTATCTGTTGGTTTAACACTTGGAAAGGGTTCTTCTCTTCAAGAGGTATAAGTTTTGGCTTGTTGTTTTGCTTTTATTTGCTATTTTGCCTACTGTTTTAGACTATTTTTGGGCTGTTTAAACTCTGTATTTTTTGACTGAAACTTGTGGTTTAAGGCCATTAGGGTTGGAGGGGTGGATCACCCTTCTTTGTATCTCATTTCTTAAGCCTTTACCCTTGTGTTTCCCACCTCTTTGTCAACCTTTTTTGAGATTTTTAATACTAAATTTCAGAGTTTTTTCAGTGGCTAAAATGTTGTTTTGAAGTCCAAAAAATGGAGGGGTACCCTCCTCTCCTTGTGCTTGTTCACTAGCTTAACATGCTCCATGTTTTAGCTCATTGTTCTAGCTAGTTTTGTCTTAATTACAGCATGTTTAGGACTAATTTAGCATTGCTTTAGGACTATTTTTGGTTGTTCATTGCATTTGAGTCTTGTATTGCATGCTTCTAGTGTAATTGTCCTCATAGGCTTGGCAGTTTAGGCCTTAATCACCAACCTATTTGAGTTGATAGCATTTGTTTCTAGCTTTCCATAATTGTGATCACCTTTAATCACCTCTGCAACCTCCATTCTTTCTTGGCTTTTGCTTTGCTTTGAAAGTTGGTTTCAAACTAGTTACTTGTTTAAAGCATGAGATCGAGGTCTTGTGCTTAATGGTTCAATCCCTTTGGGGGTTCATTACCAACGATATGACACTTCTCTTATGCCTAAAACAACTCTTGGCTTGATACTCCTTTCCATTAGAGGACTTAAAGCTCACTCTTGGACTTAATTGACTAAGGAATGGTTGGTAATTAAAATTGAGTAATAAAATTGGGACTAAAAGTGATGCAAGATAAAAAAATCAATTTGGGTTCAATTGGACGTTAATTGAACCCATTGAGTCTTGAATCGTTTCATACTCGTTAGTGATGTAAACGGTTTAAGAGTCAATATCAACCACTTCCCTTGATCAATTCATGATAGGGAGGAGGTTTGGGAGTTCTTTTCTTGTTGCATTTATTGAAATTGTGCACCTTGGTTCATAGGCCATCATGCAATGAGATTGCATCGATTGATGGTTTGTGAATTGAGCTTGCCACTCCTTTGAGCTGTTTTGATGATAATGAGGGGTAAAATATACAAACATATCTTGAGAATACCCTGTTTTGTGCTCTGTATGCTTTTTGTTATAGAAGGAAGAACCAGGATTTTGTGGCTGGCAGGCCACTGTTTTTGGATGGCAGGCTACCATTTGTGGCTTGCAGGCCACCACTTTTGGCCTGCTGGCCACTTTTGTCAAATTGAATAGCAACCTTTTTGGAACAGAACAGAGTAGAGACTGAAGTGAAAAGAGGTTCTACTGTGCAACAGGAGCATTCTGGCAACAGAACAGTGGGATTTTCGGGTGGAAATCCGTGCATGCATGAACATTCCTCGCTTCCCAAGGCTGATTAATTAGTTTAGCTATTTACTTCATGTTGTAATTAATTAGTTAGTTCTAATTTGTAATTAATTAGTTAGTTGTGTTATTGGTTTTGTAATAACTAGCTAGAATAGTTAGTTTATTCGGTTTGTAATAATTAGTTAATTTATTTTGTAATAGCTAGTTAATTAGCTTAGCTAGTTAGTTTGTTCGGACCCTCCTACGCGAGGGCACAGTTGCAATAATGTGTATGTCTTCTAACTCCACGTCTTTCTTTCTTTTATTTACTTGCTTATAATGGGTAGTTTAGAACATCACGTTTCTTTTAGCATACTCCATGATTTTGCATCCACTTGTATTACATGCATTAAACTCAGCACATCATTCTAACTTGCATTGTTAATTAATACTTCTTTGAATACGTGCTTAGACCGCATGCTATCAAATTGATTCGTGTGCCATATTAGTAGTCGAGCCTAGTAATTGCATATCGCATGTGTTGCATTAGTCATATTGCATAGTTAGAATTACGCAATTTTCTAGCTTTGTCATTTTTTTTAGCTTGCCTTGGAGTACTAGGTGAGCTTTTCTTTGTTTTAGCATAATGCATATGTTAGTGTTGCCATGTCAAAGTATATTCACCATGAAGCTAAATACTTAAATGATAAACTGTTTGAATGCCTGTGGATGAAGGCCAGTTACTTGAATTGGGATAGTTTGATTAATGTACATTTAAGCCCATTTTTTCAAGTGGCACATTCACAAACTCTTTTAAAAAACAAACATGAAATCAAATGTTCCAATTTTTATAAATTAGTCTATACTTGTGTACGCATCACATAGTAAACTTAGTCTAATAATTGTAACAATAGCATATAATGTAAATAAGATTCACATCATGATTAGTAGAGGCCAATCTTTGATCGGGCGAGCAGGGGTGCTCAATTCATGACCTTCCATTCTCGTCCCTAAGTTCCCGAGCCGAGACAATCTTGGTAATAATGGACACGTGGCCTTTGGCACGAGTCATGGGTTTTTTAAATTTCTCAAAAATATTTAGGTGGTGATTCTGTATGTGGCAAAACGATCCATTTTTGGCATTTTGATTCCAAATCGATTTTTCAAAAGATTTATCGGATTTGGACTCTTTGGTATTTATCTATTTCACATTGCACTTGTGAGATCAGATTTAGAATTGTGAGAGTCCGAACTGTAGGGCTTATCGTCTTCCGAAAGGAGCACGAAAAGTCAAGCTACATGGAATTATAACAATAATGGATAGACAAGTGAAAATAGAGTGTATGGAGGTTGTTTTTGAGTATTAAGGGAACTTGAACTTTGAGGTTATGGAGTTATAATAATAGTAATTAGTAAAAAGGAAAAATGGAAATAAAAATAGGAATATCAAAATGGAAATTAAATAAGGAATATTTTGGAATTGGTTAATAAATTTAAAAAGATGTTGTTCCTTAAGCATATTTGTTCTCGAAAAGGATTTATGGTTTTTCTAATAATGAGGGATAATTTTTATAGCTGAAAGTTTTCCTTAAATGTTCAAAGAAATTTTGAGAAAAAGATACTTTACGTATAATATTTTGAGCTTACAAAATGTTACCCTACTATATGGTATCACTCTGCATGCATGATCATTTCTATCTATGTGATAGTTATTGTTGTAGAACTATGAGATTCCTACTGGGCATTAGTGCTCATCTCTCGTTGTTTTATTTTTATTTTTTCAGGAAGAGAAATTTGGATTTATTAGTTGAAGAGTTATGGAGTCCATATATCTTTTATGTATAATTTCATCATAGATGTGAAATGAATGAATAATGTATCTTGTTGTTTGTAATTATTTATTTATAGCTCCGTAGTGGAAGTTGGCATGTATTATTATTATTGTTGTATTCATGAAGATAGAGAACATGTGTTATTATGTTTTTATTACTCAAGGGTAATAGATATTTGAAAGAAAAAAAAAATGAACTTAAATTAAAGACTTTTGGTAATATTTCCGAGTAATTAAAATTTAGGGCGTGACAGTTAGGTCCTTAAGTTCAACAACTTCGAACTCTAAGGTGAAAATATTACAGCCCTCAACAGTGGTAGTGGTGGGAATCTCCAAAACCATTTAGTTTGGTTCATTTGAACCTATAACAAGTCCCAAGCCAAGATCTACGTGTCTACACCAGCATTGAAGAAGTTCCAACTGCAAAAACTGATGAGGATTGAATTTTTGTTGCACCAAATAAGTCAAAGAAAGGTAAACTCAATACTCTATCTCCTCAAATAGAGAAAAAGAATTCTCATCGGCAATCCAAATGGAATATGGAAAAAAGAAAGGATAGGGGAATGCTTCAAGTAATGAGGTGCTTGAGCAAAACTCACCTGCACAAGTCACCCTAGAAAACTTCTTTCCAAAAGACTACTTCAATATGGATGTGGTTGAGAAAATTTACATGATTTCAGCTAATGAAAAAAATAGAAGGCTACCAAAGTCAGAATTCTATCACTCGAGTCTTGGTCTTTGATCGCGTTGAAGCACCCTCTTCCTCGCGCTTCAATTTTCAATAGGTTAAGCATTGCTAACAAAGACGAGGACATAACAATATTTTGGCCATGTAGGACAGTCTTTTCTCGACTTCAAAGGACAAGTGCAAAATCCGAAATAGAAGAGCAAAATATAAAGGCAAGGAAAGTTAGAGCCATTCCTACCAAAAATGATGAAGAAACGCAATGCTTGATTCCTTCTCATATGAAGCGCGTGACAATAATCGAAGTTAGTAACGATGGTCATCTCAAAGCCAAATGGCGCACCATTGTATTGACTGAACAAGGCAAAGACCAAGTGAAAGATGACGAAGAAGCCGTACATGTCGCCTCTTAAAGTCAACAAAAGTCCAAGACACTCCTTGACACGAGTCTAAATTGTGTACCCAAAGAAAAAAAAAAAATTTATATCGTAAACTTTGTTTTGACTTGATCTCTTTCCAAGGATACGTAGGCAGCTTGGGACACATCTCAAGTTCAATCAACCAACCAAAAACCAAAAAAAAAAAAAAGAAAATCATTGTCAAAATAAACAAAAAAATCAAATAAAATAAAATTGAAGGATACAGTTGATAAAAGCTTGAAGTCAACCTACAAAATTTGATGATGATGATTCAAGAGCTTGAAATAAACAATGTCGACTTTGATTGTCGAAACTTTTCAGGATGACAAGGCATGGAGTTGAGGCAACATTGGGATGGCATGTAAATGCAGTGACTCTCCCACCGTTTAAACATTGGGATAGCATGCAAAGTGCAGTGGTTCTCCTGCAGTCAAAAGACATTGGGACGACATGTAAAGTGTAGCGGCTCTCTCGTTGTTTAAACATTGGGATGGCATGCAAGTGCAGCGACTCTCCCACAGTTAAAAGACATTGGGACGGCATGGAAGTAAAGCGGTTCTCCCGCTGTTTCTACATTAGGACGACATACAAGTGCAGAAAGACATTGGGACGACATGCAAGTGTAGTGGCCCTCCCACCGTTTCAACATTCAGACAACAAGCAAGTGCAACAGCTCTTCCACCATTCAAACATTGGGACTTCATACAAGTGCAACAGCTCTTTCGCCATTTATAAATCCTAACGCCACGCCAAATCTTCACTAGGGATAGTATATATGCACAAAGTGTAGAGACTCTCCCATCATTTTTTGAGTTAATCATATGGGATTTCTTGATTCGTGAAATAAGAGTGAAAAAGAAAAGAACTAGATATATAATAAAGGATATGTTTGCTTGTAGAGGGTGAGAAGATCGGTCTGCTAAAGCTTTTGCTGCTACTGTATCGCTCCAAACAAGTTCATTGTGGTAACATATGTGGCGCAGGGCTTCAATCCTGATGATGCACCATTACCTGAAAAAAAAAATGTGAGACCTATCCCACAAGAAGACGGCACAACAAAAATGTTTAAGGTTTTGACGGAGTCGCTTCGTTGGCCATTCATTATATAATAGGATTTTGTTTATTTGTTGTAGAAAACGGAGCTTGGTTCAGTAAATTTCTTTGGCAAAGCAGAATTGGCCATGGAGATAAGGAAAGAATATATTCTAGAATCAAGTCAAATTCTCTTTTCCTTGAACCAAATAAATAAATAAATAAACATTTTTAACAGGCTCATGACAAGGCTTATATGCTGATAAGGCATGCATCAATGAACACAAATTGCTCCACCTCAATAGAAGGAAAGGACAAAGATTTGAACAACCAAATCATACCTACCCATGAGTGTTACTGTGTGCTACTTTGACAATACCATACCCATGAACACAAACAAATCGACCAAAAAAAAAGAAAAAATAGCTGTGTTTGGTTAGAAAAGTATTTCAAGTCTTGACTTTATTGCTAGCGAGCAACATGCAGTCCAACTCTTGAAGCGGGGCAATTTGTAGACATTAAGATTTGAAGATAGTTTAATCATCGTCCGATTATTTATTAAGATAGATTAAATGGTCAAAATAGTCAAAGTAATGTGGGTCGTACTAAAATTTCATGAGAGTTAACCCATTTAAATTATGGGTTATATCCAAATCAAATAGTCAACATGCTTTAATAATTGGATCAAGTGATTGGGTCAATCCAAGATGCAAATCCCACAGAGATATTTGTCAAAATCTCCTAATAAATAATAAATTGTGGAGTATCTAAATTCAAATTTAGAATCAAATCATTTCTATAAAATAGGAGACAAACTTCTCTCATTTTTAGAAATTAAAATCCATTAAATATTGATTGAAGGAGGTTTCCAAAAGAACTACTGCATCCTTTGAGCCTATAAATAGAGGCTTTCATTCATGGAAAAGGGGGACTCTTGGACTGAAGACTCTGCAGAAGCTCTGGAGCATTCTTCATAAGCCCTCAAGCTTTCAAGCATTTTTAAGAGGCGTAGAAGATCATCAAGCACATCGATGATGCGCCGTATCACCCACGTGTTCAAGCATCAAGCCCCGCCAAAAGATTGATTCGTTGTTTGTTCGAGATCAAGCCGTTCAAGCTTTTGATCAAATTTCATTCCTCAAGTTTGTTCGTGTGAAAACTTGAAGAAAGCCATTAACTTGTTTGATTCAATAACAAACTTCAACAACCGTTGGATTGCAACTATATAAGGAGATTGAATCAGAGGATCACCATTGTAATTAGTGTAACCCATAGAGAATTGTACCCATTTTATTTAAATTAATAAAATTAATTATTTGTACATTTATTTCTTTTCTTAATTACGGGATACAAAATTTTTGTTTACAAAAGTCTAACAATTTTAAAATATAACCTATGTACTCATAAGCCTTTTTCATACAATATTCATGTGGATTAGAATGATATGAAATGGACGAATCATGAACCAAATTACCTAAAAAATCAATTAAACTTTTTGATTACTCTCAATATAATATTGTGAATTTAAATTGTGCATTTGTAGGGAAACACTATGTTACACACCCTTCAAAAAGTGTATACCATATATATCTTATAATTAAAGAAAAAAAAATGGCGTAACTTCATATTTTCTAAGTCATACCTTAAAAAAAAAAAAAAAAAATGTCATAACTAAATATAACATGAGATATAACTAAAAAATTCACGAGTCATAACTACAATACTATCATAACAAAAAAAAAAAAAGAAAAAGAAATTAATCATAATTAAAAAAGAAAATATCATAACTAAATATATATATGATGCATCCATTTCAAAGGTATGCATGTTAAAATTTCTAAACAATAAATGCACTCGTTGTGCTTTATAGTTTCATATTTTCACCAATTAACACTAGTATATCTTTAGTGGAAGAATATTAACAAAGAAATAATCTCTTTAATGCTACCATAAAAATTAAAAATGTGGGAACATAATTTTGAGTTATCCACATGATTTAAGTGGTTAGTCGAGTTGCTATATGGGTGATTCTAATTGGTTGAGGTATGGTCAGACCACATCTAAATCTTAAATATTCGGATAAGGGACTAGAGTCCTAAATGATGATAGATTCTTTGTTCGGATAGGTTAGGAAATCATATTCCAAATTGGAGATCTTAATAAGTGATATCATTGAAAATGATAAGAGTCCTATATAGTAAGACTTCTAGGGATGAGGACATTGTTCATTATATAAAGAAGACACTCCATAGGTTTAAGGTACTCTTTTACTTGAGAGTTATTTGTTTAGTTGATATATTTGAGAGATAGAATACTGACTTGATTGTTAGAGCGCCCCCAGGTGGACGAGTCACCGGTCCTGTTGTTTTCTGTGTGCACGGTAAGGATATCTGATTTGGTTATGAGGTCAAAATTCAAAACCTACAAAAAATATTATATGTTAATTCATATAATAAATAGTAATTATGTGCAATATTTATTTGTTATAAAATTTGTAACTGAATATATTGAATTTATAAATTTTAATTTTATCAAAATATTCCAACAATAGGCACTTCTTTTTTTTTATTTAGTGATTTTTTTGTACAAAAATTTATGTCAATTTTTTATTTTTTATTTTACTTTTCAAATACAGCTACCATAGAAAGGTTTTAAAAAGTAACTTTTTTAAATAAAAAAAAGTTCACTAATAACAAAAAAAAAAAAAAAATTAACAAAATAATTTTTTGTTCGTTTGTCTCTGAAATTTTTTCTAAATTATTTTATTTTACTTTTACTATTAGAGTCCGCCTAACCAAGTAGAACTTTAAGTATAGAATTTTTTATTTTTTTTAATAAAAAAATTCATTAATGACATAAGAAAATCAATAAAAATGCTATTAAAAAAAAGTAGGAGTTGTTGGTGATAAGTCAATTTTAATGTGGGATATGGCATTTGGTGAGAAAAACAAATTATTGTCGAAAAATTTGCTGTCACCAAAAAAATTGTTCAAAAAATGATCGAAAAAGACACAACAATCACTACAAGAAAAAACACCTTTGGCGACTAAATTTTTAGTCGCCAAAGGTCCATTTTTCGTCGCCAAAAGTCGCGTTTTAACCTTCCCCGACCAATTTTTTTGGTCGCCCGTTTTGTCGCTAAAACCTGGTCGCAGAAGGTTTTGGCGACTAAAAAGATTTTAGTCGGCAAAAGGCAGATGTTTAGCGACTAAAGTTTTCGTCGCCAAAGCTCAATTTTCATTTTTTTAATTATACATTTGGCGACTAAATATTTAGTCGCTAATAGTGAATTTTAAAAAAAAAAAAATTTGAAAAAAATCTTTTGGTGACCAAAAGAGTTTAGTCGCCAAAAGCATATTTAAAAAAAAAAAATTTCCAACTTGTTGCTGCCATGTTTCGATCCTGCGCACAACCAGCACAGCTCAAACCTTGCGCACAACACTCCCTCCACCATGCCACACATCATCTCATGAATATATATGCATTATATATTATTTATATAGTAATTTACCGCTATGAATACAAAATAATATTTATAAATATAATTTTTTTAATTGAATATAATTTATGTCAAAAAATAAATTATTTAGTACAAAAATATTTGGGCCACTTTTGGCGACTAAACCTTAATTTTAGTCGCCAATTTTACATTTTTTGGCTACTAAATGATGCTTTGTCGCTAAAAACTGTAATTTCCGCCCAAAAAACCTATTTTCGGCGACTAAATTTATTTTTTGTCGCCAAAACCTCAACGTTTGCCGACTAAACTCAGTTTTAGTCGCCAAATTGTCCACTTTCAGCGACGAAACAGGTTTTTAGTCGCCAAAACACCTATAATCGGCGACGAAACTGAAGTTTAGTCGCCAAAACCGTGACTTTTGGCTACTAAATCATTTTAGTCGCCAAAAACAGTGACTTTTGGCTACTAAACAACCATTAGTCGCTAAAAGCCCTACATGTGGCGACTAAATTTCCTTTTAGTCGCTAAAAGTATTATATTTGGCGACCAAAAGAGTTTAGTCGGCGAAAGTGCGCACTTTTGGCGACGAAATCCAATTTAGTCGCCATTTCCCCTACTTTTAGCGACGAAAAACGAAATTTTGGTCGCCGAAAGTGTTTTTTGTTGTAGTGAATAGTGACCAATGGTGGTAATTATATGGACAAATAAACAAATTAAGTGGGCATATAGTTGACACATGAACAAACAGAAGATGACATGTGGACATGTGGACAGATAGAGGATATTTGGACAAATAAGTGACATGAACAAATAGACAAATAAATAGCGATAATGATCTTTTTTTGAACTCTTTTTGTTTATAGTAATATTTTCTTTTAATTATGTCAATTTTTTACTTTTTCAGTTCGTCTGATGTAAATGAATCTATAACTAACTAGCTAACTAAACCTACCTTACTTGACCACTATGACTTCTCCAAGAGAGATTATGGGTTTAATTCTCCCTAAGGGTTACAAGTGTGGAGAGACTAACTCCCGTAAATGATAATCTAATAATTAACAATTGACTTTTATCAATTAAAAAAAGAGTAAAAAAAAATATTGAAAGTTTTTGAAAAAAAATTAAAAAATCCAAAATAATGAAAAACATATATATTATTTTGTGCTTATTTTGTCATTTTTGAATTTTTTTAAGATTTTCCCAATTCGTTGAGTAAAATTTTTAAACTTACAGTTTTTTGAATTTTTTTTTAAAAATTACTAAAAATAAAAATAAACGAACAAAAAAATTACTAAAAAAAAGGGAACCTTTTTTATTCATCACCCTTGAAAATATTTTGTATTAGTTTAAGAATAATTAAAATATACTTGTTAGTTTAAGGAAATTATTATTTTTTTTGGATGAAACTAATCTTAATTTAAATTCATTATTTCATCACATTCTACTGCCACAACTATTTCTATCCACCATCTTTGGTCTCCAGTGACCAACATTGGTTGCTGGCGGCATTTCTCTGGCAACTCTCCAGCAAATTGAAATTTCACTCTACTAAGTCAATAAAATTCCACTGATTTTCAAAATAATAAATAGTTAAAAGAATAGTGATTTTTTTTGAGTTAACATGGTTATACAAAAAAAAAATTCACAATTTTCAATGTAAGAAAATTTTCAATTAATTGTAAAAAGTTATAAATTTAAAAGAGTATTAAAGTTTGAATATCTTAGTTAGCAAAAATTTATCAAGTTTTTAGTCTGAATCCAATAAGATTGCATGAGGTCAGAGAAATTTCACTAACCGCTGACTTTTACTCTGGGTCAATGTTAGTGAAATTTCTTTGACCATTGACTTCGACAATTTCACTTATGACGTGTACAAGCCCACAAAGGCCATGAATCACTATAAACACCCCAAGCCCATTACTTGGAGTCCAATACATAACCCAGCTGGTGAGGTTCAGACCAGCTGGAATCCAACATGGTATAAAGAGCCAATGACATTCAGACATATGGCAGGTGAAGGACGAGCCACATCAGCAGACAAAGATCTGCAAAGTTATTGCCATTGCACATCACCATTAATACAGCTCATCACAGCATTTATTACGACAACACCTCCCCGTCGGAACAGGACCCCCTTATTCTGAACAAGGTAAGTTACAGCATAGACTTTCGGCGAGGAGGGCAGGTCGGAAGGGACAGCGAAATGATTACCAAAGGATATAAGCAAACGTTGAAGACAAGAAGAAGATTAAACTTTCTATCTCTAAACGCTCTTTACACCCTACTTCTCCTTCTAACTTGCTCGTCAGAGGGTTCACTGGGGGACTACCCCGTTCCCCATTGGACTTGTTTGCAAGTAACCCGGTGGGCTTGATCAACTGGACGTAGACACTGAAGTGCTTGGACTTGTCTGACCCATTCACTTGGATAAACTGATCCATCAGTTGGCACCGTCTGTGGGAAAGTATTTGCTCCGTGCGTCAATTGTGCTCATTGTCGCCGGAGACCCTATCCCAACAACCTTTTCCTCCTACCCATCAAAGTGTATGGTCACGACTAGATCCATGGCTTCTCATAATAATGCTGCTGACCATCAGGCCGACCCCCCCATCCAAACAACCCACCGCAGTATTTTATTGAGCTTACCAACAGCATTAACTGCATGGCCGAGCAAAATCAGGCCCTGATCAATGCTTTACTCCAAAGAAACCTTCCGATCCCTCCGCCACCACTTCCGAATATTCCACCCAACCAAGAAAGAGCCCCGAGCCATACTGTTCCGCAACCCTATCCACCCAACTTGGAAGGTTTGCAACCTCCTCCTCCTCCACATATGAATCCTCCACCTCCACCCTCACGCCCGTCGGTCGTGGTACCAGCCCCTGAAGGGGAAGCCAGCAGCGTCTAGCCCCCATTGACTGACCATGGTGACAACATTCCCCTATGGGACGCTGAACTTCGAGCAATGAAGCTCCAACTCTAAGGGGTCATGCAGAACATTCAGCATAAACCCTCTACCACAGCAAACTCACCATTTGTTGCCTCAATCCGGGACAAACCTCTGCCCGCCAAGTTCAAAATGCCCACCATTGACTCCTTTGACGGTACGACGGACCCAGTCGACCATTTGGAGACCTACCGAACCCTCATGATCCTCCATGCCTTCCCTGACGAAATCATGTGTCGGGCTTTCCCCGTGACATTGAAGGGGTCAGCTCGACTGTGGTTCAGTCAGTTACCAGCAGATTCTATCTCCACTTTCCAGCACCTCAGCGACTCCTTCCTTAGCCATTTCATTGGAGCCCAGCGCCAACACCGCCCGGCAACCCAACTCCTCAACATCCGTCAGACCGAGGGGGAGTCGCTGCGCAGTTTTGTTACCCGCTTCAACACCGAAGCCCTCCAAGTAGCGAAAAACGATGACAAGGTCATCCTCACGGCTTTCATAGCCGGGCTACGATCATCCGATTTCCTTTTTTCCCTCTCCAAAAACCCCCCAACCTCCATAGCGGCCCTACTCTCCAAAGCCCAGAAGTACATAAATGCTGAAGATTCACTAGCCACTCGGCAGGATCCAATATCTAAAAACCCGACCCTCAGGGAAAAGAAAAAAGACTCAGAACCCAGAAACACCCAATATAATAGCCAAACACCCCACTATACAGACCGACCCCCCCGCACTGACCGGTCGGCACTAGCCCGACCACCCGGCCGGTTCGAGCGGTACTGTAGACACCCCATTTTTGACCGACCTTAAGACTCAGACATCACCGATTGAGCGCTCGGTGATATTGCATATTGTGCTCGTTCTGAGGTTGCGGAGTCTCGGCTGCGAGCCTTGCCTCCGGACTTCCGGACTCTTTTGTACTTCGCCTCGGTTTGCGAACCAGGCCCTGTTTTCTCTGTTTTCTATTCCCGAAGGGAGAGAGAAGTCTCGTAGACCATCTCTCAGTGGCCGTAGGCTACGTTTTGTGGTCGTAGGCCATTTTTCCCGTTTGGAGCCTGGTTCTCGGTTTTTCGGAGCTGTTGGCTGTGTGCCTCGGTTCGGGACCGCTTAACCACCTCCGTTTGCTCCGGTTTTTGGCACACACCTTATTTCCTCCCTTTTGAGGGACACTGTGGTCCGAGAGACCAACTTCGTGGTCGAACACCACTTCCGGTGCCTAACAGCCCACTTTCAGGGCCCCGAACTGCGTGTTTTGGCTCCCGAACCTTCATTCTGCATTTTTGGGCACCGACCCGAACTTGACATAGTCATATTTTGAGGTCCTTTTCATATTTTATTAAGGACCTTTTACTGTTTGAGATCTCCTACCGCCACTTGCTTCTTCGCCCCTTTGTATGCCATTTTCTTGCATGATAGTTTAGGCCTACTTGTATTTATTTTCGTGGCTTGTCATAAACTATAAAGTGTCTTATTTTGAGCCCCTCTTCAACTTTGTTGAAGGGCTCTCTTTGGTTTGAGATCTTCTACTATCACTTGCCTCTTTATCTCCCTTTAGGCCAATTTTGAGGGGAAATTTGAATTTCATTTCCCCCCCATTTTCCCCCCCTCTTTTTCCACCCTTTTTGTCTATATAACCAGCCTCCCAGCTGTGTTTTGAAGGGTTAGACATATTGGTTTGAGCCTCCTACACTATATCTCTCTCTCTCTATATTCCAAGCACCAAAACCCTTTAAATCCTACACCATTTTACACTACAAGTCATAGCACCATACTTCCAACCTCCATTCCAGCCACTTGGAGCTGTCTTCCAGAGGTTAAAAGCTCCCAAACTTGGTCCAAAGGTTGCTAAAGATTGGTTCTTCAAGGGTGAGTCTCGTTTTCCCTCTTTTTGCTCCTTTCTTGGTCTATATTTTAGCTCCTCTTTCTTGCATATTTGGGCTCTGACCCTAACTAAAAGTAGCATTATTTTGAGCTCTTCTTCATATTTGTTTAAGGGTATTTACCTGTTTGAGGCTTCCTTCTTGCACTTGCCTCTTTACCCCTCTTGTATCCCCCTTTCTTGCATAGCATTTTTGGCCTATATGTAAACTATTTTGAGGCATGATGTAAACTGTAAATAGGATTATTTTGAGCCCTTCTTCAACATTGTTTAAGGGCTCATCACTGTTTGGGGCCTCCATATATCACTTGCCATTGTATCCATCCTTGGGCCCCATTTTTGCATGATTCATTAGCCTATTGTGCTTCTGTTTTTGGACTTTGGTCTGAACTGTAAATAGCCTTATTTTGACCCCCTCTTCATGTTTCATTAAGGGTCTTTAGCTGTTTGAGGCACCCTTTGTATACTTTGTGTTTAAGCCTCTTTTTGGCCTTATTTTGCATCGTATTTTGAGCATGCTTGTACACTGTTTTGGCTCTGATCATAAACTGTAAAATGCCATATTTTGGGCCCCTCTTCAACATTGTTGAAGGGCCCTCTTGTGTTTGAAGTCAGCAGCTGCCACTTGTTTCATTACCTCTCTCTTTTTGGCCAATTTTGCATGCTATCTTAGGCCTATGTGTGCTCACTGTTTGGCCTTTCTTAGAACTGGAAACATGCTTGTTTTGGGGCTGCCTTTCTTCTGTCTTTAGGTCTCATGTTCAAATAATGCATGCATTGCATAGCTATAGGTCATTCCTTGAGCCAAATTTCATGTTTCGGGATTGATTCCATGCATCGGGTGTTGTTTTGCCATGTTTCGGGGCTGTTTTACATCTCATTTTGCCTCTGAAAATTGCATGTTAGTATGTCATATTTCATGTCTTGCCATGTGTCTTGTTAGAGTGGCATTCCGTGCCGTAGGTTCGGTCCTCGGTTTGCGTGCACGTGCGCACGCATTTCGAGTGTCTCATTTCCATCTAATGGCCTCCTATGTGAGTGTGGCTGAGGCCCACTTGTGTTGGTGTAAGTCCATTATACATTGTGTATGCCATTCCATTCCATAGCATTGTGTATGCTAGGTTGTATGTTAGCGCATCGTGTATGCCATGTTACATCGTGCATCGTGTATGCCATTTCATAACATTGTGCATGTTAGGTTGTATCTTAGTTTTCATTCATGCATGCCATACATATTGCATTGTGCTTGGGATAGGAGTTAGCCCGAGCACGGGAAACGAGGGGCGTTTCGTACTCCGAGTGACAGAATGTGTCTCAATTCTCCAGTCACCGACACTCCGGATTATCCATGATGGAGTTAGGTTTTAGTTGAGTTTTCATGTGCATTCATTCTATATTGAGTAGTGCAATTCGATTCCTCGGCCATCATGCATTGAGGTGCGTGATTGGTGGCACGAGGATCGAGACATGCATACATTTGTGAAAATACATTGCTATGCCCCTTTCCTGCTCTCTGTTGTAGCAAAATCAAGAATCAGCAGTCTTCCAGGACTTGGCGCACTTTCCAAGAATAATTGTAAAACAGAGGCTAATTGGGGCATCGCAGTGGATTTCCGCGCGAAGGCAACCCGGACATGCATCATTCATCATCCGGAGCGGAATCAAGGCAGTCCCTGGCTTGCATGCCAGTTTATTATTTTTCTTAGTTAATTTATTAATTAATTAGGAATTTGTACATATTTGGACTGTATTATTTGGACTGTACTATTCTTTTATTCGGGACTGTATATTTATTCGGACCCTCTGTGCGAGGGCATAATTGTAATAAGTGTGGGTGAGTGTGATGTATGTCTTCCAACCCCACGTCTTTCTTCCCTTTTATTTACCTGCTTATGATGGTTAGATTAGGGCATATTTCAATTAGCATACAGTATGATAGCATGTTTGCATTCATTCATCTGTTTTGCATGCACCGGCTCGGCGCATCATACTAACTGCATTTGTATTTCAATTCCAAGTTGAATACATGATTAGCTGTAACATTCCATATGCCATGTTTAGAACAGCCTGCTATAGTTTGCATTTTTGGCATGTGTTGCATTAGGCATTTCTGTATACTTAGGATTCATGCATGGATTTCTAATGAGCTTCTGTTTTGGCTTGGAGTACTCGGTGAGTTTTTATGCTTTAGCATCCTTGCATGCGTGTGAGTGGACTGCCATGAATAGCATGCTTATCATGAGGCTAACTACTTATGTGATATAACTGCTTGAATGCCTGTGGGTGAAGGTTGGGTTATTTCGATTGGAACAATTCATCAAATGTTTGTTTTAAGCCCACTAGATAGTGGCAAAACCATTGTTTTCTAAGCCCACCTGAGGGTGGCAAATCCACGTCTTAGCCTACCTGCAGGTAGTACCATCAAACCATTTTCAAACAAACAAACATGAAATGTTTTGTTCCAATTCAGGCGACTCAGTCTATACTTGTATGCTGTGCGCATCACATAGTAACCTAGGCTAATAACCGGAATAAGAATATACAATGTTTCAAAAATAGATATCATGGTTAGTAGAGGCCGATCTCTGACCGGGCGAGCGGGGGTGCTCACGAAGTGACCTTCCCCAATCGTACCCAAGTTCCCGAGCCGAAGCAACTTTGGTGATGACGGACACGTGGCCTTAGGCAAACGAGTCAGGTTTCTTAAATTTCCCAAAATAAAATATTTAGGTGGCGACTCTGTATCTGGCAAAGCAGTCAATGTTTGGCACTTCTTTTCAAAAAAATCTATTTTCAAAAATGATTTGCCGGATTTGGACTCTTTGGTTCAAGATTAAGAACCGTGACATTTGAGTCCTTGAACTGTAATAGACCCGCGAGCGAACGGAACGGGGGGAGTCGCACCCTCCCGGGAGCGTTCGGGGACGTCCACAGTTTCTGGCGACTCTGCTGGGATTTAGAGAACTTGACTTGAGCTCATGATATCTGGTTTTGACTACACTTGTGTGTTTCTTTGCATTGCATTTGCATTGGTGCGCCTAGGACACCGTGTTTGCCATCTGCTATTCCTGAACGGTTTGCCGGAGGCTTGTCTTGTCAGGCATGACCATAAGGCTGACCGGTTGTGGGCTCTGCCAGTATGGGAACATAAACCCCGGTTTTACCGAGGCACCCTTTTTGACCATTCGACCTACTGCATATCGAAATCCATAGTGACCATTCCAAACTAGGACAGGTTGCTTACCCGATATAGGTTGTTTGAAATTGCTGTGTGCGTAGTGAAACCCTAGTTCCTGACAAAATAGGACAGGAAAACCCTACCCCAACATAGGGGTGTTTTGGCTCTCACTTGCTTGTTATGTGCTTTAGAGTGCGTCTCTACAGGAATGCATGTATCAGTTTGCAAGTTCGGGCATCAGGCCTGCGGGCACCGGTTCAGTATTTTGGGACTCAGTTTGTAGGACAGAGATTTGGGCAGAATTCAGTAGAGAGCACACTCATTCAGCTTTGCTCATATTGGTTATGGTGAAATTAGGCTGAGATGCTGTCGGTTTTCTCTTTTGCTAGGTAGTCTCGGAACCATAGCTTCAGAAGGCTCCAATATCCCCCGGGTACATTGGATCCGTGTTGATAGACTTTGCTAGGTCAGAAATTCAGTTCAAGGGCAACCAGTTTTCCTTCGCTAGTGGTAAGGCAAAGGAGGTGCAGACATGGTTCATTTGTTCATTTGATCCGACAATCACCAGTCACATCATCAGCAGACCCGTGATGGCACAGGGTTCAGAAGAATTTGTGGCTATGATAACAGCATTAAATCAGGGAACTGCAATGCAGGATGAGACCAGTGCTGAAACGCAACGCCCATCTGGGGCATTTGCCTCGCATCCAACTTCGGGACCCCAACCGAACTTTAACCCACTTCTGCCAGCTGAAGATTTACAGGGTCCAGATCCCCGAGAAAGGTTGACTCAAGCTCGAGTTTCCACACCCCTGGTGCAGCCTACTGAGAAGCTTCATCCCTCTATGTCAATGAATTCAGTCCGACTGCAATGAAAGTTGCGAACCTTGAGAAGCAATTCAAAAGGGCACAGGGCCTTAACTCCATTCACGACATTGAGGATGGGTCCAATGAAGTTACCGTAGGGCTCCCAGTCGGGAGTACCAATGCTGGCGGTAGCACTGTTTCCAAACCCGCTAAAGTCAACACAGTCACCATAGCCGACCCTTTTGCCAAGGCCAGCCTACAAATAGCCAGCCCAGCCCGAGCTCAGGGTAGATTTTTCACCCCTCTCCATATGAGCCTGACTAGCGCACTAAAACTCCTGATGGAAAAAGGGCATATCAAACCCCTCGATCCTCAACCTCTTCTCGACCCACTCCCAGCCAGACATAACCCCGCCAAGTACTGTATGTACCATCAGCAGCGCGGTCATGGCACCGACCGTTGCTATCGCCTTCGTCATAAGGTCCAAAATCTCATCGACAACCGGACGATAGCTCCACCTTCAGACCCCAATGACCAAACATCTCCTGCCTACCTCAATCTCATCCATATATTGCCATCCACCTATGACCCCAGCATATACATCACCCCGGCCCATCTACCCAAACCTGAGGTGTTTATCCCGGAAAGTATGGACTTATGCATGATGGGTGCACCTGAACCCCAATCATCTCAAACCCGAGAACCCACTACTTCTGAGTTGATGGGAATGATTAAAGATCTTCAAAGAACCATGATAGATCTGGCCTCCGGGACATTGGCTCCATCATCGACCACACCACATACTGGGAATTTCATGTCAAAAGGCTCTCCAGTCTTGGGACGGGCTGCATTTGAGGAAGGCCAATCCCTTGGCAAAGTGGAAGCGAGTGGAAAGAACAAAGTAGGGGCGGGCATGGATCCCCATGAACATCTTCTACTCGCTGTTGAGGCTTTGAAAGCTGAGGGACTGAACAAAGAGCAAGTCTTCGCAGTTGTTGCAAAAGCTGTGGATGACACTTTCGCTACTCAAGTTGGGGGCAGTTTGAATCAAGGGGCAAGCCGGGAGACGGGTCATTGTATCAGATACGATCCTGTTAGCTCTAATCCTCCACTCAGAAGAGATCAGCAAACTAGGCCAGCACCTGCTAATCCCTTTCCTAGTGCGTCCAGCAAAAATCCACAAACCCAGAAGTATCAACCCCGAGGTCGGAGGGTTTTCCATGCCCTCTATATGCCTTTGTCCAAAGCTCTCCAAATCCTTGTTGGACAAGGCCATCTCAAACCCCTTGAGCCTCGGCCTCTCCCGAACCCTCTTCCGGCTACGCATGATGCTACCTAGTACTGCGCATACCATCAGCAAACTGGCCATACTACCGACGACTGCTTCCGTCTTCGCCATGAAGTACAGGATCTATTTGACAACGGGGTCATCCTCCCGCCGAGCTCAGCAAAGTCTATCGGCACTGGGTCAGTGAACTTGGGGGATAATGTTATGTGAACGGGGGATGAACCACCTGCGGACGGCGCTCGATTAACTCCAGACGTAGGAATGTCACGCACTGTTCTGAGCAATGTGCAAATACCAATTTTTGTGCTTTCTGACTTGGGTATTGGGTCAGTTTTGTTGTTTTGTTTTGAGTCTGTCTTTTTGTTTTGAGTCAGTCTCTTTTGTTTTGGGTCTGTCTTGTTATATCGAGTCAGTCCTGTTGTATAGGAGTCGGGTGATTCCGGGGGTGTTACCTCGGGCGTCACCATTTTGTTTTGCGTTTGTCTTTTTGTTTTGTTTTGAGTCTATTTCTGCCAGGAAGCCAGTTATGCCAACAGATTTTGAATGAAACAACAGTGATTTTCACGCTCTCGCATTTGCTTCTGCCTTGTGCCAGTTATGCCGGAAGTTCTGAAGGAGATGGCAGTATTTGACTAAGGACTCTGTCTTTTCTGCGCCTTGAAGTCATTGTAATGACCTGAGTTTTTCAAAACTTTTTGAACACTGCGGTGAAAACAAAGAGGGAGGAATTCCTCGGGATTTGCAAAAATTTGATCAAACTGAGAGAAAGAGAGGCGTGCTAAACCCTTAATGAATGAAATCATGCTTGTTAATGTGAGTACTGGGAAGGACCCTAGCTTGATCCAGACTGGTTTCACACTATCTTCAGCGCGAGCGACTTGTCGCTTTCTTAAAAATTTTCAAAAACAAAATGTTTTGCGCGGTCCTGCGAAGACCTGTGTGGAATCGCTCTTGAGATTGTACAGCCTAGGATCGCTCTCAGGCTCGAGACTCGACCCCTTTGCTTCCGAACCTTGAACTTGAATTCAGAAGGTTCAACGGTCAACTACCATGTGAGGCCTGTGTGGCCAGATTTGAAGCAGCCCTCGAACAAGGGGCCAGGAAAGTCGGATCAAGAAGATCAGAAGATCAGAAGAAGCTTGCAAAGCTAAAACAGAAGTACCCTTCGAACTAGGGGCAAAGATGTCAGATGTGCTCGAAGAGCCGAAGATGAATCCTCTTGCAAAACAACAGCCACTCTCTTGGATACGGATGGCTTTGAGATCCTAAAACCATTTGGCATGGACTTGTTACACTTTTACCCTTTGAGAGGCTCGCTGGGTCGAAAACCCGGTAGGGCAACCCAGGCAAAAGTTAGAGCAAGAGAAAAATACAAAAAAGAAAGCAAAAAAATGCAAAAGAAAAGAAAAAAAAAGAAAAAAAAAAGAGAAAAAAAAATGCAAAAAAGAAAAAAGAATGAAAAGATACAAAAATTGAAAAAAAAAAGAAGAAGAACAAAGCTCGCAAGGTCGAAAACCCGCGACGGGCGCCTTGGCAAAAGTTAGAGCCTAAAAAGGAGAGATTAATACCCGAGTGTATCTTAACCCCGAACTACGTAAGGCTTGATTCCCATCTTTGGGATACGTAGGCAACTTCATTCTGAAGTCCAGCCATAAACTCTTCCAAATCGACTGTGTCCATGTGATGGTTCTGGTCATCTTTGTCTTCACTGTATCTGAGAGTCTGGTTGTGTTCGTCGCTCTAAGGACTGACTACAATGCGCTGCGGTGCTATCCAAACAAGGGGCAACTTTCCGTTGCCATTCAAAACGCTGCAGTGTCATTTCAAACAAGGGGCAACTTTCCGTTGCCATGCAATGTCCTTCAAACAAGGGGCAATTTTCCATTGCTATGGGTCCGAGGTTGTGCATCTCAAGAGTAGGTTCCGTGCTCATTGAGCAGTGGTCGTTTGCAAAAATAGTTTTTGAGAATTTTTACTGAGGTTGACTAATCTTCTCGAAAAGTACCCCATTTTTCAAAACTGGACCATTTCTTGGACCCAAAAAAGGAAAACTCTCAGTGCTCATAGCCTAACTTGCATGATTTTAAATCAGAAAATCGAACAAGCGCGTTAATCTAACTCTCATGTTGGTCAAAACTGTTTTAGTAGAAAGCAAAAACAAAAAATGGTCAAAATGATGAACTAGGGGCACAGTTGAGTCGGGTGTTCTGTCTTTTCCCTTTTGTCAAAATACTTGCCAGAAAGGGCACTCTACTTGTCAAAAAGGGCACCGTATTCGCCAGAAAAGGGCACAACAAAGGGCAGAAAGCTCTCACAACCTCCAAGCAACAAGGTATCAAGCAAAGTGCGAAGCACGAACTGGAATGGGGCAAGATATCCCACTCCATCATCTGGACAGATCTTATCACGTCCAAACTCCCCAGTAGAGCATCGTCAACCGGTCAGCTGCAGATTTGCTACGCACCCAATTGTAGCACAGCCCCTCTGTGGGAGAAACTCACTAGCTGCGTGCAGAAGAAGAGAATCTAGCGGAATGCTAGGGGCAAGAGCCCACAACTTTCTATTTATCCATCAATCACCCAGGGGAGGGATTTAAAATGAGAGATTAAAGAATAGAGAGGTGTGCGCTGAGAGAAAAAGTGAGAAAAGGGCTTTTTCAGAAAAACAGAGCTTGAGAGCCGAGTGATGTGAGAATCACAAATAAGAAAAGGGTGGGAAACACTGCCCGGTGAAACAGGCTCCCTGTGCACATCTGAGTGTCGTGTCTTTTTGTTTGTCTCGATTCTTGTTTTGAGTCATCTCGAGTGTTACTCGATGTGTCTAGGTTGTGTGCCTTTTATTTCCATGTCGAGTCGTTTTGCTGTGTTTAGTCGTAGGCTCAATACTTGGTCGAAAACTCATCTCTCAATTTCAAAAATAAAATCGTTTTGTGCTCCGAGTGCCGTGCCATTCTCCACATTTGTGCAAAACAGAATTTGTTCTTTCATAAAACCGCAGGGTTCAACCCAAGTCATGCGAGAACAGTAAAACCAGGACCTATCTGAAGCTATGTGGGTTCCAGACTGCAAGGCCAAAGAAAAGAGGGAAAATTTGCAGCATCCGGGTTTGTTTCAACTTCTACAAGTTCCGTTTTGCATCCTGTCTTTTCAGATTAGACTGTCTGTTCAGAATGAGCTGTGTTCCGAATAAACCAAATACTGTGCTATGAGTTGCGTGTTCAGAATGAGCAGTGTGCTGATATGAACTGTGTGTTCAAAGTGAACAGAATACTATGTTGACTATTTCACTGTCTCAAGCCAGAATGGCGATCAGAAGTGCTCTCCCTGAGTACCATTCCCCGTCAGAGTTATCTCGGCTTTTGTTTGCAATGAGGGAAAGTTGTGAATATGATCAGAAAGAAAAGTGACATCCATGGCTTTTACATATAGAGATTACCCCTTGTCAGCAAGAAATCATTCTACCATTCTTCCACTCGCGTGAGGCGCATTTGGATTTCGAATCCACCTTTCCTCCTTTCACGTGAAACGTGTTAGGATGCCATTGTTTACCCAGTTAAAACCTTCCCTCTCTCCGTATGAAATACGTTGAGATACGCCTGTTGGTTACACCATTGTTTACCCGGTTAAAACCTTCCCTCTCTCCGTATGAAATACGTTGAGATACGCCTGTTGGTTACACCATTGTTTACCCGGTTAAAACCTTCCCTCTCTCCGTATGAAATACGTTGAGATACACCTGTTGGTTACACCATTATTTACCCGGTTAAAACCTTCCCTCTCTCCGTATGAAATGCGTTGAGATACGCCTGTTGGTTACACCATTGTTTACCCGGTTAAAACCTTCCCTCTCTCCGTATGAGATACGTTGAGATACGCCTGTTGGTTACACCATTGTTACTCCCCCTGGTTAAAACCTTTTCCGGTTGCATTGTAGACGCGCTGGGCGGGTTGTTTTTGGACCTCCTCTCACGATTTCATTATGGTTTGAGTGTCCCCTTCCTCACACGATTTCAGCGTGTTTGGAATTTATCTTAGGTTGCGTGGAACGCGCTCCTGATTGATTTTCTTTCTTCTTCCTCCATTCACGAGTCCAGCGTGGTTGGCGTATATCACCATTTTGCATCTATTATACTCTCTATTGCATCGCATCTATTATATATTGCATTACCTCTATTACATCCATTGCATCGTATCTGTTTTATTGTCCGGTCTAGGAGACCTTAAATCCTCTAAAGGTGCAATTCCTTTGGTGTTTGTCGTGCCCGAACGACTTCCGGTGGTCTGGTATAGCCACCTGTCTGTGTTAGCGGTGAGTTCCTAGGAGACCAACTGAGACGGTGGAAACTAGAGTTCGAATGGCTCTTGCCTAGAACGCAAAGGTTCGGGATTTCCGAGACTAAAGTCTGGTTTAAATACCCAGGGGTATATCCTCGACTTGAAATCTGTATGGTAGCCCCATAGATTGAGATAGCATCTGTATGCGCCTCAATTCTGGATACTGATCCAACCTAGTCTGTCACCCTGTTGGAGAATAGGGAAAGCTGCAACCATAGTCAGGGAGAAAAGTAGCACCTGTGGTTCGACCAAGAAGAAGCAAGAGATCCCCAGCACCATGAGGCACGATATTGTATGTACGGTTCATTTGAGGCTGGTACGACCAGACGAACCGCGCAGGTATTGTATCTTCTCCATATGAGACGTGGCAAGAATTAAATAATTCTCCGCATTCTTAACTGCATGAAATGTAGTTGTTGCTTTGCATTCTTGCTTAAAACTATTGCATCTATTGTAAATATGTGCTTCATTACAGCTTGCTGCATTTGCATGATCATTGAGTCACCTTCGGCGTCTTGCATTGCTAGTTGCATTTTGCCCCCCTGCCTGCGGGCGCGCTTGCTGGCACATCTCTGTTTATCTCGCCTGTTTGTCTAAGTCTTCGGTCTTGTCAAAAATGGGTCGTCTCTGGGCTTTGACATTCACTCCCGTCACTTATGACTTTCGAGTTCTGTCAAAGAGGGACAACTGTAGACACCCCATTTTTGACCGACCTTAAGACTCAGACATCACCGATTGAGCGCTCGGTGATATTGCATATTGTGCTCGTTCTGAGGTTGCGGAGTCCCGGCTGCGAGCCTTGCCTCCGGACTTCCGGACTCTTTTGTGCTTCGCCTCGGTTTGTGAACCAGGCCCTATTTTCTCTATTTTCTCTTCCCGAAGGGAGGGAGAGGTCTCGTAGACCATCTCTTAGTGGCCGTAGGCTACGTTTTGTGGTCGTAGGCCATTTTTCCCGTTTGGAGCCCGGTTCCCGGTTTTTCGGAGCTGTTGGCCGTGTGCCTCGGTTCGGGACCGCTTAACCACCTCCGTTTGCTCCGGTTTTTGGCACACACCTTATTTCCTCCCTTTTGAGGGACACTGTGGTCCGAGAGACCAACTTCGTGGTCGGACACCACTTCCGGTGCCTAACAGCCCACTTTCGGGGCCCCGAACTGCGTGTTTTGGCTCCCAAACCTTCATTCTGCATTTTTGGGCACCAACCCAAACTTGAGATAGTCATATTTTGAGGTCCTTTTCATATTTGATTAAGGACCTTTTGCTGTTTGAGATCTCCTACTGCCACTTGCTTCTTCGCCCCTTTGTATGCCATTTTCTTGCATGATAGTTTAGGCCTACTTGTATTTATTTTCGTGGCTTGTCATAAACTATAAAGTGTCTTATTTTGAACCCCTCTTCAACTTTGTTGAAGGGCTCTCTTTGGTTTGAGATCTTATACTATCACTTGCCTCTTTATCTCCCTTTAGGCCAATTTTGGGGGGAAATTTGAATTTCATTTCCCCCCCATTTTTCCCCCCTCTTTTTCCACCCTTTTTGTCTATATAACCAGCCTCCCAGCTGTGTTTTGAAGGGTTAGACATATTGGTTTGAGCCTCCTACACTATATCTCTCTCTCTCTATATTCCAAGCACCAAAACCCTTTAAATCCTACACCATTTTACACTACAAGTCATAGCACCATACTTCCAACCTCCATTCCAGCCACTTGGAGCTGTCTTCCAGAGGTTAAAAGCTCCCAAACTTGGTCCAAAGGTTGCTAAAGATTGGTTCTTCAAGGGTGAGTCTCCTTTTCCCTCTTTTTGCTCTTTTCTTGGTCTATATTTTAGCTCCTCTTGCTTGCATATTTGGGCTCCGACCCTAACTGAAAGTAGCATTATTTTGAGCTCTTCTTCATGTTTGTTTAAGGGTTAGGTTTTAGTTGAGTTTTCATGTGCATTCATTCTATATTGAGTAGTGCAATTTGATTCCTTGGCCATCATGCATCGAGGTGCGTGATTGATGGCACGAGGATCGAGACATGCATGCATTTGTGAAAATACATTGCTATGCCCCTTTCCTGCTCTCTGTTGTAGCAAAATCAAGAATCTGCAGTCTTCCAGGATTTGGCGCACTTTCCAAGAATAATTGCAAAACAGAGGCTAATTGGGGCATTGTAGTGGATTTCCGCGCGAAGGCAACCCGGACATGCATCATTCATCATCCGGAGCGGAATCAAGGCAGTCCCTGGCTTGCATGCCAGTTTATTATTTTTCTTAGTTAATTTATTAATTAATTAGGAATTTGTACATATTTGGACTGTATTATTTGGACTGTACTATTCTTTTATTCGGGACTGTATATTTATTCGGACCCTCTGTGCGAGGGCATAATTGTAATAAGTGTGGGTAAGTGTGATGTATGTCTTCCAACCCCACGTCTTTCTTCCCTTTTATTTACCTGCTTATGATGGTTAGATTAGGGCATATTTCAATTAGCATACAGTATGATAGCATGTTTGCATTCATTCATCTGTTTTGCATGCACCGGGCTCGGCGCATCATACTAACTGCATTTGTATTTCAATTCCAAGTTGAATACATGATTAGCTGTAACATTCCATATGCCATGTTTAGAATAGCCGAGCCTGCTGTAGTTTGCATTTTTGGCATGTGTTGCATTAGGCATTTCTGTATACTTAGGATTCATGCATGGATTTCTAATGAGCTTCTGTTTTGGCTTGGAGTACTCGGTGAGTTTTTATGCTTTAGCATCCTTGCATGCGTGTGAGTGACTGCCATGAATAGCATGCTTACCATGAGGCTAACTGCTTATGTGATATAACTGCTTGAATGCCTGTGGGTGAAGGTTGGGTTATTTCGATTGGAACAATTCATCAAATGTTTGTTTTAAGCCCACTAGATAGTGGCAAAACCATTGTTTTCTAAGCCCACCCGAGGGTGGCAAATCCACGTCTTAGCCTACCTGCGGGTAGCACCATCATACCATTTTCAAACAAACAAACATAAAATGTTTTGTTCCAATTCAGGCGACTCAGTCTATACTTGTATGCTGTGCGCATCACCTAGTAACCTAGGCTAATAACCGGAATAAGAACATACAATGTTTTCAAAAATAGATATCATGGTTAGTAGAGGCCGGTCTCTGACCGGGCGAGCGAGGGTGCTCACGAAGTGACCTTCCCTAATCGTACCCAAGTTCCCGAGCCGAGGCAACTTTGGTGATGACGGACACGTGGCCTTAGGCAAACGAGTCAGGGTTTCCTAAATTTCCCAAAAATAAAATATTTAGATGGCGACTCTGTATCTGGCAAAGCAGTCCATGTTTGGCACTTCTTTTCAAAAAATCTGTTTTCAAAAACGATTTGCCGGATTTGGACTCTTTGGTTTAAGATTAAGAACCGTGACATTTGAGTCCTTGAACTGTAGTAGACCCGCGAGCGAACGGAACGGGGGGAGTCGCACCCTCCCGGGAGCGTTCGGGGACGTCTACAGGTACACCTCCCTTAATTCCCCCATGGAACAAGTCCTCAACCAGATCCAATGGGACTACCCCCTCAAATGGCCCCTACCCTCACGGACCCCTTCCAATCGGAAAGATCAGTCCAAATATTGTCGTTTCCACCAGGACCATGGCTATAACACTGATGACTGCATCAACCTCAAGGATCAGGTCGAGGCCCTAATACGTCAGGGACGTCTCAGCCGCTTCATGGACACCCGCCCACAGCAGAGGCAAAGAACCGAGCCCCTCAGAAACAACCGCCGACGCATCCCACCCCGGCAACCAGCTCAACCTAACTAAGACCATAATCGCCCTCCACAACAGCCTCGGCCGCCAGGTAATCCCCCTCCGCTAGTTGGTGAAATCCGAGTCATTTCAGGTGGCCTTGCTTGTGGAGGGCCATCCTGCTCGGCTCAGAGGGCAGAACTTAGAAAGATAAGGCAAGGCTCAGACAAAGCAGTTGCCACGGTAGACCAACCCTCCAAACAGCCCAAGCAGTGGACAGAGCCCATCACCTTCACGAACGCTGATTGCACAGGCATCCGTTATCCTCATGATGACCCCCTCGTCATTTCTGCCCTCCTCTCCAACTATAAGGTCAGACGGGTTCTCATCGACAACGGCAGTTCTTCAGACATCATATTCCTCAACTGTTTCCGCCAGCTTAAGATTAGGGAGGAAAGTCTGTCGCCCCTCCAAACCCCTTTGGTCGGTTTCACTGGCGACCGGGTGACCTCCATCGGCTCCATCGATCTTCCCATTACCATCGGCGAATACCCACGACAAACTACGAAGTTGCTCACTTTCCTTGTAGTCGACTGCCGCTCTGCCTACAACGTCATCCTTGGTCGCACCGCCCTCAACGCTTTCCAAGCTATTACTTCAACCTACCACCTCGCCATAAAGTTCACTACCGACTTGGGTGTCGGGACAGTAAGAGGGGAGCAGACCGTAGCCAGGGAATGTTATGTCGCCTCACTCAAGGAAGTCAAGCTGAAGGAGGCCATGATCATTGAAGGACTTGATGTACGAGATGAGGACGAGCTGGTTAGAGGAGAATCGGTGGAAGAGCTCGTTGAAATCTCCATCGATCCCACCAACCCAATGAAAACGGCCAAGATCGGCAGCCAACTATCCCCCCAAGCTAAGGCCAACCTCACTGCCCTTCTGACCGAGCACAATGATGTATTTGCCTGGACTCACTCAGACATGCCAGGCATTGACCCCTCTTTCATAACTCACCGCCTCAGCATTGAACCTCATTTCTGACCTTACCGTCAGAAGCAGCATATTTTTCATCTGGAGCGCAATACTCTTATAGCTGCAGAGGTTGACAAACTCCTTGAGGCCCAATTCATAAAAAACGTGGACTACCCTAAATGGTTGTCAAACGTGGTCCTAGTCCACAAGAACAATGGCAAATGGCGACTCTGTGTTGATTACTCTGACCTGAACCGAGTTTGCCCCAAAGACAGCTATCCTCTTCTCCGCATAGATCTGCTGGTCGACGCTATGGCTGGTCATCAAATGCTCAGCTTCATGGACGCTTTCTCTGGCTACAACCAAATCCTGATGCACCCGTCCGATTGGGAGCATACATCCTTTATTACTGACCGAGGTACCTACCACTACCGTGTGATGCCATTCGGATTGAAGAATGCTGGGGCCACCTACCAATTATTGGTCAATGCCGTTTTCCATCACCAGATAGGTCGAAATATGGAAGTATATGTCGATGACATGCTGGTCAAGAACAAACTCTCCACTGATCATCTGACTGACCTACGAGAAACCTTCGCCACCCTACGCAAGTACCAAATGAAACTCAACCCAGAGAAGTGTGCCTTCGGCGTAGGATCTGGGAAGTTTTTGGGTTTTATGGTTAGTCAGCGGGGCATTGAAGCTAACCCTGAAAAGATCAAGGCCTTGATTGAGATGCAGTCACCCAGAACGGTTAAGGAGGTCTAAAGACTCACTGGGCGAGTTGCAGCCCTCAACCGCTTCATTTCCCGCGCAACAGATAAGTGCCTACCATTCTTCAAAGTTCTTCGGCAAACTTTTGAATGGACGGCTGAATCCGAAGAGGCTTTTTAACGGTTGAAGCAGTGCATGGCCAATCCCCCCCTCCTTTCGCAGGCAATCACGGGCAAGTCCCTCTTCCTCTATCTAGCCGTATCAAGCACCGCTGTCAGTGCAGCTCTTATCAGGGAAGACGACTCTGTCCAATGACCGGTCTATTACATCAGTCGGGCCCTTAGGGGAGCGGAGCAGAACTACCCACTGTTAGAAAAATTATCTTTGGCCTTGGCCACCACCTCCAGACGACTCCGTCCTTACTTCCAAGCCCACTCCATAGTGGTCCTCACCGACCAACCCTTGAAGAAGGTCATGCAGCAACTAGAACTTTCCGGCAGACTCATGCAATGGTCGGTGGAACTCAGCCAGTTTGACATCTCTTACCGCCTTCGAACAGCGATTAAGGGGCAAGCCATCGCCGATTTCATCCTGGAATTCACTAATTCTACCCCAACCGCTGCCTCTACTCCCCCACCAGCTCCCATTGAGCCACAAGACCCTTATTCTTGGACTCTCAACGTCGACGGATCATCTCGCAGGGAAAGTAGTGGGGCTGGCCTCATCCTCACCACCCCTGAGGGTGGTTATTTCAAATGCACCCTCCGTTTCCTGTTTGAGGCCAGTAACAATGAGGCCGAATATGAGGCATTGATTGCAGGTCTTCGCCTAGCCAGGGATATTGGTGTCAGCTACATCCGAGTGTTCAGCAACTCTCAGCTCATCATTGGACAGATCACGGGAGAATTCGATGCCAAGGAGGACACAATGCAGGCTTACAGGGATATTGCACTTCCCCTTGTTCGCCTCTTCAATACCTTCCACATCAAGCATATTCCTCGGGTGGAAAACTCTAAGGCAGATGAGATGGCTCAGTTGGTTTCTGCAGACTAGTCCGACCTCAGCCGTGGTGTCTGCCTAGAATACCTATCCCACCCCGCCATTTGCCCCGACCAGCACGAAATACAATTCCTCCAAAATGAGCCCATCCCTTGGGCGTCGGACATCTTCCTATTTCTGACAACAGGGGAACTGCCAGACGACGACCAGCAAGTAGCCAAAGTCAAGGCCCGATCGTCCAATTACATCCTCGTCAGCGGCATTTTGTACAAATGTGGTTTCTCACGCCCCTATCTACGGTGCCTCAATCCGACTCAAGCAACTTATGTGATGCAAGAAATTCATAAGGGTATCTGTGGCAATCACTCAGGCGGCAGGTCCCTGGCCCACAAGATACTTCGCACTGGATATTTCTGGCCTACTCTCAACCAAGATGCGGCTGACTTTGTGCTCAAATGTGATAAGTGTCAGCGTTTTGCCAACATCCCCCATGCTCCTCCTACTGAATTGATCACACTTTGCATCCCCTACCCGTTCGCCAAATGGGGGATCGACCTAGTTGGCCCTTTACCCACCAGCCGAGGCCAGACCAAATTTGCCATTGTCGCCATTGATTATTTTACTAAGTGGGTAGAGGCAGAACCCCTTGCCACCATTACCGAGCGTATCACAACCAAGTTCATCTGGCAGTCGATCGTTTGCAGGTTTGGCATCCCTCAGGCCATCGTCTCCGACAACGGCAAACAATTCGACAACGCCAAGTACAGGAAGTTCTGTGCAGACCTCCAAATTCAACCATGTTTTTCTTCCCCCGGTCATCCCCAAGCCAATAGCCAAGTTGAGGTCACCAACCGTTCTCTTCTGAAGATCATCAAAACCAAGCTAGAAGCTGCTAAGGGGCTTTGGGCTGAGGAACTACCAAATGTACTCTAGGCTTACTGAACTACAGCTCGGACTCCCACTGGGAAAACTCCTTTCCGCTTAACATACGACGCTAAGGCGGTTATTCCGATAGAAGTCGGTCTGCCTACCCCTAGAGTTTTACATCCGGATCCAGCACTAATGGAAGAGCTCCGTCAGGCAGACCTGGACCTAATTGAAGAACTCAGAGAAACCACTACTGTCAGACTGGCCTCATACCAACAGAAAATGAGAACACACTACAACCGCAAAGTCCGACCAAGGGAGTTCGCTGTAGGGGACCTTGTCTTGAGAGAAGCAACCCTTACCACTAAAAATCCGACTGAGGGTAAACTGGCAGCCAAATGGGAGGGACCTTACGTTGTGAAAGCCCGACCACGTCTGGGCACTTACCGACTTCAGGACATGGAAGGTCGAGATCTCCCCTACCCCTGGAACGCTGAACACCTGAAGCGCTACTTTCAATAAGTTCCTACTGTTGTATTGCTCAGCTGTTGTATTTTCTTTTTGATACATAATGTAAACTTGGATCGACTAGATTACGCTGTCCATGACAACAATTCTATATCTTAGCTATCTGTGTGTTGTCTTAATAACATTCCCATTTGCAGCACTTATTACAAGCCTCAGCCAGACCGAGCATCACTCCAAAAGCCTCAGCCAGACTGAGCACTAAAAAAGCCTCAGCCAGATTGAGCACTAAAAGCTTCAGCCAGACTGAGCACTAAAAGAGCCTCAGCCAGATTGAGCACTAAAAGCCTCAGCCAGACTGAGCACTAAAAGCCGCAGCCAGACTGAGCACTAGAAGCCTCGGTCAGACTGAGCGCTAAGAGCCTCTGCCAGTCCGAGTGTGAAGCACTCGGCCAGACCAAGCCTCAATCAGCCTTAGCATAACAAGTCTTGGCCAGACCGAGCGCCACAGTTTCAGGGTCAGACTCAGTTACCCACAATGTCAGTAAATCATAGCTTTGCCCCAAATGAGCACGCATGCATGGCTCGGTCAAGGCCACCTATGCAAATTTCATGCTTGTGGAATTAGTAGATACGCCTAGTCACAATTCCAGCTCCAAATCTTTACACCACTCTTTGCTCAATCGAATTCCAAAGACGTTCTTACACGTCTTCTTTACAAGACAGGTTATTTTCTTCTCAATCAAACCCTCACAAGTCAGCCTTTCTCCTCACAAACCAAGCCTCACTCCATAAACCCCTAACCTACTTGAGTCGTGTGGCAAACACAAACTTGTAATTTTATAACTTTTTAAACTTCACTCTGCATTATTACAAGTTCAACTTCACCCTGCATTATTACAAGTTCAATTTCACTCTGCATTGAGGAGTTCCTAACTTTACTCTGCATTGAGTTTTCATTACAAGCCCAATTTCACTCTGCATTGAGGAGTTCCTAACTTTACTATGCATTGAGTTTTCATTACAAGCCCAATTTCACTCTGCATTGAGGAGTTCCTAACTTTACTCTGCATTGAGTTTTCATTACAAGTCCAACTTCACTCTGCATCAAGGAGCCCCTAACTTTACTCTGCACTCATTTTTTATTACAATTTCAATCCCACTCTGTCTTGAGGAATTCCTAAATTCAGTTTTTATCACAACTTTATCACAAGTCCTTTATCACAAGTTTTCATCCATTTCAGACGCACAAGCAAAAACAGTCAGATGTAAAACACAACTGAAATTTTATTTATCCACAACTTTGTACATAAGTTCATTACAGCCATTCAAAAAAAAAAAAACCAACAACACAAAACAAGAACAATTCCCTCATTCCTACTCAATGGAGACGAGGTCTTCTTCTTCAATACCCTCGTCTAGGGGGGTTTGGGCCACATCGTCCTCACCAATTGTTACACTACTAAGGTCTAAGTCTGGGAACAGTTCTTCAGCTCTACGTTTGAACATCTTCCAGCCACTGTCCCAAAACTCAGCCATTTCGTGTTTGTAGAAGTCTGACTGCTGGAAGCTCTCAATAACTTCTACTTCAGTTCTGCCTCTAGCGGTCGTCCTCGATGGGCCCGCCTCCCCAGACTCTTGCCTAGCCAAGCTGCTGGCGATCGCAGCATCAACTGCCATATGAAATTCAGTAGACCCTTGTGTCCGACGCTCGAGCAACATTTTGGTTTCTCGAGAGGTCTGTGTATATATCAATACGAAAAAAATATATTTTCTTTCATTTTTTGATCTCTCTCTCTCTCTAAAAAGTAACTTTACCATTTCTCCACTCTCTAGTTCTTGTCTAAACCCCCGCATACACTTAAATCCATTGGTCTCATCACCGTAGTGCTTCGGAGAAAAGTGTAGAGCTCGTAGAGGTGAACCTTCTAATCGATTTTTTATTTTCTTTTTTGGCTCCGTCAAACTTTAGGTCCTATTCTTCTGTCTTTCGAATCTTGAGGTACGGATTTTTTCAACCTCTTTTTATGATTCTTAACCTCGTTATGTGTTCCTTGAAAAGTGTAGTGATTTGGGAGTAGTGGGTTTGATTTGGGGTTTGTTTTAGGAATATAAAATAGGGGTTTTCAAATGGGTTCATGGGAAATGTTATGGAGATTAGCACATTGTTAAGTTGGGTTGAAATCTTGAAAATTTCTCCTTTAAATGTATTTTTTTGAAAGGAATAGATGTTTTGTTGGAAATCTTGGATAATGTGTGTGCTTGGTTTGAGTTTTTTTAATTAAGTTTTTTAAAAATTGAGTTTTTTTGTTTTTCATATATATATTTTTTGTTTTTAGTGAATATTTTTAAAATTTTAAGCATTTTTTTTTACTTTTTTAGATGCTCCTTACTTAGATGTATCTAAAAAAAAAAATAAAAAAAAATTGTGAAAAAATATTTAAAAAAATTAATAAATACGAAAAATATATTGAATTCTCATTTTTATTTTTTTTTGTATTTTTGGTATTTAGTGAATTTTTAAAAGATTTTTTTCACAAAAATTATACTTTTTATGTGTATTTATGTTAGGTGTGTCTAAAAGTTAAAGAAAAATTACTTAAAATATTAAAAAAATTCAGTAAAAAAAAAAACAGAAAATAAGAAAGTATGATTTTCTTAATAGTATTTTTGGAAAACCAAAAACAAACAAAGTGATTAGTTTTTTGAATTAAGGAAAAAGTGAAAGATGTTGAGCTTTTGGGAATGATAATATGAATATGTTTACTAATGATGAGAGTTGCGTTGAATATGTATTATCACTACTATATTGAGATTATGGAATTATACATGTTGTTTGGAGATTTATCTTTTGTATAGAGATATTTGTTTTGGTTATTAATGGAGGATAGCTTTAATTGTTGTAGAAATTGCATGAGGATTAGGTTAATTGAAAATAATTACTCATACATTTTGCATTGAACATTGTTTCATATTTATATATTGAAAATGTATCGTTTTAAGAAAAAATGGTGAATACCTTGATGAATCTGGTTAAAGGGTTTGGTTGCGGTATTATCTATGTTGGCATGTGTATCCTTAGTAAAAGTCCAGAAACCCATGCAATTAGTTACCGATCCTTCCAATTAGTACCAGCAAAATGGCTTTGATAGTGTTTGTATAGCCTACTGACAGACATGTACCTAGAGATTTCTAGTATTGTGTACGCACTGTCCTATTTTCTAATTTAAAAAGTATTGTTTTACAAATTGATTTATAATCTTGGCATGGCATTGATTTGAAAGAGAAAGTGTAATGTTTCGGTAGATGGCATGCATATGCATTCATTATATGACTTTGTTAACCATCATATAGTGTGTTAAAGCATTATCTACTGGGCTTCAATTCACCCTATGTAGAAACCAACATTCAGGTACTGATGGTATGCCTTCACCAAGTACTTAGCTTGGGAAAATTATGGAGCTGAAGGCTCCTTCTGTTATTCTTTTATTATAAATATCTTTTATACAAGCCTCAAACTTTTTATTTGTTTTAGGCTTGCCTCATTTTGTTGTAACCAATACATCTTGGAATTATATACCCACTAAGGCATGAATGTAACACCCGCATCTTTTAATCCATTGGAGAGTGTATTTAATTCCCTTATTTTCATTTTTGGGAGTCTTTGGAGTTGTTGAATGTTGGTTTTGGAGGAGTATGATCTGATTTAAACTCATTGGGTTTGTTTGTTTGCGCTTGTTTGTTTGTGCTTGTTCTTATCAAAAAGTTCCTTGGTGTTAGGTTTTATTATTGGCAATCCCGTTTGACAAGGATTTCTTTAAGAAGTTGATTTTCTTCCAAAACTAGGATTACTTTTGAATTTCTATAAGTAATTGGATTTCTTCCAAAACTAGGATTACTTTTGGATTTTCTATAAATAGTTGGTTTTCTCCCAAAACTATTTAATTCCTCTAGATCTTCTTTTTGGTTCTTAAGGTTTACATCTGGGGATATTTTGTTAGTTTTCTTTGATGTTTTATTGAGTATTCAACTCATGGTTTAAAGAGAGTACATCAAAGGTTTTGTTTGTTATACACAAGAGAGAGAGAGTTGTTCTTCGGTGGATTCTAAAGAATTCGAGCCTGAAGCTTCGGTGGATTCTGGAGTGGCTCATCGTGAAGACAATTCCAAGGTGAAGACGGGGTTGGAAGGGGCACATAGAGGTTGGTTCAATTAAGCGTGGATTCGCTAGGTAATTGAGAGTATACCTGTGTAATTCCTTTAAATCTTCTTAGTGGATTGTTTTGTGGCAGTTGCCCGTGGTTTTTTAATCACAGTTGGAGGTGTCCAATTATGGTTTTTCCACGTTAAAATCATTGTGTCGATTTGTCTTGATTGTTTGATTGGGATTGTTATATACTGCCTAAAATTGATACATAATCATAAATCAACATCTAGGGGATTTCTAGATTTTTTAATTGGTATCAGAGTGGGTCGTTCTATTTTTTTTTAAAAAAAAATCTTTTAGGACGAGATCTTGTTTGATTTGTGATAATGGATTCAATTCGTGAGGGAAATTCAATGGTTCGACCGAAGAGGCCGGTTGAGAATGCCACTGATGATGAATCCTCAGAGAGTGATGATGAAGAGCTTGAGCAAGCTTATGAAAAGTTGTATAAGGAGTCTCTTAAGTTATCCAAATTAAATGACAAACTCACAACGAAACTCAAAGCTTATGAAAGTGAGAACGTCAAACTTAAGAAGAAGATTTCCGAGGCTAGGATTGATGCCATCAAGATAGCTAATGATCAACAAGCTCTTTGTGCAAAACTCTTGACTTGTGAGACAGAGAGGAATGAGCTACAGCAAATCTATGCAACATATGAAAAAAAGATTGAAACTCTCGAGATGTCTCAAGTTGCCTTGGAGGAGCTAATCATCAAGAAAGAGGAAGAACTCAAGTGTGCTATGGCTGCCATTGGTCTTTGGAACAAAGGATCAAAGACTTTAGACAATATCATTGGGTCTCAACAAATTTGTTCTGACAAGAGTGGCATTGGCTTTGGATTTGATGGTAAGATAGAACAAAAACAGAGTGTATCTACATCTCATGATACAAGAACTCAAGGAAAGGGAAAACAAAAAACTCAACATAAGGATGGACTTTTCAAACTTCCTAGAGTTGGTAAGGTAAAAGAAAAGAAGGTACATCCTATACATCCTATTTTTATTTGTCATCATTGTGGTATGCATGGTCATATTCGCCCTTATTGTTATGAATTGCATGGGAGAATGTCTCATAGAGATGGAAGAAATTCTAATATCTCAAGGGGTAGGAGACACTTCATTGGTCATAAGGAGGTTAAGGGTCATAATAAACCTTGCTATTTTGATTTGCTTGAGACCAAACATGAACAGAGGTTGTGTTTACCTAGACCTAGGAATAGGAAGTTGAAAACCATGTCAAGACGGGTTCTCATTGAAGGGGAAGGGAACCATAACGTCAAGACACCACCCAAAAATCGCAATTCTCACAACTTTGTTTATACTAAAGCGGTTTGGGTGAGAAAACTTGACTTGTGTTAATTTGTTTATTTGTTTTAGTTTTTGAGTTTTTGTGTGTTTTTTTTAATGAGAAAAAAATGTGTGCTTGTTCGTTTTCTGACATGTTTTGTTTTCTAAAAAAATAAAAAATAAATGTGTGCATGTTCGTTTTTTGTCTTGCTTTGGTTAAGAAAAAAATGAAAAAAAAATCCAAAAAGATTTTCTTAGTATGGTTTTGCAAACTTGAATTTTTTTTTGAGATGTCCTTGGTGCATATTGGAATTGATAAGAATATCCATTACATGTTAATATGTGTGTGCTTTCTGTGGTCATTACTCATTTTGGAGTGTGTGTTTTTTGATTAGTATGTCTCATTCTGTACACACTCTTGGATTAGCAAATATCGGAGTCTTCCGCCTTAGTGATTATTTTTTCTCTATGGACTTCTGGCATTGTATCTTTTGCTTTTCTAGAGGAATTGACCTATACTAGCATATCATAGGTGATGTTGAGTCTCTTAACCATCTTCTATCTTTTTGCATCTTCATGGCTTTCCCCTCTATTCTTTGTAGTCCAGCCATGAGAAAAAGGCTACCTTAGAATCACCAACCAGGCCATCCTTATTATATCCATGCTTCTCTGGTTCGGTTTCTATAGTCTTGAGCGTGTCAGCCGCCAATGAGCGTGCAAAAGAAAGAAAAAAAAAGATGTGAAAAAAAAATAAAAATAAAGGATTCATTGATTGAGGGGGAGCCTCCGTCTTTACTCACCAAATACCCCTTGATTCCTAGTGGTTTGACTTTCCTTAGTTGTGCTTAGATTCTCTTGTCGGAGGTCCAGCTATCAGATCACTACTAGGATTTGAATCTCGTGTTTGTCGAACTTCAAGAGTCACACACACTGTGATACCCCTGTTCTGTATTATGTTAATTTGTCCCTAATATGTATGTGATTATATGTTTTGATATGATTTTATGTGCCATTATGTGGATATATGTGGTTTTGGAACTCTATCTGTTCACCGTAGGAAAAATCTGTTTGAATCATCCACTTCGGGAATTAAATTGAGGGCCTTATCAGCCACAGAACTCGAAATTGATTACGCCATTGTGATTGGCATAATTTTTAGAGCCTACGGTGAAATTTAATTGAAAATTGATTCGAGTTAGACTAAATTGATTAAATTGATGAATTAAGTGCTCCTTTTGTTTATTATTTTTTTATATGGGTTAGTGGAGCCATATAAGGATCATATACACCCTCATTTGTTCCTTTTGACTTCAAAAATCTGAGAGATACATTTGAGGGGGTGTGAAGGCCGGCTATAGAGAGAGAAAGGAAGAGACTTGGGCAATTTTTGGCTCTAGCTTAGGAATTTGAAGGTTTAACTCAAGAATTTACTAGAGTTTGGAAGATTAAAGCTCCTAGGTGAGTAACCAACCCGTAACTCATGAATTTGAGTTGTGATTTTGTGAATTGAAGATTAATTTGTGATCTAGAACATGAAAGGAGTTGGTTTTGATGAATTTGAAGATTATATATGCATGCATGCATGTAGTGTTTTGAATTTGCATATTTGAGCTTGAATTACATGACTCATGTTGCAATTTTGGTTGAAATCCATACATTTGACCATCTTTTCATCATATGAGATGGGAATGAAGGTTATATGTCACATGCATGTACAATCCATGGAAGTAGAAGCTTTGAATGCATGAAATGGTTACATTGGTAATGAGTTTGATGGAAAATGAGCCATGCATGTGGATAAATTATGAAATTGAGCTTCAATATGTTGTAATTCTATGTTTGTACCATGTTACTACATGACTATGTGAAGTTTGGACCGAAATCATGCATTTAGAGCCTTTGAATTTCGAGTTGAAGCTCAAGAACACATTCTGGAAATTCCAGAATTTTGACTCCCGCTCGAGCGGGGGAAGCGCCGCTCGAGCGGAGAAATCGAGCTCCCAGCATTTTCTGCAGACATGGTTCCCGCTCGAGCGGGGAAGCTTACGCTCGAGCGGGGAGCTATGTAGGCAGGCAGCCCGCTCGAGCGGCCGAGTCCACGCTCGAGCGTGAATTCGAGGTAACCAGTACTTTTGCAGGCCTTAAGGGTCCGCTCGAGCGGGGAAGTTGACGCTCGAGCGGGGACCCTATTTTCTGAAATCCTATTTTTGCATTTTCCGTTCTCTTTCACTTGCAAGCACTCTTAGGCATATGTTAAGCATTGTAAATGAGTTAATGAGATAATAACAAAGCCTAAAGAGGAATATGTGAATTAAAGAACGGATTGAACTGTTAATGACCCTTTTTGTGTTCATGAAATGTGTAGGGTCAAGCTCCAGGGCAAATCCACAAGCCGATCACTGTGAGTAATATCGATATTTGAATGCTTATGAATGTTCAATTGCTTATTCCCTTAAAGCTTATGAACTGCTAATTGGGATTGTGGGTGTAAGTTGAACACGAATGGACCAAAGGTCGTTTTGTTGAACATGAATGGACCAAAGGTCGTTTTGATAAACCTGAATGGACCCAAGGTCGTTTTGACATGAATGAGTGGGCCGAAAGCCGTTTTGATATGAATGAGTGGGCCGAAGGTTTTTTGATATGAATGTGTGGGCCGAAGGCCGTTTTGATACAAAAGTGTGGGCCAAAGGCCGTTTTGAAATGATTAAGTGGGCCAAAGGCCGTTTTGAAATGATTAAGTGGGCCAAAGGCCGTTTTGAAATAATGATTGGGCCAAAGGCCGTTTTGACATAATCAAATGGGCCGAAGGCCGTTTTGAAATGAATGAGTGGGCCAAAGGCCGTTTTGAAACGATTAAGTGGGCCAAAGGCCGTTTTGAGATAATGATTGGGCCAAATGCCGTTTTGACATAATCAAATGGGCCAAAGGCCGTTTTGTAATGAGTGTAAAGCTGAATGAGTAAAAGGCCAGTGTGTGCGGAACTATGATTTAAATTACCCTTATATATGTTAACTACAGAAATGAATTGGGCCCAAGGCCGATTGGAAAACGTTGTTCTACGTCTTGTCGCATAAATTCTGTAATTGATATTATTCACTGGGCTATCGCTCACGCTCATTCATGTTTTTGTAGGTGAGCCAAGTGAAGTGCAAACCCAGCCCCAGTGAAGTCCACCATAAACAACATGAGTTTGGAGAGTCAGCCTCGTGTCTCACGTGCAAGACCCGTCCTTGCCATTTTGTTATGTAATTATATTTTGTTTTGTTGGCAAGGGTTTTGTGTACTTTTGTATGTAGTCTGTTATGGGTTGGCTCAGTTCAGATGGTCCTGTTGTAAAGAAGTTTATGCTACTATATTTTGATGTGGGTTATTAACGCATATGAGTATGGGTTGTTTGATGTGCATATAAGCACCGCTCTATGGACAAAGTTTTAAATTTTTGCTTCCGTTTGGCCCATTTACTCTGACGAGTTATGTCCGTTTTGGTTTGAGGCCGTGGGCAATCACAGGATTACTGGCTGGTCATGTCCTTAACCCATAGGGGCGGGTTGGGGTCGTGACACACACACTTTTCTCATGGGATCTATGCTTTTCACATAGTGCATCACTTTCTTTTATGAGGAATTTTCTAAAGGCTGTGCACATTATGTTTTCAAGTAATTGTGCTTCTTGGATAATCTTGTGTGTTTCAAGGTACAAATCTGAAATTTCTTACTTGCTCCACTATATTATTTTTATCGTTTTTTTTTCTTGTTCATTGTTTTTAGTGATGGGGAGTTTGGTTTATCATTGCAAGAGTTTGTTAGCATGATCACTTTGTTTTGTTTGGTACGGGAGATTGGCATTAGTTGGTTTGCATGTTGCTTTGCATTGGCTTCTTTATCGTTTGAGCTTTCTTTGTCAATTCGTGAAAAAAAAAAAGGGGATTAATGTTGTCCGGTGTGTCTTAGGATTTCATGTATTCATGTATTCATGTCATGTGTCGGGTGCATAAGTCTTAGTTTTCATCTATCCATGCTACATGTTCTTAAAATCTTCAAGCCACATCTATTCATGTTTTCCATCTCATGCTTCAAGATAATCTTGTCATATGTTTATTGCTTTTTCATATACTCTTGTGGGACTAATAGTTGTTTTGGAGATTATGGCACTAAAAGTTGTTTTGCAGATCATGACTTTGAGAAAGAAGTTTGTTTTTGTTGGCTCTTAAGAAAGAAGTTTGTTTTTGTTGGCCGTAATGGGTTGGGGTGATTAGGATTTTATTTGTTAGGTGTGTTTTGTCACGGCATTACCAAAGGCGGAGATTGTTAGGTTTTATTATTGGCAATCCCGTTTGACAAGGATTTCTTTAAGAAGTTGATTTTCTTCCAAAACTAGGATTACTTTTGGATTTCTATAAGTAATTGGATTTCTTCCAAAACTAGGATTACTTTTGGATTTTCTATAAATAGTTGGTTTTCTCCTAAAACTATTTAATTCCTCCAGATCTTCTTTTTGGTTCTTAAGGTTTATATCTGGAGATATTTTGTTAGTTTTCTTTGATGTTTTATTGAGTATTCAACTCATGGTTTAAAGAGAGTACATCAAAGGTTTTGTTTGTTATACACAAGAGAGAGAGAGTTGTTCTTCGGTGGATTCTGAAGAATTCGAGCCTAAAGCTTCGGTGGATTTTGGAGTGGCTCATCTTGAAGACAATTCCGAGGTGAAGACGGGGTTGGAAGAGGCATATAGAGGTTGGTTCAATTAGGCGTAGAGTCGCTAGGTAATTGAGAGTATACCTGTGTAATTCCTTTAAATCTTCTTAGTGGATTGTTTTGTGGCAGTTGCCCGTGGTTTTTTAATCACAGTTGGAGGTGTCCAATTGTGGTTTTTCCACGTTAAAATCATTGTGTCGATTTGTCTTGATTGTTTGATTGGGATTGTTATATACTGCCTAAAATTGATACATAATCACAAATCAACATCTAGGGGATTTCTAGATTTTTCACTTGGGAACTTAGAAATTCTATTATGAGGTCGACACCAACCTTGTTAAGGGTCGACCCTTACCTGTTAATGAAGTTTCTGGAAGTGTTGCTGGAATTTAGGGTCGACACCAGCCTTAGTGGTGTCAATATCTGTCTCCTATTGCTATCCACAAGGGTCGATACTAGTCTAGGAAGGGTCGGCCCTTGTATATTGCAGAATCTGGGTATTAGTTGCTGGAATTTAGGGTCGATCCTTCCTGTCCAAGGGTCGACACCTTTTTTGCTGCTAGCATTGTCTTTTCTTGCTGAAGGGTTGACATCACCACACCAGGGGTCGATCCTTGCCTGTTTATTTTCAGATTTGTGGGTCCGAATAGGCCCTACTTTTGAGGGGTTTGGGGCCTATTATTTTATTGACCTCAGGGATACTTTTCTACTATAAATAGACTCTAACCACTTCTCTCTCATTATTTTTCCTTTCCTTTCTCCTCAAGGCCGTGAGTTCTTTTCTCTCTCTCTAAAACTCAAACTTTTTCACTTAGATCTTTAGATATACTCACCTAGAGTGATCTTTTCATCTTGGTCCTTTGAGAAAGATTGTAGATCTCATCAAGGGCTTCATTTGGTCTTATTAGTTCGTGGTTTCGTTGATTTTTGGGTCGTCATCTCTTGACTTCAAGAGGTAAGGGTTTCTAGTTCTCTTTCAAAGCTCTCATATATAGATAGATTTGTGATATTTTCTTTATATAAATACAAAAGTTTATATTTTTATACATATTGTGATTAATCATGAGATTGGGGGTTAGGGTTTGAAGAGTTGGGGTTTACTTGTTGGGCTATGGTTTAGGTCATGAGTTTGGGTCTAAAAGTAATAGAAGGGTTGGAATAAAATGCGCTTTTGTGAAAAGCTTTAACTTCTCTTAAAAACCCTAGTTTAGCTCATGAAGATGGTTAATGATTTTGCTTCAATTGATAGTAGAATCATGAAATTGAGGTGTTAAATTACACATGTACAAGTTTAATTGAAATTTTAAAGAGTTTGCAAATTTATGTAAAAGTTGCGATTGAACCCTCAATGTTGATGTTTAAATTATGTTATAATATGAAACTAAACTTGGGGGAAAAAGAAATTACTAATGGTATGAATGATATGAGTTTTCTGTTGAAATGGTTGTGTTGAATTTTGTTATGTGTTATGTGAATTTTATTGGGTTATGTTGTGTTGAGTTGGTTGAGTTGTGTTATGTGGAGTTATGTTGGGTTGTGTTGTGTTGTGGTTAGTATCTACGTGGGAAGTTGAAAAATGGTTTTTTGGTGTCCATGACCATCTGTATAATAACTGGTAAATGTGGAGGATGGTTTTAAAAATTAAAAAATGGTTTTTCGGTGCCCACGACCGTCCGTATAATAGCCGGTAAATGTGGAGGGGGTTTGAATTCAAGGTGCCCAATTGCCTTGTCTAGGCTTATTGCTGGACGAATGTGGGAAAAATGTTTTTGGGTGTCCACACATTCCTACCATATAATAGCAGGCAAAAATGGAAGAATGATTTTTGGGTGTCCACCGAGTCCTGCCGTATAGTAGTCGGCAAAAGTGGAAAAACGGATGGTTTTCAAAAATATTTTGGGTGCCCATGTCCTACCATATAATAGCTGGCAAATGTGGGGAATGGTTTTAAAAAGTTAAACAATGGTTTTTGGAAAAATGTGATTTTTAGAAGAAAATGGCTTTTGAGAAAATGGTTTTTGGGAGTTCACTTCCTGCCGTATAATAGCCAGCAAAAGGTGGACAGTGTTATGGATTGGGTGCTCGTTGTCCCGCCGTATCAAGTCGGCAAAAGGTGGAATGTGTCGAGAAATGTGTTGAGTTGATGATAATATGTGTGAATTGAGATAAACTTATGAAATTACAATTGATGTGTAATTTGGCATGGAAAGGGAATGCATATAGAAATTATTTGAAGAAATTGAATTAAAAAGGGGTTTATTATCCTTATGATATGTTGAATTATGATTGATAACACACATGTGGACATGATGTAGTTGTGATATATTGAATTATAGTTGCTAATGCAAGTATGGATGTGATGTAGTTGTTAGATGTGTAGTAGTTGAGTGTAGAATAACAATTATTGAATATAAAAGAGATTTGGATTTCTACATTGAGTAGTTACAACAAATATGAATAGATTTGTGGGAATAGCATGTATGTGGGATGTTTTGGAGTATTAAGGGAACTTGAACTTGAGGTTATGAAGTTATAATAAATGTAACTAGTAAAAGGGGAGAATAGGAATAAAAACAGGAATGTTAAGATGGGAATTTAATAAGAATGTTTTGGAATGGGTTAATAAATATAAAATGATGTGGTTCCTTAAACATATTTGTTTCCAAAAAGGATTTATGATTTTCTGATAAAAATGACAGTTTTGTTGGTCGAAGGTTTTCCTAAATGTTCAAATAAATTTCGAGAAAAAGATACTCTACGTATGATATTTTGAAATTACAAAACGTCACCTACTATATGGTATCACCCTGCATGCATAATCATTTCTATTTATAGGATGGTTATTGTTTTAGAACTATGAGATTCCTACTGGGCAATTGTGCTTTTTTTTTTCTTTTTTTTTTCTTTTTTTTTATGGGAAGAGAATTCGGATTGATTGGTTGAAGGATTAGGAAGTTCATGTATCTCTTGTGTGTAATCTCATTGTACTTTAATGTTTGTAATTATTTAATTGTAACTCCGTAGCGGGAGTTTGGCATGTATTATTATTATGGTTGTATTCATCATGAGAGAGACATGTACTATTATGTTTCTATTACTCAAGGGTAATAGATAATTGTTTTAAAAAATATATATATAAAAAAAAAGGGACCTAAATTTCAGTCTCTTGGTAATGTTTCCGAGTAATTAAAATTCGGGGGCGTGACAATGAACTTATCCGAATTTTCTTTCATTTCTTGTATATTGCCTTGTGTCACATGCTATAGATTCAGAATCTAGGGTTTGTGAATGTATAATGCATGTGGTACATTTTGTAAGGATTATCAAACAAGTTAATGAAAGAATGAAATATTATTAGTTTCTACATATTTAGCATATTTTATGAGATTATCGGTTGTTGTTATTTGAGGCGTTATAACTTGGTATCAGAGTTTATCAAGTTTGAATACCTTTAACTCGTAGGAAGTAGTTATTACCACAATGGGTTTGTCTTGCTAGATAATAATAGACGTATACCTGGTATGCTATGTGATAACATGATTATGTAATTAGGTGAATATAGAATTTAGTTTCTAAGATATTGGTTGTGTCTATGAATTCTTAGAAGTCCCATTAAGAAAGCACTTGATAATTGCTAATTCTAACAGGAACTTTTGCAATGTCGTGGAACGATCATTATCTAGAAAAGAAATCCGTTTGTGGATACGTGATTCAGAACTTATGTGGAGTGAAGTTATTATTTGGTCCACTATTTTAGGACATGTGTGAATTAGTTATGGAACATTGTGAATGTGCTAAATCTTGTGTTGCCTTTATTAGTATGTCAAGACGTGGACATGGTGATGATAGGCGTGGCAGGCCTAGACGGCAGGAAGTACCGATTCTAGATGAAATTTTAGCATAGACAGAGGGAGTTGGTCAGGTAAACATGGCCGACCCAATAGGTCAGCAAGCCATGGGCACTTTAGCTCGTGAAATGGCAGGAAAATTGTGAGTATCCATGGACATTCTTAGAGCTAAGAATCAAGTCTAAACCCATGTTGTAGAGACGGGGCCATTTTATCTAAAGAAGGAGTTCTTCTGGTCGAATCTGGATAAGTTTATTGGGGGTCTAAAGGAGCCACTAAAGGCCGATAAATGGCTTGAGCAGATAGTGAAGACGTTTGAGATGCTTGTCATTGAAGACAATGGTTTGAGGGTGACCTTGGCAATCTTTCAGTTGAACAGTGACACAGGTCAATAGTGGAGGTTTACGAGGGATAGTATTAGGGTGACTTGGGAGGCTTTCGTTACTACCTTCCAAGATAAATTTTTACCACCCACAACGAGGGAGAAATTGAGAAAGTAGTTTTTGAAACTCAAGCAATTAAGCACCCCAGTGGTTGAGTTTGAAGTGGCTTTCACTAGCCTGTCGAGGTTTGCACTGGAATTTGTGACAATGAAAGAAAGCCATTGTATCGAGTTTGAGAAGAGACTGAGGACTAGACTCCTTTTAAAAGTGGCCGGGTGTATGATTCGGGACTATGGGCGTTTTATTGAATCAGCGGCCCATTTAGAGGTGGTGATTCAGGCGGAGGAGAAATGGATGAAAGGCTCCAAGTAGAGAGGATAAGAGTCTTAAGGGGATGCAATGGACAACAAAAGAGAAAGGGGTTCCACCCCGTAATAGTATCAGGCCTTGCAGTATAGGTCCACATTTTCTATGCCGAGTTTGGGTTCGGGAAGAGGTAACCAAGGAGGGTTCACGTGCTTTAAGTGTGGCTAATTGGGCCATAAGTCTCTAGCTTGCCCGCAAAGAGGAGGGAGGGAACAGTTTGCACCATTTTCGACTAGTTCTCAGAGTTAAGGCTAAAGGAGAGGGCAATTGCCTACTGGTTATCAGTGTGGGCAGTCTGGGAATTTGAGAAGGTTTTTCCCTTAGTCGCATGACACATCTGGTATGTCTGGTTCGAGGCAAACACAGACTCATCAGCTAGCTTAGTTTGTTCAGGCCTCAAGGGTCGATCAAGGAGCCACTTCGACTCAGTCAGTTCTTCAGGCCCATGCTCTAAGGGGTAAGCAAGTTGATCAAAGGCCTCTAGGGCATGTGTATACTGTGACCATGCTGAAATAATTGCCAGTACCTCTTGTTGTGAGAGGTAACTTTTTGCTATTCAATTCCTTAGCTAATGTGTTGATTAATACTGGTGTATTTCATTCCTTCATTTTGTCTTCTTTTGCATCTGCCTTGGGATTGGAGTTTGATCAGTCGGAGTCTCCTCTACTTGTTGAGACAACCATTGAAGGTAGAGTAGCATTGGGTCAAGTACGCTACTCTTGTGAGATTGAAGTAACAGATCCTCGACTCTCTTTTTATTTTGTTGTTCTTGACATGCATGTTTTTTATGTGATTTTGGGTGCAGATTGGTTGACTTATTTTCGGGCTTCGATAGATTGCCATTGTAGGAGGGTGTTTGTGTGTCCACCATTAGGAGAGTGCTTTTACTTTATGTGTGACCAGGGTGATAGTGTTGTTCCTCCGTTATATGACCTTAGGTGTCGAGGAGTTTGCCATCTTGATAGTTGACAAGGGTAGCACGGTTCATGGTGATTTGCCGAGAGTGGTTTGAGAGTATATGGATGTCTTTCCAAAGGATCTCACAGAGTTACCACTACATAGAGAGATTGAGTTCTCTATCGATTTAATGCCAGATGTGGGAGCCGAATATACGGATAGATCGGAAGGGGCATGTCTTAGTACTAACATTAATCGGACGTCCAGCAAATATTAATCGGCCCCATCCTGCAAGTCTAGGATGGGCCGAGTACGATACGTAAGCCGATTAATAAAGATCGTTGGGGGCCGAATATAAGAACAGGTAATGATTGAAAACCAAGCTTAGGCCCCGAGGCCTCCGGAGGAACAGCTATAAATAAAGGAAGCAGCGTTCTTGGAATGGTAGGTAAGAAAAATACACTCCACTAAACTTAGTAAACAAACTTTCTTGAATAGAGGAATTGACTTGCCCGTCGGAGTGCTAATCCCGGCACCCCCGACCGGAATATTTGTCTTTGCAGGTGACTAGCTGAGAATCAAGAGCGCCTTCTCGGATCGAAGAGTATTTCCAAAAACCACTTCCCCACACCAGACACAGTTTTCCATGGCACCATATAGGTTTGAGCCAGCCGAGTTGTGTAAGTTGAAGGTATAACTCCAAGATTTATTAGATAAGGGCTTCATTCGCCTTAGTACCTCGCCTTGGAGAGCACCGGTTCTCTCTGTAAAAAAAAAGGATAGCACATTGCGACTTTGCATTGATTATCAAAAGTTAAACTGGATAATTGTTAAGAACAAGTACCCATTATCGTGAATAGATGATTTGTTTGACCAGTTGAAGGGGTTAGGTTGTTTTTCAAAGATTGATTTGAGATTAGGGTATCACCAATTGAGGGTAAAGGATGAGGATATTCAAAAAAAAATGGCATTCCGTACGCAGTATGGCCATTATGAGTTCTTAATAATGCTTTTTAGGCTAACCAATGCACCAACTTCATTTATGGACTTGATGAATCGAGTCTTTCATGAGTTCTTAGATCAGTTCGTGGTTATCTTCGTCGACTACATCTTAATTTGCTCACCCTCTAAGGAGGAGCACAAGGAACACTTGTGAGTTGTACTTGAGTTACTTAGAGCACACTGTTTATATGCTAAGTTTGGGAAGTGTAAGTTTTGGCTCAACAAAATTAAGTTTCCAGGCCATGTGGTATCCAAAGAAGGGGTGACTGTAGATTCATTTAAAATAGACGCAGTGCAAGATTAAGAGCAATCTAAGAATGCCTTTGAGATTCGGAGTTTCTTAGGCTTAGCCAGGTATTGTTGACGTTTTGTAAAATATTTTTCTAGACTAACTTCACCATTTACTAGGTTGACAAGAAAATGAGTTAGATTCATGTGGAGTGAGGCTTGCGAAGAGTCATTCCAAGAACTTAAGGTTAGACTTACCACTGCTCCAATTTTGATTATTCCGGAGAAGAGTTTGGGTTATTTGGTTTATTGTGATGCATCTCAGAAAGGTTTGGGTTATGTTTGAACAGTAAGGAAAAGTTGTAACCTATGGTTCATGGCAATTGAAAACTCATGAGAGAAATTATCCTACGCAGGACTTAAAGCTAACAGCTGTGATTTTTGCCTTAAAAATCTGGAGGCATTATCTGTACGGAGAGAGATTTGAAGTGTTTTTCAATCATAAGAGTCTGAAATATCTATTCTCACAAAAGGACTTGAATTTAAGGTAGAGGAGGTGGATGGAGTTTATGGAGGATTACGATTTTAAGTTGCATTATCATTCAAGGAAGGCCAATTTAGTGGCCGATATCTTGAGTAGGAAATCTGTGAGCAAAGTAGCAAGTATTGCTATCCGAGAATGAGAGATGTTAGGCGCTATTGGCAAATTTGACTTGTACCTTGGGGAGTCCGTTGAGTTGGCCACCTTATTTACCACGGTTGCACAACCTACTTTAGTTAGTTAGGTTATAAAAGTACAATAATATGATCATGAAGTAGAGATTATCTGAGGGAAGATCTCCAATGGGAAGGTAGAGAAGGGTTTGAATATTCATTTGGATTCGAGTGTCAGATATCTAGACTGCTTTTTTGTGATAGAGTCTTATAGAGATGAGGTACTCTAAGAGTTCCACCATTCACGTCTTGCAGTACATTCGAGAGGCACGAAAATGTATCATGACCTTTGCCGCTAGTTTTGGTGGAGGGAGATGAAGAGAGATGTGGCTTTGTTTATTTCAAGGTGCCTTACTTGCCAGCAAGTGAATGCTGAGCACCAGTGACCAACAAGTTTGTTGCAACCCCTTACCTATAGCCGAATAGAAGTGGGAGTATGTCACAATGGATTTTGTTGTGGGTCTTCCGAGGACTTAACTGGGTAATGATGTCGTGTTGGTAGTTGTTAACTGGTTAACCAAATCTACACACTTTATACCAATGCGCATGAGTGACTCGGTAGACTATCTTGTTGATCTGTTAGAGACATAGTGCAACTTTACGGGGTCCCGGTGACTGTCACCTCGGATAGGGATCTGCATTTTATGGCTCCGTTGTGGCAGAGCCTACAGAGTGCCTTGGGCACTAAGTTGACTTTTAATACCGCCTATTATCCTCAGATTGATGGACAATCCAAGTGCACCATTCAGATTCTAGAGGACATGTTTCAGGCTTACGTTCTCAATTTTAAAGGGTCATGGGAGAAGCATTTGCCTTTGGTAGAATTTACCTATAATAATAACTTTCAAGCGAGCATTGGAATAGCACCTTTTGAGGCCCTGTATGGCCGACCGTGTAGATCTCCTATGTATTGGGCTGAGGTCGGTGACACACCTATGTTAGGTTCGGAATTAGTCTGAAAAACGACAGACAAGGTTGCACTTTCCCATAAGTGATTGGTTTCAACTCGGAGTCGTCAGAAGAGTTATGATGACCGAAGAAGGAGATCCTTGTCTTTTGAGGTGGGGGATCACGTGTTCGCCAAGACGAGGTTTGATGAGGTTTTAGAAGAGTGAGAAGTTGTCTCTGAGATTTATTGGGCCCTTTGAGATTCTGGAGTGGATTGAGGAGGTAGTTTATTGTTTGGCCTTGCCGCTTCAACTTTCCCGGGTTCATGACTTGTCTCATATTTGTATGCTTTGAAAGTACGAGCCTGATCCTTCACACGTATTAGATTGGACCGATTTAGAGGGGGATGAGGATGCCTCGTGTAAAGAAAGACTGGTTCGGGTGTTATATATTTGGGATCAAGTCTTGAGGAGCAAGACTATTTCATTGGTTAAGGTGTTGTGGCAACACCATGGAGTTAAAAAAATAACTAGGAAGCGTGAGGCTGAAGTCTGTGAGAAGTATTCGAACCTGTTTATTGATATTTGAATCCTTTGTACTAAATTTTATTTTTGTTGTAATGAGCAAACATTAGGAATGTTTTGGAGAATTGCAATAATTGTATTTTGGAGATGGATTGCTATGTCTATCTACTATTGGTTAACATGAGTTATCGTTGTTGTTAATGATTTATTGTGTTATTGTTGTATTGGTTAAATTTTGAGGACGAAATTTCATAAAGGGAGAATATTATAGCGACTTGGGGTAAAGACCCACCCTTTTGTATTCTTTGAACTGGAACCCAGTACTCATTATTATTGTTTAGACTTCTTGAGGTCTTGTTGTTAATCGGGATTAGTTTATTGGAGTTGTTGGTTATGTTTTAAATAGATTGGGGGTTAGTTTTTCAAAAGAGTTTATGTTTGTTTCTCTTCAAGTTCACTCGAGCAGTATTTTTGTCACTCAGCAGTCTTGGGTTCCTTCCAGTATCTGTGCTTGTAATCTAAACTTCTGGGAGTGGGGTGTTTTTCGCTCGAGCCATGGGTTGGTTACTCGAGCAGTATTCTGTATCTAACACTCGAGCAGTCTTTATTTCACTCAAGCAGTATCTTTGCAGGTCTAAGCTACTGGGAGTGGGTCGTTGTGTGCTCGAGCCATGATTTGTTTGCTTGAGTGGTTCCTTGTGCCTAACGCTTGAGCAGTGTTTTGGTCACTCGAACGGTCTATGTGTATATCAATATAGGTAAAAGATCTTTTCTTTCACTTTTTGATCTCTCTCTCTCTTTCTAAGAAGTAACTTTACCAAATTTCTTCATACTCTCTCTTTAGTTCTTGTTTAAACCCCCGCTATACACTCAAATCCGTTGGTCTCGCCGCTGTAGTGCGGAGAAAAGTGTAGAGCTCGTAGAGGTAAACATTCTAATCGGAAAAGTTTTCATTTTCGGCTTTGTCAAACTTTAATTCTTGTTCTTCTCTCTTTCTAATCTTGAGGTAGGAATTTCTTTAACCACTTTGTATTATTCTTAGCCTTATTATATATTCCTTGAAAAGTGTAGTGATTTGGGAATAGTGGGTTTGGTTTTGGGAATATAAAAGAGGGGTTTTCAAATGGGTTTATGGGAAATATTATGGAGATGAGTACATTGTCAAGTTGGGTTCAAATCTTGAAATTTTTTCCTTTAAATGTATTTTTTTTGAAAGGAATAGATGTTTTGTTGAAAATCTTAAAAATCATGGTTTTTGAACTAAGGAAAATGGGAAAGATGTTGAGCTTTTGGGAATAATAATATGAATATATTTGTTAATGATGAGAGTAACGTTGAATATGTATTATCACTACTATATTGAGATTATGGAATTACAACTGTTGTTTGGAGATTTATCTTTTGTATAGAGATATCTATTTGGGCTATCAATTAACCTAATCCTTATGTAATTTTTACGACAATCAAAGCTATCCTCCACCGATAGCCCAATTACTCATGGAAAGAGAAAGTGTAACGTTATTTCATATTTATACATCGAAAATGTATCATAAGGATTAGGTTAATTGAAACTAATTACTCATGCATCTTACATTGAACATTATTTCATATTTATACATCGAAAATGTATCATTTTAAGAAAAAACGGTGAATCTAGTTAGGAGGTGTAGTTTTTGTAGTTGTGGTATTATTTATGTTGGGCTGTGTGTCCTTGGTGAAAGTTTAGAAACTCGTGTGGTTAGATGCTGATCCTTTTGATTAGTACTGGTAAAATGGCTTTGGTATATAGCCTATTGGCAGACACATATCTAGAGATTCCTAATATTGTATACCCACTGTCTTATTTTCTAATTTAAAAAGTATTGTTTTACAAATTGATTTATAATCATGGCATTGCATTGATTTGAAAGAGAAAGTGTAACGTTTTGGTAAATGGCATGCATATGCATTTACCATATGACTTTGTTAACCATCATACAGTGTGTTAACGCATTCTTTACTGGATTTTAGCTCACCTTATATGGAAACAAACTTTCAAGTGCTGATGGTATTTTTTCGTCAAAGACTTAGCTTGGGAGGATCGTGGAGCTAAAAACTCATTCTGTTTTTCTTTTGTTTTAAATATCTTTTGTACAAGTCTCGGACTTTTATTTGTTTTGGGCTTGACCCACTTTGTTGTAACTAAGTATCGTCTTGGAAATATGTAGCCACCAAGGCATGAACTTCTCTGAATTTTCTTTTATTTCCTGTATATCGCCTTGTGTCACATGCTATAGATGCAGTAATGGCGAATTTTAGTAGATATGGTGATCATCGATGAGAGAGAGAGAGAGAGAGAGTGAGTGTGTGTGTCACGACCCAAACCTGCCCCTATAGGTTTAGCATCATGAACGACCAGTAATCCTAAGATTATCGAAAGCCTCTTAAACAGGTACATAATATTAGGGACTAGTGGAAGCAAAATACAAACATATATCGTCCATTGAGCTGCGTAGAATTACATGAGATAGAAAATATTTAAACTTTTCTTTTTATTATTATTTTTTATATACATATATTATCACATCATTCCTGCGTCATCATATATATATATACAGATAAGACAAAAAGAGACTTAGCCCTATATATAGAATAAACAAAAACTTAAACTTTAATTACATAGCTTTGGCACTTGATATATCTAGAATCTCTACGGGAGACACATAGGTTGGCTGACAAAAACAGGTTCCAAGCCAACACCTCTAAGCTTGGTCACACGCTTGATCACCTACATACATATACAAAAACATGAGCGAGAGCCCAATGAATAACAACAACGTAAAGAGATTATGAATAATGTCCTTATTTTAATCCAAATCGGTCAATTATAGCAATAAACAGAAAATTAGAATCAATTGCTTAGCATATCCATATTTCATACAAAAAAAATAGCAGTCATACATGGTACATCCAATAGTAGAACAGTACAGACGATCATGAAGACCGAACAGACAGTTATAAAGATCGAATAGTCATATATAATGGCCATCAATACAGTAAACAGAAGTTCCAAGAATCAGAATTGGCAGAGATCTCTATAACAGTAGCAATAACAGATGCTAAGGATGCCACGAATACAGTTCATAAAACATGACAATCATTCAATCAGTCATAAAATAGCATTTTGGAAACAGAGCATTTTATAAGTCATAGAATATCTTTACAAGATTGTTGCTCATAGATAGCTCCAAAGATAGATCAGACGGACCATAGCGCGTGACCTACACAAACACATAACATATACACATTGAAACACAATATCACTTCCTTGATCAAACTTGACTTTTCTTGTCTTTTTGCTATTTAAGTAATCCGAAGTTCTACTACGCTTGTTCTTTCTTTCTTCAAATGAATCGGATTCTCATTTCACATATTTTTTCATTACCAAATCCTTCTTTTCTAGATAGACTGATTTCTTACTTGGCTTCTTAATCAATTAATACTAAATCAATGATTTATCCTTTAACCAACTAATTTATGTTGATTGTTAACTTATTAATCTTCATTGAGTCATAATTCTTACTTATAAATGTTTAGGAGGAGATGGAATGAAAATATGAACACATGATCGAAAAACCTTCTTAATTTGTCCAAATTTAAATTTAATTCATTTTTTTCATATCAAACCCAACTTCAAACTTATAAGATCTAATATATGAATTAAGCTTTCAAAATATAATTTCAAAACTTGTATTAAAACTCTTAAATAATTAAGAAAACTTGATCATCTTCAAACCATTTACATCAAAACTCCTTTAATATAAAAATTAAGCTCATTCTTTATAGGCTCATAATTTTTCCCAAAATTTAGTTTTTGTTTCATCAAGACATGGAATCGAATCTTCAAACAATAATAGTTATCAAAATTGAATCCAAACTTAACAAATTTAAAGAATCATAACCCATATTCTTCCACCTAACTTAATAAAACCCAACTTCTATCAATTTATAACTTTAATCTCCAAATTACTTCATCCTGTCATTATTTCTTTCCAATTACATGAAATTGAACCCAATTAGTTCTTAATTTCAGCTTTTAGCTAAATTATTTATAATATCTAAGTTTTAATTTCTTACTCAAAATCCAATTTCTTACAAAATTCATAAGATTAATTCCATAGCTTTCTTAATTTCAAGTTCAGTTCCTCAATTCATCCAAATTATTTACAATTGAACCTCTTTTCTTTCCAATTCCATGAATATAATCTCAAATCCCTCTCAATCTCAAATATTATAAGATGATTCTACAAAATCAAACTAAAAATAATTAATTTCTAGGTTTATTTCCATAAAATAATTTCTCCTTCAAACCTATTTCCTTACAAATTCCATAAAATTGGTTCCATAACTTTCTTGATTTCAAGTATTATGTGAAGATTCTACACAAATTGAACATAAATTCCATACCTTAAACTTTAATTGACTGAAATTCTTGAGTTTCATTTCCTTCCTTTGTTATTCTACTTGAGTTCTTCAATTTCTTCTTCCCCCTTTTTCGTTGTCGAGCAGCTCTCTCTCTCTCTCTCGGTCCTCCACTCTCTCTTTCCTTCAGATTTTCTTTCCTTCTTTTAGTTCTTCTCCAGCACACATAAATATACATATGTATTTGTTGCCTCCAAGGTTCTAGAGGATTCCAACACTTCACTTGTATTATGATTTGATTAAGAATAACTTAGTATATTGATTACATCTTAATTTAATTAAACATCATTTAATCTTATTTAGCCCATAATTAACTTAATTATAACCAATCACAAATTCTACATAATTTAATTAGTCTAATTTGACTTCAATTAAGGCCCAATTAATTATATTTAAATTTATCAATCTGAATCAGATTTTTAATCAAACTCCCAAAAGGCTCAAAATATCAAATTAAATTTATTACCATCATCAATTTTGGTTTCTCAAATCATTTAGGCCTTCAATTTCTGATCAGACTCTAAATTTCCGTCAATAAATTCATATTCAAATTGTACACCTTATAAGTAAATTTAATTCAAAATAACTACAGTTCCCAATCCTCATAATTTAATTAACTCCAACTTGGACCCAATTAACCAAATCTTAATTTTACTAAACTGAATCGAATATTTAATTAAACTCACATATGGTCCAACACTCAAAATTAAACTAATTTAAGTCATCAAGTTCACCTTCTTAACTCATTTAGACTTTCAATTTCTAATTTCAAAATAACTCTTTTATAAAATCATATATGAATCAAATTCAATAATGTTCATCAATTCCATAATTAAATAAAAATAATAACTAATTAAAATCCAAATCACCTTGATAAACTAAATGTAAAATATTACATGTGGCAGGGTCATCACAGAGAGAGAGAGAGAGAGAAAAAAAAAAAAAACAATGGAGACAGAGAGGAATAGAGACACAATATAAAGATATCCAAGTTTTTTTTTTTTTTTTTTTTTTTTTTTGTGGGATTGAACGGTTCGAATCATCGATATGAGCTCTTTGGTGAGCCCACAGAGGTCCAACAACACCCTCCATTTGGTTTTTCCAACTAATGAGAAGTTTTTTTTTTTATTATTATTATTATTATTATTTTAAATATCTATAGGTATAGTTTGGTCTATTTATGTCAATTTTTTTTACTTATTCTTCTACAATTTAAAAATCTTAAGAATTTTAATTAACAAACAATTTGTTATAAGTTTTGAAAAGAGTTTTGAAACTAATTTTTGAATTGCATATTTTGAAAACTTGTTTAATTATGAGTTTTGAACAAATTTTATTCATTTAATTTATTTTGTGGAATTGTTTGAATTTTTATTTTTTGTAAAAAAATATTTAATTATTTACTTTTTGAACAAAATAATTTTTAAAATTTTTTAAAATTATTTTAAAAAATTTAGACAAAAAGTTATTTTAAACAAATTTTGAATATATGTTTTAAATATTGTAAATATTTAAAAAAATTATTTATTATTTTAAATATATATTTTTTATTTTAAATATTTTCAATATTTTTTAAAAATATTTTAAATTTTTTTATTTTTTTAGATAGTTAATATTTTTAATAATTTTATAAATTTAAACTTTTTTTGAATTGCCCATATATATTTAAATCATAACAAATTATTCGGTCAATATTTAAAAAAAATGACAAAATATTTTTTTTAAAAATTAAAAGTTAAAAAATATTTTTTTCAAAAAGAAAAATAGAAATAATATTTTTTTGAAAAAAATATTTATACATGGTATTCTAAGGAGATTTATACATGGTATTCTTCAAAAACTATTTATACGAATGGTATCAGAGCCACTTATTGATGCGTTATTTTTGATTAAGCTGTCTCTTTTTTAACTTCTATACATTTATTTGGATCTCTACTTCTTATGTTTCTTGTCTAACGTTTTCTATCTTGTCACTAGCCATCCAAACTTAGTCCCATATTCTGTATAAGTGCTCAAGTGTATGTGGTTTAAGGATAGGGTTTCCAGTTGGGTATGAGTGAACACAAGGTATGTGAAAACATGATAAGTCATGAAGAATTCAGCTATTTTAAGATTAGTGTATAAATCTTAGAATCATGAGTCGATTATTCAGAAGTAATTCTTCAGCCTAGATCTACAGCATTAGCGTGTATTACAATAGTAAATGCAGAAGAACATGAATTTCAAGATTTAAAAATCGATTTCGGATGGAACATACCAAAAATACCAATCAAAGAAATTTATAAAACAAGTTTTCTTAAATCCTCTTTCAATATTGATTTATAAGTAAAAACTATCGAAAAGGTTTATACCTCAACAAAAGTACATGAAACATGTCAAATATTAACCAAAGAATCTATTAAAAAGCATAGATCATTCGATCACAATTTTATTCATATAAGATTAGTATAAGTTGCAGTCAAACCAATATCTATTAAAGGAATAAATTCATCAATATTATTATGTCTTAGGGATGCTAGATTCAGAAAATACCACACCTATAGCGATTTCGGTTTTAACCCGACCCATTTGATATTCCAAACTCGAATTTTATAGTTTCTGAATGTTGTCATTGTCGTTTTCCCCTTATTGTTACTTGAGTTTGGCTATGGGTTTGTTGTGGTTGCGTTTGGAACTGGTTGGTTACTTAGTTTCCAAACTCTTGTTGCGTAGAATTTTGCTTCTTCGTTCGAGCGGCACTTCTTGCACTTGAGCGAGTTTTGTAAACTCTCAGTACTTTTGCAAGTCCGCAAAACTACTGAGAGAGTGTAATCTACGCTCAAGCGGTCCTTTCTGCGCTAGAGCGGGTTCAGCTCGAGCGTCCATTCTTGAGCTCGAACGATTGGTCTGTTGTCTACAAAACTACTAGGAATATACATTCTACCCTAGAGCGTCACTTCTTGCGCTCTAGTAGAATAACTTATTGTGTCTGACGTTCGAGCGTCAACTCTTGCGCTCGATCAGCCTATGCATATATTAGTTCATAACAGTCACTTTTTACATCACTTTTTCATATCTTTCTCTCTTTAAAACTCACCAAAACCCTAGATCTTGAGTTTCTCTCTCTAAAACTCACTCTCTCTACATTTTCACCTAGATCTAGTGATTTCTCCACCCTACTTCCTTTATTAAAAAGGTAGAGCATCTCAAGGGCTACATTTCTATTCGAATAGAGTTGTGCTTGAGCCTCTTTGAAGTTTCCATCTTGTTTGCTCGATTTCTAACTTTAATGTAGGGACTTTCTACACTCTTCTATGAGTTTTATCTTAGTTATTTGTTGATGTGTGAGAAAGATTGGGATTTGAGGTGATTTTGAACAAAACTAGGATTTTGGTTTAAAATCAAAAGGGGGGTTTTTGAATGAATGTATTCGAAATGGTTATGGGAGTAAATAGGGGCTTGTGTTGTGTCAAAATGATTGATTTCGGTATTTGGGATGAAATTGGAAAAAATGGGGTTTTGCAATTGGTGTTGGAAACTATTTTATATAAATAATGAAATTGGTGTTGGAAATATGAAATTGGATGGATGTTTGTAAAAATGATGGAGTTAGGTATGTATTACCTCGCACCTATGGAAATTTGGATAATCTATCTTTTGTAAAGATTGCATATCTATTTAGAAATATCTGTTTTGAGCTATCGGTGGAGAATAGTCATGACTGTTGTAGAAATTGCATGAAGATTAGGCGAATTGAAACAAATCTCTTAGCCGTTATTATTGAATATGATTATGATTTGTATACATTGTATATGTATGATATTTGGGAGGAGAAAGGGGATGTAAACCATGTTTGGGAGAAGAAAATGGATGGACTCACTAAATTAAGTTGGCCTGTGTGTCTAGAGTAAAAGTCCTGAAAACCACACGTATAAATGGGTGCCGATTCCGCTGATGAAATTTCTGTAAAATGGCAAGTGAATGTATTTCGTATGATAATTATGTTTGATTGGAGGCCTACAGGGTGTATCCTTGGTTTGGTTGACTAAATGAAATGGGTATAACTAATGGTTTGAGATGTAAGTTTGACATAACATGGTTTTGAAAAAGGTTGTAAAAGAATTGTCATTTGGGAACCGAGCATGTGCATCTTACGTATATCTTTGTTAATATTCATCTATTGTGTTGAAGTGTTTCTACTAGGCTTTGGCTCACCCTACTTGGGAAACCATTTTCAGGTGCTAGTGACATGCCTCCTCCAAGTACTTAGCTTGGGAGGACCGGGGAGCTGAAGGCTCTGTTTTGTCATTTTGTATTTAATATTTGTACAAGCTTGGGGCTTTGTATGTATGGAGCTTAAGACTCTCTATTTTGTTATCACCAAGTATAGTCTTGGAAAGATGTAAGCCTGTAGGATATTTATTTTGTTGATCATTAAGTTGGTATCATATGCTATAGATTCAAGGTAGAGCTTTTGAATGTATATCACATGTGTCCCTTTTTGTAAATTAACTCTGATTAATGAAAGATTACTGCTTTGTTTATGTCATTGTGTATATGTTGTTGGGGGCCAATTTGTGGCATTTTTTACAGGGCGTTACAATTTGGTATCAGAGCATACCAGGTTTGAATACTTTGGATATGTGGGAAGTGGTTAGTACCACGATGGGTTTGTCTCGCTTGATAGACACTTTAGTATGAACGATGTGTGCTTATATTGTCACGATCCAAACCCGTCCCTATAGGTTTAGCATCGTAACCAGCCAATAATCTTGGGATTACCGAAGGCCTCTGAATATATTAAACAAAATTAAGGGGCTAGCGGAAGCAAAAACATAAATATAATTGTCCAATGAGCTATGCTGACTTATATGGAATAGAATATTAAAACTTTATATACATACCCAAAAGTCATTCTTACATTATACCCACACACATTAAAGCATCTTAAATACAGCCAACAAAACAAACAAGTCTCATGTACAAAAATAGCCAGAACTTAAAACATGTGACATTTCAGGAACCTCCACGTGAGGCATAATGGTTGGCTAACAACAGAACACAAATCCAGACAAAAGTCTTCAGGCTTGATTTCCAAAACACTCACCTATACATATATATACACAGTGAGATACAGCCCAGTGAATAACATTAAGGTAAAGGGGTTAGTGAACGAATTCCGAACATATCATGATCATAGAACAGAACATAACATAATCATTCTCATATCTGAACATAATAATGGTACATCCCATAGAACACAGCACATATCGTCTTCTGACTAGAGTAATTGGTTCTGGATATCGATTAAACACATATCACCATAATGAAGTGGCTAACGAGATCTCGTAATCACATATATGTCATGGATCCGCATTGACATGCTGTCCTCCATGACTTGGGACTATCTATGGATGCCATAATAGATTTCAAATATTGGACGTTCGTTCACGTAAATAATCATCATTTCAAAAATCATAACTTATCAAATCACATTTGGAACATAATTCGTATGAACATATCTTTACAATAACGTTACTCACAGTGGGCTTCCAGAAATGGTTGGCCAATCTTCAAGTCTTGACCTACAAACACAAAAGTACATAACACAAACATATCTTATCATTATACATGTACTTGGCCATTACAGCTTAGTTCTCTTTACATAGGTTTCTTGTTCTTGCTTAACGCATAGGTCAAAACACACACTTGCAATCTCTTAACTTAGTATATTCCTTACTTAGTGTGTTTCTAATTCATATCCTCAACTATGGCCTAATTAAGGCTTAGAAATGTCTAAAATGCGATGAGGATGCCAAAACATGAGTTAAAATACTTGGTCAATTTTCTGAAAACAAGGTCCTCGCTCAAGCGTAGCTTTCCTCGCTCGAGCGAACACGCAGAACGTAAGTGGTTGCTCGAGCGCAACTTCCTTTGCTCAAGCGATCTGCAAAGACATGAAACTTCTGGGAGTTTGTATTTCACGCTCGAGTGAACTTTTGGTTGCTCGAGCGGAAGTGCAACGTCATAGAGTGGTCGCTCGAGCGGGGAAGCAAAATCTGGGATTTCAAGATTGCACTTCCAAGCTCAAAACTTGAATTCAACTCTCCAAAACTCAACTCTTGGGCCCCAAAACTTGAGATAACATTTGTAAACTTTTAAAATATGATGAATTAAGGATTATTTCATGAAATCACAGCCCAAGAGCTTGCCAATAGCTCAAAATTCATCTTGAAACTTAAGAAATAAAACATGCATGTAAAACCTATCAAACTCTTTCTTCCAAAACTCATGAAGTTAGCAAATTGAGTTCATAAGTTCCATGTATGAAAGAAATTCCTTTTTAAAACATGAAATCAAGGTTCAAAACATGATAATTCAAACATGCATGTACTAATCAATTCACAATAACACCTTGAATGCTCAAGCTCAACTCAACATGGTAAAACTCTATATATACGTGTATGCATGTGGACTTCTCTTCCAAATTCTTTTTCAAGACTTCAAAAACATGGAATTGACTTACAAAACTTGGTGAAATATGCATGCATGTTAATTTCATGGTCTTAATTCATCATAATAATAAAGCTTATGATCAAAATGATGATGTAACACTCATACTTCTATGCATTTAAGATTTATAAGAAAATTCTTCATCTTCTTAACAAACTTATGTGAAATACATGCAAATGATCATAACAATTCCATGAATTCATCTCTACAACACATAATCTTCTTGAATTAATAGTCAGAAGCTTACCTAGAGCCTTGAATTACTCTTGTTCTAGCATAATCATGATGGATTCTAGCCAAGATCTTCAATTCTCCTTCAATCTCTTCTTATATCTCTTTAGATTTGCACTCTCTCTAAAATATGATTTCAGAATTTTCCACTGAAACGAAACATGCTTGAGCTCAAGAATGAGCCTAAGAGCTCATATATATAGTTATGATGCCATAATACATTAATTAGAACATTAGGCTTGCCAAACATAACTTAATTAATTAGACTGAATCAATTTTTAATAACAATTTCCATATGGTTCTAAAAATTCCAAATAACATATTAACGTAATCAATTTCAGTTTCGGATATCGATAAGGATTTTAATTTTCAAATCAAAACACAATTCCTGACAAATATCACTACGAGTAACAGATAGAAAGCCAAATAACATACAAAATATATAATAAACACATAATTTATTTTAACCACTTAATTAACATCCTTAATTATGGATTAGCACTTAATTACGAATTCGGGTTGTTACATACATGATACCATGCTTATGTGATTATATGTGTATGGAATTTAATTTCTAGGATGTTGATTAATTTTGCGGGTTTAGGGAAGTCCTATTGGAAGGGCACTTGATCACTGCAGTTTCTAATTAGAACTTTGGCAACGCCACGGGACGATCATTATCCGGAAATGAAATTCGTATGTGTTTACGTGACTATGTGCTTATGTGGAGTGAAGTACAGTTGTCCACTACATTAGGGCGCGAGTGAGTTAGCTTCGATATATTTGTAAATATGTTAATCCATGTTAATCCTTTCTGTTACCTTCATTAGGATGTCAGGACGTGGACGTATTGATTGTAGGAGTGGTAGGTCTAGAAGGCATGAGGTGCCTATACCAGATGATATTCTGGCACAAGAAGAAGGGGTTGGTCAGGCCAATGTGGCCGAACCAGTTGGCCAATTGGCCATGGGTGCCTTAGCCCACGAAATGGCCTGAACATTGCGGGAATCCATGGACATTCTCAGGGCTGAGAATCAAGTCCAGGCCCAAGTAGCTGAGGCAGGGCTATCGTTTCTGAAACGAGAGTTTTTCCAGTTAAATCCGGATGAGTTTGTGGGGGATCCCAAGGAGCCATTGAAGGTAGATGAGTGGCTGGAGCAAATAGTAAAAACGTTCGAGATACTTGGCATCAAGGACGACCAGTTGCGAGTAATCTTGGCATCCTTCAAGCTGAAAGGAGATGCGGGTCAGTGGTGGAAGTGTGCACGTCGGTGCATTGGGGTGACTTGGGAGGCATTTGTTAGCGCCTTTCAGGACAAGTTTTTGCCTCCCACTGTTAGGAAGAAGTTGAAGGATTAGTTTGCTCAGCTCAAGCAGTTGAACACACTAGTGGCCGAGTTTGAGGCAGCCTTAACTGGCCTCTCTATGTTTGCACCAGAGGTAGTGACGACAAAGGAATGTCGTTGCTTGGAGTTTGAGAAGAGGTTAAGGACCAGGCTTCTTTTCAAGGTAGCCGGTTGGATGATTAGAGATTACGGGTGACTCGTAGAGTCGGCGGTTCATTTGGAGACCGTGATGCAGATGGAGGAGGAAAGGATGAGGGGCTCTAGGAGGAGTCAGGATGTTTAGGGGGACAGTATGAGACAGAGGGGTTCTAATCCACAGCCGTCCCAGGGAGCTCAGTCGAGGTCCACTTTTCCAGTGCCAAGTTTAGGTTCTGGAAGGGGTGGTCAGGGAGACAATACTTGTTATAAATGTGTTCAATTGGGCCACAAGTCTCCGGCTTGCCCCCAGAGAAGAGGAGGGTAGCATTTTGTATCTTCTTCGGCTCGTTCTCAGAGCCAGAGTCAAGGGAGAGGGCAGTTGCTCACTTGTTATCAGTGTGGGCAGGCGGGGCACTTAAAAAGATTTTGCTGTCAGTTGGGTGGCACATCCGGTGTGTCTGGTTCGAGGCAAACACTGAGCCACCAGCCGGCACAGTCAGCACAGGCCTCAAGACCCAATCAAGGAGCCTCTTCGGCTTAGTCAGTGCATCAAGCTTATGCTCCGAGGGGTGAGCAAGTTGAATAGAGATCTACAGGGCATGTGCATGCTGTTACCACGCCAGATTTAGTACCAGCACCTTCGGTAGTGAGAGGTACCTTCTTGTTTTATAATTCAGTTGCTAATGTGTTGATTGATAGGGTGTATCCCATTCATTTATCTTGTTCGTATTTGCATTGGTTTTGGGGTTAGAGTTGGCTTAGTTAGCATCTTCTCTCTGTGTAGAGTCATCTATTGGTGGTGAGATTGTTTTGAAATAGAGGTGTCAGGGTTGTGACATAGAGGTTGCCAGTCCCCGACTCCCATTTGCATTTATATTGATTGATATGTCTAGCTTTGATGTTATATTAGGTGTGGATTGATTGTCATCCTATCGGGCTGTTATAGATTGCTACCGTCAGAGGGTTACTATATGTACCTTGAGCGGTGATTGTTTTTATTTCTTGGGAGACCAGGTTGAGAGAGTTTTATCACCAGTATATGATCCGTGTTGGCAGAGTGAACTTAGTTGCCTTCTTGCCAACTTCTTGAGTACTGAGTGTGATGAAGTTCGAGTTGAGTTGCCAAGGGTAGTTTGTGAATATCCGGATGTTTTTTCGGATGATCTTACTAGTTTACCACCTCATCAAGAGATCGAGTTCTCTATCGATTTAGCGCCTGGCACGACATCAATTTCTACGGCATCGTATAGATTTGCACCTGCTGAGTTGAGTTAGTTGAAGATTCAGCTCCAGGAATTGTTAGATGAGGGTTTTATTCACCCTAGTACTTCACCGTGGGGAGCACCGGCTTTTTTTGCCAAAAAGAAAGATGGTGCACTGTGACTTTGTATAGATTATCGGAAGTTGGACCGGGTAACTATTAAGAACAAGTACCCAATGCCCCGTATAGATGATTTGTTTGATCAGTTGAAGGGTCTTGTTGCTTTTCTAAGATAAACCTGAGATCAGGTTATCACCAGCTGAGAGTAAGGGAGGAGGACATCCCAAAGACGGCATTCCGTATGCGGTATGGCCATTATGAGTTCCTAGTGATGCCTTTTGGGCTAACCAATACACCAGTAGTGTTTATGGATTTGATGAACCAGATCTTCTATGAGTTCCTAGACCATTTTTGTGGCCGTCTTTGTGGACGATATCTTGATTTACTCACCCTCTGAGGAGGAGCATGAGGAACACTTGCGGGTAGTACTTGAGTTACTTAGAGCCTATAAACTATATGCCTAGTTTGGGAAATGCGAATTCTAGCTGAGAGAGGTTAAGTTCTTAGGCCATGTGGTATCTGGAGAAGGGGTGACTGTAGATTCATCCAAGATAGAGGCAGTACAAGATTGCGAGCAACCTAAGAATGTTTTGAGATCCATAGTTTCTTGGGGTTGGCAAAGTATTACCATCGGTTCGTGAAGGATTTCTCTAGATTAGCCTTACCGTTAACTAGACTGACGAGGAAGGGAGTTAAGTTTGTATGAGATGAGACTTATGAGAAGTCGTTCCAGGAGCTTAAAGTTAGACTTACTACTGCTCCAGTATTGATTATCTCGGAGAGGGGTTTTGGCTATTCGGTGTATTGTGATGCCTCACGGGAAGGTTTGGGTTGTGTATTGATGCAAGAAGGGAAGGTAGTAGTCTATGGCTCACGGCAGTTGAAAAATCATAAGAAAAACTTCCCTACTCATGACTTAGAGTTAGCAACGGTGACTTTTGCCTTAAAGATTTAGAGGCATTACCTGTATGGTGGGAAGTTTGAAGTGTTTTCTAATTATAAGAGTCTAAAATATCTGTTTACCCAGAACGACTTGAATTTGAGACAGAGGAGGTGGATGGAGTTTATAGAAGATTATGATTTCGAGCTACATTATCATCCAGGAAAGGCCAATGTTGTGGTCGATGCCTTGAGTAAGAAATCCATTAGCAATATGGCTTGTAAAGCCATCTGGGAATGGGAGATGTTGGGTGCTATTAGGGAGTTTGACTTGTATGTTGGCGAGTCCATTGAGTTTGCATTCTTGTTTTCAGTAGTTGTACAACCTACACTTGTGAATCAAGTGATAGAAGCACAGAAGGGTGACCTTGAGGTAGAATCTCTCAAGGAGAAGATTTCTAGTGGGAAGGTAAAGAGGGGCTTGAATGTGTATCCCCACCTGAGTGTGAGATACCGTGACCATTTGTTCATGCCAGAGTCTTGCCGAGAGGAAGTACTCTGAGAGTTTCACCATTCATGTCTTGCGGCATATCCGGGAGGTACAAAGATGTATCACAATCTTAGTCGCCAGTTTTGGTGGAGAGGTATGAAGAAGGATGTAGCCGTGTGCCTTACTTGTCAGCAAGTGAAAGCCAAGCATTAAAGGCCAGTCGGTTTGTTACAACCCTTGCCTATAGCCGAGTGGAAGTAGGAGCATGTCATGATGGATTTGTTGTGGGCTTTCCGAGGACTTAACGGGATAGTGATGCCATTTGGGTGGTAGTTGACCGGTTGACTAAGTCGGCGCACTTTATACGTATGCGAGGTAAGTGACTCGATAGATTATCTTGCCGACCTTTACATTAGGGACATAGTGAGGTTGTACGGGGTCCCAGTGACGATCTTTTCGAATAGACATCTGCACTTTACAGCTCGATTGTGGCAGAGCTTGCAAGTGCCTTGGGCACTAGGTTGACTTTTAGCACCGCGTATCATCCTCAGACTGACGAGCAGTTAGAGTGCACCATTCAGATTCTAGAGAATATGCTTCGGGGTTGTATCCTTGACTTTAAGGGTTCTTGGGAGAGGCATTTGCCCTTAATAGAATTTGCCTATAACAATAGCTTCTAGACGAGTATTGGTATGGCATTGTTGGAGACCTGGTATGGTCGCCCGTGTAGATCTCCTATGTATTGGGCCGAGGTGGGTGATGCACCTATGTTGGGTCCAAAACTAGTCCAGGAAACGACGGAGAAAGTTACACTTATTCGTCAGAGGTTAGTTACAACACAGAGTCACCAGAAAAGTTATGTTAACCGTAGAAGGAGACCTTTGTCTTTTGAGGTGGGAGACCATGTGTTCTTGAAAATATCACCTATGAGGGGTTTGATAAGGCTTGGAAAGAGTGGGAAGTTATCCCCTCGATTCATTGGGGCTTTTGATATCTTTGAGCAGATGGGAGAGGTAGCATATCGTTTGGCCTTATCGCTACAACTTTCCAGGGTTCATGATGTGTTTCAGGTTAGCATGCTTCAGAAGTATGAGCTGGATCCATTGCATGTGTTGGATTGGACCAACTTAGAGGTAAATAAGGATGTCTCATATGAGGAGAGACTGGTGAGAGTCTTGGATACTCGGGACCAAGTCTTGCGAGGCAAGACCATTTCCTTGGTTAAAGTATTATGGAAACATCACGGAGTTGAGGAAGCGACATGGGAACGTGAGTTGGACGTCCGTGACAAATATTCGGATTTATTTGTGAATGCTTGATCTTGTATTGAAATTTGTTACGTTAACGAAGTATGAAAACATTGTATATGTTTTGGAGCTATAAAAAATAAAAAAATAAAAAAAATTGTATATGTTGTTTATGATGTGGAAATGCGAGTTTATTATAAACATTGTATATGTTTTGAGAAATATGGATTTTACTTTTAATATTAGAACTTGTGTATCAAGTCGATGAAAATGGATGACCGGAGAATGGGTCATGGTATTGGAATTGATTATCTATCGTTATTGTGTTTGGTTTAATCATAACTGTAAAACAATATTCAAAATTTTGGGGACGAAATTATTTAAAGAGGGAAGGTTATAGCGATTTCGGTTTTGACCCGACCCATTTGATATTCCGGACTCAAGTTTTATGGTTTCTGAATGTTGTCATTGTCGTTTTCCCCCTATTCTTACTTGAGTTTGGCTATGGGTTTGTTGTGGTTGCATTTGTAACAGGTTGGTTGCTTAGTTTCCATACTCTTGTTGCCTACAATTTTGCACCTCCACTCGAGGTGCACTTTTTGCGCTCGAACGGACTTTGTAAACTCTTAGTACTTTTGCAGGTCTGTAAAACTACTGGAAGAGTGTAATCCACGTTCGAGCGGTCCTTTCTGCGCTCGAGCAGGTTCAGCTCGAGCGTCCATTCTTGTGCTCGAGCGATTGGTCTATTGTCTGTAAAACTACTGGGAGTATACATTCTGCACTTGAGCGTCACTTCTAGTGCTTTAACGGAACAACTTATTGTGCTTGACGCTCGAGCGTCAACTCTTGCGCTCGAGTGGCCTGTGCATATATCAGTTCGTAATAGCTACTTTTTACATCACTTTTTCATATCTTTCTCTCTCTAAAACTCACCAAAGCCCTAGATCTTGAATTTCTCTCTCTAAAACTCTCACACTCTCTATATTTTTACCTATATTTTTACCTAGATCTAGTGGTTTCTCCACCTTACTTCCTTTATTAAAAAGGTAGAGCATCTTAAGGGCTACATTTTTATTCGAATAGAGTTATGTTTGAGCATTTTTAAAGTTTCAATCTTGTTTGCTCGAATTCTAACTTTGAGATAGGGACTTTCTACACTCTTCTATGAGTTTTAGCTTAGTTATTTGTTGATGTGTGAGAAAGAATGGGATTTAAGGTGATTTTGAACAAACCTAGGATTTTGGTTTAAAATCAAAATAGGAGTTTTCGAATGAATGTATTGGAAATGGTTATGGGAGTAAATATGGGCTTGTCTTGTATCAAAATGGTTGATTTTGGTGTTTGGGATGAAATTGGGGAAAATAGGGTTTTGCCCTAAAATGTCTCAAATAACTATTTTGTATAAATAATGGAATTGGTGTTGGAAATATGAAATTGGATGGATGTTTGTATAAATGGTAGAGTTAGATATGTATTACCTCGCACCTATGGAAATTTGGATAATCTGTCTGTTGTAAAGATTGTATATCTGTTTAGAAATATCTGTTTTGGGCTATCGGTGGAGGATAACCTTATTGTTATAGAAATTGTATGAGGATTAGGTGAATTGAAACAAATCTCTTAGTCATTATCATTGAATATGATTATAATTTGTATACATTGTATATGAATGATATTTGAGAGGAGAAAGTGGATGTACTTTATGTTTGGGAAAAGAAATGGGATAGAATCCACTAAATTAAGTTAGCCCATGTATCTAGGGTGAAAGTCCCAAAAACCACACGTATACATGGTTGCCGATTCCTACAGATGAAATTTCCGTAAAATGGCGAATGAATGTATTTCGTATGATAATTATGTTTGGTTGGAGGCCTACAGGGTGTATCCTCGGTTTGGTTGACTAAATGAAGTGGGATAATTAATGGTTTGAGATCTAAGTTTGACATAACATGGTTTTGAAAAAGGTTGTAAAAGAATTGGCATTTGGGAATTGAGCATGTGTATCTTACATATATCTTTGTTAATATTCATATATTGTGTTGGATTGTTTCTACTGGGTTTTGGCTCATTCTACTTGGAAAACCATTTTCAGGTGCTGGTGACATGCCTCCTCCAAGGACTTAGCTTGGGAGGACCGGGGAACTAAAGGCTCTGTTTTGTCATTTTGTATTTAATATTTGTACAAGCATTGGGCTTTATATGTATGGAACTTAAGACTCTCTATTTTGTTGTAACCAAGTATAGTCTTGGAAAAATGTAAGCCTGTAGGGCATTTATTTTGTTGATCATTAAGTTGGTATCACATGCTATAGATTCAAGGTAGAGCTTGTGAATGTATATCGCATGTGTCCATTTTTGTAAATTAACTCTGATTAATGAAAGCTTACTTCTTTGTTTATGTCATTGTGTATATGTTGTTGGGGGCCGATTTGTGGCATTTTTTACAGGGCGTTACAACACTAGTATGCTAGGTATGATGGAATTTGGTCTTTATCAAGGTCCAGTTCATTTTAATTGCTTTCCTGATTTCACTTTGAGACTTAGTAATCCACACATTTGAAAAGCTGTAGAGGCATGACTTTCATAGTGACTGATTGGGAATCCGAATATATTCAGAAGCAGTTTTTCTCAAAAGGAGAATATTGATTGAAGCTTTTGAATATATTTGGTATCCAATGTTGATGACTGAGTTAAGCATATGGGCCTTGAGCGTCTTGGTATTGGGAGCCATATAGATCATGACTAGTAGAGGCTTCAAAAGAGGCTGATCCATCTAAAGTATTGTCTTCATCTTGCGACTTGGCTTGGGCCAATAGTAATTTCGTAATCTGGATGAGTTCTTTATTGCTTGTTTTTGACTTGGTCTTTGTTTTGGGCTTTGAATTGGATGACTTTGATTTGGGAGGTCCAGAGCTGGCTGTTGGGGTTCCATGTCTGATTGTTGTGAGAGGGAGTGGGCTTCCTTGAGTGACTAAAGCAGTTGGGTTCTCTAAGAAAACTTGACTATTGCTGGAGTAGGAGCATAAATATTGACCAGAAATTCTTTTTGGACTTGATTAATAATGCGATGGGCTTTAAATGCATCCCACAATTTGACAAAATGTTGTCTAATGACTATGTTATCTTCAATATGATATTGCCATTTGAATATCCAAGGAACTTTATATTTGGACATGAAATAGAGCAATATTGGAAACTGACTCTTGTGTTGACTCAATTTGTGGACTATAGAGAAATGAGTGACTGATCCATGAGGTTTGAAGGGATGATTTCTGGGACGGCATCATGTTGAAACCACTATCTTAGAAACCAAGAAGGAAATTCTGACTTGAATTGATGATCAAATGAGAAAAACCAAGAGTGACTGTATGTTTCATTTTGATGCAAGAGAATTTTGAACCATGCATCAATATAATCAAAATAACTATATTGTATCATATGATTAGGAAGATCTCGCAACAAGAAAGGGAGCCCCTATTTATCAAGGGATACAATGTTGTGTATATACAAAGAATGGTAAATGATTTTACTGGTATTGACTCTGTCATAAATGGGTTTAATGACTATGGACTTATGATGGAAGAGGGTATCTTTGTAGAAGGTAATTGACTTGTCTGGATAAGATGGAATGAAATGCCAATTATGAGGGAAATAGGTTTTGACTAAGTTAATGACATTATGACTGTTTTTTTTTTTTGGACTGGTTCTTTGTAAAAAAAAAGTTTGGGTGATTGAGTTTTAAGAACATAATCTGTTCTTGATGTTGACCAGTTTGGATAATTAGGGGGCATAAGTATAATTGACTGGGAAATAAAGGGGTCAGTGGCAAGAGCAGAGATGTAACTAGGTTTAAGAATAGTACCAAGAATTTGGTCTCTGTTGACTAGATTAATTGGGGGTGCAACAATGGGTTGACTAGTCGGAATAATAACATGTGGTTTAGAGGAAGACTTCTGACTTGACATCTGTAATTAAGAAATTAAGAAAAAGAAAATAGGTTAGCATCCACTGAGGACATCTAGCCTATCTGTATGGAAATTGAGAAGATTTGTGTAATAAGCAATTAAATTGCATTGGCTAGCAATTTGGTGAAATTGGAGGTAGGGATCTTGGTCAGTTGACTTTAAATAGGCTATTTCAAAGGTATAATGGTAAATAATTTTGCGATTACGGGCAGTCTGTGGGTAGAACAATATGGAGTGGGCATTTTTTCTATGAAATTCATAATATAAATATACGTATGACTTTCTCTATCCACTCTGTAAAAATTCACGGGTAAGAAAATCAATGATAGAGTTTTGATTACCAGGAATATATTCAATATCAAAATCAAATATACTTAAAATAGATTGCCAACGGGCAAAAATGTGCTTACTCGTAATGTTTTGAACATATTTTTCGAAAACATATTTTGCACTTTTACAATCAAGGCGTACTAGAAATTATTGATTTAAAATATCATCTTGAAATTTACTAATACATAATACGATAGATAAAATTTCTTTTTTAATTGTACTATAATTTTTTTGTGCTTTGTTTCAGATATCAGAGTAAAAACGAATAATTTGTTCAGATGACTTGAGATAGACTTGCTGAAGGAGGATGCCGCCATAACCAATGTCAGAGACATTAGTTTGAATAATTTTGAATGAATCTTTAGTAGGAATACCAAGACAAGGTAAAGTCTTGACATATTTTTTGACTTGTTGAACAATAGTAGTATGATTAGAAGACCAAGGAGGAGGATCATCTCTCAAACGATCAAAAAGAGGTTGACAAGTTTTTCTAAGGTCTTTATAAAATTCAGTAATGTAATTAAGGGATCTTAAAAATCTTTGTAATTGGGTTTTGTCTAAGATTTTATCAGGAAACTTAGAAACAAACTCAATAGATTGACTTATAGAAAGAATGGTACTTTGGTAAACTTCATAACCTAAAAATTTGACTTTAGTTTGGAACAATTTAATTTTGGGGGCAGAAATAACTAGGCCATTATATTGGATGGTTTAGATGAATGATTGGAGATGTTTTCAATGTTCTTCAATTGATTTGGAAAAAATGAAAATATCATCTATGTAGACTATAGAAAAATGACAAAGGGGATTGAATATTTTATTCATTATATTTTGAAATTCATTAGGTGCATTTTTTAAACCAAAAGGCATTGCATCCATTCGTCATGGCCAAAAGGTGTAGTGAAAGCAGTTTTGTAGAGATCATTAGGATGGATTTGGATTTACCAAAATTCACTTTTAAGATCGAATTTATTAAAGATGACTGCTTGACTAAGTCTTTTAATTAAATCTTTCTTATTAGGAATTGGATATTTCATCCATTCTAAAACTTTATTTAGTGGTTTTATAATTTATGATTAAACGTGGAACACCACATTCAAGTTCAGCATTTTTGTTAACATAAAAAGCTGGACATGACTATGCCGATTTACTTTTACTAATGATTTTATTTTTAAGCAAATCATTGATTTCTTTTTTACACAGTTCTATTAATTCAATATTCATTTGAATTGGTCTAGATTTAATAGGGATTTGTCGTTCATTAAAATTTTTAATATAAGGGAGTTAGACTATATGTTTTTTTCCTATGCTAGAAAGCACTAGGAAGAGTAGAACAGACTGTTTGTTCTAAATGACTTTCAAATTTTTTAATTTTTGAAATAAGAATTGGGTTAGTTAATTGAGATTCAATTATTTTATATTTTATTTCTTCTTTGAGGAATTTTAATTGTTTAGTTAATCTATTAATTGATTGAGATATGGAATAATCTTTTAATTTATTTAACTCTTTAATTTGAAGAGGAGTTAGGAACTTGAAAGTTACTATTTGACCAAAAGCTTGAGTTGTTATGCCATGATTATTAGTGGTGAATGGGTATAGTAAAAAGATAAATTAAGTTTTTAAAATGACTTTATTTGTCATGTTTCTAACTAGAACAAATAATGTTTTAAAACAAATATTGTTTTGACAAATATGAACTTTGGATAATTTGTATTTAATATACATTTGACTTCCATTAGCAGAACTTAGTTGTTCATTAGTTTTATGATAATATTTAGTAGGGATCAAACTTTCTTGAATATAATTAAAGTCTACGCCTGTATCAATTAAGGTGTTGATTTCTATTTCATAATCATTAACAATTAGTTAGACTTTTGAATGCCATTTTTAGATATTAATTTTGTTAATTATATTTAATCGGTTACTTTCTTTCTTATCATCTTCACTATTAGATTTATTAGATCTATTATCAAAGATGACATGGTTTGGATTATGACTACTACTAGATTCATCAGAGGGCGTGTCATTATTATTTTAAAAATTATTAAGATTCTTATTAATTTTTAATAGTGTAATTTCTTCTTCTAAGGATTATCTTTGTTTTTTAATTCTTTAATTGATTTGGTTAATTTATTTTTGTAAATCTTGTAAAATTATTTCTTTATGTTTATCTTTTCTAAATCTTTTTAAAATAGTAGTTAAACTAATAATTGGTTTATCTTGACGAGGTTTATTATCTTTGCTGATTAATAAAAATTTTAATTTATTAGTATCAGAGCCACTTAGAAAAAAGGGGAAAGCACCAATAAATCTTAAATTTGGGAATGTTAACCCATTTAGTCATGAAGGTTTTTTGTTGGACTAATAGGTCCTATTTCTCTAAAAGCTTACTATAGGCCTTTTTATCTCAAACATTGTTCATCAAACATCAAACATTAGTAACGTCAGAATTATTTGTCAAACATCAAACATTAGCAACGTCAGAATTATTCGTATAATGTGGGTGAAAATATTAGCAACGTCAGAGTTAATCATCAAACATCAAACATCATTAACGTCAAGATTATTCATCAAACATCAATCATTAAACATTACAATTATTCATAAACCATCAAACATTATTCATCAAACATCAAACACAACCATTAAACGTTAAGATTGTTCATCAAACATCAAACCTTATTCATCAAACATCATATTTATTTTTAAAAAAATTGAAACTATTACCCAAAATTCGTTGGAGGTTCGATAAATCAAAACAAATTCAGGGTTTCGGAAACAAAAAAAGTAAATCTTGCGAAGGCGAATGGGTAAATACCGGATTGGAAACCACTGGATAGAAGCACCAAGATAGCGTAAACCCTAGTTTCTGAATCAGACACAGATTCCTTGGGTTCGCGACGTAGTTAGAGAAGAGAGTGTAAATCAACAGGAATGTCGAAAGCAAGCGAGCCTATGTATATATATATACGAAACGAAATCGATCAAAATGGATTCGCAAAATCCTCAAACGATCCTACGGTTATGTGTAGCGATTTGCCAAATCGGGATGATGATGATGATTTTGTATATTACAGTCGTTGTGTCGTCAAGTCGCTGTGGACTCGCCCTAGTTGTTTGTTTGGCAACCGCCTTTAAAATCGATTTTTACAAATTTTTGTAAACCACTCCAACGCCATTCTTCTTCTTGTTGTTGTTTTTGGATCTGCAATTCTTATATATGGATGTGTTTTTTAGGTATGGGGGCTGCGTATGGGACATGGAAGAGTGGCGTTGGAGTAGCGTCAATGGGTGTGATAAGGCCAGAGCTTGTGATGAAGTCGATTGTTTCAGTGGTTATGGCTGGTGTGTTGGGTATCTATGGATTGATTATTGTTGTGATCATCTTTCTAATGTAGAGAAAGGGATGATGTTGTGATGTTGTTTTGATATGGATGATGTTGCGATGTTGTTTTGATGGTGATGTTTGATGTTGTTTTAATGATAATGTTGTGATGTAAAAAAAGGACTAAATGGTTTTAAAAAAACATTCAGGACTAGATAGAGTAACATTTTCTAATATGGGACTTATGAGTAATTTTTCCTAGAAAGAATATCTTTTTTTCAAAAAAAATAACAAATAAAAAATAATTTTAAAGAACAAAATAAAATATTTTTTTTGTGTGTTTTTTTTTTTTTAAAAAATAGAATTTAAAAAAAAATTGAAATATTTTTTGAGAACTTGGTTATTAATTTTGAAAAAAAAATAATTATTTTTTTATTCGAATCATGACTCAAGAACAAAATCAAACGCTAACTATGCCTCCGTTTGGGAAGTGGGTTGACTTTTTGGCTTTTTTGGCTATTTTAGTCTGAGCTAAAAAGCTTGGTTTGGGAAGGACTTTTTGACTTTTTTGACTTTTTTTTTGTGAGAGAAGAGTGTAATGATTATGGGTTGAATGTGATGTTTTGTTTGTTATGACTAAAATAACCTATTTTATTTTTTGTGACTATTTTAACCCCAAAACCACTGCCAAACACCACCTTCCGAACCCCGAACTGTGATAATGTTGGACCATCCTATTGATTTGCCATTAATGTAGCACCAACAAAATTAAACGCTAATTAAACCCCAACTGCGACGTATACATTGGACCATCCTATTAGTAGCACGTCCATCGAACATTTCCCCATCTCGGACCCCATCTCGGAGTCGCGTGATGGGCGTGTCGAACTAGGAAAAAAAATTACTCATTTTTTTTTTCGGGATAAATTTAACTTTTTTTTTTTTTATAGTATAATTATTACATTTTAAAAAAATTAATTTTTTAAAATTATATTTTGATAGTACATTTTTTAAGAAATATCAATATCATAATTATATTTTTTATATTATTAATTAATTTAAAAAGAAAGATAAAATAAAAAATTTATATTATTTTTGTACTTGATTACTTTATGTGTTGTTAATTAATTTAAAAAGAAAGATAAAATAAGAAATTTATATTATTTTTGACTTGATTTTTAAAAATAAACTAATATTTTAAAATAATAAAAAATATAATAGAAGACTAATATTTTGAGATCAAAAAAATAAATTACATAATAAAACAGTTGCACTTATGACCATTCTATTAGTACCACGTCCATCGAACATATCCCATCTCGGTGTTGCGTGATGGGCATGTCAAACTAGGAAAAAAAGTTAAATCAAATAATAAAGCAATTGTGCTTGTAAAAAAATTATTAAATGTAAGTTTAACATTGATGGAAAAATTAAAAGTTAAGGTTGTGTAAGTTCGGATCCTCTCCTTGAGAACCCTCCTCCACATCCTGTTTGCAACGGCTGAGATTAAAAAAAAAAAAAAATTTGAAATTTTCGTCGATCTCCCGCCCAAACAAAAACACAGCTCAGAGGTTATACAAATACAGAGGTTATGCGTACTCTCACACAGCACTTAGCACTCACCCCTTCTCCTCCGTCGAACCCATCCTCACCGGCGGCAACCCACTGTCGGCGCCTTTGCAGATCCGACGACGATAACTCACTATCAAATCGATACAGATTCTGTCTGCTTCGCTGCTACGTTCTTCTCCTCTACCTCACCGAACCGTTTGCAGCGGCAGACCCTCTCTACAGCACTCCTCAAATCGAACACATCGGTTTGCCCTCTTTCTATCTACCCTCCTTGAGAACCAGAGGTTAGTCTTCTTCATTCCCTCTGTCTCTCTGTAATTTATTATTTGAGCTTCAACTGAACTTAGTCTGTTAAGTTTGTCTCTGTCCTCAAGATTATTTGTTAATTGACAAGATTATTTGAGCTCAAACATACATACAATACCTCTCATTTTTGTCTTCGTTGCCTCATTTTTTGTTAATCACAAATTAGATCATATCTGGATATAATAAATGATCAAATCTGTCCTTCACCAAGAAGACAGACAAGTTTCTTGTTCCACATAAATGGGCCTTCACTGATGAAAGATATTACATCTTAAGTAGAAACTTGGCCATCTTAAGTAGAAGACAGATAGATTTGCTGCTTTATTGAGTAGCTGTTTCTATAGATACTGGATTTGCACAATGAAAGTTAGGCCCCATTTCCAACATTAGAGCCTATTTAGACTATATAGTGACAGATTCTAAACACTGGTGGAAAAATAGATTTTAATATATATGACAGAGTTCCAAGATATACATGTAGAAGTAAAACTAAGAGCTCATGATGAGAGTAATTTGGCATACCAACAATTACATAAACTTCATAAAAAGTGAAATAACATGGAAATATGTAATCCATGAATGCTATTCACAATAATGAGGTTGTTAATTTTTTGTTAACAACCTCATTATTTGTCTCTATCTATGTAATGGATTATTGATTATGTTTGATTGAGCTTGAAACATGTCCTCTTCCCAAAAATGTGTATTTGGAATTTTTTAAAACTGAACTTAGTCTCTATGTTTTTATGTCTGGATTTTTTTTTCAAACTGAAATTATGTTTTTTTGTGTCTAAAATAAAGATGTAATTTATGTAGCTAAGATTTTATTTATATGGGTTTTCAATTGCTTTTTGATATGGATATGGAACCTGAGAATGATTGTACTTGGAAGCCAAAACAGGGAATGACATTTGATTCTGAACAATGTGCGTATGATTTTTATAATACATATGGAGGAAGAATGGGGTTTAGCATAAGAAGGGATTATTGTAGGAAGAACAAGTTCATTAACCAACTTATTTATAGACTTTTGGTCTGCAACAAGGAGGGATTTCGAAAGGTTGACAAGCGAGACCCATTGGCAAAAAGCCCTAGAGCTGAAACTAGGACTGGTTGTGAGGCTCGACTTTATATTAAATTAGATGAGGGTATTGAGAAATTTGTTGTGACTGATTTCAAAGAAAAACACAACCATGATCTTGTATCACCCGAGTGTGCCCACATGTTGCCGTCACAAAGAAAGATATCAACTACCCAAGCAATTGAGTTAGATTTGGCGACACAATTTGGTCTTCGTTTAGGCCAGTCTTTTGAACTCATGGGTAGGGAAGCTGGTGGAAGACAATGTCTTGGGTTTACAAAATTAGATCAAAAAAATTACTTGAGAACCAAAAGACAACAAAGTTTAGCATATGGGGAAGTAGGCAATGTATTGCAATACTTTAAAGAAAAATCTTTGTAGAATCCTTCCTTCTTTTATGCTTTTCAATTAGATAATGAGGAGCAAATAACTAATATGTTTTGGGTCGAGGCACAAATGATCATGTATTATGCCCAATTTGGTGATGTTGTCACATTTGATACGACTTACAAGTTAAACAAAGAACATAGATCCTTTGCATCTTTTGTGGGATTCAACCATCATAGGGAAACAGTTATATTTGGTGCTACATTGTTGTATAATGAGACCGCCGAATCGTTTGTATGGTTGTTTGAAAATTTTCTAGAGGCTATGTCAAGAAAGGCACCAAAAACTTTGTTCACCGATCAAGATGCTGCAATGGCTAAAGCCATACCCATCGTTATGCCTAACACAAGTCACTGATTGTGTACTTGGCATTTGATACAAAATGCGTTAAAACATGTTGATTGTTTGTTCCAAGATAAGGGGGTAAAGGGTGTACTAAATAAATTCTTCTTTGACATTGAAGATGCAAATCAATGGAAGTTAGAGTGGGCGGAAATGCTTGATAAATATGATGCGCATGAAAACCATTGGTTGAAATTGACTTTTGTGATGAAAGAAAAATGGGGCTGGCCATATGTTAGATCAACATGGGCTGCGGGAATGAGTACCACACAACTTAGTGAATCTTTTAATGCTTTTTTGAAGGATTACATTCGTTCTGATTTTAACTTAAATGAATTCTTCATGCATTTCGAAAGGGTACTTTACGAGAAGCGATACAAGGAGTTAGAAGCAGGATATGCTTTGTGCCAAAGGTTGCCAAAGGTGAAAGCAACAATAAGAATGTTAATTCAAATGGGTAATGTCTACACAAAAAAGATCTTTGAGGAATTTCAAAATGAGTACTTTCGATCCATTGAATTGGACATAGAAGCAATTGAATATGGCGAGGCCAGTACCATTTACACAGTTGTGGATGTTGGTAACAAACATGCAAGGAAAGTGAAGATGGAGAGGGATGGCTCTTTGGGTTGTAATTGTACAAAGTTTGAAAGGGAAGGAATCTTGTGTTGTCACTTGTTGAAGGTTATTAGAGACATATTGAAGATGAAAGAGGTTCATCCACAATACATTCTAAAGAGGTGGACCAAACAAGCAAGAGCCGAAACTGTGAACGACATTATGGGGAATGACATTGAAGTAGATGTGAAATTCCAACAAGCCTCGCGGTATAAGACATTGATGACCGCATTTAGAGCACTAGCAAGTAGAGCTGCTGAAACCGAAGAAACTTATGATTTTTGTATTGCACACCTTGCTACATTAGGTACAAATGTTGAAGGCCAGTTAAGTGCTCATTTTGGTGTTGGAAATGAAGTAGGTAATGATGATGACACCCAAAGCTTTGAAGTGGATTGCGAAGACGTGAATCATGTTATCAACCAAAATGATTGAAGAAAAATGTGGCAACTAGTAAAGGCAAAAGGAGGGTAAAAGGTGGATTCGAAGCGGCGTTGGTTGCGAACTCCAAAAAAAAATTCCGTGCTAACAGCTTGGCTTTGTCACAATCTATTGCAAGTCCAACAATTGCACCTTCTCTATTATCTGTTGGAGGAGATATCTATGTTCGTTAACATATTCCTCCTCTTCAACCTCTTCCTTCCCTTCATCCTTTTCCTCCATCTTTGCCCATGGGTGGTAATTCTATTCTTCCGCCATTGATGTATTCCATATATCATGTAAGTGTTAGTTTAACATTGTATTTTTTGTGTGGATATAATATGTGACGCAAACCATGATTGCGAAGCCTAATTTATGACATTGTTGTAGGCAAACAATTTGTGGGACATGTATGTAATGCCAAATTATTTGCCAAATTCAATGCCTCAACGGTATTCTGCTGGATCAACATTCCAGTCACTACTTCAAGGTTCATGTGGATATGACATTGGGTTTCGATATTCTCAAGAATCAACTACTCCAATGTGTAGTCAGGTTCATCCTTGCTATCTTTTTAATTTATAGTTGTTGAAAATTCTGTCATACCATGTATTTACTTGCTCAAAAATTTGTCTTTTTCCCTTTTAGGCTATGGACAAGCAGAAACAGAAGCAAACTGATGCTGAAATTGGGCTGGAAAGTGAAGTCATAGCCTCTGAAATTGTAAAGCAAACTGCTGCTGGAAAGTGATGCTTAAACTGCTGCTGGAAAGTGATGCTTAAATTGCTGCTGCTGGAAAGTCATACATTGGTCTTTTCCCCTGTTTGTATTGAAGCAAACTGATGTTGAATGTGGAGGACTGTGTGTTGAATTTACATGGACCAATGTATCTTTTTCCCTGTTAATTTACATGGACCAATGTATCAATTTTGATGGACCAATGATTTAATTTAACTTGTATGTGTTTTCAAAGCAAACTGTTAATTTTCATTTGTATTGCTTCTGGTATGTTGGTTCTGTATTGAACACTGTTATGCAAACTGGTATGCTAGTTCTGTATTGAACACTGTTATGCAAACTGGTATGTTGTTCAAAGCAAATGTATGCTGGTTCTGGTATGCTGGTTTTGTATTCAAAGCAAACTGGTATGCTGGTTCTGCATGACATGGTTGTGTATTGAACACATGATTCTACTAGTATGCTTCTGATATGCTGTACATTTGATATGGTTTTTGATCTGGTTTTGCATGACATGGTTCTGTATTGATCTAGTATGGTGTTCATTTGTTCTGGTTCTGTATTGATCTGGTATGGTTCTGTTGGGATGTTAATGTATTGCTTCATTATGTCTGCAGTGGTTATGGTTCTGCAATGGTTCTGTAGTGGTATTCATTGCTTCTGGTATGTTGGGCACATGGTTTTGTAGATGGACACCAGCAATGATCTTGGCCAGACCAGACAGTGTGAAGTGTGAAGTGTGAAGGAAAAAAAAGGAACAAAAGGAAAAGGATGTACATAAATGCTCAATGCTAAGTCAAAACCAGTAGCAGGGTTCAGGAAATTGCAAATAATGCATACTGTAAAGGTTCTATACTAAGAGAGAAAAACAGACTGTACCATGCTTAAAGAGACCATTCTCACTTACTTAAGCTACTGATGATCATAGAAAACCTGGGGGGAAAAAATCATTTGCAATATATATGTATATGAAGACTCCTGAGTGTGATGCTGCTGCTATACTCTAACTTGCTAACAAATAAACTTCATAAACCAAAATGCTAACAGTAAGTCATGCTGCTCGCATACTCATTCCATTATTGATTCCATCATTCATTCCAAAATTCATTCCATCATTCATTCCATAACAGATAACAAGTTGAACGTTTCCCAAAATTCATTCCATCATTTATTCCATAACAAATAATAGATAACAAGTTAATGTACATAAAATCCAAAATGGTACAAACTTCCATTCAGTTTCCCAAATTACAATAAAGTACAAAAGTTACATCATAAAGTACAAAATGATAGAAAATACAATGAAGTACACCATCTTTTTGATATTATTTTCCATCCTTTGAAGCCTTCGACCATAGTCATTTTCCATGTAATGAAGCCTCATCCTTATATCGTTCAAGTCTTCTACTATTATACCAGCAGAAGCTGTACTGTTGGAACGTATTCTGGATGTAACGTCTTCATCATGTTCATCCACGAACTTGAAGTAATTGCAATGGTGAGTGGGAGTGTTACTCTGCAATGCATGCGAATCAGTTAGTTGAATAGGACAAATATTAATGTGACTAATAAAGGAAGAAAATAGCCAGAATTACCAACTTATATATTTTTATGGGCAAACAAAGAACAAACGTCCTTCATTTCCATTCTCATTGGTTCTTACAATATGTATGGCAGCGGTTCTTCCACAATTGCACAGCCTTGGTTGTAATCTTATGTTGCTAATGTTAGAAGAAGAAGCCATTTTTTAAATCTGTATACATGAGAAATTTTTAAAATGGCAGTTCTATAAAGGTGAGGGACAGAGTGTGAAGGCTAATGGAAGTTGTTCTAATGGAAGTTGGTTCTAAATCTGTGAAGGATAATGGAAGTTGGTGCTAATGGACAAAGTGTAAAGGCTAATGGAAGTTGGTGCTAATGGTGCTAATGGAAGTTGGTTGTAAATCTGCATACAGTGAAGTGTGGTTAACTTGGTGCTAATGGAAGTCCAAAGTTCAAACTAGTTTCAGATTATCACCCATATGTTCCATAGGAACAAGTGATTACCATTGTATAGGAACAAGTCAACCAACATAAATATATTGAGGGAGATGAAGCAATTAAGGAACAAGTGATTACCATTGTTTGGTTTGGTTTGCATAGTGATTAATGTGCTCTTTACCATTGTTTGGTTTGATGCTGTTTTATTAGTTCATCTGTATGTAAAATATTCAAAGTTTGTTTTTAATTAAGTGAACCAGGTCATCATTATTAAGAAATTGTGTTATATTTAACAATACAAAATAATCTACAACAAGCTTGATATATTTTGGTGAAGAATAAATTTTACAATACCAATAAGCCCCTTTCGGCTGCTGACAAAGCAGAACAAAAAGAACATTCATTCAAATTATAACTCTTAAATTTACCAATGTTTCAGACCCAAAAAAACTTCACTGAACTAAGACAAATATAATGATTTGGTATAATTGAGGTTAAGTTTCTATCTTATCGAAAATTGTCAACTTTCATAACTTTCCTGACTTCACCCTAAACATAAGCCACAAGAATTAATGTTCTTTTCCCTTTTTTATCAGTTAGACAAGGAAAATACTGTAAGTTGGCCCCATTCAGGGAAAGGCACAAACTTTTCATGCTATGATAAACACAACAGACCCAATTCTAACTGGCTACCTAATAGCAAACTGGCATGACAATTAAACACAAATCAAGGCCTGCTACGAAACCTGAGGATTACAAGTTTTTTCTCATCCTAGGGACAATTGAAATTAAGTACATTTTAGATTATTTTCCTCACTTTGAACTCATTAATTAAAGAGAAAGAATTCTGAAATAAAACTTCATTAATCTACAAATACAAAGCATAGAGTCTCAAAATGCTTAAAAAAAATCATTACCAAATCATCCTCTTCCTAAATTTTTTCAGAGGTTTCAAAGCCCTAAATTTTTAGCCGTTGGAATCCCAAATGAAAGTCCTAATTTTGAAATTCTAAAAGCCCTAATTTTTTCAGACGTTCACACAACCCTAACTTGTCAATCTCAATTCCAAACCCAAATCTCAATCTCAATCACACAATTCTTGACAAAATAATTTCAGATGTTCGAAGACCAACCTGGTTCGTCAAGAATTTCTTTGCTCAGCCGATGGTGCTCAACCGATGGTGGTCGTCGCGGTGGTTCACGAAGCGTAAGCTGTGGAGCTATGGTTGTCGTGGGGTTACGAGTGGGTTTGCCGTTTGGGTCGCCGTCGGGACTGGTTGCCGGTTCACCGGTGAGGGTGGGTTCGGTGGACGAGCGGCTGAGTGAAACTAAGAGTGTATGTGAATGTATAGCCTCACAGATCTGTGTTTTTGTTTGGGCGGGAGATCGACGAAAATTTTAATTTTTTTTTTTTTTTTAATCTCAGCCGTTGGATGTGCAACGGCTCATCTGAGCCGTTGCAAGCAGGATGTGGAGGAGGGTTCTCAAGGAGAGGATCCGAACTCTGATGATGGGCATGTCGAACTAGGAAAAAAAGTTAAATCAAATAATAAAGCAATTGTGCTTGTAAAAAAATTATTAAATGTAAGTTTAACATTGATGGAAAAATTAAAAGTTAAGGTTGTGTTTGTTTAGAAAATTTAAAAATATATTTTTTAAAAAAAGAAAAAAAAAATGTGAAATTAGATGAAATATAAATATATTTTACTTACATTTTACTCTTTTTTTTTCTTTTTTAAATTCCTTACCAAATTCCAGACAAACACAAGGCAAAAATATTTTTTAACCAAAAAACTCCAAACCACCACTTAAATAAGCGAGACACCAAGCAACCACAATTTCATTAAGGTGGGTATTTGTATAATATCTTGCTAACTAGAATTTGAGGAGATTATATTATAAATTTACATTTTAAGTCTCATAATTTATAGGCACTTGAACCTTACATAGGGGCTATTTGTTACAATTTTTAGGGGTAATTATAACTTATTTTAATTTGAGAATCTGTATAAGACAATTTAGTATAACTTCTGCTTATAATTTATTAAGTAAAAATAACTTAAATAAATTGATAATTTGGAAGCTAAAAAATGAACGCTTTTAACTTCTATTTTTTATTACAACAATGATTCATCCCCCGTTTTTAGGACCCCCTTTGGACCCTCTCTCTCTCTCTCTTATTGGTCACCTTTTCTTTTTCTTTTTCTTTTTTTTCCTGCTCCTCCAATCACCTCTTGCCACGTGGCAAAGGGGGGTAAAGGGGGTGACCCCCAAAGGGGGTCCCAACCTTTATTCTTTTTATTATTAGCTTTTTAGTTTTAAAAAAACTCCACCACAGAAGATTTTACAATAAATTGAAAACTCAATTATAACGTGCAATGTTATCGTGGGTATAATCGTGGAACTTGAACTGTTGGCAATCTTTTTTCTTGTCGGTATCATTGTGGAACTTAAACTGTTGACCTTAACACCATTGGGGGTTGTGACCTAGTGGCAAATGCATATTTTTTCATAAGCATGACTCAGGTTCGACTTTTGGAGAGAACAAAATACTGGGCTATTCCAGTGGTTTTTTTATAGAGACCTCACTTTGTACCCCGATTGTATCCTAAGCTCGTTAGTGGCGTGTGATTGAGCTCTGCTGATGCCTCGGTGGTGGGTTCCTTCCTATGGATTGGGTTAAATCAGGTTAGCAGCCGGTTACTCTGGAATCTGGGCCCACGGATGCCGTGATGACACCTCAAAGTATCATTTTTTCTGGTTCAAAAAATAAAAATAAAAATGTTGACCTTAATATATATATATATTATACAAAATAATAGTCACTATTTTAGTAATTTGATTATAACATAGACTAACGTCTTTCGATAGGCTCGAACTTGAAATCTCACTCACCTTAACTCCTAAATATTCTTTCCGTAACTACTTGAGCAACTGTCAGGATCATTATATAATTACATTGAATGTGCTTTTATTTTTAGTTTTTTTTTTTGGCAAAATACTCCTATTTTGGGTTCATTTGGAATGTGAGCTGATTTTTTTAGCTTTTTTGCTATTTTAGCCTAGAGCTAAAAAATCTCGTTTGTGATAGACTTTTTAGTTTTTTTATTTTTTTTTATTTTTGTGAGAGAAAAAAATGATATGATTATGGTTTGGATGTAACGTTTTGAGATGATTCTATTTCTATACACCATTTACACTCTGTGCACATCATTTCGTAATTCACACATTTATTAATTTAGTTATATTATGTTTTTCTCATTTCACACATCAAATGTTTTAAATATATCCCTACCTCATAATTTAAACACACAAAACACATTTACACACATTACAATAGTAACTCCGACATATCAAACAATCCACTAACACATTTCAGCAGTTCTTTAGAGCCAATCAACAATGAAATAATGAAAAGATTGATGGAAGTTAATGAAAACTTTTTTTTTTTTTTTTGGGTTCGCAATCAACGATGATAGTAAGTTTTCATTCCAATCTTGAAACAAATCATATGAAAAGTTTTTATCATTATTTTATTTTTTTATTTTTTTTGCAATCCTATAGAAGTTGAATTTACAAAATAATAGCAGTTCTCTTACTCGCAAAAAAATAAATAAATAAAATAATTTAATAAACCACTTTCACACATAAAAGATCACTTTTCATCGTTGCATTGGTTGTAAAGTCATATTCTTCTCTAAATTTAAACTTCTATGATTTTGTAAATCTTTCATCACAAGAGTCAAGAATGATGAGATAAAATAGAGTGCAACAATGGTGACAGTAAAAAACAATAAAAGAACAATGTAAGCCTTAGCGTGATTTTTTTATTTTTCATTTTTTTTTGAAAGATGTGCACTGAGAATTTTTATTCCCAAAGATGTGTACGGAGAAAACTTAGTTTTAAGATTTGTTGTGTATTGATCTCTATAGTGGTCATTTTGTTTAATGGTAAAATTATAATAAAAATTTAATTCATTAAGTGTGTACACAGAGAGTAAATAATGTGTGGAAATAGAATTACCAGACATTTTATCGTATTGACTTTTTAACATATTTTGTCTTTTTATAACTATTTTAGCCTTGTAACCTTATGCCAAACACATGCTTTATTTGGTGTGCCTCCTTTGGGCTCACAACAATGATTTGAGCCGTTTATCTCGTAAAACTCGCAATAAAAATTAGTCTTGGCTAAAAATTAGTTTTATCAAATATCAATAAATAAATGAATAAATCATATTTTATTTATAAAACGAATGACTTAACTTTAAATTGATAATTATCATCCATTTTACAAAACAAAATATAATTTGTTAGTGTGTCTATTACTATCTAATAGAATTGATTTTCTTGCATAACTCATCTATTTCTCAAAAAATAAATAAATAAAAACAATTCTACCATGTTGAATTTAATATTATAAATTATATTTAAAAATAATAATTATCAATAATTATAATATGTTTAATCCAAATTACATTAAATTGTGTGTACTTATATATATATATATATTTGAATGAAGTTCCTATTGTTTGTAAATGCTTCCCTTCATCCTACTATCAGTCATTCTCTCTCCGAACTCCATTTGGTGGGTTCTATTCGGAGCTCCCAATCATCAGTTCAACTATTCATTTTGTAAGTTATCTCACTAATTTTTTTGTTATGAATTTATATTACTATTTATGTGGTTATTTATGATTGATTTTTTTATTTGAAGACAATTATTAAGCTAATAATCAAAGCAAATAAAATTTTCATGCCCATGATTTGAAATAGTAAAAAAATAAAATAAAATAAAATAAGTGATGTATAGTAGTCCTCAAATGATTTGGTCAAATTGAGGTGTCCATTATAGTTTCCAAACCTTGGGATTTGATTCAAGTTAATAAAACTGTGGCGAATCTTTTTAATTGTAATCTAATTATACTAATATATTAATATTATTTTTGGTTTCTATTATTATTTTTCTTTTTAAGTGTAAATCTTGTTAATTAGGCATTTATTGATACTTTATTGCATGCATTTCACGGAGAAGAATGTACAATTTCTTAAATTTCTTAACATATATAGTAAAGGGAAATTTTAATATACACCCTTATAAAAAAAAGGTATACTATATACTCCTAGTTATATAATTTTTTTCTTTAATTATGATAAATTTTTTTCTTTAATTATGACATTAATTTAGTTATGACTCATGCGTTCTTTAATTATATCTCATGTTATATTTAATTGTAATATTTTGTTTTTAGTTATGACTCAAAAAATCAAAATTATGTCACTTTTCTTTTTAGTTATAAGGTGCATATAGTGCACACCCTTTAAAGAGTGTATACCATAGTATTTTCTTATAGTAAAACACACGTTGAAAGAATCATTTCAGTATTTATCATCATTAAAAACTAAACTTTTTTAAAAATAATTTTTTGAGTTTTCAATTTGTATTTTTATATTTTTAATGATTTTTTAAATGTTTAATCATTTTTTAATTTTTAGATCTACTTAATATTAATATACTTAAAAAGTAAACAAATTGTACAAAAATATTTTTAAAAAATTCATTGAATGAAATAAAATACGGAAATGTATTGAATTTTTTTATTTTTTTAAAATATTTTTTTGCATTTGGTAAATTTTTTTTTAAAAAAAATTTCACAAATATTATATTTTTAAGTGTATTTAGATTAGGTGTATCTAAAAAATAAAATTTTTTGCATAAAATATTAAAAAAGATCATTGAAAAAAATACAGAAAACAAAAAAAACTCAAATTTCTAAAAAATAAATTTAATTTTCTGGAACCAAGGTGAATAATTGCCACAATAATTACAATGATTAAGAAAAATAAGATATTAATCACTAATTTTTTGTTATATAATAAATAAATAATTATACTTTAACTATTGTCTTCTTGTTAGTTTTTACCTATGTTTATAAATTGTGTTAAAAGATTAAAAAAAAAAAAAAGAAAAAAAGAAAAGAAAAGAAAAGAAAAAAGAAAATTAGTGAAAAGTCTAATTTAAAAAGGGTGTAAAGCATTAGATCCATTAGGCATTTTTTTTTGGTGAGAAATACACTCTTTGTGAAATATTGTGATAAGAAGTACATTTTGTTATTTTGGAGGACATTGTGTTTCCAGTTTTGCCCTTTTAATTTTTATTAACACCTCCTATCTAAAAAAAAAAAAAAAAATTTTATTAACACCTATCTATTGAAATTTTTAATTCTATCTGTTGAGAATCTAGCTATGTGAACTTCTATCTGTTGAATTTTTATCCGTGTAAAATTCTATCTGTTCAATTTTTTAGAACCTATCTCAATCTATTTGTTTAATTTTTTGAATAGATATGAGCCTTTATATTGATCTGTCCATTTTTTTTTAATCTATTTAAATCTAACAGATATGAGCCTTTTGGATGGAGGAGAGAGTGATCTGTTTAAATTCTCTTTCTTTTTTAGCTATTTAAATCCAACACAAATTTGAGCCTTTTTCTATCTGTTCAAATGATCACTATCTGTAATAGTTTACTTATCTCATCAGTTCATGCTCTCTTCTCCACAGCCAACGTTGTCTTTTCTTTTAATTCTTAAAAATAATTTTCACCTTGAGATCTTCACCCTCTTCTACATCAGAAGCTATCTAAGATCTTCACACTCTTCTCTATTTGATACTTTTAGTTGATAGTGAAATTTTTTGATCGAGTTAGGACTGAGATAATTTGAACACAAACTTGAAATGACACAACACAAACACTACGTCCACCCTTAGTTGCCTCTAAACTTTCACCTCCAACTCTTTCCAACCCCCATCTTCCCCCATCTCCCCACTTTAATCCTCCATTCGTTTCCACAGTTTTTACTCACTCTCTCTCTCTCTCTCTCTCTCTCTCTCTCTCAATCCCCATTTTCTCTCTTTACAAATAAGAAAAATATTAGGAACCTCAAATGTTTTACTAATATTGTTATAAAATGTTTCACAGAACGTGAGACTTACATGGTGTAAATCTCATATATATATGAAACATTTGATAAAAATATTGGTAAAATATGATGCCTAATATTTCTCTAGAAATAAAGCTATGAGAGCTTCTGCAGCTATCTCAGAAAGGTGAAGAGTTAATGAACAGCTTTGAAGCTTAAATTTCTTTATGCTTTTTATTTATTTATTTATTTATTATGTATGTATCAGTTTTTTTTAGCCTATCTGTCTCTCTCTGCATTCTCTGAAACCTCTCTTAATTGCTCTTTATTTCCTTCTCTTTTACACTACATTGTGTTACTGAATTTAATTACTTTGAATTCATAGTGATTCGACTTTCTACAGGTTAATGAAAGGCGGTTGTACGAGGTGGTTTTCACGGGACAAATCGTATGGCCTGTCACGACGAGTCCAACGATCTGTACGGCTGTAGTGATACATTCTCCGACGACTTAGATCTTAGTACCAGATTTTCAAAGGACAATCCGCGGAGGTAAAGGAAGTTTTAGGGAGAGAAAGTTGGGGAAGTGGAGAGAGAGATAGAGAGGAGAGAAAGAGGAGAGAGAAAATGGGTTTGGAGAATTGTGATTTTAAACAGATAGAGGAGTGGTTCCGAACAATTAAAAATGCGCGTGAACTTTTTTGAGCAAAAGAAATATGGGTGGTTTGGTGATTTTACAAAATTATGTCCTTATAAATATACCATTTTTGCACATAGACTTTTGGGTATATGTTTATGTTTTTGCTTTATTTTTTCTTTGATTTCCTTTGTGCTTTGTTCTGTTTGTTTGGTTGGTTCCCACGGCTATTTTGGGAAGTGAGTTAAAAGCCACTTTCCAACTTTTAACCCACTTTCTTCTCTCACAAAAAAGTCAAAAAAAATCAAAAAATAGTTTTTAACTATTTTCCCAAAATAACCCTATGTGGTTGGAATCTATGATTTATTTTAGACATACTCTATTATTAACTCTTTGATCGGTTCTGCTTTGCAGTATGAGCACGAGCACAAGATGTGCATCTAAATATTTTCTTAGTCTCTTTCCTTTGTACTTCTTGCAAAATTTTTACTTTGTTTTGGTGAAAGTTTTGATTTGAATGAACTCTTGTAAGTGCCATTTAGCCTTCTTTAATGATACTTTCTACTGTTTAAAAAAAAAAAAAAAAAAGACTTTTGGTTAAAAGGAATTTAAATTTGAATTTATGATTTGAACACCTAAAAGTATGTATTAAAATTATAAAATTTTAATATTATTGAATTTAAATCAATGCTCATTAAACGCGGTGATTAACATCACTATATTTGTAATTTTAAGAGATTCAAAAAGAAAGAAAAATGAATGAGTTAAAGAAATTATAGCAAAGATCTCGATATTTGGGTTTTTTGGGTGTAGCATATCTGATTTACTTATAGTTCATTTATTTATATTACTTTTTAGAGTCTATCTCAAATAGATTATTGTATGCTGAACGAAGTCTGTGTCAAAAATAATTTAAATAAATTTTTAAAAAAAGGATAAATACTTGGAGGCCGAAACGAAAGTGTTTTTACATTTTATATTTTAATTATTGATTTTTTTATTTACAGCAAACTGTACAAAACAGATCCATTACATATGAATTTTTATGGTTGTTTTTAAAATATTAAAATGTTTTCTGTGGGGACATATTTTGTGAATGACAGCACGTGGCTAAGGTGACGTTAAAGTGTCAGCCGAGGTGCCACATGGCCTGGTCATGCTGCCGAGATGATCTCAACTAGGCCGAGGTTATCTGCGGAGATACTGGAATTCGAGATAAGCGAATAAGGGAATCAGGTCACTACTGGTTATAAAAGTGAGGCACCCTCGTGGGTCTAAGGTGAGTTCTTTCTTGTGAGCTGAAGCATAATTTGCTGTCTTTGAGGGATACTGATTACTGACTTGATCATCGGAGTTCCCCCAGGTGGACGAACTACCGCCAGATTCTTATCTTTCTGTGACAGATTGTTTGGGCTTAATCTATTCTGCCGGTGCTCTCCAGCTGAGTTTCCTATTTGGTTGTGTAGTCAGAAATCAACACCCACAATTTGGCGCCGTCTGTGGGAACGTAAGGAGAATAGATGACCAACGACGGGCAGAAAGAAAAGATTGGGGATGACATCCCATGTGGGAGTGGTAAACATGCTGATCCTAACACCGAGGAAGAAAACCATAATGAAGGAGCACGAGATCAGAATCTCGGGGATAAGGACGTCAGCAATGAGGCAGACCCCCCCGAAGAAATCAGGCCATGAGTATTATAATGAAAACGACCTCCAGGTATGGAAAGATAGATGCCTAAGGAGGGATGACAAGATGAAAGGAATGGCCAACAAGTAGGCAGATCAACAGTCGGTTGTCAACTTTATGATGCAGAACAACGTCATGCAACTACCGTTTCTATTGCAAGATACGCCAATGCCAGGGGCCAAGACTGACCCCCAGAAAGGAGGGCAGTAAACAATCCCAACAGTCCCATAGCATGTAAGGGAAAAGGAGCCCTCATATCGGCCTTCACGGGATATCGGGCAATGAGAGTCAATCAGAGATGACTCGCAGAGGACACATCGTACTAGGGGAACATATGTCAAAGAACCCAGGAATATTCAGGGGAAGGCCTTGTGTTTTGACACGGTAAATGAAGAGAAGTCCAAGAGGACACATAATGACACTGGGAGTAGTGCCCCAAAAAGACTGAAGTTCGTTGACAGCCGAGGTCCTAGTCGGACTAAGGAGGATTTGAGGGACTACTTCCAAAGGAAACGACAGAATGCCGAGGTCACATCCCCCGTCAAGCCGAGAACGCCGTTCTCAGTTGAGTTGGACAGGTTTGAAGCCCCAAAAAGGTTCCATTTGCCGAGGTTCCAAATTTATGACAGTAAGTCTGATCTAAACTTTCACATCGGATTATATCTAAATTCGATGGCTTTGTATACCGGGAACGAACCATTGCTGTGCAAGGTGTTCTCCCAATCCTTTGGACAAATCACTTCGGATTGGTTTCACAAGGTTGTCGAAAGGAACTGTGAAGAGTTAGGAAGGCTTGGCCGAGATAATTGTAGCCAGGTTTGTTACAAACAAGTTGCAGCCACATAGGGTAGACTCCCTGATGGCTCTGAAAATTGGCGAGGGTGAAAGTCTCAGGACTTATGCCAAAAGGTATTATGAGGTGTTCAACCGAATTCCGGGATGCAACTAGAAGCTGGCAATCGTGTCCTTTAAGAACAGCCTGGAGTATGATTGCACACTTCGGAAGTCGCTGGGAAAGACTCTACCAAAAATTATAAAGGAGCTCATGGCAAGGATCGAGAAATATGCTAGAGCAGAAGAGGATACACCGGAAACGAAGGCGCGGAAGTAGGAGAAGAGAAACGGTCGTCGAAGCGAAGCCGAGGTAATATTGGATTTAACAGGCAAGAAACAGGGTTGAGGGCTGCACAGACAGTCACCACTATGTTCTGGATCCCGGTTTGTAAAGTTCTAGAAAGGATCAGGAACCAGCCATATTATAGAGCGCCAGAGAAGATTCCTGGTGAATTTATGGGGAGAAGCCTTGGAAAGCACTGTACCTACCACAATGAGGATGAACATCTAACTCAGGGGTGCAGAGCCCTAAAGACGCATTTGGAAGACCTTGCCAGACAGGGTCACTTGAGGGACCTGGTAGATGAGGCCAGAACGAGGGAAGAGCAGGCAAGGCTGCCCTAGGCACCGGCAGAACCACCTTTACCGCCACCACAACAGTAAGCAGATGGACCTCGAATGATTAATGTGATTCACTCGAGGGTCAACGAGAACGAGGTGCGTAGAGAGACTCAGAGGGTGAGGCATTTACAGCATGTGTATCAGGTCCAGCAAATGAGGCCTAGGACAAGCGAGTGCTAGGGACCAATGGTGTCTTTTACTGAAGTAAACCTAGACATGGTACAACATCTACACAACGATGCTCTGGTAGTGACCCTTAAGATTGGAGAATGCCAGGTAAGGCGCATTTTGATCGACCAAGGTAGCTTTTGTGACATCATGTATGTTAGATGTTACAAGGAGATCGGCCTTCACCGAAATGATTTAGAGCAGTCCGACAACCCAATGGTCGGGTTCAATGGAATGCCAATATGGCCTCTGGGAGCAATAAATTTGGAGGTATAGGCAGACACCAAGAAGGTAAGCACAAAGTTCATAATAATTGACACCCCCTTACAATATTATCTTGAGAAAGACATGGTTACATGCAATGAGGGCTGTTCTATCAACATTGCACTAGCTGTTGCGGTTCCCAACGAAGCATGGAATTGAGGAGGTCAGAGGGGATCAGGTGCAAGCAAAAAATTGCTCCATGGCAGTAATGAAATCCACCTGCAATGTGCGAGAGATAGAAATAGTAAAAATTGAAGACGAAGACATAGAGGTCCTGGATGACGTCGGCAAAGAGCCGGCCGACAAAAACGAGGAAGCCTTGAAGAAAATTCTGGTCCAACAAGGGAATGAAGAGCGCTTCTTCCTTCTTGGCTTAGGTTTGGCCGAGGAGGAGGAAAGGGAGTTAGATGCATTCTTGCGTGCAAACATAGAGGTGTTTGCCTGGATACCATACGAGATGCCTGGCATTGACCCCGAGGTCACTTGCCATAGACTAAATATGGACAGGTTGGCTAAACTTGTCATGCAGCAGGCAAGGACGCCGATGTTGGTTCATATGGAAGTAGTAGAGGAAGAAATGGACAAGCTATTGGAAGCCAAGGCAATTTGGGAGGTGAACTACCTAACCTGACTGTCCAATACAGTAGTCTTGAAAAAGAAGAATGGGAAGTGGAGGCTTTGCGTGGACTTCACCAGCCTGAATAAGGCTTGTCCCAAAGACAGTTTCCCATTGCCCAAGATTGATCAGTTAGTAGATGCAACTTTAGGGCATGGAAGGATGAGCTTTCTGGATGCTTATTGGGGATACCACCAGATAGCGATGTACCCCCCTGACAAGGAGAAGACTGCATTTATCATCCTAAAAGGGCTGTACTGCTACATAGTGATGCCTTTCGGGCTGAAAAATACTGGAGCAACCTACCAGAGGTTGGTAACCAAGATGTTCAGACATCTGATCAGCAAAACAGTAGAAGTGTACATTAATAACATAGTCGTGAAGACCAAAGAACCTGAGAATCATCTGGCCAACTTGAAGGCAGTTTTTGATATCCTAAGAACATATCGACTCCGCCTCAACGCTTCAAAATGTGCATTTGGAGTCGGGTCTAGTAAGTTCCTGGGATACTTGGTTACTAAAAGGGGCATTGAAGCAAGCCCGGATCAAATCAAGGCCATTATTGACTTGAAAAACTCGACATCGGCAAAACAAGTGCAGATGCTGACTGGGAGGGCCGCAGCCTTGAACAGGTTTATAAGCAGAAGTTTGGACAAGTGTAAACCATTTTTTAATTTGTTAAAGATGGCCACAGATTTTTTGTGGACGGAAGAGTGCGAAGTCGCCTTGGCTGACTTGAAAAAGTACTTGATAACAGCTCCGGTTCTGTCAAATCCAATACTTGGAGAGGAACTATTCTTATACTTGGCAGTTTCAGAGCACGTAGTGAGTGTAGTGGTAATCAGAGAAGAGAAGGGAAAACAAAGGGTAGTATACTATGCGAGTAAAATCCTAGCAAGCGCAGAGACCAGGTACTTACCCCTAGAAAAATTGACACTAGCCCTGATAATGGCTTCGAAGAAACTGAATCATTACTTCCAAGCCCACAAGATCGTGATACTGACTGAGTATCCTTTGAAGTCCCTGTTACAGCAAAGAGATCTGACAAGCAGGGTAGCCAGATGGGCAGTAGTGTTAGGCCAATATGACCTGGAATTTAGGCCTAAAACAGTAGTTAAAGGCCAGGTTTTGGCCGACTTTGTAGCCAACTTCACACCTGGTGCCATCCCACGTCGGACTCTACGGTGAGCCACGGCTTGGAGTGCCTAGGAGAGCGAGAAGAAACCCAGTTAAGGCCAAAGAACCCCACTCAAGAAAAAACAGAAGAAAGAAAAGAAACCAAAGCCCTGCGACATCTACATCGGCGACTCCTTCTGCTGTTTGTTGATGGAAGTTCAAACTGTCAAGGAGTGGGGGCAGGAGTAGTGTTAGTATTGCCAGATAGGCAAATGTTAGAGCAGTCTATACGTTTGGGGTTATAGCGATCCCGGGTTTTATCCCTTGTTGTACAGTGATCCGGACTTGGTTCCGTGGATGTTAGTGGTTGTTTATATCTTGTTTACATCCTTTCATACTTCGTATTTGAGTTATAAGATGTGTTGGGCAGGTTTGTTACGGGTTGGTTGTGTTTGGGAGTCAAGTGTTGCTGTCCAGATTTTTGGACCTTCGCTCGAGCAAGCAGTTTGTCGCTCGAGTGAGCTTCTTGTTTTGGTCCTTCGCTCGAGCCAGGGTTTCTTCGCTCGAGCGAGAGTTGAGTTTTTGTGTCTGGTGGATCGAGCCAGAGTGGATTCGCTCGAGTGAGCGATTGCGTCTAGTTCTGGACCTGAGAACTGTGTTTCTTGGCTCGAGCGAGGTGTATGTTTTCGAGTTCCTCGCGCGAGCGAGCATTCTGTCGCTCGGGCGTGCTTCTGGGTTACAGATCTGAAGCTTCGAGTTTTTGGCTCGAGCGAGACTTTATTCGCTCAAGCGAGGGTTTCTTGTGTTTAGTCGCTCAAGCGACCAAGTCTTCGCTCGAGCGAGCCTATTTTATATCAGCAGACAGCAGTGATTTTAAAACATCACTTTTCTTCCTCTTTCATTTTGTAAACCCTAGCAGCTGACACTCTCTCTCTAAACTTGTCTTCTCTCTAGATTTCATCTCCTTCTAGTGGGTTCCTAGCCAACCTCTTTGTTAAAAAGATAGAAGGTGTTGAGAACTTTATTTTAATCTGAAAAAGTTGGGATTTGGAGCACGTTAGATCTTGGTCTTTATCTCCATTTGAGCTCAAACTTCGAGGTAGGGATACTCTACTCCTCTTTATGAGCTTTGTCTTTAAATTTTGGCATTTTGATATGTTGGGGGTTGGTTTGGTAATTTCGTGGAAGTTTGGGGCTTTTGTGTAATTTTGAAAAAGTTGGGGTTTTGTTTATATAAATCTATATGCATGTTTGGCATAGAAGGAAATGAGATTAATAATGATCTATTGAAGAAAATGGAACCTTAGGGTTGTTATGTTAATTATGGGAAATGTCCTAATTACATAGTTAAATTAATTGGTATAATTAATTTGGAGAAATGAAGAATTGAATTGAGAAAGTGAAATTGAAGATGTATGGAGTTAAAGGGTGTAGTCGAATTTAATTATTGCTCACCTAGTTGAAATGTTGATTATATATCCATTTGATGCATTTAATTTCTGTTTAGAAATAACTGCTTTGGGCTATCAGTGGAGGATAGTCTTGATTGTTGTAGACAATGCATGATGATTAGGCAAACTAAAACTAGTCAATTGAGTATGCTATTGAATATAGCAGTTGGAATAATACATTAACTTTTGTATTGATTGACTGTGTATATAATCTATATTTATATACATTGTGTTGTGTGGGAGAAGATAGGGGATGTACTCCGCGGTTTAGGGGAAGATAGGGGATGGACCTCTAAACCGGATTTTGTGTGATACGTGATACAGCACTACAATGTGTATCAGGCTGCGAAATGGAAGTGTTTTGTTTCATTAATACAGTACTACTATGTGTATTATTTGAGATATGTGGAAGTGATTTTATATGTTATTGATACAGCACTACAATGTGTATCCATCATGATTTTAGAAAGGATTTTAAAGATGAGTTTAAACCTCATTAAGTTATTTGGCCAAGTTCTGAGCCGTGTTTTCAAAATCAAAGTTGAAAAAGGAATGGGAAATGAAATGTAATATGGGCTTAATGTCATGAAACCGAAATGTGATATAAGTAGATGTATTTGTGTTGACCATCTATCAACTGCTAATCTCTTAGTCATTGTTCATAGTTGGTTTGGTGTATTTCTACTGGGCTGTGGCTCATCCTATATAGGATATCATTTTCAGGTACAGGTAGCATGCCACCTCCAAGGTCATAGCTTGGGAGGCTAGAGGCAGACAGACTTTAGTTGTTTTGTTATCTTTTGATGTAATACATGTAAATTCAAGCCAAGGGCTTAATGTGTATTTGAGTTAGTACTCCTTTTTTGTAACCAAGTGTTAACTTAGAAAGCTGTAAGCCCGTAGAGCATTTGCTTTTGTTGTTAACATGTATTACTTTTTGTAATGAACTACTCTGATGAATGGAAGGGGTTTATTTCTTATATCAATACCTGTCAATATTGACGGGTTTAATGTTATTATTTTGAGGGCGTTACAGGGGTTCAAGGCCTCAAACAATAAAGCAGAGTATGAGGCACTGATCGTAGGGTTGAAGTTAGCAGCAACAATGGAAGTTGATAAGGTGGTAGTCTTCTATGACTCCCAACTTATTGTGAATCAGGCAACAAGCGAGTATGCATCTCAAGATGAAAGAATGATAGTCTATGTCAAAGAAGTTGTTAGACTGCTAGCATTATTCTAGGATTGTCGACTATAGCATGTTAGCCGAGATGATAATAGTCATGTCGATGCCTTGGCTAACCTGGTTAGTGCAATGAAATCAGGGGAGGCAAGGACAATAATGGTTGATTATTTGTCAGGCCCACGTGTGGAACCACTGATCACAGAGTACGAAGCAATGTGTGTGAAGATGGGTCCAAGTTGGATGGATGCAATAATGATGTTCCTTAAGGATGACAAGCTGTCAAACGACCAAAAAGAGGCACATAAGACCAGATTGAAGTTGGCCAGGTTCAACCTAACAGCAGATGGCCATTTCTATAGGAGATCCTTCACTGGTCCCCTTTTGAGATGTGTGCATCTCTCCCAGGTTGAAGACTTGTTGTATGAAATACACGAAGGGATATGTGGAAGCCATGCTGGGGGCAGATCACTTATTCATAAGGCCATTAGTTAGGGGTACTGGTGGCCCTAATGCAGAAGGATACTGAAGCCTACGTCAGAAAGTGCGAAAAGTGTCAAAGGTTTGCACCTTTGATACATCAACCAATAGCAGATTTGAACCCAGTATCCAACCCTTGGCTATTTGCCCAGTGGGGCATGGATCTTGTTGGACAACTGCCCCAAGCAACCAAAGGAAGTTTCTGCTGGTAGCAACTGATTACTTCACAAAGCGGGTAAAAGTTGAACCCCTTGCGAAGATTCGGAATATTGATGTAAAAAACTTCATATGGAAGAACATCATCACCAAGTTTGGAATCCCAAGGGCAATAATAACAGACAATGGTACACAATTTGATAGTAAGCTAATTAAAAGCTTTTGTGCAAAGTACAAAATCAAGAACTACTATTCTACTGCAAGTTTCCCTCAAAGCATTGGTCAAGCAGAAGCATCAAATAAGACTATCATGGATGGGATCAAAAAGAAGCTAGAAGCAACAAAGGAAAAATAGGTGGAAGAGTTGCCCAATGTACTCTGGGCATATCAGACTACGCCGAGAAGATCAACTGGGAAGTCTCCATTTGCCATGGCTTATGGCACTGAAGCAGTTATCCCACTGGAAGTCGGTATCCCTGGGATCAGAACCCAGGGAGTAGAGAATGGGACTAATGAGGCATTCTTAGCTCGAGATTTGGACTTGCTGGAGGAGAAAAAAGAGAGCAGTAATTCGACTGGGGGCATACCAACAACAACTTGCTAGGGCTTACAACAAGAATGTCAACCTAAGAGAGTTTAAGGTTGGGGACCTTGTCCTAAGAACGGTTGTCGGCAACAAGATGGACCCCATAGAGGGAAAACTTGGCCCAAACTGGGAAGAGCTTTATAGAATCATTTCGGTTGCCGACAATAGGCATATCAGCTTGAAGACACTAAGGGCAAAGAGTTGCCAAAACCCTAGAACACTTGCAACTTGAAGTTTTTTTGTCATTAGTTTTTTGTTTTTCGAAGTTTATGTCATAATTATATTAGCCGAAATAATAATAACATACTAGTTTGATTTTTAAGATTTTTAAATTTGTGCGATAGGACTGAATAGTCCTATGACGATGTTTCTAAATGAAACATGACGAATAACTTAAATTTATTATATGGCAGAGTTGAATTATACTTGCATATAATAGATTTGAACTAAGTTGGTGATATTTCTGAATGAAGCATGACAAACAACATAGACTTATTATATGGCAAAGCTGAATTATACTTGCATATAATAGAGTTGAATTAAGTTGGCGATGTTTCTGAATGAAGCATAACGAATAACTTAGACTTATTATATGGTAGAGTTGAATTATACTTGTATATAACAGAGTTGAACTAAGTTGAATTAACCTAGGCTTGCCATGTCGGCAGAGTGGAACTAAAGTCGACTAACAGATAAACCAAGGTTGGACCTCAGCTAGTCTTTGTTTGAATCTGACTTCGGCAAAAGATCATAAATGTATAATGTGAACTCAAGTGGAACTCAGGTTCACATTAGGGGGCAGAGAGCAAGAATGATAAATAAACTTAAGAGCTTGAGGCTTGTTAAAATTTTTTAGAAAAATTTATAAGCTAAAATGGGCTTAACACTTGTTGAAATTTCAGAGAAATTTACAAGTTGGAGTTAGCCGAGGTAATTATGAAAGAAGTATTCGAGGTATATATTACTTGAGATGACCAACCAGGTTGCCAAGCTTGGAAATGTTAAGGTCTTGACAGAAGACAGCAAGCGGAAGTAAAGAAACAATACTTGACTGAATAAGTTTAAAGAAGCAACACTTGTAAAAAATATTTCGAAATATTTTTAAGTGTTAGCTTAGGTGTTTCAAGTGTAAAACGAGACAAATAGTCAATATTTATCCAATGTACTTTACCCCGAAGTGATTGCACAAGTTAAGGTGTACTTTGAAGAGATGCAAAAAATATTCTAAGTATGAAAGCATGAAAGGCATAGAAAGAAAGCAGTAAGCATACATAAAGCAAAGTATTCAACACTTAGGAAAGAAGAAAGAAGGCAAGCATGCATTCAAGAAAAACTTGTTCAGAAACAGAAAGGCACTTCGGCCTAGCAAAAGAGATTACTTGTCCAAAAGCTACAAAAAATTACAAACTATTCAAAAGTAAAGCTCAAAGCAAAAATTCCTAAGTGTTAGAATTGTGGGCATCGGTCTCAGATTGCTCAACCTCGGCTGTTGGCATTGTGTCAGCCTCGGTTGGCAATGTGGCTTCCTTCTCTGTCGCCATCTCGGCGTCAATTTCCAGAAGGGTTTGGTCTAAGCTTTTCTCGGCTAAACGGTCCTCGGCCTCAGAAGTTATTTGTTTGAGAGAGGCACCCTTGGAGACCAAGTCTTCTTCCTTATCATGAGTCAAGTCCAAGACTTGATCATTCAATGTTGGGGACTTGGCCGCCTTAGCAACCTTCTCATCTTTTTCAGCGCCGTCGGACTCAACCTCTTCTTTATTAGCCTCATCGCCTGATCCTTTAGAAGGCGAAGGGAAAGGCACTTGGAGTTTGCTGATATCTCGAAGGTCGGAGTCCATAGGGACAGATATTTTGTTTAGAGCTGCGGTCCAGCCGAGGTAGAAGCCTCTGTTACAGGCTTGGTTGACTTGTTCTTTGTACGCGTCACGGATGACAGCCTGCCCCTCTGAGAATGCTTTCTCTTCGGTCGCCTTAATCTCGGCCTCCTTTGTAGCCAGTGCTTCTTGGAGCCCTGCCTTGACCTTAATAGTCTTGGCCTCAGCATCCTTGATCTCAGATTTTAGTACTTCAGCTACAGCCTTGGCCGCCTTAGCTTTTTGCTCAGCCTGGTCTTGGGCTCGTTTGGCTGCCTTGGCCTGATCCAACAGAACTTTGATCTTGGCCTCAACGTTGTTCAGAGAGGAGAGGAAGCCAACAACTTCCTTGGTTTTGTGCACTAACTCTTCTTTGAAAGCCTCGACTTTTGTGGTGAAAGAATGGGCATGCTGGATGGCCTAGAAAGAAACAAACAAACAAGTTAGTATGAAGAACTTAAAATACAAGCCAAAAAATACCAAGTGTTGGGAACTTACCAAGACAGAATACTGCATCATTAGAGCAAAATTTTCATATTCATTGATCTCAACCATACGATTGAGATCAGTTAGAAGGAGCATGACTGTGGAGAGAGCAACGCCGACCTTGATACTATCAATGGCGTTGTCACCAACCTTCATTGGCTTATCACCAATCATGATTACAGGGGCCCAAGGCTCATTGGCTTTGAAAGCACTTGAGCTTACGACAGTTTTTGACCTCGGCTTCTTCGACCAAGGGGCATCGGATGACTTGGCTTCGGCAGGCCTCTTCTCGGCGTTAGAGGCACTTTTCCCAACCTCTGCCAATCTCGAGATTGGCGCGATGTCTTCGGTGTCAATTTGAGTCACAGTAGTTTTTGCCTTGGCACACTTCATTCTTTTTGCCTTAGGCTTGGGTTGGGACTCTGATAGGGAAGAGGTGACAGTAACCACTCCTAGCAGGTTGGCCAAGAGGTCTTCCACAATTACTTTTCGGCCCATATTGTCAGCGGCTGTAGCAAAGGTAACTTTGGTACCAAAGTGAATTGCTAAAAGTGTAATGGGTGGGTTTGCTAGATCGTAAGCCGACGCCTCAGAGTCTTGACGTTTGTGGCTACGAGTTCTGCCTGTTGGTACGTTTGCTGGGGCACAACGACGACGTTGGCACTGGGATATTGGGATAAGTTGGGGGCAGAGGCTGACGGCAACCTAACTGGATCAGAAGAGAAAGCCTGATCAGCTCTTGGTGAAGAAGTGACTGGAGGGGTTGAGGTAGACGATGGAGTTTGACTTTTTCGAGGGACGTCGGGCAAAGCTGATTTGTATGTTGGTATGTAATTCATCAGAAGAGGGGCCTTGCGCCTTTGCACAGGGAGATCTAAGAGCTTCTTTAGATCTCGGCTAGGGACGTATGATTGTCGAAATCCCTTGGCTGGCTGAGAAAGAACTGCAAAAAAATAAAGAGCAAACATTAGTAGAGATGAATGAGTTAGCAAGCCTTAACCAAAATGGAATTACGGTAGGATGACCAAGTCTTACCATCACACTCTTTAAAAACTGCTCAGCGCAGAGGATAGAGATGAAGATCGTCAACAGGAGCAAACTCCCAATTGTTCGAGACGATGAAGTAATCATCTCCAGCACCCTTGTTGGAGTTTGGAAGGTCGGCTATTAGTTTGAAGGCGGTGGATTTGGACTTGAGGTAGTATATGTAGACTTTTTCAAACTTGAGGCCACACATGGCATAGCAGAATTGGATGTCGGCTAATGTAATCCTAGTTCGATTATGCCATTGATAACCCTATATGAGTTTATGGCAAGCTGCATGGGGTTGAGTTTGTAATAGTAAAGGATTTCTCGGAAGAGAGTATCTAGGGGAAACCGAAGTCCGCATTCAATAAATGCAACAATAGGGAAGGGCATGGAGTCTCCATCAGGTATGATAGAGTCCTCCTCCCCAGCTAACCTCAAATAGACATCGGCTGAGATAGAGAACTCCTGCCTAAAATGCTCTAATTTTTCTGGGGTATCTATCCTCCACCTAAACATGCCCATTATCTCGTTAAGAGGGGGTTGGGCAACAGAATGATTGATATAGGTTTAAAAACCTCGGCTAAAACTTAAACAGGAGCTGGTGCAAGGGTTTTTGAAGATCTAAGGGGAATTCGTTTCGATTTTCCTAAGGAACAAGGTTCTAAAGCAAATCCAAATTTAGGAACTACAGAAATAGGAAGTGAAGGCAAAAATCTAGAAATACAACAAGAAAAGCAGAAAAAAAAAAAAGCATGATTCAGAAATCAAGAAAGCAACTGAGATTCAAGAATAAAGAAAATCATAAATTTTCAGAACAATGAGTGAGTGCGTGCAAGGCAGTGTGCAAAAACTAGGAGCAATAAGCACACTCTCGAATTCAGGAACAGATTATGTTACATCAAACAGATTCAAGAAATAAGAAATGATGACCAAAGCACGAAGATAGAAATAGAGAACAACTACAAATGCATATACAGATTCCACAAAAGCAGGCGTGAAGTGAAACGTATAGCAAAATTCAAAAGGAGGTCATATGAGCATGGCCAAGGAGAGTAAACAACAGTGGAGAATTAAAGTTAAAATAAAAAGAAATTGGAGGACTTACCGATTGAAACCGGAGTGAGATACGCCGGAGTCAGACAAGCTAAATGATCAAAGTCAAAATGATGAGTGGTGTGTCGGCGGTAATGAAAAATGCAGTTGTAGAGAGCTCCTGAACACAAAAATGGAAGATTTGAAAATGTTAGAGAAAGAGAGTCTAAGAGACAAGGGAAAATTGTGAATTGCAAAAGTGAAAAGACGGAGAGAGAATGAAGAGTTTTGTCAAAAACGTGAAAAGGCGGCAAGCCATAATGAAATGCTTTGGACGACGTATTTGTCAGGCGACGTGTGTAGAAATAACACAACCTGATCGCACGTGTCAGGTACGAACCAATGAGAAAGGGACGCGTGGTGGAAATGGTTGAGAAAACCGTGCATGACAGCTCATGCACAGATAAAGCTCTTGGAGTTCTTGATTTAATGAATCGAAAACCTAGGCTAGGGGAACAATCTTGGTTAAGGAACTCGAGGAACTTGGTTCTTGGTCATTAATGGAGATGGATAGTTGAGGCCTGAGTACTTGAAACCGACGAGTCATAATCTTGGTTGAAAGAAAGAATGAATTTTTAGTCGACATTCTAAAGGAAGAAACAATGTAGGTTCCATCACCTCAAGTTGCCAAAGTAATAGAACTTAGGGGCAGTTGTGGAGACATATTTTGTGAATGATAGCACGTGACTAACATGACGCCGAAGTGCCAGTCGAGGTGCCATGTGACCCGGTCATGTTGCCGAGATGATCTCGACTAGGCCGAGGTTATCTGCGGAGATACCAGAATCCGAAATAAGCGGATAAAGGGACAAGAGTCCTAGAATATGAGAGGGTCTCAGTTAGGATAAGGATAAGGCTCATGAAAAGTTTATTCCTATCTAGCCAAGAGTCCAGGATGAGCATTGAGCTTGAGTCCACTGAAGTGAGACTTCTAAAGGAATCAGGTCACAATTGGTTATAAAAGTGAGGCACCCTCGTGGGTCTAAGGTGAGTTCTTTCTTGTAAGTTAAAGCACAATTTACTATCTTTGAGAGATATTGATTACTGACAATCGTCGGAGTGCCCCCAGGTGGACAAACCACTGCTGGATTCTTATCTTTTGGTGACAAGTTGTTCGGGCTTAATCTATTCTGCCGGTACTCTCCAGCTAAGTTCCCTGTTTGGTTGTGTGGTCAGAAATCAACACCCACATCTTCAATCAAACACTAAAGTTTATGTCCATGTACAATACACATCGCCGTTTACTATGTAAGTTATGACATTTATGATATTGATATTATAAATGTTATAATTAAAACACCTTAAGTTATAATTAAAAAATATATATAATAGATCATACTCAAATATCACATGAACATAACTAAACTACATCGTTTTGACTATTTCTTTTCAATTCAAACAATTTTCAAACAAACTTAATTAGTAAAAGATAATAATAAAGTAAAAACACTCATTGATTTCATATAATTTTATATTTTTTTGAAGGTGAACAAAATATAAAGACATAATGTAATAACCCCCATCACGGTTTACCGAATAACTACTAATTACTGTTAAATTGGGACTGATTATGATAAGTAACTGAATTGATCGAAATACTGAACTAACTGACTGAAACCTGAAACTGATTGATTGTGTATATATTAGTTAAATTGCATTCTATCTGTTTGCTTGCCAAATTATCTATTCATGTCTTTGTGTTTAAACTGCAAATTGAAGGCCTTATCGGCGGCCGAGTCTGAAATTGATGAGTGATATGTGTTAATTATAATTTATGTGATTTTATGGTATATTTATCTGAAATTTGATTTATTATGATTAAACTAGATTAAAATAAGTGAAATTGCATTGTT